>CM066728.1:178310176-178998675 GCA_033961575.1 Aselliscus stoliczkanus
CATCCGAAACCATTATACATTGTGTTTTGTTAAGCATGGTGAGTGGTCAAAAAAGACAGCAGATTTTCATAAACCTACAGTTTCTGAGGGTCAAGAATCCCAGCAGTAGCTTAGCTGGGTGATTCTGGGTCAGGTTGTCTCTAAGTGATAGGCAGCCAAGATGTAGGTGGAGCTATAATCATCTGAACTTGATTGGCTGAAGGATTCCCTTTCAAGTTCGCTCACATGGTTGCTGGCAGGAGATCTCAGTTCCTCACCATGCGGGCCTCCCTAGGACTGCTCACACCATAGCAGCTGGCTTCCCCCCAAGAGTGGGATATCCACAGAGCATTCAAGAGAGCCCAAGATGGAAGCCGCAGTATCTTTTATAATCTAATCTGAGAAATGACATAAAATCAGTTTTATTCAATCCCGCTGATCACATACCAGCACTGGTACAATATGGGAGGGGACTACAAGGGTACTTTGGGGGTCCATCTTTGAGATTGGCTGCCACAGCCATATTTACCTTTTTAAAAGGAATTTATATCTCCTTCTTATGAATGAGGCTAGAGTCATAGATAGTCTGCATTAAAAATAAAATGACACTGGCATGGGAAGCCAGTGGCCCCAGTTCGGGTCCCACATATGAGGGCCAGTGACACTGCCCTCAAAATAAATAAATAAATAAATAAAATAAAATGACAAAAGTTATATATAATCTGTGTATTCTTCACTGAACATTATAATTGTATCTGTATATGCAGGATATTCCTGTATGTATGTACACACACAGTCACATGTATTAGAAATGCAGAATATTAGCCCTTCCCAGCCCTGAGTCAGAATCTACATTTTTAACCAAAGTTCAGGATAATCCATATGCATATTAAGTTTGAGAAACACCAGCATAAGATATATTTTAAACTTTTTCAATCATAAAACCTTCTGTATCCTGAAAATTAATAATGGAACAGAGTTAACAAAAGTACCTGTGCATATTTGATACTTAAGCTTTCTAGTCTGTCTCCCCTCCCTGCAACCTCCATTCCTTTCTTGTACACACTCTACACAAATACAGCCTGGCCCTCCGGAATGAGAAAATCCACCAAAGCTTTTATTTTATTTTTTTCCCCTCACAAGAAAATAGGTGGAGTACTGCAGTGACATTTCAAAAAATCTCATGTTTTGAGATAAGGTTTGTTTTTATTGATGGCAGATGGGAATAGACTTCCAAAGGATGCAGTTGGCTCTAGGAAAAAGAAATAGTTTTGAAAATGATCAACTGGTATTTGCAAAATGTCATCAGAGACTTTCCTTTCCCCTCGCCTAAAACAAATACAGACAATTCTACATAAAGAGCAAGCCTGTATATAAAATTCAGCCATGTGTTTGAAGTGATTCCATCTTTATAAGACAGTTTGAAGTACCATGGCAGTTGTGCAGACAAAAAAACTCAAATGAATTTGTTTTTGTGGTATTAATGAATTTGTATTGGTCTCGTTGCCATTGGCGTTAGTACCCACCCACTATTTCATTACAGAGTGGGTCCCTAGCGGCGGAAATCTTGAAGTTAAAGCAATTATGTAGCCTGCATCTTGTTAAACAAACCATTAAGATGTATTTTTCTCTGACTATAAAAGTAATACAAATTCATTGCAGAATATTTGAGAAATACCGAAAAAAAAAAAAAACTATAAGGGAAATAAGTTATTTGAAAACCAACTAAAAGAGAAGTGCTAAAAAAACAAAACAAAAAAAGAGAGCTAACCTCTCCCTTTATTCCCTGCAGTCTTTTTCTATGGTATGTCTCATATATATATGGACAGCATATGGACAGCATACATACATATATCATACAAGAGGGAAGCATATAAGATTCCTACTATGAGGACAAAAATTAAAATCATAGTATATTTTTACCATGTAAGCAGAACTTCTAACACTGTGATGAGTTTCTGGGTGACCATTTCTTGCTATGTGTACCCAGCCAAACTGCCTTTGCACACAATATTTGCAACCACCACCAATCTTAGAACTCTTCAGGACATTTTCATCACATCTCAAAACAAAACAAAACAACCCTGTACCAATTAACAGTCATTCCCCATTCCTTCCACTCCCAGTTCCAAGTAATCAATAACCTACTTTTTGTTTCTCTGGATTTGCCTATTGTGGACATTTCATATTAATAGCAACGTATGATAGGTAGTATTTTGTGTCAGGCTCCTTTCACTTAGCATAATGTTTTCAATGTTCACCATACTGTACGATGAATCAACACTTCATTCTTTTCTATGCAAGAATACCATTGTATGAATATACCACATTTTGTATATCCATTCATGAGTTTGTGATCATATGGGTTATTTCCTCTTTTTGACTGTATAAATAATAATGCTATGAATGTTCATTTACAAGTTTTGGTATGGACATAGAATTTTAATTCCTTTGTGTATGTGCCTGCAAGTATAATTACTGTGTCCTATTAAATTCCATCTTTAGATGGACTACATGTTAAACTTAAATTATCTAGCTTTTTAAGAAACTGCCAAAGTATTTTCCAAAGTGATTGCACAATTATACATTCCCATCAACAGTGTATGCAGGTTCCTATTTCTCCATATTCTTGTCAAGGTTTGTTATTGTCTGGCTTTGATTTTATCCATCCTACTGAGTATGAAATGGTATCTCATTATGGCTTTGATTTGCATTTTCCTAATGACTAATGATGTTGAGCATCTTTTCATGTGCTTATTGACCATTAGTATATTTTCTTTGGAAAAATGCTGAATCAAATCTTTTGCCAAATTTTATTTATCTTTTATTGTTGACTTGTTATAGTTCTTTATACATTCTGATACTAGACCCTTATCAGAGAAATCATTTGCAAATATTTTCTTTTGTTCTATGGGTTGTCTTTTTACTTTGTTGATAATATCTTTTGCACATTTTTATTTTTAAGTCCTATTGACTGTGCCTCGTATATATGTTATAGCATATGGATGTCATACATACACACATACACGTACATAAAATTAAGGCATTTAAAAAAAGTAATTATTTGAATTGCATTTCTGACTACTCAAAACTTGTTATTCCAGAGAAAAAAATGGGAAGCCATTTTAAGGCAGGCATACTTGAAGCCTTTGCAATGCAAAAGGCAATTTAGTAAGTTCAAATATTTTTTAATGCTTTCAAAATAGTTTTCTGGTCCTAAGTTCTCTCATTAAATATTCTCTCCTTTGAATATATACCAGAAACACTATTGAACTCAAGAAAAGAAATAGAACTTTCTTCTTTCTTATAAATTTCTTGGGGGTACTCATTCACACAGTTTGGTATTACTTGGAGAGGAAAACGTTTCCCATTCTTAGAGCAGGTTCCATCTCTTGTTGAAAAAATTAATGAAGGGGTTGGCCAAGTGGCTCAGTTGGTTAAGAGTTGGCTTGGTAGCGTGAGCTCTGAGCAGCAGGGCCACCGGTTCAGTTCCCACGTGGGCCAGTGATACTGAGCCCTCTACAGCTAAGATGGTGAACAACAGCTTGACCTGAATCTGGGCTCCTTGAGTTGCTGGCAACGGCGTAGGCTGCAGTGGGCTGGCCGGCAACTGGCATGCGCTTTCATGAGCTGCTGTCCAATGGCCAGCGGCCTCACCCAGGAAGGGTGCAATGATAATACCAACATGGGCCAGTGAAGCGACATCCTCCACAACTAGAGTGAAGAACAAAAGGACAGCAACTTATCTGTTCCCCTTCCCTGGTTCCCCAATGCTGTTCCCCTCCCCCAATTCCCCAATAAAATCTTTTAAAAAAAAAATTAATGGAAGTGTAATTTATTACTTCTTTGGTTGCTTGTGCTTTTGGTGTCATATCTAATAAATTGTTGCCTAATCCAAGGCCATGAAGATTTATACTTATGTTTTCTTCTAAGTGTTTTATAGTTTAGTTCTTTGATCTATTTGAGTTAAATTTCTTATGTGGTAAGGTAGGGGTCCAAGCTCATTCTTTTGCATATGGATATACACTTGCCCAACACCATTTGTTGAAAATATTATTCTTACCTCATTTAATTGTCTTAGCACCGTTGTTGAAAATCAATTGTCCATAAAGATAAAGGCTTTTCTTTATTTAACCTTTTCTCCACACTGTTGCCAGTGGTTGTTCTAAACTATGGATTTGCTCTTGTTTTTCTGCTCTGGAAATGTCTTCAATGGCTAATAAGAAAAAGACTAAATCTAGCTGTGTGCAGTGTGCTAGGAAGAACAGGGCTGTGCATAGGCTTAGTTAGTTTTGAATCTGGCTCAGCCTTTTATGAAAAGTGGGACCTGGGACAAATTACTCAATCACAGTGGGAGGGTGAACCTCACACTGGCAGGGAAATTGCTTGACTCACTTGGCCCCAACAGTCTAGCATCATTACAGAGCCCAAAGCGTCACTCACATTCAGAAAATATTTGTTGAGTGGTGAATGAATCTCAGTTTCCTCACCTACAAAATAAAGATTATTATAACTTTCATAAGGGTCTGATCAATGTCAAATTACATCAGACACCCTAGTGATCTTTTTAAAATGTGTTTCTCTTAAATATAAAATACTTTCAGAAAAGTGCATAAATCATAACTAAGTATGATGAATTAAAGCAAAATAAACACACTCGTGGAACCACCACCCAGACCACGAACCCCAGAATCTGTCCCATGAATGCCTTCTTATTGCTGTCCTGTCTCTCTTTCCTGTATGTGCCAGGTCGTTTTAATTTAGTTCTAGTATTGCCTTTCACCTGAAAGTCCCTCTGAAGTTTTCCATTTGGGGCACAATACCTTTCTATATGCTTCCAAAGCTCCTTTGTGTGTTATAGCCATCTCTTCATTTTTCTGTCTCCACAACTTATTATTGCATTCACCACACATCTCAGAGTGCCCACCCCTTATAGTGGGCATTCTGTAAAGACTTGGGAAGTGAAATCAGCTGATGTCCTTTTGAAACTGCAGAGAGAAAAGCTATTTAATTTCAAGCGATTGTTGTAATATTTTAGAAAACAAAGCAACAGCAGGTTGGCAGAGTAACACAGAAATGAAAGAAGACTGGGTGTACCTGTGATTTGGGTAGTTATTCACACAATTCTACATGGGTTTTAATTAGTTTAAATCTGAATCTTTGAAAAATGTGTCTCTGGTTATGCTTCTGGATGCAAAACCAGCATATTGCAACACAGTTCCAGTGTGAGAAGATAGAGGGAGTTTCCTACATAAGAAATTTCAGTTTATCAGCAGCAGCATGCATGATCAGAGTCAGTATGACTTTTACCAACATGGATGGGGGAAGGAGCAGTGATAGGGGGGATCTTCTAGCTGTGTGTCCACCAAAATGCAGCACAGCCAACAGGGAGGCATCAATGAGTTATAACGACAGCATTGCAGTGTGTGACCATCATTGTTAATGGGTGACACATGACACAGCTGTGAGGGTTTTGTGCCAGGCAGGGTGAGCTAGTTGTTCCTTTACAGAGTAGGGAAATCACTCTGATTCACGGTGTGGGCCACCACCTGGATTGTCTTGTACTTCTTCTCTGAGACAGCGTATTCTGATGTCATAGCAATGTAAAATGGGTGTGGGTGTATGTGCGTGGAGTGGGAGTGGATTGGGGAAAAATTAAAGGGAATTTTTAACAAATGGAGTGTGTGGAATGTGTAAAAAGGCACACATACACACTTAACTTTAATGGAAAGAAAATACAAATGATTTCACCAGAGCCAAAATGTTTCTCTAGTTGGATGAGCTTGAAATGTAGTACATCCAGTTTAGATATTTGGCATGCTGCATGTGGAAAGTTTTCACATTTTGTCCTCCTTATTTTAAGGAGTCTTCACTGTCAGTGCTGAGAAGGTTAGTGACCTTGGGACTGGATAGGGAGAAAGAGGTACATGTCAGTTTGGCTGTATGCAGAGGGTACCAAATGGTCACCAGAAACTCCCCACAGTCTCAGAAGTGCAGTTTAAAGCAAAGACTCCAAGCACACCACGACTTCATTTGCTTTTTCTTCCCCATAGGACAACGTTTTTCTCATGTTTCTACAGCAATAGTGTAGCAATACAGTATATTAGGATTGAACTTTTGCCTTTGTTTAGAGGAGGCATCTGCAAATAGATGAGGGCTTAAATAGATGATAGATTTGAGATGTTTTCATTAAGAGGTGGTAACAAGTCATTTGATGGTTACTGAGTTTTATGTAAATTTGTGGTCTATCAGATGCTAGATACATAAACTTTTCAAGTGGTTTTTGTCATGGGAGAGGTTTCATTAGGTAGAAAGACATCTTAAGTGCTCAAATTCAGTTTAAATTTTGGGAGACTTCTATTAGACTATGATTTTAGTGGGATATGATCATGGAAAAATCAGAAAATTGCTTTATATTTTCTCTTAAGCTATTAATGGGCCCCAAGGGTAATGAGATTTGCATTTATAAACACAGCACCAGTGATAGTATTTCTGGATGTCTTCTGTGTTGGTAGAAACACCCTCAAGTTTAGAATTTGAACTAAAATATTGAACATGACACATGAATCACCATCTCTAATGAAATAGAGAACCACTAAGATTCCATAAAGTCAGCAATTCAACAACTATGAACAGAAATTAAAGATCTCAATATTTATCTCTCTTTCCCTCCCTCTTCTTCCCCACCTCCCGCTATTCAATTGTCCCTTTCTTATATTGCCCCAGCGAATAGTTAAGAAAGTAGATTTTTAGGCTATAGGATAATCCTTACAGATAACCTTAACAAAAAAACAGCAGAGAAAGGTAACCCAGAAGGTGTTTGTGGATTTTCTTAAAAGAATACCAAGGTACAAAATTATTTCCTTTTAAAAAGGAGGAAGCTATGTTTTGCATGCATTACAATAAAATCATAGAGATAATCCATAAAAGTTTTTATACAACAGAGCATAAATACAGTAAGATTGTATAAGTATGTCTCCCTGTTGTTTTTTCCTCAAATGTGCAGAAATTTCTCATTTTAATAATGTGTTAATTTACCAGTAGTATAACCTCTTTTATGTCTGTATCCAGGAAAGAATAAACTCTGGTCAGCCTAGCATAATATTATGATGAAAGGAGATAGAAGACTCACCTGCTACATCTATCTTTCCCTCTGAATGCAAGTCTTACTGGTGTGAAACTATGAAATTCTAAAGGCCTCTTGGCAGCAAATGTGCTTTCTGGAAGTTCATGGTATTCCAGGAATGAGGTTCAGAATATGGACTGATAGAGCTGGGGGAGAATTTGTAACACTTTCTGCACTACAGCGCTTTTACAGATGAGAACATTGCAGCCCAGAGAACAAGGGCTCATCCAAGGTCAAATGGTTTTCTGGGGGCAGAACTGGGACTGGATATGAGCTTCCTGACAGAACACGAAACACCCACAGAGACCTTCCCCCCTTGCCTCGTTTCTTTCCTGATTATCTTTTCAATCTCATCTCTTTTCTGCAGGTTTATATCTTTCATTTTTCTTAATTCATAGATGAGGGCTGGGCCCATAAGGGATAAGACTTAAGGATGGATAAGTGTTTTAAACTTTTTATACCTTTATGAACTTAGTCATAGTTATAGTAAAATAATAAAATATTAAGCATGTCATAAACAGAAAAGCATCTCTCCTGCACATAACATCAGTTGACTGTGAGTTCCTTCTCAACCCTGAGGTTCTGTCATTCTGTGTCAGAGCTACAAAATGGCTAGAGCAGGGATGTTATCTGGTGTGTGGGTCATAGCCACCAGGAAGTAGATTGAGGTCAAGAAATCCTTCCTCTTCCTCAGGGAAACAGGGAGAAGAAGGGGATGTCTAAGAAGATTCTTCCAGGGGCTGTTTCTTGCCTACACGCGTAAGTCTGAGTTACAACATCGATGGCCCACATTGGCTTCCTTGGGTTCCCCACACTGGAGGTCTTGGACAAGGCAGTGTGCTCCTGAACTTGAGGCAAGGCGCAGGCACCTCATCTTACCGTAGGGCACTGGCTCAGCGAGAGGACTGTAGGGCCCCACCTGCTGGGGAGCTTCCAGTTTCCTGCTGACTTCTCAGCATCGCAGTAGCCTCCACAGTTGCTCTCTCCTCCTTCCGCAGGCCTCCCTCTGCCTCTTCAGAGGCATCTGTACCTTGTATCACCTGTCTTAGGAGAGCAGGAAGCACCCAGGCCATCAGGCAGCTTTTGCTTTCTGGCCAAGTTTTGAAATGCAGAAAGTAAGTTTTTCATAGAGAACAAAGTAATATGTAACAAGTGCTGCTATTGCATTCTCTTATTCTTCAGCTTTCATTTCCTTGATCCTTTGAACCAGCTGTCACACAGACGTTTCTTAGGGAAGCTGACCAGTTGTATACATAAACACATTCGCTTGTCCCACTGGGTGGAATCCGGCTGGCAGGGGCTAGCATAGAGCATTCATTCTGTTGTCCAATGGGAGTCAAGACTTTAATAGGCCTAATTGCATGATTTCCTCTATTTCACAATGACTGTTTATAGAGAGAAGCTAGCAAGCTTTGAAAAGACACTGATTATGTATTTTAGGTGGCCAGGAAAATACATTATTAAAGTATTTAGAGCAAATTAGGAATACGAACTACTAAATAAGTTATAAAGCCCAGCATTATTGCCAGACACGTAAGGAACATTTTTCTTCCAACAGACAGTGGTCTCTTCCAACTCGCTTAGGTACAGTGAACAGTTTCTCTCACAACCTTAGAACATGAGCAGAGATAGCACAAGGGAGAGCAGCCCCACCTTGAATTGGTAGCTTTTGTATCCCCATCAACTTTTCTGGACTTTCCCAAAAAGTAGTGACTATTCCTGGTTCGTGGCTTCACTCAGTTCCATCACAAATTCAAACCCGGGTGGCCTGGAAACCTCAAGAGCATGTTAAGAAACCAGAGAAAGCAATGTCTCCAAGGTGTAACCAATCATGGAACTAGAAAGGGAGTTTGGCCTGGCACCCCGCTGTCCCCGAGAAAGGCCTCCTTTGGCTCCAAATCCTGTGTTCTTTTCACAGCACTGCTCTGCGTAAGGCATACGCCTTGGTGTCACTGGCTATTTGGGGGTCTTATTTATTTTGACTAAGCTATTTAAGGAAGTTTTGATAAATTATTTTAATTTTTCTCCCCACATTTTATCGCGTAGAGGGCATTTGGGGATTCTCTGGGAACAAAACTCCAAATTATACCAACATGTCCGTGGGATTCCTCAAGGTCATCTACCGCAACCCTTCATTTGGGGGTGGCATAGGGCAACCCCAGCCCAGATGGGTTAAACCATGTATGTACCAGACCTTCGTTCTACTACCCTGGATTGCAATATTCCTCTCCTACCTGGCTTCTTTGCCGCTGGCAACTCTAACTTCCCATCTATCACAGATACTACCTCAAACTGAGTCTGCTTAGTATGCTCTTTTTTTTCCTTTCATGCCTTGCTCAGAAACTGAAAGCTTCATAGTCAGATCTCACCCATACACCTAATCTGATTTCCTACAGTTTCTGTTGCATATGCCCTCCTATGCCAGGCTAGTGGCCCTTCTGCACCCGTACACACACACACACACACACACACACACACACAGAACACTACAGAGCTAGGGTTCAGATTCTTTCCCAGAGGGCCCCAGTTAGGCTGGTACCTCATCTGATGCCACAAGGCTGTGACTAAGATCAGCAGTATAGGCCCATCGCAGCCAGCTTTGCTCTAGCTCCAGATGGCCAGTCCAACTCTTGTCATTGCCCCTCCTCTGTCTTCTGCACTAGTGAGAATAACAGCCAGCATTATTGATCCGTGGGCCTGGGTCTGGGCTAACCCTTTTCATAAAGTACTTCATTGGATTCCCGTATCTATCTGCATTTCACAAACTAACTAAGTATTAGACTAGTGATTTTCAGTCCCAGCTGCACATTGAAATCACCTGGGGTGCTCTTAAGAGTGACTGATGTTCAGGCTTCACCCCTTGAGCTTTTGATTCTATTGGTCTGGGATGAGACTGACTTCTTCAAGGTCACACAGTCAGTAGATGGTGGAACCTGCATTCAAACCCAGATCACCACGTAAGCTCTTAATCCAGGGTTCTCAGTCCTAGTGGTAGACCAGAGTCATCTGTGAATCTGTAATATGGGGAGATTGCATATATGGGGAGATTATGATGGGGGTGGGGTATGAGATCCCTATAATATTAAGAAAACAAGAAAATGAACAAAAATAACTCCTTAGATGACTCTAATTGTCAGCCAGAATTGAGAAGTTGGCCTTTGCCATAACACAGTGTTACATCTCTTTGGATCTGATGCAACCAACGTATGCCTTCCTCATCCGTTAGGAAAAAAGGCATTTGTGGGCCCGGTGGCACGTTGGAAAGTGTTGAGAGAAGATGGAATCACAGTAACAGTATTGTATTGTTGAATATTAAGGCATGAAAATGGGATATGTAATTTTTTAAGTACCCTACATTTGTAAGCCATTATTTGAAATAAACTCCCATTAAACCATATCTTTGCAAGCCTAATTTGGCAAAATGCAATTCTGATCATTTAATAGATATTCCACATATGGAAGTAAGTATCCATAGTGAAAGGAAATAAGCCTATGACCTGAGAGGTTTTAGTGTAAAGATCTATGAGTGCTCTGAATGCAAGAACTAACAAGGACGTCCAGTGTGCGGCTACTTATTTGAACTTCTCCAGAGGCAAGGGTGTTGTTGCTGCATGTTATGGGTACCACTTGGTTATTAACATCATTAGGCCAATGTCTTGGAGCACAGACATTATTCTATTTTTGGCTTCAGATTCAATTCTGGTTTTGGAGGAATGGTGGGACAGGAGCAGAGCTTGACTTTGCTGCAAGAAAGGGGCCGTCCAGTATGATGTCTCTGAGGGCCCTGTAAAAACTGCAGTTATATAATTTGTTGAGATGAGTTAAGTGGTAGTCGTCCTAATGTTTGATATTTACAGATTCTTCCCATAGTCCTAGACATTCAAGTTAAGCACACGTTTGACACTGAAGAAGTGCTGTTCTATGTAATGTACTCAGAACTTGCCAGTGGGTGGGGTGGGTTTTTCCTTAAAGTAAACAAACAGCCTGAGATTTACTAAAGTCATTATAGAATACAGGGAAATGAATTCACTAGAGAAATGAAGCCCGAGCATTAGAAATGATACTTCAGTCTTCAAAATAAGAAACAGAATGACTGGGTTTGTTGTGGAGACAGATGCCTCTCTCAGCAGTGACAACAAGGGCATCGGCCAACTTAGGGAGACTTATTGTGGACAAGCTGCATGACTAAACAACAGGCCACTGTCACACTATCAAAACCGTCGGGAAGGCAGTGTCCATACAAAATCGCACCGATATTTCCCTTAGTTAATTACACTGGTCTCTTCTCGTAGCGAAAAGTCATGACCTGAAGCAATGCTGTTCTTGCCTAGCCTTCTGGCATCATTGGGAACACCTGGTTTTCACTTGGGGCACAGTCTGTCTCTGTGTATTGTCTGGTTAAATATGTCAATTTTGCCGATTACAAAACATCAGACTTAGAGCTGACCTGCAAGTATTACTCATATATGGAATCTGTTCTAGTTCAGTGATGAAAATAAAAACATGCAGTAGGGAAATAGGTCACAACTGAATTATTGTAACAGAGCTCTTCATACGTATTATACATTCAGATCAAGTTTTCTAGGATAAATGTCAACATGAATACAGTGTTTAATAAGATTAATGCAACTATCAGGAAAGCAAGTATTGCAGAATATAAGACCAGAGACTCAAACTGTAAAATGCCTGTGAAAAAATGCATTTACTAAGGAACTGTATTGCAGGAAAGAAAGAAGGGCTGTGCTCACTAGTAAGAATCTTATAATAAAAACAGGCAAATATTTGAAATCAGCTGTCAGTGAGATGGTTAAAAATAAACAATTTAAAAACAGAATAGTGAATATTTTAAAAATGGATTGTAGTTTAAAGAATGCATTGTTTATGAACAGCATCTTACTTGATATTTTTTGCCAGTAAAGAGGAAAGCACTTAATTGTCTCTTATAAAAAATTAAGATGTATTTCACTTTTATCCAGGCTGTTAAGTGTCAACTTGTCATGTGGACCCTCTGCAGGTCATTAATGTGTGTTTACTTGTGCCTTGATTTTTCTGCTGTCCAATGGTACCCTCTGCAGAGATGTTTGTGCCCAATCGGGACAGCTGCAGCTGGGAGATGGTGACAAGATGGTCTTCCTTTCCCTCCTATGTTCCTCTTCTCTGCCTCCTCCCTTTCTGTGTCCTTCTCTCCTGCCACTATCATCACTGCTTTTGTCTCTTTCAACTCTTGTAATTGTGTAGAACTTTGTTAGGTTTTACAGAAAGGGTTACAAAATGAGACTATGAGGTAAGCCACTATTGTGGAATATAAGACCAGTGACTCAAAACACTTTTGAAAAAATTTATTCACTAAGAACTGTATTGCTTGAAGGAAGGAGGGCAGCGCTCCTAGCCAGAAGATGCACAGTTACCACATCAGTTACACATCGAGGATGTAGGGCTTTCTTTTATAGAGAGAGAATTTCTTTTATATAGAGAGAAAATACACACACACACACACACGCGCACACACACGAACAACAGGAGAGGAGCAGCCGCAGGTACTTAAGAAAAGGAGGCCTGGTGACACTCAGCGAAGGAGGGAGGGTGGGCACACCTCATGCTAAATCAGCACATTTCTAAAAGGTTGCTTGCAAAATGTGATGAAAGAATATGTTTGAAAAGGATTTTTATATCTGCCTATTGGAATGCAGAGGATAAATTGCTCTGTTACAACTTCTACCCTCTGTCTCTAACTGTGATCATGTGGTGCTGTCTTCCTTAGGAGGGGTCCATTTCATCATCACAGCTCATATTTAAGCAGTGTCCTCTGCTCATGAGATGCTACACTAAGGGCTTTAGATAGAGTGTGCCTCACAGTCCCTTGGGAAACACAGCATTTCTCTCATTTGAAACAAAGAATTACAGGCACAGATTAGTTCATTTATTTGCCCAGCATCACATAGCTGGGATGCACAGAGCCACCATTCAAACTGTCTTACTTCATGACCCATATCCTACACTGCCTCTCACTCAATCATAGAATACTGTTGTGGGAGAAGGTAGTAAGAGCGTTTCCAAGACACAAGAAATCAAGTAAATGGCACAGTGGTTCGCAAACCTGGCTGAACATAAGAATCACTAAGGAAGTTCATTAAAAATAAAGATTTCCAAGGAGTACCCTTAGAAAGCCTGGTTAAGAGGGTCAGAGGTACGCCTTCGGAGTCATTTTCAGAATTGCTCACGGGTGATTCCCATGTAAGCTGACTACATGGCCTTCAGAAATCACTGGATTCTATAGTACACGGAGGCTGCCTTCTCTACAAATACTGTATTCAAAACGGATGCAGATATGAAGATGCAGGGATGCAAGTAAGTGAATGCTGAAAACAGCCTCTGACATGATAGTATGCTAGGAGAGACATGTTGGTGAACAGGTAGCCAGAGTGTACAGGTAAAGTGCTTTAATAGAGGTAGGTGAGAGAAGCCTGCCAATATGGCACAGGAGAGAGAAGGCCTGCCTTGGTGTGGAAGTCAGCAGAGGCTTTGCAGAGGGGATAACATTTAGGTGGAGCTTTGCATTGTCTCCCTAAAGGGAAGAAAGAGAAGGGGTGCATTCCAAGCAGAAGGCTGTGAGGTCAGAGTAGATATTTGGGCAGCAGTGTGGAGCTGTAGCTGGTAGGGCTTGTGCCTTGTGGCAGGAACTGAGAACTTTAGTAGAAACCATTGGCATATTGAAACAGGCTGTGCAGGATGAGGGCTGCATTTGAAAAGGATCACTGGGGCTGAAGTCTGTGGATGGCTTAAAGGAGGTGAGGTGGAAGGAGAGGCAAAGCAGTAATTAAGGTAAAATAAGCTAAGGCTCTGACTGAGAAAGGGGGAATGAGTGTGGAGAGAATGGAAGGGGTTAAAGCAACACATCTGAGGGAACATATGCAGATAATTAAAACAAATTGGATGGGGAAGGAAGTGGAAGAAATAAGGATCTGTCAAGGGATGAGAATGGGATTTCTAGATTGGTACAATGATCGTAGTCCAGGTTTCTGGGAGGAATGTCTGTTGTTGTTGGAGATGCTCAGTCTAATCCTAGGTTTCTTGGTTTTTGTTTTGTTTTGTTTTTTTCTGTTTTATTGGCAGAGGCCATCATTTTAAATAGAAAATAAATTAATGTAAGTTTGAAGACAAGTGAAAAAATAATTTTATTCTAGAAGTAATTATAGAAAAAAAGGTATGATTCTTTATAATTTTATTCATCCTAAATGGGGACTGTTGAAGCCTTAGGCCTTCAATAGCCATCTTTGAAAAACACATGGAGATCTTTAAACAATTTTTAAAACATATTTTCTGATAGATTAATATTGAAAACCCAGGCTCCATTAGTCCCAGTGGTCAAACTTAAATCTCTTAAAGTGCAAGACTTTCTGTAGTTGCTTTCCAGTAATAAAGTGGGTGATGGAATTTTTAAGAAAACACTTTATGGCTCTGCATTAGATGAATTTTTCCACTGGGGTTTATATAATGACTTTGGAGAAAGCTAAAACAATGTATAAAATAAAACCCTGTGGAAGAAAAAATAATTATAAAGAATTCCCACCTGAAATGATGGAATGCCTATAGTTGTAGAATTCTGTATTTTGTTTCACTATCTATTTAATAACAAAAGGGGCCTTTTAGTAACCAGAAATCTCGTTTTAAAGCACTTTATTCTAGGGTTCTAAGAGTTCCACTGGTGGAGAGCATTAACTTTTTCCAAATGTAGAGAGAGAAACATGCAAAAGAGGGGCATCCTTGGGCTAAGACTCACTCAATGAACACAGACAGGGAGGCTCTTTCTTCTCGGGTAGAGAATTTCTTAAGGTAGGATTACCTACTGGACAGCTAGGCCAAATATCAAGAAGTCCTGACATGTAAAACTATGGCTCTGTGTTTTAAAATGCTATAGAGTTGTGCCACTTGCTGGCTGCACGTTCTTAGGCAACAGACTTAAATTTTCTGAACCTCATCTTTCTCCTTTGTAAGATAAGGGTGATAAAACTTGCCTAATGGGAGTATTGTCAAAACTATTAAATGAAATGAGGTAATATGTGTTCAAATTGCTTTGTAAATTGGAGAGGCTTATGTAATTGTAATTATGATAGTTTTAGAACTTTTTAAATATGAAACCAAATTGTGTTTATGTGAAAAAATTCACAAGTGTTTTTCTAGATAGATATCTCCATGATTATTTCGTCTTCACCCAAGAGCTAACACTTTCAAAGCAGGTTATATTCAATTTAGGGGATAGTAAATGTGAGGAGGCCCTAGGTTTGTGTTATTTGCATTTGCAAAATAAGTTGTTTGCATTTTTATAATACAACTAGCTATCTCCAGCAGTACTATACAAAGAGCTGGTATACTATCATGGGGTCTGGCAACTAATATGACCCATGGCTTCTGCTGTGATGTCCCACCTATGGGAAACTGACATTGAAAACAGTGTTCTCATGTTATGGCTGTTTTCAATATACCTGGATGAAAAAGGAAGCACTGGAGAGACACAGCAAGCCAGTTAAAAGTCCCAGAGCAAAAAGGAGGGTGGAGTCATGCTTTTTGCAGTCTCCTCATTAACTCCTGTTGGAGTGCCAGCATTCCAATGAAATTATTTAATTTAAAGTAGACCTTGTCTTGGGTGGTCAAATTGTTATGACCTATTTCTGACACTCTGCCTCAAATGGATTGCACCATAGCCATGAGTCTCTTATGTGTCCCCATGAGTATAGTATGTGTGTAATGTGTGTGTGTGTGTGTGTGTGTGTGTGTTTATGTGCATGTACTAGGAAGACTGAGAATCAGGAGATATAGACCCTACCCTGCTATCTGTCACTGAGGAACTATGAGACCTTGGGGGAAATCATCTCACCTGTCTGAATCTCATGTCTCCCATCTGGAAGATAAAGGGCAGGATAAGATGCTCTAACACTGTATTGTCTTCTAACCAACTAACTTCTGTTTGATTTGGAAAACCCTGGACCTTACGATATTTTCATTCTAAATGCAGTGTTGGAAGGGCCAGCTTTTTTCAACCTGCTTTCTGTGTTTAGGAATATAGGTTGTTTCCTAAGGCAGTATTAGAGTCTTTCCTTCCCCTCCTAAGGCGGTAGTGGGTACACTGGGGCATATACACCTGATGCTACATGCCCACCTCCCCCACCTTAAAGCAGAACTGATGACACAGCTCGTCAGATTTAAAATAATTACCGATGTCTTCATCATGATAGACGAAAGGTTCTCAAGTTGATTGTAGAGAACAGAGTCAAAGAAAGGGGAGGCCAACTTTATTCTGTTGCCTTCTGCCTTTGTCTAGTCTCCCTAATCTGATAAACCCATTGAAAATCCACAGAAGAGTTTTGAAACCCTCTAGATGAGACTCCTACCAAGGAAACAAATTTTATTCAACTTTTATGTGACTAGGAAATCATGAATTAATAGATACTGAACATATGCCATGTTACATAACCCTTACACAAAATGGTAAACATAGTCATTGTATGTGATTGCTGTGTGGGCAATACTTTACTCAGATAAATTTCACAAGTCAAGTTGTACACATGAAATCACCATTTTTTCCCCACTGAGATTGGGAGACTGAAGTTTAAAATTTGAATTCTACATTAGAAAAATTTTAAAAATGTATCCTGTGTTCTTTTCCCCAAACTGAAATGTGATTCCTCCTTATTTGTTTCTTATGATCTTCAGCCAATCACAAAAGATTGTATGTATCTTCTTCTCTCTCTAGAGGCTCATGAAATTTTCAGGTTCTAAAAGTTTAGAAGATGCTAATGATCGGACATTCAGACAGATCAAATAAAAGTATACAGTATTTTGAAACAGGCATTGTAATGGACAGAAGTATCTGAGTGACATTCATCAATTTATGTACCAACTTTTAATAGGTATATTCTTTGTAGGAGGCACTGAACTAGGTGCTGAATCAAGCCCTAGCCTACTCTTAAGGAACTAACAACCTTTTAGGGAAGTCAGGCTTCAACAAAAATGACCAAAATATGAAGTAAAAGTATTGAGGCCCTAGGAAGAATACAACTGAAGTAGGAAAAGTTTCTAAGATTTTAGAAGTTATTTTTTCTTCACTCTATATGTTGAGTGTTCCCAAAACCACTCTCAGATTTGACAACTTGCTAGAACTCGCAAAACTCAGCACTTGGTCATACTCATAGCTGTACTACAATGTAAAATTAACAAAAAGGAGAAGCGTATGTGGCAGAGGACAGAGAAAGCCAGGAGCAAGCTTCCGAGAGTCCTCTCTCCCAGTGGAGTTCCCCAGCATGAGCCACCTCCTCCAGCAACAAGTTGTAAAAACATGTGACATGTTGTCTGCCAGGGAAGGCCAGCAGATACTTAAGCACCAAACGATTTTTATTGGGGCTGGTCATGTAGGCACCCTCTGCCTGGCACATACCAGAATTCCAGATTCCCAGAAGGAAAGTAGGTACACAGCATAAATCACTTTCAACTGAGGCATGATAAAAAGTGGTTCAAGTGAACCACTTTTTATCATGGCAGGGTCTAGCAAACCTACAGTGAAATCTCAGGATGGCTGTACTGTCGGTATAACTCTTCCCCCTCTTCCAGTGAAGCTTTGTTATGATGTTCTCGTATGACACAGTCCAGCCTCATCCACACAGACTGTTGGAGTTGTTTTCTGCCCACCTCACTGCCAACACAACCAGCTATTCCATAACCAGGGTTAACGATTGGTGCAGTCCTAGTTCATTTCCCTTTTAATGGTTCTCTCTATAACCTTGAGAAGCAGGTTGGATCCTCAAGAATGGTTCTGAGTCACAATTGTTTGGTGGGGATTTAGAGGGAGAGAGGTGATGGGAAGAGCAAGCACTAAGTTAAAGTGAAATCGACAATGTTTGTGAGGTGGCATGCCTATTTATCTTGGTCATGATATAAATCACAAACTGACATGGATTGCTTTTGGTTCATCCTGAGTCAACAGGTATATTTTTATGGGAAAGGTTATTTTAGTTTTGTTTTGTTTCCCCCACGCACACCCCCACCACTACCCACTACCCCCCCCCCCATGATGTGAAGTGTGAGTGACTGACTATTTTCAAACATAGCTGGGAATGCAGTCAAAAGAAAAGCATGACTCAAGAGGAAGAGGGGCGAGTGAGCATTGGGAATTATGGGTTGTGTTTAGTCTAACTATTGATTTAACCTCTGAGCAAGTTACTTAACCTCTTGTTCTCAGGAACTCTTCCCCACCTCTTGTATAATAATTCTTGACTAGCAGATGTTTTAACAACAACATCAAATAAATTGGCAAGACGATTGACTGACTCCAAATTGATTGGCTCTATCCACAAGCACAGCTCAGGACCTTCCGACCTCAAAAGCAATGATGTGACAGGCCTGAGAGCTGATGCTGGTATTTTCCAACTTTCTCCAGCAAAGCTTTGCTTTTTAGTAATGCATTATGCTTCTCTCTCAAAAAAACCATGAGCGTCAGTCAGGAGTGATTTTCTCTGCTTTGCTATGATGTGTCCCTTCTTCATCAGACTCATATAAGGCAAACAATAAGAATAAACACTTCATGAGTGCCTGCTATGTGTGACGTGCCCCTCTCATAGCTTTACATATAGCAATCCAGCCCAGCCTCATGTACAACTTCTAAAGTAGGTGCAGCTGAGGAAACTGAGGCACAAAGAAGTTAACTAGCCAAAGTCCCTCAGCGAGCTAGAGGCCAAGCTTGAAACAAGGAAGTCTGGAATCTGAACTTCTCCACAACCCTGCACTGCATCTCTACAAAAGAATCCACATAGCCTTTTCAGGAAACCACAACAAAGTCATATCACAAAGTCACCCTCCTCATGAGTGACCAAGGCCACGTGTTCATGTTGTAGTGTGTAACAGTATAAAAAAACTCCAAACTTTGAAATGAGCTAGGCGAGAGTTCAAATCCTGCCCCAGGTAGATCTTACCCTAATTTTTCTGAGCATCAGTTTTCTAGTCTCTAAAGTTGGGTGATTAATGCTTGCTTCTGGTACTATTTTGAAAAAGAAATGAGCTAAGGTACATGAAGCACTAGTGTGGGTTCCGGAATCCAGCAGGGGCTCCGTAAATACTAGCTGGGATGAGGACCTGAAGGTCTGGAGGTGGCAGTTTCACTCCAACCCTGACTGGGCAGCACTGAGCCTGGATAAGGTCGAATTGATGGCGGTTGATGAAGCTTTCAATCAGAGGGCTTAACCACTGTGTGCACTCTGCTCCCGTCTACATAGGAGCATGGAGCCAGAGCTCCGAGGACACACTCATTTTAATACTCAAGACTGGCATGTCCCACCTAAAGGATGGGCTCAGAGGAACCTGGTGGGGCCCCTGGAGCAAGTTCCCTTCTCTTTCATTTAGCAACTACTTAACGACCTTGGGTCAACAGGCCCTAATGGAAGGATTTTATAGAGCAGGTTTGCAACGCCTCTCTATCCTGAGTATATCTTGTTTTCCTAGTCAGTAACTTCTACCTCACTTTAGTTTTTATGGTGGCGGTTAGGGGTTGGGGAAGCAGGACAGTGTTGCTTAGCAGCGAATCTCAAAGCTGCCGTGTGCTTTTGTGTTTTTTCAAGCCACGGTTTTGTCACTCTGGCTGATGGAATCGTGTTGGTGTTCTCCCCATGGGTCAAGTGTAGACGTGTGCAGGCCTCATAGAAGGGCCCTGTTCCTGACTGGTGCTTGCTTAAGAGGATGGTTGCTGCTGGTTTTGTTTAACAGACACTTCATGCTGCAAATTCTCAAGTGCAAATCACCTTTTGTTTCGTTTTTCCCCCAGCAATAATGAAGGACTGAACTGGAGCTTGAATAATCCTTTCAATGGATACACTAAACAGACTCTTTCATTATAGATGTTAGAGGAATGAAAATGATCTGCACAAAGCCACATATACTTCTCGGAGTTTTAAAAGAAGCGAGGGAACTGCCATTGAGGGAACAATTCATTTTGTTTCTGTAGGAAAATGGGGAGAGTGTAGATGAAATATGTTTCAAAAAGATTTCTGATGGGAACATTTAACAACTAAGTAAAACATTTCCCTGGGGAAAGACAGTGCTATTTGGATGTGTTTTGTGGCAGTTTCTTATTCTCTTATGAGCAGATGAAGAATAGAATTCCTCCTGCTTTTGAGAGTTAAAACTTACGACAAATTTTGAAAATGGCATTTCTGTAAAGGCTATGGAAACTACTTAACATGTCCTAATATTGGATATCTCTTTATGGCTGAACTTAGGCAAATTTTCAACCCTCTTCCTCCTATTTCAATACCCCTTTTATCTTTCCTACTCTTTACTTACCCACCAGGTGCTTTCCCATTTACTGTTTTTTTCTTAGTTGATTTAGAACTAATTCTTGCAAATCTATCAGCTTTGTTAGAAGCAGAGAATTTGAAAACTTTCTTAATGAATGAAGACTTATGGAAATGAAACACCTGGCACAGAATTACCCAGCTCAGAGTGGTACCGCAATATCTTCCATTTAGTTGGTTGGTGCTCCTTCCAAGATACCATCCCAAGGATGTTCTCTGTGTTTAAAAGCTATAGGATTTGGGTGGCATTATCAGGACATGAACTCTGACTCAGTATGCTAATGAAGACATTTCCCCCTAATATTTGAAGCTATGAGGAGGTTGGCAGGCTGCCTCATGAAAAAGCAAACCGAGGGATAATAGGGGTGTCCCAACAGAGAGCTGCTGTTCAAGTCAGAGAGGAGAAGAGCCTCATTCAAGCTAAGGGCTTATTTAGGTATATTATTTAGATATATCCTGATAATTCTATCAACCAAAGAGGTTAAGAGCTCTCAGTGATATGTATAATTTAAAAGTGAACTGTTGGAGACAGGAAAGACTCCAGAAGCCAAAACAACCTGTAAAGTTGTAGTAGTTGAGCCTTCTTGAATAATGGTCCATAGGTACTATGTGTTGTGCACAGTTACCACCACCATTTTTTTAGTTTGTTGAGTACCACGTAGTGGTTGACTGTAGTAAATTACTAATTTACTGAGCTTCAGTTTCTTTGTAAAGGGCTCACGTTAATGCCTCCTAGTGCTTTACAAACTCAGTGGCATTTTCATCATCATATTAGTTTTATTAATCCATTAATAACCATGTATTACCTACAATGATCCATTTATTCTACTGATACTAAAATTGCACGACTATGGACCTAGAAGAATTGTATGACCATATGCAGCAAAATGAACCCAGGCACAGACCTTACATCTTTCACAAATATTAGCTCTAAAAGGAATCATAGACCTAAGTGTAAAATGCAAAACTATGAAACTTCCAGACTAAAACTTCCAAGAGGATCTATGTGGCCTTGTATTTAGTGATGAGTTTTTAGATATAACACAAAGAACATGATCCGTGAAAGAAAAGAATAAGCTAGACTTTATTAAAATTAAAAGCTTCTGCTCTGCAAAATACACACTAAGAAAATCTCAAAACAAGCCATAGACTATGAGAAAATATTTGCAAAACACATATCTGATGGAGGATTTATATCTAAAATATGCAAAGAGAACTTAAAATTCAACAAAAAGAAAACAAATGAGCAAAAGTTCTGAATGCACAACTCACCAAAGAAGATATACAAATGGTAAATAAGCATATGAAAAGATATTCAACATTATTTGTTATTGGGAAAATGTAAATTAAAGCCAAGTTACCCACACACCTATGAGAATGACTGAAATCCAAAAACCTGACAATATCAATTTGCAGATGAGGATGCAAAATAACAGGAACTCTCATTCATTTCTGGTAGGAGTGTAAAATATTACAGCATCTTGGAAAAACTGGTAGTTTCTTTCAAAGCTTAACAGAGTCCTACTGTATGATCTAGTGATCTTGCCCCTCGGTGTTTACCCAACCTGAAAATTTATGTCCACACAAAACCTGCAGGTGGATGTTTATGATGGGTTTGCTCATAATCATCAAAAACAGGAAGCAACTAAGAAGTCCTTCAATAGGTGATTGGAAAACGATTCAGCAATAAAAAGATAAGAGCTTTCAAGCCATGCAAAAACATTGATGACTCTTAAATGCATATTGTAAGTTAAAGAAGCCAATCTGAAAAGGCTGAATAATTGTATGATTCCAATTTTATGGCATTCTCCAAAGGCAAAACTATAAAAACTGGTGGACAGGTCAGTGGTTACCAGGGGTTTAGGAGGAGGGGGAAGGATGAATAGGTGAAGCACAGGGGATATTTTAGAGGGGTGTATTCTATATCATACTATGACATTAAACACATTACACTGAGACCAAATGTTTTTTGATCACCTACTAACTGCAAAGCATGTGCTCAAAAATTTTTGTCGAACATTTTGTCTTCAGTGAGTGTGGCAGTGTGCTCTTATAAAGAAGATAACAGGATTAGAGTGTTTAGGAGACTTATATTTAATACTCTCTCTGTGCTTCTACCGTATTGAAAATAATTTGTAAGAATGCATTCATATACATGTTAAAACAAAATTTATGTAGCTGTCTATGGTGATTTAGTACAAATACAAAGCAAATTCATTCTATCCCACATTTCTAAGTGGTTAACACCTCCTTGTTCCCCCTCTTTCCTTTTAGATTTTAACTCTTTGAGGGCAGGTATCTGACATTTGAATTATTTACAGCTTCTAGCACAGTGTTTGCAGGTACTTAGCTTATGAATATTTATGTAAGTGAATACTATGCATTAATTTCTAAGAAAACACAACCCTAGATTCAAATTCCATTCCATCTCAACTATTGGGAAAGGTATATAAATAACCTCTCTGAAACTTAGTTTCATCAACTATAAAACACAAATAATAATACTGACATTGTCTTGCTGATTTGTGAGGGTTTGAAAAGATTCTAATTGTAGATCGCTTAGACCAACTTTTGATATGTTAGGAATCCGATAATCTTCGAGAAAGTAATGGCTACAGATTGATCAAAAGAAACGACAACATATTTCAATTAATCAGGAAAAAGAGGTTTAGTAAGTAGAATAAGAAAGATGGGAGGTGGTGGTATGAGGAGGTGGGATGTCTGGTCATTGAACACCTATTGGGCATAGTGTTGGTTTCCATCAACCCATTTATTGCTTCCGACCAAGTTGCAGTCCATCTATCTACTACGTATTGTAGAATGGGCATAATTGTTGCGACTCCCCGTTTCCTTGCTGCTGTTGACACTGGTGAAGGTACTCCAGAAGCATATGTGCTTGACCTTTTTTTTTTTTTTTTTTTTTTTAAAGATTTTATTGGGGAATTGGTGGAGGGGAACAGCGTTGGGGAATCGGGGAAGGGGAACAGACAAGTTGCCGTCTTCTTGTTCTTCAGTTTTAGTTGCGGAGGATGTTGCTTCACGGTTGGTATCGTCATTGCGCTCTTCCCGGATGAGGCAGATCGGCCGCTGGCCTCTGGATGTCGCTCATCGCGGCTATTGGCAGCTCACGCTGGCTGCCAGCCGCTCACGCTGGCTGTGGGCCACTCACTGCAGCCTATGGCAGCCCACTGCAGCAGGGGCTGCAGCCCACACCATCACCGGGGCTCGCACAGCCCAGCTCCAGGTGGAGCTGTTGTTAGCTGTAGAGGGCAGTGTCACTGGCCCTCATGTGGGATCCGAACCGGGGCCGCTGGCATCCCAAAACCAGCGCTTAACCAATGCGCCACTCGGCCGGCCCTGCTTGACCTTTTATAGGCCTCATTTTCATTGCCACTCAGCAAGAGTGGCTTGCCCACAAAGTGGAGGCCCAGTTGCTATGTGTTGATGGATCCATCTCTGAGATGGTTTCAAAAGACCGGTGTAGCCAAAGAAATGGTTATCTAGAGCTTGTTCCATTCATCAGTTGGACTTCAGGCATAGTCATTAGCAGGCCTAAAAATGAACATGAGTGGCTGGCAGTTTTTAGAGCACACGTCTTTGAAAGAATACTCTATTTCACTGTTTTCTAAGGATCGAAGGCATGGAGCTTGTATCTCTGTATAGCAGAAATTGCCTTCTTTTTGGCATTTTGTCATTACTGTATCTTAAGGAAATGTAAATTAAAATCAGTGAAGTACCTTACATACCTACCTACCATGGCCACTTACCATTCTCTTTCTCCTACTAGACTAGAACGTTTAAAGGCTGTGGAACCATATTTATTTTTGTGTTCACCTCTTCCAGCACCTGGCATAGCTCTCACAACATAGTGGAGGCTAAATAAATATTGATTGAAATAAAATAAGATAATATGGAACCAAAACTGCTTTATCAGTATAAAGAAGGCTTAGAAACCTTCAAAACATAGTCATGATTTCACAACAGAAAATCTGACAAACTTTTAGAAATAAAAAAACAGAGTTTGGAGTAAAGGGAGTGGGCTTTTTGAAACTAAAAGGAAGAAATGCTCACATTTTTTCATGTTTACATAGTATAAACAAATGGAACATCCTATTTTCAGTTTGAGTTTGAAAAAGAATGTTTATTTAACATTCAGTCACCCACACTTCACTGACAGAAATGATTTAACAGAGTACAGGAATTTATTTGGTAGTTATAAAACAAAATGTCTTTTAAAGTTAAGATCAGATACTAAAGTTCAGTCAAATGGGAACGTGCAAGAATATAATTAAAATATGCAACATTTATGAAAAGTGAGCAAAATGTTGGAAGTATCCATGAGTTCTCTCCAGTAAAGACAAGGAGGGCAAATCATGAGCTCTGAGGAATCTTACCTTTAATAAGTAAATAAATATTTATTGTTTTTCACATCTTCCAAGGTGTTGATAACAGCTGATGATTACATTCTAGGCAATGAGGCTGTAAAAATTAATACGCAGAACCTTCAAATGACTCATTAGCTAATCTTTCATTATTATCCATTTTGTAATGGGTGACACATTTAACATTTAGTAATATACCCAGAAGACACTTTTAAATGAAAGAGTTTGGTGAAGCACTTTGAAAAACATGAAAATATTTTTATAAGTGATAAATTTGTCTAAATGCCAATTGATTAAATATGATAGGATCTAACTGTATGTGCAATATGTGTTGCACATATACATCTTTTATTATACATCTTTTCCTCTCCTAACCCCCACTTTAATATTTGCTTTAACCTCTGAAAGAAAAAACAAAAGTTCTGTACTTATCTCATTGGGGCTTTTGTTTTATGATAATTAGCCAACATGTCCTCCCCTAATAAGTGTTTAAGGAGCAATGGGAATTTTAAGAGGCTTCTGCTGTAGACAAATATATCGAGTACCGATTCACCAACCTTTGGAGACTTATGCCTCTGGACTAGTTACTCTCCCAGGTTGGCACCTGGGATATGAACCAAACTCCTCTCTCGAGGATCTCATGGTCTGGTGGGGAAACAGACTTGCCAAGATAGAGCTGAGCTGAGTAGGAGTTAACCAATAAACTTCTTTTGTGGATGGGCATAAGAAGCCAATGGAACTGAAAGTGTAGAGGCATGTAGGAGCAAAGGGCCATGGTGTGTTTGGACAGCCACAAGCCGTTCCGTGTTGCTGGAGCATTAAAAGCAAAGAAAGAAAAAGGTTGGAGAAGAGGCTGCAGTGGTAATTAGAGGACCAATAAAAAGGCTTTGCGAGACTTTAAAAGGAGGTCCGGTTACAAACTATAGAACCTTGCTACTGACAGAGTGGTGGCCGAACCACAGCATCGGCATCATTAGGGAGTGTGTCCGAAATGCAAAATCACAGGCCTATCCCAGACCCCCTAAACCTCCCACGTTATAACGAGACCCCAGATTGACTTATATGGACATTAAAATTTGGGGAACTGCATGGAGAAGGTAAAGAATTGTTGAAGCACATCTTGCCAGGGAGAGGCATGATTGAAATTATTTTCTGGAGAAAGCTCACTCCAGCAGCAATGCAGAGGGTAAACTGAAGAAGGGATAAAATTTAAAAACAGAGAGACTGCTAAGAAGAGTGCTGGTAGTCTAGGGGACAGCTGACCAAACTTGGGAATGGAGAGATCAAGTAGGAAAGATATTCAGAAGACAGCAGGGTCAAAATTTGGCAATCAATGTAATGTAGTGGGGGAGGGGAAAAAGATAGGTGTAAGGCAGACTAAAAGGGGAGAATGCGGTGCCAGTACAGAGTCTGCAAGGGGAGGAGTGTAGAAGGGGTGGACGCAGTGACGAATTGTCTTTGAAATACTCAATTGGAGGTATCTGTGGGGCATTGGGAGGTACTTAATAGGTAACTGGGTGCATGTGTCTGGAGTTGGAGCTGGCAGTACATATATTAAAAACTGATCATCCCATCCTATCCAAATTCATGGTTATGGAAAAGATTCCAGGAAAAAACTTGTAGCATAAGACACAAATGGTATAAGAATGGAGTACCTTAGAACACCAGCGTTTAAGGGATGGGCAGATGAATATCAAAACATGGAGGAGATTGAGAAGGACTTGAAGGATGTGATGCCATGGAAAATTAGACAGGAGGTAGTTTCAAGCCAAAGATAGATAAGCGGGTCATGATTCATGGATGTACATGAAGACAGGAAAATGCCCTACTGTATTTGGGTACCTAGAAAGTCATTGTTAACCTTAGCCTGAAAAATTTCCATTGGATGATGACCAAAAGTCAGGGTTGCTATTGGTCGAGCTTATGTGGCCATTAAGTTTAGTGAAGACTTATCTCTAGAAAAGTGACTGTGAGAGGAAGGAAAAATATTGGATACTACACATAAGAGCACAGAGTCAAGAAGAGACATGTTCATTACTCTTCCCCCTTTTCCCTCTCTCCCTCCCTCTCTCTTAAATAGGAAAAGATGAACACAGAGAGGAAAGAGTCAGTATAGACTCTGTCTATACCGGCACCAGATATGGGGATAGGGGAGAGGAAAGAGTAATAACTAATGGAACAGGATCCCTACAGGGACATCAGTGGATGGAATTCCAAGTACAGGTAAGGGAGATTCCCCTTAGCCAGGAGGAAAGAGATGTTATGTGTGAGACCAAGGGAAGCATGGGTACAGGGCCATGTCATTTGGGAAGACAGTCATTTTGGAATATTCACATCTAAGGGGCTTGATTTTCTTTTTAATAAGAGACAGTGGCATTCATATAGAAGGAAAAGTGACTAATAGAAATGAGAGCCCCAGAGGAGAATGAGAGAAAAAGCTGACTGGAAATGCAAATGGGGGTGGAGGTGAGGATTCAGCATTTAAACTCAGCTCATATTCTGTGAGTCTAGAGAATATGTTATGGAAGTGTCTGCATCATCCAGTTTGTCGATTTAATGAATACACAGATTCAAATGTGGGTGAGTTATCCATCATCTGTTTCTAAGGAGTGATCAAAGAGACATAACTAGAAAGTGCTCCGGAGATGCCCAAAACAAACGAAATGACCTTGGAGTGACGGTGGTGTAGAGGAAGTAAATGCTACCTCCAATTGCTGAACATCTACATCTACTATCATAGAGGAGGTGGGGAATGACAGCAGAAATAATAGCAATAATTTATCTAATTGACCCATATTTGCAGATTTAGACTCGTAGACTTCATCTCAATGCTTTCTTCAGCTTCTATGCGAATGCTTACAATGCAAGTCTTTGTTACGTACTGAGTAGCCAACTCCATGCCTAAGACACTATTTAATTGTTTGAAAAATCTATTTTATTAGGACAAGCTATGGCTGAATTCCAGTTCCCTGAAACTAGGTGTGCCAAATTAATTTTCATTCAATTCAACAAATATTGCACACATACTAAGTTTCAAGTATTGTTCTTGGACTTGGAGAATGATCAGTAGGTCGAGGTGCCTGACCTTGATATCTTTACAGCTTACTAGAGGAAATAAGACAAGTTCCCAAATGAGCACAAGAGATGAACACGCATGCCATGACAGAAGTAATAATATGCCTGTTTTTATTTAAAAATGAGGTGCCAGTGCTCATATCTCAATAAATTATGACATGTGTCTCCTACACCCCTTCCCCAGTCCTGTTTATATTGGAATGTCCACATGTTCTTTCAGCCAAGTGAGTCAGTCAAGATGTAAATATTAATGTATTTGACTGGACATATTTTGCTAGCTCATACTGTGAAGAAAACTCGCTTGTAGTAATGATACTACCGAACTTTGTTTGTATAACACTTTGTCGTTTACAAACCACTTTTCATGTTAGTCCATGTAATCATCACAACATCTCTATAAGGTAAGTGGTAATGTTCTCCCCTACAATATTTACATGCAAAGGACCTAAGTCTCAGTTTAATTTACCCAAATCTTATGCAGCAGGGAAGTGATGAGCTAAGACTTATGGTTCCCATGACACCATATCTCAACCGTAAGAGCAGGACCTCTGGGGATTCAGTGGGATTTTAGGTGCTTAGAGGTGATGGGGAGGAGGCATAAAAGAAGCAGCCTTTAAGGACTTATGTAATTTCAGAATGAGGAGATGGAAGGAGGGTATTCCAGGCAGAGGGCAGGGCAAAGTTCAAAGTGCAGATGGCGGAAGTATAGGGCATGCTTTTGTATGCTAAGAGCCATAGTTCTGTTCATGTTCTTGGGAATCATCAATCCAGAAGAGGTGGCTGACTCTCAGACAGCTAACCAGAATCCCAGGGTAAGAAACAAAAGAGAAGGACTGACCCCATGGTCAGAGCCCTGGGATCATCTATGGTTATTGGGTGGAAGGCACTGAAGGAGTCACCAAATGAGAAACCAAAGGAATGGCGAGAGGGTTAGGATCATTGCCAATTCTAGAAACCAAAGGGAGAGACTTTCAGAGATAGCATGTGGTCATTATGGATAATGACTAAGGGGCAAGTGGGTGAGAGACTAATCTTGGTCTAAGAGCAGAACAGTGACAAAGTGACAACAGAAGTCAGAATGTAAGAAACAAGAGGGTGGGAAGGAATTGAAGATCAGGGGTGAGGAGGACCAAAGCAGGTAAATTTTCCTCTCTCTCAGAAACCGCCCTCCAAGTACTTGAAGCCAGCTCTCAAATCCTCTCCTTCAGTCAAACACTCTTAATTAACTCAGCTGATTGTCATATGCTTTCCAATTAGATAGTCATCATCATGTTTTCTTTCTTTAGAAATTGTTGGTTTATCAGTTGTCCTCTTAAAGTTTGGCATCTAGAAATGAACTCTGCACCCCATATTTATGGCCTGTTGAGCAAGGAGTAGAACACTGTCATACGTTTTTATTTCCTGTATTTTTAATAGCAGATGAGATTTAAATGATCCACATTTCACTGTTGGTTCCTTGAGCTTGCAAATATGATTCCCCATCATCCACATCCTGTACTTGCCAACTATTTAGGGAGACAACCCAAACAGGGGAGAGGGACTCTGGAGCCATGGGGTGGAGAGGGCGCGGGACTGGCATCCAGCAATCTCCCATTTTAGTCTGGGCTTTGACACTTATTAAATATATGCGCTTGGGAAAGTCAGCCTATTTCTCTCTGAGCTCTGGGCTCTGTCAGAGGCAGCGAGCTTGGATGCTATCTAAGCTTCTTTCTAGCTCTAAAAATTCTGAAATTAATAACTAAAAACGCTTCATTAATTTCCTACTCAGACATTTATAGAACTCAGTCCTGTGCCAGGCATGGCTAGGAATTCACGATATAGTGGTGAAAAAGACAGAGATAGTCCCGATCCATGGGGCTTAAAGTCTCATAGTGACATTTTAAGGCTGAAAAGTACTTGGTTAAATGCATGGAAGAATGAAGAACAAAAACCCAGATAGTGCTGTCAAATTATCACCTGCCAAAAGGTGTGTGGAAGGACAGTGGCTTTGAGGACTTTCAAAATATGAAATGAAGAATAAAGTCCATACATTTGTAATTATACCAAGAAGTAATCTCTTTGTCATTTCTTAGCTATCAGAATAAAATGTAGAATCACACAGTGGACAAGAGAATAGAAGAGTGTGGCCCTAAAACTTTTTCTAGGTATCCAGTATTTACAGGAACTGCAGTCATTTTTATTCTGGAAGAAGATGATAGGGGCTTACTAAAAGATCATTATTTTTCTCAGAGAATGTCAACTGGAGATCAATACCTATGATGATCTTAAAATTCCATTTTTCAACAGATATAGGCAACCCCTTTTGTGTGCTTCTAAAAGCAAATATGAGCTGTGAATATGAATTTCTCCCTTCTCCCTTCAACTTATGCTACCATGGAGTTTCAGTTATCTATTGCTATTGTAATAAGCTAACCCCAAAATTAATGGTTTCAAACAACTAGTTTTGTGGGTTGACTGGGTTCAGCGGGGTAATTTTTCTACTCCATGTGACATCAGCTTGGGTTGACTTGTCAGGGAGCTTAATTGGACCAGAATGTCCAAGACAACTTAGTCACATATCTGGTTCTTTGGCAAGGATAGCTAGGAGGCTGGGTTCAGCTGGGACACTGGACTACTTGAGTCCCCTCTACATATAGTCTTAAGACTTTTCCTGGTCCGTGTGGACTCTCTACTTGGTTGCTTCATGCGGCCTCGTTAGCTGAGTCCTGGCACTCTTGCTTGTCCATGTCACTGATACCCACGACCTGAGGAGCCAGAGCTCCTACCTGGTGAAATGGAAAAGCAGGATTCCATGCTCTGTTAGAGGGGGTTTTAGCACACACCTTTTTTGTTTTCTAGGTAATTCCTCTGCTGGGTGAAATCTGAATAATAATCACTATGCTGAGAATAGAATTGATCTTTTTTTTTCTTTGTTCTGAGGCTAGACCAAGCTGGGGTGAATTTTCTCCCAAAAAGTTCTTCTGTCCCTCATGCAAATAGACCCATCATCTATTAGATGTGCATCTGTCTCACAGTGTAGGGTCATGTTGGAATTTCTACTACTTACACAAACACACACATATATAATTTCATACATCAGCATATATATACAAATATGTGCTTATAAAGTGCTTTGATTTCCATTCAAAGATCATGCTTCTTTAATAAGAACAAATATTATTAATATAAAAGAATGACAAAGCAAAAATACACAAATATATTCAGCATTCCACTTCTCTTTCCCTAAGAAATACATGGACTGAATTTCAGAAATAACTTGGGAATTGAGAAAGCAAAAAGTTTTGAAGAACCATCTGTGTGAAGTACATTGAGAATGACAGAAATGGGTGAGGAGTAAAGTGGACATTTAAGAATGCTTGCTATGCATGAAGTATAAACCACCCCACTTCTTGGGCATTTTCTTGAGATACTGAGTAAATATTTGAAATTCTTTAAGGTACATATAAAATTTAAATACTGATATTTAAATACATTTCTCCCAAGTTTTCGTGTTTACATTTTTTCAGAGACCAGGCGCTGGGGTATGTGTGATCGAGGGGAGGTCTGGTGAGTTCATGTATATCTCAGTTACACTGCTGACACTATTAAATCACTATCCATAGAATTGTGCTTTGAATATTTTAAAGGGGAAATAAGTTTGCATGGGTCCAAAGTATCCTACTTTTTTCTCTGAAACACTGGCACAAGTTGGTAAGATCTAGCCAGGCATAAGAGAAACTTCCAAAGTTTGTGAAACAATAAAAGTTAACTTGCTAACTTGCTAACTTATTACCTGACTCCGTTGTATGTAACTAAATCCATTGAGTCAACTGAAGAGAGTATCTGATGTACATCTGCATTTCAGAGGTAGGATGAAGAGGTGTCTAGAATAGAGTTGAACTTGGAGCCAGGTATAGGCAGCCTTGGTGAGGATCATGGGGACAGAATCAGAGCTGGCTGTCATCCTCCAATTCTGATCATTGTTTCCCAGTAATGTAGAGAATTAACTGAGACTTCAGTTCAGAGAGAGTAGAGAAAAGCCTTCACAGGGTTCCTGCCAGGTCTTTGGCATCCTGGAGACTGTATGGCACTGTCAGTTAAGCTTTCTACAGCATGAGAACTGAGTGACACATCTTTATGGCCTCAAAGGAGCTAAAGTAAACTAAACAAGAAGCTCCTGCCCTAATTAATTTTTATTTAAATTCAGAATGTGAGTAGTATCCTGTCTTCCAACTCCTCTTAGCTAAGCAACTTACTTTAGAAAAGCCTAGATAATACTACTGGTCTACCTAAACACTTGCCAAGTATACAGTCAAAAAAAGTTGATTTGTACCACTGCATCTTTATGTTCTCCCTCAATTTTTCTTCATTTTAAAAGTCTCTAACTGCTCAACCCTCACCTTTAATTCTTGACATTAATGGGTGTTTCATTTTACATGAAAGATTTAAATAGTACACATACACACACACATACACATACACACACACACAAGCAATTTGAAGACCAATTCTGTTTCTTGTTATCATTAAAACATGTGACAATAATGTGTTCGTCCATCTAGTAGTAGATCACAGAGGAGTCCACCTTTCCTGCTTCACATGTTCCCTCTGTCTAAGTGTAGATCTGGATCACAGCTGTTATCAGCTTTTTGATGGCCAGTGTCTGTAAAACTTTGGAATTTACTCTGTTCCCCTCTTGATGGAAATGGTGTAAAATGTGCCTTAAGACATTTGAGAAAGATAAGGAAGGAGAGAATTAGCTATATATTTTAGTAAGCTTGCTGCCTTCCTTGAGTTATGTGGCTGTTTTGCCATCATATATATGTTAAGGGAGATGTCTCAAAATGCACATCTTGTCTCTACCCTATACCTAGGAAGGTGATTTATGTTCTTCCTCATCTGAAAAGATAAGAGCTTGGTGAAGATGGTCTCTAAAGTTCCTCCTAGCACTTTCAGTGCCTGTGTTTATAACAAGTTATGGAAATGTCATAGCTTATCTATAGATCAAGCCTGCATTATACACAGTGTATACCCTTTGATGGAATTCTTTCTGCTACTTTTTCTTTAGACATTGTTCTGCAAGGGTAAGCTTCTCTACATGTTTTTATTTGTATTTTTATTTTATTTTGTTTTGTTTGTTGTTGTTTTGTTGTTTTGTTTTTGTTTTTTGAGTTTTTTGTTTTGTTTTGTTTTAAGAATCTTTGTCTTGTCCAGGAAGATATTAACCTACCTTAAAGATAAAGTAGATATTTTTTAAGCATAACTCCCGCTCCACCCCCATAAAGGTTGTTTTGCTAGGGTAATGGAGTTTCTTTTCATTGATATTCTGGGACAGATCTTTAAATTCAGCTACATCTGGTCACCTTGCCTCAAACCATATTATAGCTGTTTCTCTGAATCAAACCTGAACTAAGCAGGAACATCTGTACCAAGAATTATGAGGCCCAGCTGAACATTTTGCACCAGCATGTTCCATCTCACTTCTTTCTGCTTTAACCTTTTAGCAATTATCTTTACAATCCTTAGAAATGGTAATTAAAGTTGGTAGAAGAACAAACAGAATACTGAAATGTTTTCAAGTTCCAAACACCAGGTATATAAATGTCAGTGGCTTAAAGATGGTTATAAGAATGCTTTTAGGAAAAACCCCCACCGATCTTCTTGGGGATCATATTTAGATTTTCCTTCAGGGGGTATAACACTTCTAATCAAGCTTGCGTAGTTGGCAGACATTAGCAGGGACACCTGAAGCTACTACAAGAATATGTTTATTTCCCCAGACAAGTCTGCTGAAGCACTAGGTATGGATAGGTGTACTGACATCTCAAGGTCTCTGTCTAAAAAGATTTAGTCACCTACAAATACAATAACCAAACAATACTGTCAAAGATAAGCAGATGGTCTGCTAAGTGGACACTTTCAACATTGAAAGCAGTTTATTCAGTGAATCTGCCTGCCAGCTCTCTATAAATTTGGAAATGTGTGCAGACAGATTTGCTGCTTCTCACGCATGAGAAGCTGATTGAGCCTCTTCTTATTGGTGACTGTGAGTTTGGAGACATTTATAAATATTATTTTGGTACCTATTCTCATAAACCTCTGAAATACTTCTCCTTCAGCATTACAGTGAGGAAATTTATTGATTAAGATTATGTGCTCATAAGTTTTTCCTGTTCTTTACAATTGAATTACTCTTCACTTGTTTCCCCATCTCACTGCATTAGAATGTTCCAACTAGGAATAAGGTTATTGGGATTAAAAGAAAGGAGGCCCCTGAGAGTAGACTCGGTTTTTGTTTTTGTTATATAGCATTTGGGTTCATTAAAATAGTCCTACCAGGACTATTTTAAATCTCTTCCAAAAACCCTTGTTTATCAACAATTAGAATTTACTAATATCAGGTAAAATCAATTGTTGGTACCAAATGTCAGGATATTTAATAAAGTTAAAAAGATTTATGTTTTTATTTAGAATCTGCTTTTTAAAAATTTTGGATTTTTTAAAAAAAATTTCATTGGGAATATTCTCATTTTGGGCTTAGTATATCAATATTTTAAGGGCAAGCATATTGATCCTCACTTGCCCTCACATTGATCCTCATATTGGTCCTTGATTTCCTTCACACCAAAAGTTACTTATAATTTCACAGTTAGAACAAATTTTCTCTCCCTTCCCTTGGTTTCTATGTCATTTTGACTTTTTGGGATCAGAAGGCAATGATATTGGGTGGCAGGGCTATGTTTTTGCTTTTTGAATCCATGTAAGTTCTCATCATTTCCTCTTATTAATAGCGATTCTCAGAACTGAAGCTAGAGATTTTTTTTTTTTTGGCTCCAGAAAAACTTTCTATTCAATTATGTATTCAATAAACATTGTAGTGTCCAGTTGAACTCATAACCCGGACATCAGTCATTACACTATTCACTGGTATTTAAATATAGGTGTATATTCAAATAACATAGTGGCCAGTTATTTAAATGATTTTCCTAATCATTATGAGAATTTATAGCTTAACTACCTTAATTCTTCGTAAACCATGAACCAAAATATGGGCAAAAATATACTTTTCAAAATCCTTTGGTAGGAAAAAAATTAACAATGTGGTTTTCAGCACTGCACTTTGTAAGTAATATTGAAACCTCAAGCCTACTCAGGGAATATAAGCTTGGTTATATTTCAGTTTTCACAGAAAAACTAAATGAAGAATTAAGAACAAATGAAGAATTAAGAACTGATAATTTGAGTGCATGTTAGTATGTTTAAGCTTCTATTATTTCTACAGCTCCTGTCTCCCAGCCTGAGAGTAAATGGCTACCTCTCCCGCAGTTATAAGAGCTTTATGAGCTACTTGAAAGCCCCAACCATAATCCACTCCATCATCAACATTACAGTTTCTCTAGAAATTATGACTTTTCCTTAATGACGGTAGAGATTCCAAAATGTGAACCAGTTGTTCTGTATTTTAACTTTATAAATTCTAGTCACATGTCATAAAGCAAACTTGTAAGAAGTAGGAAATTCTGGGGTGGGGGGGTGAGATGGGGGTAAGTGGGTAGCTTTTCTTTGACCAAACAAGTTCATTGTGAGCAGATGAGTCAGAATCCTAAACAGTGTTCTCTGGAGTCACTGGGAGATCAATGAGGGAAGACTTGGTGCCAGGTCATGGTGGGAGGAGTGTGAAGTAGAAGACAAAAGTGTATTGTAGACATCCGTTTGAGTTTCTGACTTTCTCCCAAAGCCAAATGCAAAAGCTTTTCTTGTTATTCAGTGGCTTCTGTTTTGTTTTAGTTTTAAACCACCTTTTCCTGCTAATGAGGAAGAGAATGGAGTTATTTGAAAAATTCCCATTTCCTGTATTTACCTACCTCCCTCTCTATACGGCTGATTGTTCAGCCCCATTAGTGTGAACATATACCACACCAATAAATTGCTTCCATGCCTTCCTGGAGCTAATGAGATTCTATTCCGAGAGCCGGTATTTCTACATTCCTGGGTTCTCTAAGGAGCACTTTGGTGTGCCAGCGATCAGAAAGAGGAGTCACTGGTTGAAGCAGGAAATCAGACTGTAATTGGAGAAGCAGTCTTCATCATAAGGTACAAATTCTAGCACGTGACAGCCTGCATGATTCCTGGGGAGCAGTCCGTAGGAGTCTAGAAATACTATAGGAACAGTATGTGTCTCAGTAATGATTACTTGTTTCTTGCCCTATTCCTGTGGGTGAATGACCAGGTCTGAATCCACAGAGACTGGAGTCTTTAAGAGACATTGTCTCTGATACCTAATGTAGCCGCTGGCCCTGTATGAAGTTCCACCACTTCTCACATTTCTGTTTTCCCAACTGTACAGCTAATACCACTGAAGCATAAAATGCAATGGGGTGCTATTTTCGATGCATTTTTATGATATACTAACTACCATATAACTGCAACGGGGAGTTTTGACATCAAACATAAAGTAACCATGTTTTTCAAACCAAAAGTTAGGAAATCTGGTCTGACCATGGGAAATAGAATTTTTAAAATCCTGGAAATTTTCAAGTTTTAGTCAAAGTTTAATTGAATTCAGAGTCTGGGTGTTGATAGCCTGATGAGCCATGATCTCTGTTCTCAAGGAATTAATTATCTGTAATAAATTTGATGTAGTACTGTCATAAATGTATTTTCATAGAAAACCAATAAAAGGAAGACCAAAGATGGTGAAAATCAGTATAAGTCCGGGTTTTCCTTGTTAATATTTCTGTCAGCATAAATGGGCCATTAGACATGGATCCATGTTACATCTTAAATATCAGTGCTCCCCCAGGTTCTTACCTCAGCTCTCATATCTTCTCATTCTTCTTTCTTTCCCTTGGCAAATTTATTCATTCCAAGTATCATCTACTTCCCATATGGTATCAGCACTAACATATTATTTTCATACCAATCTCTTTCCTGTCCATGAAACTCACTTTCTCTGCCTTAGACTCCACTTTTCTTGAACCAAACTCCTCATCTAACCCATATATTTTTTCATCCTCTGATATATCCTATTTTGTTGAATGTACTACTCTTTACTCAAATCCAGGCAGAAAATATAAATATGACTTGAGACTTATACTCTACATTCAGGTGGCCACCATATCTTATTATCCGTTCTTTCCCAGTCAGCCCTTAGGGTCTTCAAAAGTCCACATTTGAATAATTGAAATAACCTGAAAACTGGCCACCTCATGTCCAGGTTGACCACCAGAATATTCTTCCAAATTTACAAGTCCAAGCAAGACTCTGGCTTAGTTTTTCAATGACCATGATTCATAATGTGGCCCTTGCCCACTATACAAATCCAGTTTCTATCACTTGTTCTCATGTACTCCACACTCTTGCCATTTTATTTTTTATTTTATTTTTTTTAAAGATTTTATTGGGGAATTGGGGGAGGGGAACAGCGTTGGGGAACCTGGGAAGGGGAACAGACAAGCCACTTTCCTTCTGTTCCTCAGCCTACTTGTAGAAGACATTGCCCCACTGCCCCATGTTGGCATCATCATTGCACTCTTCTCAGGTGAGGCAGATCCGTCGCCAGCCTCTGGACAGCCGCTCACAGCGGCTCTTGGCAGCTCACACAGGCTGCCAGCTGCTCATGCTGGCTTCCAGCCACTCACTGCAGACTATGGCAGCCCACTGCAGCAGGGGCTGCAGCTATGCCATCCCGGGGACTCACAGCAGCCCAGCTCCAGGTGGAGCCATTGCTCACTATCCCAGCTGCAGAGGGCAGTGTCATTGGCCCTCATATGTGAGATCCCAACCGGGGTTACTAGCGTCCCGAACCGGGGTTACTAGCGTCCCAAGCCAGCTCTCAACCAACGCGCCACTCAGCCGGCCCAACACACTCTTGCCATTTTAGGCTACTTAAAAGTCACCAAAACAAGATGTCTCAAGCCTCCATGCCTTTGCCCAGGCTGTTCCCTCTTCCTGGTACAGGAATTTTCCCTTTCTCACTCAGTTCATCTTGTCCAGTGGGTAAATCCCACTCTTTCTTTAACCCCACTTTAAAGTCTTCTATAATCTTTCCTGGGAGAGGTAATCACCCTTGCTGTGTATGCCTGTAGCATTCTGGGCTCACCTAAATTCTTTCATTGTATTAATTAAGATACTTTAACCACAGTTACAGATAGTCTGTAAAATGGATGATAGTTCAAACACAGTAGACTATTACTTCTTGATCACTTAACAGTATTAGGTAAGTGAATAGGTCCTAGGGTGGCCCTTCTTTATATAATCATTCAAGGAGCTCAGCTAATGGAGCCTCTGCTACCTTTAACTTGTCTCCTTTCCAAACAAACCTGGGGACAAATGAGCATGGGGGAGAGGATGTGGGAGATTTTTATGGACCAGGTCTGGTAGTAGCACCAATTACTTCCACCAGTGAATACTCAGTCTTGAACCTTAATTGGGGAGGAGGCTTGTGTACCAAAATGATGAGATGATGGTGGCTTTTAGCATCTAGAATATGTCCTATAGTGAAGTTCCTGGCCATTTATAGGAATTGAGTAAATGTGTGTGCATAGGAGTGAATAAAAGAATAAATGAGCAAAAGTACTACTTTGGATTTAAATAATAAATTTTAAAAATAGCTTGAAATAGAAGTATAAGATTTGTATATTTATGTATCTTAATATCTCATTCATTGTAACTGTGTTCCTAAAACAGGCAAAATATTATTATCCATGATTGATAGATACAGATATTCAAAACTAACTTAATATTGACCAAAGTAATTTGGGTATTTTAAATTGTCCAATTAGCAATACTGTTCATGGAGAAATTAAATTAGAAACAGACATGCACAAGATGTGTCTATAGGGGCAAAATGGTTATAATTATATTCATTTAACTTTCATATTCTTATCTGTTCTCAGGGTTAAATCAAATTTTAGTTTAATTAAGACTTTCTGCCTTGAAATCACTTCAAAGTATTTGATAAGTTGAGCATTTTTGTTAGAATCGTAGGACTTATAAAACGTCATCTTTCTTGGAAATACAAACAGGCAGAAACTCGTTTTTAAACAAACACACGGTTGTGATTGAGAAAGTATAAACCAAATGGACAAAGTGTTTGCTGATTATCTTTCATTCTTGAGCATTCAGTCCTTATATTTGACATCTTACTTTCTCTTCTGGAGAATATTTGCGTCATTTTTGTCTATTTTTTTTTTTTTAATTGGGGAATCGGGGAAGGGGAACAGACAGGTTGCTGTCTTTTTGTTTTTTAGTCTTGTTGCGGAGGATGTTGCTTCATTGGCCCATGTTGGTATCCTCACTGCGCTCTTCCTGGATGAGGCAGATCAGTCGCCGGCCTCTGGATGGTCGCTCACTGCGGCTATCGGCAGCTCACACTGGCTGCCAGCCACTCACGCTGGCTGCCGGCCACTCACTGTAGCCTATGGCAGCCCACTGCAGCAGGGGCTGCAGCCTACACCGTTGCCGGGGCTCGCACAGCCCAGCTCCAGATGGAGCTGTTGTTAGCTGTAGAGGGCAGTGTCACTGGCCCTCATATGTGGGATCCAAACTGAGGCCACTGGCACCCCAAAACCAGCTCTTAAACAATGCGCCACTTGGCCGGCCCTATTTCTTTAATCAGTTTAACAAAAGAAGTTTTCCCACAGGCACAAAAGTCTTCACAAAGAAAATGCACTAAGTTTATTAGTCTGCTCTTCAGACTTTAGTTTTTAAGAACTCTGCCATCGAATGGCTAAAGATGGCCACCGTTTTGAATAATAGCGGTAGATTTCAAAATAGCATAGGATTTTCAAAGAAATGATTCGTAAAACATGAGATTCAGTAGTGATCAGAATACATTAGTCCTCTCGAAAACATCAATTCTAGGTCACTTTATTTTTTTTTTTAATTTTTGAATTACAGTTGACATTCAATATTTTATTAGTTTCAGGTATACAGCTTAGTGGTTAGACATTTATACAACTTATGAAGTGATCCCTCTTGTAAGTCCAGCACCCACCTGACACCATATATAATCTTCACAGTATTATTGACTACATTCCCTATGCTGTACTTTACATCCCCATGACTATTTTGTAACTACCAATTGTGTTTTTTAATCCATTCACTTTTCTCCACCTTGTCCCTCAAACCCCACTCCCATCTGGCAACCATCAGTTTGTTCATTCTAGGTCACTTTAAACTCAGTTCTCAATCTTTTTCAGAGAGTGGCACAAACACTGCTGTTCTTTATCTAGAACTTGAATAGGTGTGAGTGGCTCTGAATACCAATCCCATGAGTGTGTATGCAACAGGAAGTAGGGAATCCCTGAAAGCTTCTCAGCTGGGAAGTAACATGACAGGTTTTGAGGTATATTAACTGTAGACTCAAGGAATGATTGCCTTGATGAGAAAGAACTAAGAGAAAATTAATTTTAAATGTAGCAGGAATAAGTTAGGTTAGCTAGAAGAATACATTTCCAAGTATTAATTCTTGCAAATTCTACCTCTGCTTGTTTAGTGCTGGTTAATTCTTAAGAAACTTAATGTAGGAGAAGAAACAAGATAACCTCTCATAGCACCCTACCTCTTGATGATTGTATCAGTTTTCTGTTGCTGCCATAATTACCACAGATGTAATAGCTCAGAACAATACAAAAATACTGTCTCACAGTTTCTGTAGGTTAGAAGTCTAGCAGGGGATGGCTGGATTCTCTGCTTAGAGTCTCATTGGGCTAAAATCAAGGTATTGGCCAAAGATGTAGCTCTTACCTAGGGCTTAGGTCCTCTTCCAAACTCACCCATTGGCAGAATTTATTTTTTTCTCATGCTTCTCACCTGCCCTCCTCCAAGTCAAATCCTTGTCAGCTTTTGAATTTCTCCGAATTCCTCTTCTGCCCTCACCCCATTGAAATCTCTGCATTTAAGACCACGAGTGATTGGGCCTCCCTGGATAACCCAGGATACCAACCCTATCTTGAAGCCAACAATTAAGTAAGCTTAATTATATATTAATTATATATCTGGAAAGTCCCTTTTGCCATGTTAAGCAATATGTTCACCAATATGACTTTAAGGAAGGAAGTTAAAGGGACCAAGGGTCAGTCTACCACAATGATACCAACTGTACTGTAGATCAACAGAGGCCATTTACATATAAGTTATAAAAAATTATACTCCTTTCCAAAAGACTCAGGGTTTAAAATGATTTTAATCTATTATGAATTATTGCAGACTTTCAAGACAGTATAAATTAATATGAACACCCACATAGTCATTATTGGTAGTACCAATACCATAAAAAACTATAAAATTCAAAATGTATAAAAGTTGAAAAGTTAAAACAATATGAAGGTAATGTGAAGAAGGTCATATAATACCCATTTGTAATGTTCATTGCAAATATGTTAACAGCTTAGATTTTTACTTGTTTCTTGGGCAGAATGTGCTTTTGTTGATAATAATGGCTATTATTTATTGAATGCTTCCTATATGCAAGTCACTGCACTATGTGCTTTACATATGTTATCTCCTATTTTCTCAGCAATGTAGTAATGCTGATATCATTCCTATTTTATGGTGAGTAAACTGAGGCTCAGAGAGGCAGTAGGAGGCCTTGGTGAATTGATTATTCCTTGAGTTTATAGGAGTCACTTAAGGCCTTGTCCTTCACCAGAGGTTTGAGTAGCTCAGTAGCAAAACGATATAATGAAAAGAAATTTCATTTAGAGTCAGATCTGTGTTTGAGTGCTAATTTCAACACTTACTAACTTGGCACATTCCTGAAACCCTTTGTGCCTCCAGTTCCTAATTTGTAAAGTGTGGCTAATAACAGACACCTCCTGAAGCTGGTGCAAGATAACACGTGTAAAGAACCTGGTATGTGATAAGCTCTAGATAAAAGTTCTCCAATACCTCCTTCCAGAGTGGCTAAAGTACCCCTGGTTCTAAAGCCTTTGAATAACTCAGAAAGTCAGTTAGGGGCTTAGGCCAGTTCTTCCTGTCCTAGATATCCTGTCCTACATGTTTAATAGGACATCTGATGCTCATATCTATGGGACTCACCTCTATGGGACTAGGGGTAGATCTCCGGGGGTCCTCTATGTGACACATACTTGTGGATAACCCAGGGGAATGGTAGCCAAGGAGCCTGACCACACTGGACCTGGCCACAAAGATAACTTGTAATCACTGAATTTTGACATGTACACCAGTCAATTAAGAGGCACCAACTTAGCAAGGACTTTCCTGGCATTCATCCAAGGAACCACATACCAGAATGTTCTAGTAGCTCTCACATTAATATGTATTTGTGTGCATTGTTTTTGATTGCTCTAATCAGACTTGAACGGAATCCAAGAGGTTTCTACAACTCCGAGACATTAATTTCTAGTGTCCCCTCCCTCTAGGCTCTGACGGAAGTATTAATTCAGCTATTTTATCTCTCTAGGTATGTGGAGAGGAAAACCAAGGGATTGTTTTCCTGCCGGAATTTACACTGGTTCGAAGAGAGAACATTTATGAAGATTTCCTGTCTGACCTCATGAATAGTCACAGAACTGAAGACCCGGTACAGTGTCTCTTCTAATTATTCTTAGAAACACAGAAGTTCCATTGCTAATTCTGGCTGGTGGTGGTGGTTGGTTTTAACAAATCTGAAGAGGTTTGTATGGCATTTTCTCATCTCCATGAGAAGGAAAGGGAAGCCAAGTGGTAGGGCAGTGGGCAGACTACAGGGTAGCTTCCTGACTTTCCTGTGTCTGGCAAGCTTCAAATATTTCACTCGAGCAGTAAAGTTTGTTTGGGGCAGCATGTGGAGGATTCACATTAAAATAACTGATGTTTTGCCAGCTCTTCTGAACATGAAATGGTAATAATTTAAATGAGTGAAGTAAAAAAGGAGATTTATATGGAAAGCCCAAATTGTTTTATGGGTCAATGGAAATTCGACCATCCTCCAATCTTACTTAGCTTCTTTGTGGATATTTTTACTTCAGAGTGTTAGTTGTGTTTATTTTTTGAAAGTTTGTGTCTTTGGTGGTGTTTTTTGGGGGGCGGGGAAAGTCTAGAAAATGAGTTCTCAAATGAAAACAAATAGTATCGTTGACTGGGGAGGTCAAGATGCAGGTCCCTGTCTGTCAATCAAGCTGTGATTTGTGGTTCGTACTTTACTGTGAGAATTGGATGCGTAAATTGTGGAAGTTCTAAATGCGGATTCATGGTGATGGCCTTGTGCTCAGAAGTACTCGCATTGGAATTAGAAGATGCTGCATGCACAAGACAGCAGATTTCTTGTCCAATCATAAAATGGTAGGATCACAGAAAAGAGTGTCTTAGAAGGCCTTCAAAGCAAACACATAAGTGGCTTAATTTCTAGTTTCTCTACCCTGCCTCTTTATAGTTCTCTCTCAAGAGAGTGCTTTTTGCACATTTGTCTCATAAATTTCTCTTCCAGACAAAGTAAATTAGCTTTCTCAGTAGCCTCTCACAGACCACTTCTTACTGTTTTTTGTTATTTCCATCTTCTTTATGATAGTCACATCCCTCTCAGATCTTGTGCCTGTCCCAGTAAGAACAGGAATAGTGGTGAAGGTTTCCAAAGATACTATAATTAATTTTCATATATATATTTTCCCTCAATTAACTCTGACTATGCAGAGCCTACCTTTTAACTTTGTGTTTACTCAATGCTGTGTGTGTGTGTGTGTGTGTGTGTGTGTGATCTATGACACACACATACTGCCATGTACGTTTTTTTTTTCCTTCGTCCTGTGAACACTACCTTGTAGTTATATTTTAATTTTGTCCTGTTTGATGTTATGCAAACCTGAAATATGTTAGCATATTTTGGACTTGTTTTATTCGAAGTCCGAAAAGTGCTGTTATGTGAATACATCATGCAAACTTCATGAGCAAGTCTAATTATTACATAATTTATACCATAAAGGAAATTGAATAATATGAACTAATTATGAACATAATGAAATTGTTACCGTGTGCCACTAAAAACAGTTTTTGTCACTTGGCAAGCACTGAAAGGTGTCATGAACAGTATTACATGATTTTACATTGATTTAAATCATAATAAAAACTGTGCATGCTTCAGAATTTTGTAAAGCCTATGGAGGTCACAGGTAATTGAGTGGGTGGATGCATTCAGCGTGCAAAAAGAATTACCTAACAACACAGTCAGAACTGGGGTTATACAAGAAAATAGGAGGGAAAAGAAAAGATCCAAGCTTCCTAAATACCAGAAGCTAATTCAGCATCCTAATATGTTTGTGAAATTCTAACAATTTCTGTGAAAGGTGGTATCTCTCTGAGCACTTCATTTGGTACACAGGATATAAAATTTTTAAAGTGTAACTTTATTTTCCAAAAAGACATGATGAATCACTATCATTTGTGTATTTGTATAAGGGGAAGAGTTGAAACATGAGTTGCTACTTGCATTAACAGCCAGAAAAGTGGAAATTCCTTTTGTGCCCCTTATTTATGAGTTTCTGTCCTATTGGGAGGAGGCTGTTCAGCAGAATAGGAGAATCATCAAGAAAAAAACATTCCGGGTATAGATCACATAAACCACTTGCCAAACGCTGGTGGGTGAGAGAGGAAAGATAGGCGAGCAACATAATCTGATTTGTACAACTCTATCTGCTTTAGAGTAAGTCCTCCCCAGTATCCTAAACATGTATGCACTATTTCACCTTCCTACTGGATTAGTAGCTCTGCTTCTCGAGAGGGGCTTCCATGTTGATTTTCATCTCCCTAGCTTGTAACCCTGCATTTGAATATGATAAATGCTCACTTGTGTTAAGTGTTTGTTGGTGAAAACCCAAAATGATTATTCTCTATTACTCTTTTGTTAGCATTTTATATTGAAAACACTGTGAGAATTCCATCACAGACTATGCACGAAATGTGGAAATCCATCTAAATGCAAAGTAGAATGGTATGAATGACATCAGTTATTTTTATGAGGTGATGAAAGAATATTTGGGATTATCTCCATGATGTCCTTTCAAGCCAGTATGTAGGTTTGTTATAAAGAATCTGAATTCAGGGATATTTGCCCACTGGAAATTTATCATTGTGGAAGTAACAAATTTATCCCTGATACATATAACATTTTGGACAAGGGAATGTTAACTGTAGGAAACATCTTGTCACACTTCTGGGTAAAATTGTTGTCCTCTGTTTAGGTCTTTAATTTTTCTTCTTCATATCCTTTCTTTATTCTTTTATATACATTTGAAAACCAGCACAGCTTAACTTATTTGTTAAAATCTTTCACCTCAAAGCTTAATTCAGGGTGGGGGTCATATTTGACTTTTAAGTGACACTTCTTCAGCTCCTTCTCAACGAGGGTCTTTTGGCATGAATTAACTTTTACATTGCATTAAAAATATTCTAGTTAGTTTCCTCTCAGAGGGCTAATTCCATTCACCACACTGTGAAAAACAATCCAAGTGAACCGTTTATCTAGAACCCACAGTAGGCAACCAAACTTCTAATTATTGCCTGAAACTCTGCATATATATGATTTGCCTTGTTTACAGAAATAGGATGTTTGTCAAAGGCTGTTATTCATTCTTGGAATAGTGGAGAAACAGATCACATTGTTTTTGGTTGTCAGCTGGATACAAAATCAGGATAATAATTAACATGAATTCATTACAGACTGGGATTTTCTTCAGTATGTAATTAGTTCAAACCTCATTTGCCAGTAGTTTTATGGTTCACAAAGCCATTTTGAAGCCACTATTGTATGTTGGTAGAAAAGAAAAGTTATTTAAATATTTATTCCATTTGAGGGTAGAGTGGTCCGTTTAATGACTGGTGAAGTTGAGGTTCCCTTGTGGAATAAAGGTTAGCTTTCAGATGGGGATCCTCAGAAATGCTGGTCTTTAATGACTCTGTGTGAGAAGATAGTTTGTTTTCTAGGTCAAGTCGGTAATTCTCTGAAGTTCAACTAAAACAAAAATTGTAATTTATTAAGTAAGAATGGCTCTGCTTTCAATTTTTTTTTCTCCCTTGGTTTGTTGAGCGGGGGACTGGTGGGGGCAGGTATTCTTTCTGTGAACTGAAAAATTAATTCAACCAATACACATACACTTATGTAAAATGGAATATAACAATTTCCATATGTTCTCAAGATGTTCATTAGCCTCCTCCCAAACCCTGCCTAGGGAAAGGAAACCTTAGGATGTAACTGATAACATCTGAAGATAATAACTTAATTTGCTTAATTATACTTCTAAGTTGGCTATTATTTTGGAGTATTTAGTGGACATAAATAGAAGGAAGTAGCAATGTGCGAGAACATTTATGTTACTGAAAAGTGACTCAACTTGTTGCACTGTCATTAGCATCTGCCCACCTGAATTCATTCAGCACACGCTTTACAGAACTACCTTTCCCAAAACAAAAGTTTGACCTATTTGTTCCTCATAAGTGTTTGAGGTATAAAGACAAGAAGAAACTAACATTTAATTGCAAATGCACATGTGCTCAAAGTTTCTTATGGCTCTATAAAGCCTTATTGGATACCACCATATTTTTTATTAACTGATTTTATGCAAAGAAAATTGTGCAGTGGTATTGAAGGAGCCAGGTGTTTTAAAAGTAGAAGTACATTCCAATTCAGTCTTTAATTTTAGTGACTCACTTACAGAATAACTTGAATTGGCTACCAAAACTCTTCCTTGGGAAAATATGCTGAGACAAGAAGACTAGATTTGGTTTCTAGTACATCTGTGAGTTTGCATTATATAATATGATATCACAAATAAAAAATCAGAACACACTACAAAGCATATATATGTTACCCTGCGAAGGTTTTATATGTTTTTATTTGTCTGTGTTTATAAGACTTACCTAACACATTATGACTCTACCAGTCATGAGCTGTTTAAAAAAACTTCACTTTGCATATAAATATTTTATATAACCCCACATTTTCTGATAATTTTTTGGTATTCTACACTAATATTCTACATCATTCCTACATTTCTGTGGAAAGGACAAGGGAGCTCAGAGAAGATCCAATATGTACCAAGCACTTATTAGGGATTTATACAAATTCCTCAGAACAACCTGAAGTAGGCAATGATAACTCCATTTTGCCATAGTAATAATCAATTGGAAATGTCATTTTTGAAAGTTACCACTCACAATTGTTACAAAACTATAAACATAGGCCTGAAAGAGGTACAAAACCTGAATGGAGTATCAATGAATAACTCAAAAATAAACAGTCTATTAATACCATACTATTTACTTGTATACAAAATAAGCCAATGGAACCAATAATTGATTTTATCTAAGAAAGGCAAAACAGGATTTAAATAAGAGAACACAGGAAAACCACAGATTGTTTGCAATAGCACACTATGTTTTCCATTTCTTGTTGTTTGAAATAGTAAATTGCTGATTAGTTGGCTGCCACCAAAGTCAGCCTTCTTCCTTTAATGACAAGCTGGGTCATCAAAGGTAAACAATCTCAGTTGTCTGTGGATTCTTTAAAAGAACCCAGGAGGTTAGCTGTGTGTATACAGGACCTTTCTGTGTACTATGGTCAGTCAGGTTTCTATGTTAGAGCCCCCATTTCATTATACCAGGACTACCTCCTGTCCCTTATCAAAATATCTCAAGAGAAAAGTATAAATCTGGACTGAAGGACTAAAAAAGATTTAAGTAAAGAGATAGCAATGTTTATGAATTGTAAGTCATAATATCATGATGATGCCAGTCTCCCCACAAATTAATCCACATGTCCAGTATAAGAATACGTTCAAAAGAGAAAAGAGGTGGAGCTTTACCCATAAAGATATATTATGAAGCTATAAGAATGAAATAGTGGGGTCTGGCTGAGTGGCTCAGTTGGTTAAGGACTTGTTCAAGAGTGCAAGCTCTGAGCAACAGGGTCGCTGGTTTGATTCCCTGCCTGAGCTGAGCTGCCACTGAGCTGCCAATAGGTGGCAGGACGGCTCAGCTAAAAAAAAAAAAAAAAAAGAAAAAAGAAAAAAAAGAAAAGAAAAAGAATTAAATAGTGCGGTTTTAGAATATAGACAAATGCACCAATATAAATGAATGAAGAACCTATAAAGAACTTAATCTATGACAAAGGTAGTGTTACAAATAGTTGGAAAAGGATGTATTAATGCTCACTATACAAGAAAAAAATTCTAAGTTGAAAGCCTTTATGTGAAAAGCATAATTTAAAATGTACAGATAAAAACGTAGAATAATTTTTTTGTAACTTCTGTGTTGGGAAGTTTTTCTTACATAAAGAGTCCACTTGTAAGGAAAATATTGATGCTTTAAATTATATCAAAATTTTAATATGTCATTAAACATTTACTGTCTAAAAATTCCACTGATAAAGCAAAAAGACAAGATACAGCTAGGAAACATTATTTGCAATACATATAACTGGCAAAAAAAAATACAATATTCAAAGAACTCCTAGAAATTATGTTTAAAGAGATAAACATCCCAGTGGGGGTAAAATTGAGTCATCAGACATAGATGGCTAATACGCATTAAAGACCTTTAACCTTACTAGCCATCAGGCATTTACAAATTAAAATAATAAGGATATGATATTTGATGCCCATTCAATTGGCAAAATAATTAATGTGAATAACAAAGGCAAGCGTCAGTGAGAAAGGTAATGAGAGACACCCCTATATTGTTGTTGAGTATAAAATGGTATAACAATTTTATAGAACTTGACAATGTCTGTAAAGCTGAATGTACATACATATGTCCTAAATCCCACCAATTTCACTTTAGGAATCTACCCTCGAGAAACACTTGCACATAAATTCAATGAAGTATTGAATGTTATAGCCTCTACTTGAAAGAAAATCTTAAATATCCATCAGAAAATAAATAGGTGAATAACTTATAGTTTATTCATACAATAAAATATTATAGAAGCAATTAAAGTAAATAACTAGATCTACGTGCATTAGTATAGATAAATCTCAAAAATAAATCTGAAGGGAAAATGATACCATTTTTAATATGGTACCATTTGTATCAGTTTTACTATCACACAAATGTTTATAGATATTGTTTAGAGAAAATAATTATGTATAAAAACAGGTGAGAAAAATATACTCCAACTTTGTATCATTGGTTACCCTCTGGACAGGGAGAGAAGAAGGGGAATTGGATGAGGTAAATACATATAGTACACTTTAACCATATTGATACTATTTTGTTAAAAAAATATATAGTTAAATGGTAACTATGTGTTTAAATAGCTAGTGGTTATAGAAAAGTTTACTTTATTATTTGCTGACTTTTTTATGATTGAAATTTTTTTTTTTTTGAGGGTGGTGTCACTGGCCCTCATATGTGGGACCAAATCGGGGCCGCTGGCTTCCCAAGCCAGCGCTTAACCACCGCGCCACTCGGCCGGCCCTGATTGAAATATTTTTAAATATATGCATAATAAAACTTTCAGGATAATAGCTGGCAAATAATCAGCCCAAACTGAATGCTATTTTTATTAGCAGTGGTTGAACTGCAAATCATTGAAACCTAAAGTGACAAAACTCAGTGCCCAATATTTAATATATACACTATTCACATTTTTGCCTCACAGTATAATTAGGGAGTAGTCAAATGTGTGACAACAGAACACATGATCATGGGGCCTCCTATCAGTTCATGAACTGAGACTCTAGTAAATAATGTCAGGATGATGAATCTTAGTATTTAAGGAGAGGGACTACTTTTTTACACTTGACCTTTGGAATTAACTGGAAAAACCATTATCCTTTAAAAGAAAAAAATTTTTTTATCAAGTTTTAATTTCCTTACAGCTTATGTAGTTCCTATCTGTTGTTTATGAGATGTCCACCATTCGCTAGGGTTCTGCCATTGACTCCAAACAACCAACCGATATCAAGCTGAATTATCTAAGAGACACTGGAAGTAATAAAATGTAGAGCATTGAAAATCCCAGCACTTAACACAAGCAGATTTTTAAGATCAAACAACCTCTCAAAAAGTATAATTCTGTTAAAAAGTTTAACATCAGCTAGAAATATATAAATAACATGTGAATTTTAGGACTCTTTTTGATCACATCTTTGAGTTTGACATTGTGAGGTCTTTCCCAAAGAGAACTTTGTCAGTAATGGTCAAATTTCAATGCTAAATAAATTCTTCCTATGCATGAACTCCAGCTTTGTTCCTTTAAGTTAGCATTTAAATTCCTGAGATAGTCTCCACTCATAGTTATCCTAAAGTAAACTAGCATACTTTGAAATGAATGTTAAATATCTTTAATAAAGTTATAAATGTGTAGAGATGACTATTTGCTACTTACCTTTGAAACTTTCTTAATAAGCATAAACTTTACAGACTCTGATTTAAGATGCATGCGCTTTTCTCTATGCCTGTTATACTTCAATAAAAAGTCCAAAAGGTAAAAATAAACAAACAAAACAATAAAATCTGTACAGAAAATCGCTTGAGCCACCAAAGAAAAACTTCTTGCTTCCTTGTACTAAATGTCCTTAATAGAAAGTGCTAATTTATCTCATGGAAAGACAAATAACTTTCACAAAAGTTCCTTCATTGTTTATAAGACAGAGCTGAAACTATTAGCCTCTGTGATGAGTTTTAAATGCCTATGTTTAATAGGCCATTTATGGCTTAGTTGTGCATGGAGGGCTGTCCATCAGTAGTTGAAAGCAGCTAGAGGGGAATGGTTGCCAACAACTGCAGTAGGTGGTCAAGGGCATTTGGCACCAGACCTCTGCAGAGAGGTGCTGAGTAGAATCTAAGGGGTCAGAGGACAGCCTAATGGAATTATGTGACCAACGGTCCAAATTCTGTCACCTGAGTTTAAGAGAATGTAAAAGGATACTGCAGGTTGTGGGCATGGGCAGAATGTCCCTTTGAGGTGGCAGCACATCCTCTTAGAATTTATCTTTTCTTCATCTTCTAATATGGATAGACATGATTTTTTTCCTTAGAGTAGGTAGAAATTTAGGCCTATACACTGAGATTGTAATTGGGTTGGCTAATTGAAGCAAAACATTAAAAGGACATTATTTACTAGCATAACATTATTGAATAGATACAATCTCTAAATGTTGATTATAGAATTCTGTATATTATGTTACCTTGGTTAATGGTAACTTTTATATAAGAAGAAGAAAGTCATATTTTTGTTCAATTTATAAAACTAATAGCATTATCACAAATAGAAAGTTTTGAAAAGGAGCACGTTTTAGTTTTCCTTTGTGTTATTTTATTAAGTTTGTTTTCAACTTGATGTTGACAAAGAGGAAAATGAATACTAACAAAAAATGAATAAATATCTGGATTACTTCAATATGCATATGCTTTAAATTGTTTTACTAAAACTAGAAGTGTGGGATTGATGTAAAAAATGACATTTTTAGAGCCTAAAACCCGAGGAGTGGTTGTGCTGTCGGGTTGAGGCTTTATCTGTAACTGGCTGTGAGACTTCAGGCAAGTCATACAACTTTCTGAACCTTGCTTTCCTGATCTTTAAAATAAACATGTTCAGGGACTGGCAGAGTGGCTCAGTTGGTTAAGAGCTCGCTCAGGAGTGAGAGCTCTGAGCAACAGGGTTGCCGGTTCGATTCCCTGCCTGAGCTGCGCTACAACTGAGCTGCCAACAGGTGGCAGGATGGCTCAGCTAAAAAAAAAAAAAGTAAAACTAAAAATAAAACTAAATAAATTAAAATAAACATGTTCTGCATGGTCTTACAGCCCCAGAATACTATTTCAAATTAAATATTTAATGGAAACCTCATATTTCTTGAAGTTGCTATTTGATGATCTTTTTTGATTTCTACTCAAATTATTTTGTCAAATTAAAACCAATTGTGTATTTCTGGATCCAGGCCATCCTACCTGTAGTAGACTAGCCTTCCTTCCCAATTCTCCACAAACACCGATTGGATCCATTCTACAAGTACCTGTACTAATGTAACATTCCTAAGCTCCCCTTTGCCCTTCACCCAATGAGTATTTGTGTGTCAAAGCCAATTACGTGTTTCTGGAAAGTCACACTCATTAAACACAGTGTAATGTCAAAACCCCCGAGTCTGGCCCCTACTTAACTCTATCTAACCTTGTTTCTGACATCCATTTAGACATTCTTCACTCCAGCTTGCTGAGATCACATTTTGTTCCCATATGAAGTTATCAGCTCAGTGCTTTGCTGACAGGGCCTCTTTAGCCTGGCATGTTTTCCTTTTCCTTCCTTTATTGACCCAGCTCCCAGTCTCATCTGCTCCAGGAAGCTGTCTTCATGCTGGCCCTCAGGTTGGTCCTCAGGGTGGTCTTGTCACTCTGAACTCCTGGAGTAGTCACAGTCTTTGCTCATGGAACCAGCCAGTGCTCTGCCTTCTCATGCTGCCTACAGAGGACCCTGCACAGATGTAGAGAGTCCATTGCTATGCTCTTAATCTACAGGGATGATCTTCCAAGAGCAGAAAATTATTAGAGCAAGCCTGGCAAAAATAGGAAATCATGAGATCTCCGAGGGTGGAATATGGTGGAGGAACCAAGAAAGGAGGGGAAAAGGCAAGTAAAGCTTTGGATAGATGTGCAATGGGGTCTAAGGCAGTCAAAAAAATTAGACTAGGAAATAATTCTGGGATCCTGCTTCAAGAATGTTGTCTATTTGTTGTAGCATCCCTCCTATTTTGTATCTTTATTTATCTTTTTATCCATATAGACCATCTGCCTTGGCAATTTTTTATGCAAGGACTATGTTTGATGATATTTTTTTTTCCAGCTCTTAAGCAGAGTAATAATAATAATAACAACAACAATAAAAATAACAACAGTAATGAGAACAGCAGCCATCATTTATTGTCTACCTCTTCTGTACCAGCTGTTGCTAAAGTACTTTACATATATATCTCATTAATCCTAAGAAGAGGATGATATTCCCTTCTAAAAAAAAAAAATGAAGAAATAAAAAGAGAAAAAGAACTTTCCCAAGATCACAAAACTGATCTTTTACTTAAATGATTAGAGTAATACACATTGAAAAAATACTGATTCATCTCAGCAATCATTTACTGAGCACCTACTATATTCAACACACTATTCTAGGTAGTACCTGGGAATATAAAGATGAGTTAAACAGTCCTTGCTCTTTAGAATATCAACATTTTAATTCTCACTGTCAAAATGTTTTCTGTTTTTAGGTGAGTTCACTGGGGGTAATGACACTATTTAGATTATAAGTATCATTTTAGGACACCTCATTCTTTTAATAGGAAAGTCTTCAGAAATAGCATTTGATTTATTTATTTTTTAAGAGCGTTGAACTTGATTATATATGAAGCAGTTTCAAAGGAGCTGCTGAACACATTTCAAGGAGACCTTATTTTAATTTGCAATTAGATTCCCACATGAGTTATTGCTTTGCACACTTTATTGACCTTTAAAGGATTTGAATGAGGATATATGTTTTCATGGCTGCCTGTCTTCAGTTTGAAAGTATAATTTAGTAGATTGGTTTGAAAGTATGACCAGTTACCCATGCTGGTCAGTGTCCCACGTTGCTGTGGGGACTATTGATCTTCATATATTGCATATGCCCCTAAGTATGAATGAGTGCGTGTGGAGAATATACATAAGAAAAGTTAAATAAGTTGCTGAAAGTGGTGTTCTGTGATGAACTCCAATTTGGTATAATTCTCAAGAAGAGCAGAAGAAATTGGTCTTAGCTATTCAAGTACCCTACCTTCTTAGCAACTCAAAATGTAGAACACTGATGGGACCATGGCTAAAAGGTTTTGTCCTTTAATATAGAGTCCACTGTATATGATTAAAACCTCCCTAAGTAACGACATAAACATAGACCTTTGTTTCTCTCCTTTGTAAAAGGTGTTTTCCAGAGATAGAAATCCCAGGGCCAGTATGTTCCAAGGTGCCAATGAACCAGGCTCATTCTAATTTTTTCCTAAATCATTCTAGCTTCTGACTCCCATTTGCAGGGGCACTTTGCGATCTAAAATGGCTACCAGAACTCCAGCCATTAGAATCCATATTCTAGGTAATGGGGTGGAGGAAAGGACAAATAATAAGTTGGTAATGGAGAAAAAGGCATACATCAACTGCTCCTAAGGACTTCCCCAGAAGCTGCCACTCAGTATTTCTTTCAGTAGTTCACTGGCAAGACCGTAGTTATATAACCATGCCTACTTTCACGGGTATCTGGGCCATGTAGTTTTTATCCTAGGCAGCCACATATCTAGTGTAAGGGAGAAAGGAGAATACATTTTGGAGTGAGCAGCTAATAGTCTCTCCCACCCTGATAACAGTAATTGAACTAATTCTCCAAAGCTGTATGCTGAATACCAAATTCATGTCCCAGTGGCTTCAAACTTTGGGAGGGGGAAGGTGTGATGAAAAGTTCTAGCATTAGATAGTGGTAAGCTCTCTGATTCAGAAGAAAAAGTTATTTTCTTTTGTGGATTTTGTAATTTTATAACATATACATTTATATAAATGTAACATATACATATATACATATGTACATATACATATCTATATGTATATATAAATATATACATATAGATATGTATTTAATTTATTAAATTTAATTTGATATTAGTTTTTCCAGTGATTTTGTGAAGTAGGACTGGACATCTGTCCCAGGATCGCCTCATCCATTTTCATACTAAAATACTCTCCTGGACTAATTAGGAACATGATGTCAATTATTAAGCTAAAGACACACACACACACTTGAAGAAGGTGACCTGCTTTTACCAAGCTTGCTTTTAATAAGTTATTTAAAGCACATATTTCCTTTGTTAAACTTAATGTGATACAATAAGACAAATTTCTTTCTTTCCCCATATGATCCCATATGGTCCTGGTAAGTGTATGGCTTGCTTTTTACAGGCATAATATCTTTTTTTTTTAATTGGATTGAGGTTGTCTGCAGTGTTTTGACCATTTAGGGTATAGATGTTTATTGCACTCTTATTGCTGTAATTAAGCAATATATGTGAATCTGAAGAGTTTATTTTTCAAGGCAATTCAAAGCTTGGGCAATCCTACCTTGGAACAGAAATATCTTCTTTCAAAATTTGTGTATATGGAGCTCTTCTGTATGTAATCAGTGTACATGATACCTGCAACCCACATTAAAACTTGGAGAAATTTACTCATTCATAGAATTTGCCTGAGTTTCTGCTTTAAACGAATGCTGCCTTATACCTATGAAAACAGGATGATGTTGTGTACTTAAGGCACATTTGATTACACACCATCATTTTACTTACTCTGTGACCATGTTAGGGCAAATATTGGGGCAAGAATTGTCCAGATTTCTTCATTGCAAAGTCAAAAATCCTGCACAAAGGGACATGTGATCTCAAAAATATATATAATAAAAGGATGGTGTTAATGGGAAGACAGTAAGAATATACCTGACGTCTTAAAGTTTAATGAATATCCATTATCTCCAAAGAAATAGAACTGTTACTATACACATTAAAAAGTATTTTTTTTTATTTCTATTTCAGAATTTACAAGTTTGCTTACTTCAGTACAGATGCAGTGTGCATAAATACCAGTCACACACTCAGGTGTGCAAAGAGTGACTTTGGTTCCTTTTTGTAATCAAATTTAATCTCTGTTTTACACCACCTCCTGTCCCATTTTTCCTGTCATAGAATTGTTTTTCTGTTCGATGAGTCATACCCCCACCCCACCCAGTCTCCCGGAAGTGTATATAAACGCCACCACAGAGAAGAGGGGAAAGGTGTGTGGTTCTAACCTGGCCTCTCACTCAAGGTGTTACTGATCCCACTGGCACAGATGAGGTTCCTGGTTGCTCAAAGGATACTTGGGTGAAGGGAAAGGCAGCTTAGACCTCCTGCTGGAGTTATCAGGGCTCTGGATCCTTGTTACTACCTACCTGCCAAGGAGCAGATCATCCATCAGATTTCTGGTGGGACTTTTCCACGCCTTGGTCCATCTGACCAAGCATTATCAACAGTGAACATTCTGGCAGACTGGGCATCAGTGTCTCTTTCTTTGATGATCTTTGAGTCCCTCTGGAACCCATAGACTATTTTAGATGCTACTCTCAAGCCAAGGGAACTAGAGTTGAGTGGGTGAACTTGTTAGTGTGGCGTCTGTGTCATGCCTAGATCCATACGCCATGCCACAAGGGTAGCATAAAGGACTTATTTCTGAAGTTTGATCCCCCTTCCAGTTAGACAAATTGGACAATGTCTTTTCTTCTCTAAGATTCCCAAACATAAAACTTAAAGTAGGGGTACATGCTGCCATTTTTTTCCTCAAGCAAGATTCTTTCTGGTGGGCCAGGAGGGCATATGGTTTCCAAACGTGTCTAACTATTGGGTTATCGGAAAAGTCATGATGCATTTTTGCAGTTAAAAACAAAAAAATACATCTTGACTTTTCTGACAACCCAATATTTTTAATTCTCTCCATACTCACTCGCAGCTTCTGTAGATTCTTATAATGTGGAAGTAGTTGGGAGAAGGAGACATGAGGAAAAACGATATATATATTACATCTGCTATCAAATAATTGGTGTTTTACCTGAACCTCAGCATTTGACGTTAGAACTTAGGAATTCAACATCCTTGTTCTCTGGCCTGGTCTGATGATCTCTCAATTCGGTGACCCCTGTGTTGTGTGGAGCAAATGAGAAAAAAAAATCAATATCTCAAATAATGATTGTACCACACTAACCTATATGCAACATTCAGTAAATTATATAAAAATGAATAATCTAGCCTTTATTTACAGATTGGGTGACACCAGCATAATTTCATTGTTCCAGTTGCAGTTTTGAAAATTACTGCTAAACTTTCTGTTATTTTGAATTTGCACTAAAGAATTAAATTTGACATACTTGTAACAAGCACAAGCTAATTAAATACCATGATGAGGGCAATGACGTTTTAATTGTGATTTAAAATAAGAGCTATTGTTTTTCAGGTAAGATTTGGACATAGACTAAACTAGCCCTGTTGCTTCATTTTTCAGTGCTGTCTAAAAGAGGGAGAGATTATTTCATCACCCAGAAAACAATTCCTAAATGTAACAAATGCTGACAGAAGTGACAAGCATTTGAGTTTCTTTGAATGGATTCCAAAGTTCATTCCACTTGCTACATACGTTTCTTGTTCTGCAAATAACTGCTCAAAAAGAGTTTAAATTCTGATAGCAACTTCGGTCTAAACTAGTTAAGCACACTGAATGTCATGCCAACGACTCTCTTCTTCATGGTACCAAAGAAGGCATAGGGGCTGACCTTTTAATGTCTGGAAGAAGAAACTAATTTAAACAAGTTTCAATGGGTGGGTATAGTGAAGGAGATACCAATTTTGTTCAAGCTGATCTAGGATTATTGAAGTATTTGTATTTCCTACATAGAACTTTTACCAGGATTTGAAAAAATATGTCAATATAAAAATATTTGATAGGCAGTCAAACAGCACAGATCTTAAAAGGGTAAGCTTCCTATTTTCTAGGAGCCACAGAAGAAGGAAGACTTCTACTTTCACTTTGCCGACCATCATGGGAATTTCACCATAGAAAGTACCTGGTGCTGGGCTACGGCAGGGGTTAGGCAGTCCTTAATCACTGAGCAGTAGCCAGAGACACACTCAACCTACTTAATAACAAACCTTTTTAATGTAGGAATGAGCAAATTGACTAGCATTCACAACCCATCTAGAGAAAAGTAAAAAGACAGAACATTGTTATTCCTTGACAGTTATTGACTCTGGCTTGAGAACTCATCCATGTATCTAAAACTTACATATTGAATAGCCTGGACTGTTCAAAACATGGTCAATATTCAGAAAGTAATTAAAATGGAAGTTGTAAAAATAGTTATAGTTGACTCACAAAGGCCCCTTGGTTGTGGGTTTAATACTCTAGCTTTCATTTGATTCTAAGTGGATTGGTTGGTCTAGCGGTCAGATTTGAAGATAACGCCACCGTCCCCATCTCCTGATGTTTATGGCCTTAAGTTTGGGCAGAATCTGTGACTTGCTTCTAACTAATAGAATGTGGAGACGGTGAGAGGATGTCCTTCCTGTAATTACATTATGTAAGACCCCATCTTATATAGAAAACTTATATGAGAGTTTTGCTTTCCTTCCTGCTGGCTTTGAAGAGACAAGCTACTGTGAGTCCTACAAACATAAGAAATGAATTCTGCTAACAACCTGTAAGCTCAGAAGTAAGTGGACCCTTCCCCTTCCCCTGGCTAGCACTTTACAGCCTTGCAGAGGACCCAGCTATGTCGTGCCCAGACACCTGACCCATAGAACTGTGAAGTAATAAATATGTGTTGTTTTAGCTTTGAGTTTATAGTAGTTTATTTTGCAGCACAGAAAACTAACACAACTACTTTCTTAAACTATAAAAGAGAGCTCTTGCTACTTGAATCAGGTGTTGATAGCAACATGAGAAGATACCACTGACAAGGAGATAGACATGTGAAAACCAAAGATACGAGCTCAAAAATATCACATGGCTGTCTGAACCTACTCAGCATAGAAACTAGTAGCCTCATACAGCACTGTAATCTTTGAAAGCATAGTTGAACAATAGATGGTGTTCATAATTATGAATCTGATTCTACGAGCAGTGGATACATCAGGCAAAATACATTATGTGCAAGAAGGCAAAGATCTGTGTAATGCAACTGAAAAAATTCAGTTATTAAATTAGCATTAGACGTGTTTGACTATGCATCTTGGAATTGCTTGAGAAATTGATATTAATCCTATAATTAGTTCAAAGGGATAGTAAAATAACTAAATATTTACGATGAACGGTTACATGACTTCCTCACAATGTGATATGTCAGAATGCTTATAGCATCTGAAGTGAGAATTTTGAGTTATAAATACTTGCACTGAAAATTCAAGTATCACTGACTTCCATGCAGCTGTTGGGCAGCTTGGCCTCTGTTTCCCAAACGGAACTGCACTTAGAATTGAAAATAAAGAACAACTGATAACCATTCTATAAATATGCTTGCGGTTTTTCATGGTCTTCTCTGCATCTCATGAGGTTTAGGGTAGGAAGAGGTCACATGAATCAATATTGGAAATGCCCTGGCTGCTGCAGAAATTTGAAGCTATTATCTAGTTCCAGTTCAAGCACATAATAGTTATGTCACCTTCTGAGACTTAGTTTTACCAGTTATGAAATGGGAATAATATTCTCTATCATAAAAGTAGGCTATGGGGCCAGCGGAGGGGCACGGTGGTTAAGCGCTGGCTTGGGAAGCCAGCGGCCCCCGTTCGGGACCCACATATGAGGGCCAGTGACACTGCCCTAAAAAAAAAAAAAAAAAAGTAGGCTATGCACCATCAACACCTTTTGACAGACATGTGTGTAGGAAAATTTTGTTGCAATAATTTTTGTGACTGATGCTGATAAAAAAAAAAAAGTTGCCTCACACATTTATGAGGTCCATAAGATGAAGAGTTTTGAGAGGAATCTCTATGTAATTTGTAATTTGGATTGCATTTCATAGTTTATAAGTCACTTTTCCTTGCATCCAATCATTTGATCTTCCTGGTCATCCCAAGAGGTAGGTATTATGATCATGTTGTGTTAGCAGAACCTGCTTATTGCTTTACAATACACCTCCAACCCCATATTATTGATTAGTGAAGGAGGTACCCAGTGTCCCATAGCTGGTGAATAAAGAAATCAGGACTGAGACCAATTAGACTTTTGACTCTAAATCCCATATCTAACTCTGGAATATTTTGATGGAAAGATATCAATGACCTATAAGCAGAAGTAGACATCTCACAAGAGCAAAGGTATTTCTAAGCCACTGTTACGCCTATTCATCAACAACTGTTATGTCATGCTGCCAGTTACTGATTGGAATTTGGGGTGATGCAGCAATTCAGTCAGTCACAGGCCTAAATAACTTCTCTTTGTCCGTGCTGAGTTCTGAGTAAGCAAGGAAGCCCTTGTCGTCATCCTCTTTCTAGTAACTTCTCTTAGTGGAGTCCATTCCTCAGAAAACATGGTTTTTATGCTTGGCCCTGGAGCCTTGATGCTAACTCCCAGTTAAAGCATTGTTACTCTGAAAAACTTAATTAAATTTTAAACAAAGAACAAAAGTTTAACATGACTTGTCCGTACATTCATAATGGAGACTATTCATTCTTTAACTTCTTTATTTAAAGCTTGAAAGGGTTTAAATAGCAATAAGAAAAAAGAATGGGAGGAAAGAATAAAGGAAAGAAAGGAAGGAAAATGAGTAATCATCCTCACAGCTGGCAAGGACCTCAGTCACTAACCCATTGATACAATTTATTTTCTTTGTCATGAAGGACATAAGAATATATTTTGTATAATTAGGCAGTATTTTTATCCTGTACATCAATAAATTTCTTTAAAGGTCATTTGTATATTTTCTATTATGTCTATTGCTTATGTTACTGAAATTTCAGAACATGAGGTTTTAGTGGACACTAGAGTGGGTAAAATGTATGATAAAGCCATTCATTCCTTGATTCCTCAGCAAGATACCGGGGAACACAGGATGAACACAATATGATCTCAGCCTTGGGGGGAAAAAGTAGGCGAGCTCCCAGCCTGTTTAATAGGGATGGCGATCAGTTGGCACTGCTGTCACCTCCACATCCTACTCCTTACGTAAAAGTCCCTAATTGATTGTTGCCCTTTGCTACTGAGCCAGAGCATCCTTGGAGTTCCTTCACCCTAGGCATGGGCAGTCGTTAGGACTTGGTTGGCACTGGCATTGTCTATAGTAGAATTTAAAAGTTCTTAGGAATTTGAAGTCTACAGTCTTTCTATTTGGCTTCTCATTTGTGTCTTCTCGCTAACACATGGAAACATGAACTATACCAGTGACTTTCCATAAGAAGATATCTGGGGACATGATAACTGTCTACCAAATAGCTATATTATAGATGAATTTGACTTTTTTTTAGATTTTTTTTTTTAAATTGGGGAATTGGGGGAGGGGAACAGACAAGTTGCTGTCTTTTTGTTCTTCAGTCTAGTTGTGGAGGACGTTGCTTCGTCATTTGTTGGTATCGTATGTTGGTATCGTCATTGAGCTCTTCCCGGATGAGGCAGATCGGTCACCGGGCCTCTGGATGGTGGCTCACCGCGGCTATTGGCAGCTCACGCTGGCTGCCGGCCACTCACTGTAGCCTGTGGCAGCCCACTGCAGCAGGGGCTGCAGCCTACACCGTTGCTGGGGCTCGCAGCCCAGCTCCAGGTGGAGTTGTTGTTAGCTGTAGAAGGCAGTGTCACTGGCCCTCATATGTGGGATCCAAACTGGGGCCGCTGGTGTCCCAAGCCAGCTCCTAACTAATGAGCCACTCGGCCAGCCCGAATTTGACTTTTATTGGATGAAGAAGGGGATGAAAGGGTAACAATCCATGCAAGACAGCTGTTAGAGAAATTTCACAACTTGTTGTTAAGGGAAAATAGTGCAATAAGTAGAGCTGTACCATGAGGTAGTGAATTCTTTTTTGCAGAAGCTATTCTAATGAATTCTGGTGATAAACTGCCAGGGGGATTGTAAAGTAGATTCATGGGTTAACCTTCCTTGGTGCTTTAACTGTATCTTGCACATACTCTTTATGGTCTCTTTATTTCATTGTTTTATAATTATGTGTTTGTCTGTTGAATCACCTATTACATGATAATAATTAATTCATTGAACACTGTTATGAGCCAGGCAGCCCTAAGTGCCGTTGGCATATTTTTTTCATTTAATATTCATAGTAAAAGTATGAAACAGAAATGATCCCTATTTGACAAGTGAGAAAACTAAGGCATATAAAGGTTAACTATTGGGTTATCAGAAAAGTCATGATGCATTTTTGCAATGGAAAACATAGAAAAAATACATCACGACTTTTCCAACAACCCAATAACTTGCTTAGGTCATGATGTCAGCTACTCTGTGCTCTTTACCACTACACAGTACAGCTTCCCAAGACAATTAGTGGCCGAGTGATGCTTGGATGAGAATGGTAATAGGCTTGAATAAGTGGGAAAAGCTGTCTCTTAAGTAAATAATTTCTATTCCCCACCAGTTAATTGGAGACAGGCACTAAGAGGAAGGAATTAGTTCCACTTCATTCTTCCAGGCTGAGCCCGGTATTGCCCCCAACAGAGGTGGGGGATGGGGGCATGAGAACATTGTTCTAATTGAGATCCTAGAGGGATTGCTCTTGAAATGGCTGTGAATAGCTATATTGAAATCGCATTTGATATAATTTTGTTAGTTAATTATTTTAAATACAGAATAGCAATTACTTCTGGTTGTAGACAGAATGGCAGGATAGGGAAAAGCATATGAGACACATAGGTACATGGAAATTATGTTTACAGATATGGCTATTGGATTTGGTACTAAATTTACAAGTGTTCATTAGATTCTTAAAAATAAAGACATGTGGAAATAAATAGAAGAGGCCAGGTTTGTATCAATAATTACAGTGTATCATGAACCAAGTTTTGCAAGTAACTTCATTCTGTACTCCTGTGTGCCATTAAAAATGTATTCCCTTTGTGAGGGATAAAATGTATAACTATTACATTGTTTTGTACACCTAGAATTAATAAAAATAAAATAATAAAATAATAACAAAAAATTTATTCCCTAATAAAATGATCACTCACATACTAATTTACATTTGTGTGATAATTATATGGAACAAATATTACAGCAATAATATTTCTGATGGTTTATGAAAAAGGAGCAACTGTGTTCTAGTAGAAATAGCCCTGGACTTGGATTATAAAAAAGAATGCCCCTTTTTAGTAGTCACAAGCAAAGTGGTATTATCATGCTTTGTCTCCTCCAATCTCAATGTAGGTAATACTAAGTACTATTAGCACTAGAAAAAAATTAATGCTCATAATAATACAAATTTATATTGCTTGTGGATTAAATAAATTAAGATTAACAATTGTGCTGCCTGTGTAAACTATTGAATACCAGATAAATGTATTAAATTGACATAATTGAAAACCAGAATGAAATCCCTACCTATTCTCTATTTTTTTAATTTTAGTTTTTAACTATATTGATTATATTATTTCAGGTGTACAATATAATGATTTGACATAATTCTGTAATCATCTGTCACCATGAAAACTTTTAAAAAAATATTTCTTGATTTTTCAATTGCAGTCAATATATTAGTTTCAGTTGTACAGCATAGTCATTAGATATTTATATAACTTATGAAGTGATCATCCTAATAAATACAGTACCCATCTAACACCATATATGGTTATTACGTTACAACTGACTGTGTACCCCATGCTATACTGTACATCCCCATGTCTATTTTGTAACTAGCAATTTGTACCTCTTAATTTTCTCCACCTAACACTCCCACCTGGCAACCATTAAAATGAGCTTGTTTCTGTTTTGATTGTTTGTTTAGCCTGTTCTCTAGATTCCACATATAAGTGAAATCATATGACATTTGTATTTCTCTGTATGACATACTCCACTTGGCACAGTACCCTCTAGGTCCATCCACGTTGTTGCAGATGGCAAGATTTCATTCTTTTCATGGCCAACCAATGTTCCATTGCATATATGTACCACCTTTTCTTTATCTGTTCTTCATTGATGGACACCAACTCTGCCTCCACATCTTGACCATTGTAAATAATGCTGCAACAAATATATGGATGCACATGTTCTTTTGAAGTCGTGTTTTGGGTATTTTAAGATAAATACCTAGAAGTGGGATTACTGGGTCCTTTTTTTGTCTCTTGTTATTGCCTTTATGGTATTGCTACCACAGCTTTTTGTTTTCATTTCTATTTTCATGAAATATCTTTTTCCCATCTCTTAACTTTCAGTCCATGTGTGTCTTTGAATCTGAAATGAGTCTCTTGTAGGCAGCTTATGTAAGGCTTTTGTTTTCTTATCCATTCAGCCACCATGTCTTTTAATTGGAGCCTTTAATCCATTTACATTTTACATAATTGTTGATTGATATGTAATTATTGCCATTTTATTATTTATATTTTTGATTTTTTTCTTCTTCTAAAAGAAGTCCCTCTAACATTTGTTATAATACTGTTTGGTGGTGATTAATTCCTTTAGCTTTTTCTTGTCTGGGAAGTTTTTTTATCTGTCTTTCGACGCTAAATGATAGCTTTGCTGGGTAGAGTAATCGTGGATGTAGGTTCTTGCTTTTCATCAGTCACTTTGAATATTTATTTGATGCCAATCCCTTCTGGCCTACAAACTTTCTGTTGAGAAATCAACCAATAGTCTTATGAAAGCTGCCTTGTAGGTAACTTTTTCTCTTGCTGCTTTAAGATTCTTTTTTTTTTTGTCTTTAACCTTTGGCATTTTAATTATGATGTGTGTTGGTATAGGACTTTTTGGGTTCATCTTATGTGGGACTCTCTGCAGTTCCTCAGCTTACATGTATATTTCCTTCACCAGGTTAGGAAAGGTTTTTGTCATTATTTCTTCAAACAGGTTTTCAATCCATTGCTTTCTCTCACTTCTCCTTCTGGTATCTTTATGAGGTGAATATTGTTATGCTTGATGTGGTCCAGAGGCCCCTTAAACTCTCCTATTTTTCTGAAAATCCTTTTTGCTGTTCTGATTGGGTGTTTTCTGCTACCTTATCTTCCAAATTGCTGATTCAATCCTCTGCTTTATCTAATCTACTGTTGATTCCCTCTAATGTATTCTTCATTTCAGTTATTGTATTCATTTCTGACTGGTTCTTTTTTATGTTTTCTATGTCCATTTCAGTGTTTCCTATCTACTTGTTGAAGTTCTCCCTGAGATCATTGAGCATCCTTATAACCAATGTTTTGAATTCTGCCTCTGGTAGATTACTTGTCTCCATTTTGCTTAGCTCTTTTTGAAGCTTTGTTCTATTCTTTCATTTGGGATATGTTTCTTTGTCTCCCCATTTTTGCTGCCTTCCTGTGTTTGTTTCTAGGTGTTAGGTAGGGCTGCTATCTCTCCAAGTCTTGGTACAGTGGCCTTATGTAGTATATGTCCTGTGGGGCCCAGTAGCACCATCTCCCTTGTCACCTGATTCAGGTACTGCAGATGTGTCCCTTGTGTTATAACTGTTATACCCTCCTGTTATAACTGAGCATTGGTTGCTTCCACATCAGTGGAAGGGAATGATCCTTGGGATGGTTGGTTGTAAGAACTGGCCATGACTGAAGTGTAGGAGCTGTGGTGCAGGGGCTGGATTCACTTTAGCAGGGCTCTGGTGCCTGCCCAGTCTGCGTGTTGGGTGTGTCATTTGTGGAGGTGGTTGGGTGCTCTGGTGTGGTCTGAAGCTGGCCACCAGGTTTGTTGGTTCTGGGGCCTCTTGGGAAGGGCTCTGTTGCAGGCCAAGGTCAGCCGCTGCCTGTGCCACTTGGTATGAGCCACAAAGTGATCTGTAAATAGCTGCCACTTGTGCTGTGCTTGGAGGTGCCTGGAAGAAGCTAAACTGTGAACCAAGGCTGGCTGCCACTAGTACTGGGTGTGAGGTTGCTCAGCAAGAGGTATGGGGCATGCTGGGGCCACATGCTGCCTGTTGGGGGTTTGTGAACCTTGAGAGATTTTAGGTAAGTCTGCAGCATGAGCCAAGACAGGGCATTTTTATGGAAAAGCCATGGGGAGTGGCTTGGGTGGGCCCAAAAGTTGGGTGGGGCAGGGTCTTAGGGAATTGCCAAAGCAGGAGAAACAGTATTAGCCAGGTTGATGGAGACTCACATATGGTGCCTGCCAAGGTCTGCAAGCTAGGAAGGGAGAGGGCTCAGCAAAGGAACAGGAGCTTCTGCCAGCACTTCTGTCTGGGAAAAAGCTCTCCCTCCAGCCCTCACCCTGCAGCCAGATAATTCGATTCTTCCCTGTATGTCCTTGGCACCGTTTGAGCTGCTGCCCCAGTACTGGAGGTCAGAGTAAGTGAGTCAGTCAAGTAAGTTCATACATAGGCCCTTTAAGAGGAGCTCCTGGGACTCCAGCAGCCCTCCATCTCACTCAGCCACAATCTCCACTGGTTTTCACAGTCAGAAGTTGTGGGGACTTTTCCTGGCACTGGAACCCTGATCCAGGCAGCTTGGTGTGTGTCTGGGACCCCTTGCTCCTCAGGAGGGATCTCCACAGCCAAGATATTTCTCCGATTTTTAACTGCCATTTCTGAGTACAGGACCAGCCCATTCCTCGTCTTCACTCCTCCTACCAATCTCGATGTGGCTTCTTCCTAATTTGTTAATTTACAAAGCTTAAGTATTAGGTAAATCTTGCCATTGTAATTCACAAAGCAGCAAACTTCCCAGTCAATCTAAGCTTGCTGTAGTAGGCCAGATGATGTCTATATAAAATTTTTCTCAAGATAACTGCCAACCCAATACCAGTCTTTATAGTCCTGCAAACTAAGAAGTCTTTTTTTATACTACTCCTGAGGGCAGTAATAAATGCCTGTTTTCCCCCAATTTTATTTTATAAATCAATAAAACAAAAAAGTTATCGATATGACATAATTCAAAATTCTCTTCTCATTCCCTATGCACTCAGGTCCCTGCAACTGTACAGAGTAACAGCCTGATGTAAATTAATTTTTGTTAGGGATTAACTCTTTCGACTCCCAGAAGTATCAGTGGCTTCTACTCTATTCTAGAACTGTTTAATAAGATAAGGATTTTTTTTAACTTCTCCAGTTTCTTTATTTTTTTATGCAGGCCAGTTTTGTGGACTTTTAAACTCTCTGAGAACTGCCCTTTGAAAGGTTTTGTACTCTCTCTCAATCAAGTATTATTCAATAAATCATTCTCAACAAGTAAGTCAAATAAGCATATTAGTCTATGTGTCACATTTAAATGGGCCTGTTAAACTGGCTGCATTTTGGCAGTTTGCCCAATTAAAGGTTGTCATAATGAATCTATCTAGAACAGGAATGAGCCTGATCAGGTTTCAAATGAAATGTATTTTTTGTGTAAGTAACCTCTGAGGGGCTCCAGCCCTGTAAATTGCATAACATGATACAATAGTCACAGAAGCTCAAAAATTAAGGGAAATGAAGTGCAGCCTAGTCTTCTAACTATGTCATATATTAATCACAATGGGTTAGTGTCAGATTTTGCTTTCAAATTCCAGGGACTAAGAAGACAGCTTATTTTCATAAGGATATCGTGATGTGTATGTGTATTTTAAGTGGAATGTTATATGAGTGAGCTACGCTTGTCTGACCAACTCCTTTTAATCCTTGACCATTTAAATGGAAAATCCATCTAAGCTGACTTAATTCCATGGAAGTGACTTTTCAGTGGGGGAGATTAGGAACTGTCATTGTGACCAGCACACTCTTGCACTTTAAACAGAGAGCTGTTAGTACGCTTGTCTGAATTTTATCCTTTATTTTGTTAGAGTGGCTATTTCAAACAGATTTCAAGCCAGGCTTGTTCCCAAACAGGGAGAGAATTCAGCTATTTACAAGCTAAGAATTAATTTCTGGCCCTGAGTCTAGCAACAGCTTTCTCTAGGTTTGACCTCATTAAATAAATCATGGGGGTCCTGCTGAAGAGTTACAATTGTTATTTGAAATTTGGCCAAAGGAAATTTTGTTGCATATTAAGGCTTTAAATAAGTTCAGTTTATTTGTTTTTCCTCAACCCATCTCTTTGGTTTAACAAACTGCCGGTTCTTACCAGGGTCATAAATTCCATTGCCAGACTGAAAAGAACAGTTCTGACCACCTACCACAAGATGGCATGGTGTCTTCGCTCTCCAGAATAGTGGGTTTCGCTCTAACACACCCCTAGGGTAAAGACGCCTACCCATTTTCTTGTTAACCTGCCTGCAGGTGTCAAAATAATCCAAATTTCCATGTGAAATCTGGAATGATGTGACAAATAAGCAGATGAAAATTATCCTCTTATAATCGTTTTTACAGTGGTAAAGAGAACAGAAGAGGACTCCAAAAGAAATATTTAGGTCATCTATTTCTGCTGGAAGGTGCCAGCTCGGGGCTGGGTACAGTGAGGAATGCTTATGAACAGGCCTTGATAGCTTGCCTGGGTGGCTGCCTGCCAGGCAGTCAGTCATCTGGCCCGACAGATGAGGGTGAAAGGAAAAAGAAATTAGCTTGTGTGCTTGTCCCTTCCTCCCACACACCCTTAGAAAATTGCTAGTAGGCACTTCTGTTGACATACCTCAGAGCCCCAGAGTCCCTGCTCTTATCAGGCCCTCCCCATCCAACAGCACTTGGGGACACAATCACTGCTTTGACTAAGAGCCCCAGACAATATGGGAGAAGGGTGGCTTCTTTGGCAACAGAGCACATCCGTCCAAGGCCACTATTCTCCTTAATCCCCAGAGACATAAACCTCATGTGGGAGCCTTGCAGGTTCAGTCCACACCCTGGAGAAAGTGGGCTGTTAACCTGGGACAGGACAGGGGCTCCTAGCTGAGCATCAGAACCCTGAGCTCAAAAAAAAAAAAAAAAAAAAAAAAAAAAAAAAAAGGCTCCAACATTGGCCGAAAGGCTTCTTTGCTGAATCTAATTACCAGCTGTCAATACAGTTGCCAGCCTAGAGGTCCAGCTTCCATGAATTTCCAGACCTGCTTATTAAGATGTCACTTAAGACTACAGATAATTATGGTAACTGGCATCAATTCTTAGAGGGCTTTGTGAAGATTATTATTCCAGAGACTGTCTTATTCTATTTCGTAAAATATTTTATTATGCCCATATTCTCTTTCCATTTCTGGAGGTTATAATACACCACTTGAAGAGAGGCTTTGAAAGAACAAGAGTAATAAAAGGGATTCTTGGGATCTTGGAATGGAAACTTTATTGTTATCTTATTCGTAATTGTGTAATAGGTCCCATGATAAATGCAGTTAAGACCTACTTGTGATGAAGTAAACTGGGCATTAGAGTCATGATGTTTGATGTCTTTCCTGAAAGTGGTGTATTTTTAATGGTCATTTATTTTCTTGTGGTTCCCATGCTTAAAATGAAGTCTGTTTCACTTTTCTATTAGGAATACCTGGATTCTTGGTTGCTGCCCTTTTTAGTCTTACCATGACTTATCCTATTTTTTTCATCCTTCTTTATTTTACTAAATCAATGATGGCATTCCTAAGATTTGTTTCCTCAGACTTTATTTGTTTGATGCCACCACTTGGCACATATCAAGGAGACTAAATTCTAAATTGAATTACTCAGTTTAGGATCTGGGCAAAAACTGTTAATATTTCACTGTCTTCAAATACACTAAAGAAATAATATCAAATTGACTTGTCTGAATTATCACTATTAACAGATCAAATGTAATACAAATTGAACATAGTGGGGCGGGGGTGGGGGGGTGCCTGGAAATTGATCCTGCCATATGTGTCTAATGTTGAGTAGAGTATTAAGCTTGCCGAACCCTTTTATGATTAATTTCCATATTTTTGGAGAAAAGTAATAAGATTTTGTAAGCTATAATCTCGCATACTCCTCCATGGTGAGAGTGACCTGTGGTTCTTGAAGAAGACATTTCTGAATTCCTTTCACTGTTCAACTTATGGATTACTTCCCACATATGCAGTGCTGCATTTTTACTAGACTAAGGAAGCATTTAGAGTACTGTTTTGAAGAAATGAGAAGAAAATATGAAAAAGAATTGAAATACTCATTGTAGGGTTTTAAAGAAAAGAGTAAAAGCCTGGCCAATGTAGTACATTTATATAACTATTTCTAAGAGTTTTATTTATTCAATATGCATTTATTGAGCAGCTTTCACCTCAAATACTAAGTACAAACCACTAAGTACAAACACTAAGTATTTACCATAAATACTAAGTACAAACTTTAAAAGTAGTTTATTCCAGATCTCTAAAATTCCTATTTTAATATGCATGGGAATTATCTAACAGAGAGAAATAAAGGATATAAAGAAGAGTTAGACAAAATGCACGGAAGACATAGAAGAGTGGAATAAAAGGCCATCGAACCATGGTACCCGATCCAGATTGCCTTTTACAAGGCTTTTTGTTGGGCAAAATAAATAAAGCTACTGTTATTTAGGTTTTCTATTCCCTTCAGAACACTTTCCCGGCAGATTCAAACTATTTGTAAGATTGTACTCGAACCTCATGAGTCACTGTAGATTTGTCAAGTCACTATAAAGTGAGAGTGGTTTTCAGAGGTTTAAAATGGTTTTTAAAAGGCGATCCTGCCAGCTGCGAGATTAAGATAGACTGCGAGATGGCTAGGAATTGATAGTGCCGTATACTTAAATGAGTTAGGGTAGTAGAGAAGAATTATACAGAAACAATGTTATGTCAGACAAAGCAAGGGCACCTGATGACATAGAATGTGCACGATGAAAGGAGCAGTTATGAACAGTTCCAGTTTGCTGTGGCATAGGGGGGTCGTGGAATGGGGAGAACGAGGGGGTGGTGTCCCTTTTCCCGTAAAAGCCTAGAATGGAGCTCCTTCCCCCTCTCCTATACCCAACTCCTGTTCTTTCTTCACCTATTGGATTTAAGATATTGCTGTAATGCCCAAATGTAGATGTGAGGCGCTAAAAGGGAGAGGGGTCAACGAAATTGAAGCATTAATGGAGAAACGGAAGGAAAAACAGAATCGTGACTTGTCACACACATCAAAAGAGAAGAAGGAACAGGTCTGTATATTTGGACAGCCCTCTTTCACAGCAGCTTTCACAATTTTCCTACCACTGACTAAACCCCCCCAGTATGGAGTTTGGAAAGCAGCACTCTCCATGTGCCATAACCCTCTCAGTTTCTGGGGGGAGAGCTAAATACCCCTCATCTTTCTTCCCAGCCTCTTATTGTTTCAGTCTTTTCATTAAAATTGTTCGCACTCAATGTGAAGATGGGGCATATACCTGACGATTCCTTGCCATGTCCCCTTTACTCAATGCACTGTAACTCATAGTATTCAATGGTTACTTATTGCTACGGATCATAATAGCAGCCGTAATTATAGCATAGAAGAGCTATTAGATTTGGGTAGGAAAAATGTGATTAAACATCTAGTGAAGAGAATAGGTGGAGCAATAGTGAAATTGTGATTGGGGAAAAAATGGTGCCAAGAAGTGAGGTGTGGGGGGAGAAACAAAGATCTTCTTTTTTTTAACTTAGATATTGAAATGACCATGGATTCCTCTTTAGGCTGAGGGGAAAAAAAAAATTATAAATCTTGGTGGAAATGGAAGGGGAGAGTTAGATGATTTTTTAAAATAAGAGATTTGAACATATTTGAAGGCAGAAAAGAAAACACACCAGAGAAGAGGTGCAAAATGTTGGCAGGGGAATGAGTGGTTATTATAGCAGGAGATGAGCAATTTCAATTTAACAAAAGCAACAGTTGTACTCTAAGGCACTGTTCTCTCCCTCTGACCCACACATCTCATAGTCCCCTGCGCTGCTTCCCCTACTTGGGCCACTACTCATGTTGACATGTTTTGCTTTCTCGCTGCACCTATCTCCTTCCCCCAATCCTAGTAGACAGGGCCGGAGGAAGGGGTGGGAAGCATTAGTTCAAGGGATCAGGGAGTCCTAAAGAGCTGTGCTGTTGCTTTCCCTGTCTTCTTTCTTCTCTATGCTTTTCTGTCATCCCGGGAAGTGTACATTCCTCATGATCCAAGTGCCAATGATGGCACCAAAAATGATGCTGATAGAATCCCAGCACCTGAGCCAAAATGGCAAAGGAGAAACAGTGCTTCCTTTGTCCTCCTCATTCCTGCTTCCCTCTTGCACGTCTCCCGCTCAGACTTCTTATACTCAAGTTCTCCAGGCTATCTTCTGTTTACTCCCTGCCAAATCCAAGTTTCTGTAGTTTACATAATGGGGGAATCATCTGATTCAAGTATTTCACACTGAAGAGTAGGTGACACATGAGCTTAATCTTCTCAGAAGTGTTTGGGTCACCAAAAAATGAATTGCTCTCTCTTCACAATTTCCAACTTAAGAATGCATGAAAGACAAGAAACCAATTGGTCCTTGGTTAACAATAGTATGTATAAATTGTGAGGATTAAATGAAATCACACAGACCAACACTTAATGTGGTGCCTGGCATATAGTAAGCACTCAGTGAAAGTTAGCAGTTATTATTTATATTATTTTATATTTGTTTTTAGAAGGAGGAGGGGTTTAGCTACTAATGTCCATCAAGGAGTAAAAGCCATAGTCAGCATATTTGAATTGACGAGTTCTTCACCACTGAAATGGTTCTAGCCGCCGGTAACCTTTGTCGTCCTTCTGCAGTTGGAATAGACAGACAGCATTGAAACGCCTGAGTGATGAGGTCTCCAGCGGGGCGCCCTGTGGACAGCCTTGTCTCTGGTGGTCAGGATCAAGGCTGCGTCTGCAAAAGCCTTCCATGGGCCAGGCTGCGTGCCAGGCAGTTTCACTCTCATGATTTCATTTCATTATCCTGACAACCTAAACAACAGGTTGTCATGGCCTCATTTTAGGGATGAGGAAGTAGGGTCAAAGGACTAAGTGACATGCTAGTAAGTGGCAGGACTGGGAACAAACACAAGTTTTCTGACTCCACGTCTCATGCTATTTCTAAGCACATGGTTGAAAGTTTAAAAATGGTTCTGAAGAAGTAATGAAGCATTCTCCTGGAGACGTTTCTCTTAGTGGTGTTTTCTTTGGCCTTATAATCTCAAAAGAGCTGGTACTTGTTGATCTTTGTTTGATAGTTAAATCCATCACTGTAAGACAATTTATGTACAAGCATATGCCATGAGCCACAAGCCTTATTTGTAATAGGCATAAGTCATTAGCTTCACACTTGAAAACTTGTTTATCTCAATACTCTTTTAAGTGATTTCTATTTTCTTTGCAAAAATAGAAGTCATCTGTTCATTTGTTAAGATGCTTAACAGATTTTTAATTGGATGTCTATACAGGGTGATTTTCCCCATACATTTCTGTCTTTATTCTTGGAAGCTATTTTCACTGATTCACGTTGTCCCATGAAAAGTTAAAACCACACTGTGAACCTTAGGAGAAAAAAAATAATTCATATAGCTTTCCATTTTCTATGTAGGACCAGTTTGTGTATTTTAGGACTTTGAAAGTAACATGCTCTGGGTGGAAGTTTTATAACAAAACTCAAATCTCGGGGAATCTGCCATTCATCTGCCACAGAGAGCTTTAGTTCACTTGTGTCTTATGTGGAATTAGAGAGCTCTCCAGATTTTCATTCCTCTTTCCACATGTCCCCTCCCAAGCCAGCTGCTCTCAGATAAACCCAGGCAGCTTGGGAAGTAGAAGAATGATGGATGTGAATAACTTACGAAATAACACAAGTTTATTTGCATTTTCAGGGGTGTGTGTGTGTTGTTTTATTCTTCACGTCATCATTAAAGAAGAGTTCCTGAAGTTAGAGTTCTAGGAAACTAAGCTCAGAGATATTATGGAATAGATGTATTCGAAGTCAATTGTAGAAACCTGGCTATTAAGCCAAACAAATTGAGTAGATGGGCCTCCTTGGGGAATCCTTGATAAAATTTTAGGAAAAGTAACCTGATGGGATGCAGAAATCTGAGATTATGGAAAATATCTGAAAGAATCATTAAGAGATGCTTTGGTAAATCTTATTATAAAGCATTAGTGTATGTTTAGCCTCAATTTCTTCAATGGTAAAAATCTCCTTAATTACTCCCCTTTAAAAGTTTACAGATGTCATTGAAATATTAGTTAGTGTTTATATATTAAAATAGATGTTAATTTTATGCTAGGAAGGTATCTATCCTGAGAAATAGTGATTAAAAAAAAAACTAAAAGTTATACCAAGGAAAACAAGCCCATATGCCTTTCTTGGTCCATACTATTATTTAACTTAGAGATAGCAAACATGAGTAATAACTCATGTGCACATCACTTGACTTTTCATGATATACTACAGTAATTGTTCACTCATGTAATATGTTCTAACTCCATGCATCTGCTCTTCAGGGAAACATTGCAACACATAAATAAATATATACTGCTTAATATATACTGCTTCAGTGCACAGTTTCCAAATAAGTTGTGTTTAAGTTGAAAATTAGTAGATTCAATGTCCATAAAAATATTCACATATCTTTTTTTCCTCTTCTTCCTATGATCCCAGCAATGTAATAAGAAAGCAAATAAAATAGAAGAGCTAATTAAGGAGGAATAGTCATGATATCTTCTTTCAATATATTTTTCTTACTCTCCAGAAACAAACATGGTAGCCCTCAGAACAATTAATTTGCATGAATTAGAAACAAAGCTATGCTATTGCTGTTGCTGGAGTTCTTGTCTTCACCTCTGCTGATCCTTTTCAACACTGAAACTTTATCAAACTATGAAATATTCAATCTGGAAAAATTCCTGATTGTGTCCCTCTGAAATTTCATCTACTTTGCTTGGTGTACTATAACTTAAGATGTCGGGGGGTTTTTGTTCTTTTTTTTTTTTATTGAAAACATAGACAGTTTATCAAATGGTGTTTTGGAATTTGAGGAAAGAAATTGATTTCCCACAGAGAGTAAGATTTGGTCCAGAAATGAATTCAGCACATTGGCTTTGTTAAGGAATTGCTTGGCTGTATCCATTTGGGAATTTCCTTGAGCAATAAATTTGATGATTTAGCCATGCACCTTCCAGTATGTCTACTGTGCTGGACGATATTGAGTTATCTCTGATTAAGGGGAACATGCTTCGTTATGCTAAGTTGCTTTCATCATCATTCATTTTTTAGCTGCTTTCATGTATTCTCCTGATATTCTCTCAGTAATAAGGGTCAACTTGGATTTTGCCAAACATTTTTGGAAGGTTTCTAAAAACATTCCTCCTTCACATTTTCTCTGCCCCACCTTCCTTACTACAGAATATACAATAGCATGTCCTTTAAAGGAGCAATGGACTCAAAAACTTTTCATCTTGTTTTTTTTGAGATAAGAGCAGGAATTTAAGGTAATAGTCCAGGGTGCGCTCGCTCTCTCTCTCTCTCTCTCTCTCTCTCTCTCTCTCTCTCTCTATATATATATATATATATATATATATATATATATATATATATATATATATATATATATATAAAAGACCATTTTACTCTGGCCTACTCTGGTTCTTACAGTGTAATATGTAAGCACATGGGTTTGGAATCTTGAAGACTACGATTTGAATCCTGGCTTTGCAAGTTATTGCTTGTATGCCTTTGGGTATGTTACCAAACCTACTAATTCTTAGTTTCTCCATCTGTGAAATAGGAACAATAATACCTATAACATTGTATTGCTTTGTGAATTCTTTGTGGAAAATACAGATAAAGTACCTAGGAATCTCTGACATATATTAATTCAGCAAAAGTAGATTTGGTCTTCTTTTAAAATCTCATACATTAAATTGATATGCTTTTTAAACAAAATATTTTTATTAGAAGATCATTCAGTATGATTTGCTATTATTTTACTACTAAGGAAGATGATCAGGATTGTTGAGTAATTTGTGATTGTTACACTGATTGTTGTGATAGATAAAATAAAGTGGTTTTAAAGAAATAGGTAAAATCCATGTGTTTCCCAGACTAACGTTAAGTTATAGAGGAAAAACGTGAAAGAGGATTCAGATAGAACTGGATTGAAATACTGCTTCAAACACATTAAAGTTGTATGACCAAGATATTTAAATAGGTTCCTTGGTCTCTTAAATTTGAAAAAAACAACAACAAAAAATAAAGTTATATAAAAGTCAAAGAATTGTTTTGAAGATAATGTTTGTTAAATACCCAGTGTTTGGGTAATGTTTGGGACTTCATATAGAACTCTGTTAATATTAACATTCTTTTAACACATCCACTCAATAGAGTCCTACAAATGATGATCTTAAAATATTGTAATTATCTTTTAAGTTGGTTGTATCATTGGACTTTATATATCACTTCAAATCCATCTGCCCACTGGAATATTATTCTGTCTCCCAAACATGTCTTCATGCCCAACCTGCAGACACTAACTCCTCTGTCAAAAGCCAGATGAAAGCTTTCCTGACTCCCACTGGAATGGATGACTCCTCCCCCATGCCTTTATTGCACCCTGAATCTATCCTTATCCTAGCACTTATAACACTTTTGTTCCCTTATGCATGTGCATATATGCTTCCTTCTTCCAGGCCGAATGCATTCCTTGGAGGCCAGGATCATGTCTTGTCTGGTTTTGGCTCCAGTACTTGGCACAGAATAGACATTCAATCTTCTATTGAGTACGTTGAGGATGGATGGATGGATAAATAAGAGCAGTAAGTAGGTTGTCAGATAAATTACCCTGAGAGCTCTTTCTAAGAGGGCCTAGAAATTAGCTGAATGTAACCAAGTGTACTGCCTCCCAACAGAAGTGGTTTTACACAAACTCAGTTCTAGGGCTGCTAAGGCCTCTAGGTGTCAGCTCTTCCCTGACCAGGTTATATCTAAGCTCAGATGTTGATTCCAAAGCAGTCCATGAATTTCACAAGAATGTACAAATCCTTGCTCTGTAAAACGAGAACAATTAACTCAGCTGGAGGCCCCGTGCTGAAACCCAGCTGGACCTTAGCCTTAGGATGCCTCTAATGGGATGCCAAGAGAATTGGGGAGACACTGCATTCACCTGCCAATGCTTCTTGCCAGACATGAGTTCCAGGCTGCACCAGTTGATGCTGTTGGTGCTCTCTCCACGTCTCCTTGAAGATGGACAAGTTGGTTTGACAAAGGCATACATATATCTATTAAATGATAAAGAATATAGTGTCCATGTGATGGAGGAGTTTGGGTGCTATAGAAAGGCAGGCAAATAATTGTATGAAAAAAACCTAAGCTCAGCATAGATACTGGATTGGAACAGAAATTTAAGCACTGGGATTCCTAAGACATAAGCTCCAAGAATTGAGCACTCAAGAAAAGAAAACATTCAATTGTATAGTTATGCACATACGTATGTATTCACAAAGGATTTGAAGCTGATCACAAGTTCACATATAATAATACAGAAAAATATGAAATAATAGAAAATCAAGAACAGGAAAAATACAGACTTTTCTGAAAAGTAAGTCTGGAGGAAATGAGAATGCTGTTATATAGGCCATAGGATCAGAAGTGGTTAATGTAAGTGTGACTCAGAGTCGGCCCAAACGTCACAGACAAACATTGTCAGTGAAAGAATCTGATCTCAAAGCAGACATTGCCCTACATTTACATGTTAGAAATACAGTTGAGAGGACAGAAGACCTCTGTTTCATCCGCCGTTGCCAGATTAGCAAAAGAAATGCTAAGAATTGATTTTGGCAGGAAACAGGAAGAAGTGCGACTTACTGAACTATTCCATAGATGTAGACAGGAGAATCTGAAATCCTGTCATCTTGATCTAGGCACTAAGTATCATCTCTGATTATTTTAATAAGAGCATCTAACAATATTAATAATACTGTTTAGTGGCTAACTGCTCTTTGGAATTTTATCATGCATTTCTGAAACAACCCTATATGATAGATACCATATGTATTTGGAGAAAATTCAGAAGTCCAGTGACTTCCATGCATAGCAAGTAAAGGTACAGAGGTCTGTGAGACTCCCAAACCTTGCTATTCACCATCATACCATAGTGCTTCTGGACAGACCCATCTGAATGCCTAAAGATTGATTTTCCAGAAGCCTTATATTGCTCAGCATGATATATTTGGGTTCACCCAGGACTGCACCATGGAGGAGAATCTATTGGCCGTCATAAAACAAATGGTGTCCAAAGCCAGCAGTCTGATTACCCTGGACAAAAACTCTGACATAAGACTTGAGAAGCACCATCTGTTCAGACTTGTTTGTTCTAGAATAAGCTTGAGAAAACATCTCTGTTCATTTTTTTCTACTGTATATTGTGGCGCTGGTAAGGAGTAATAAGTGTGATTGTGTTGATATTAGACTTGGGCATTATAACAGTCAAAATGGCCACAATCACAGTCATACCAAAATCATCTTTTGTAAGGTTCCCACAGACTGAGGAGAGTGGAAACAAATCCACAGTGGAGTCCCAACATGAGTTGTGGACCCGCCTTGTGTCTCATCAAAAGGCTCTCTTCCAAGGAATGATCAAGCTCCACCCTATTTTATTAATGAGATCTGACAGAATTATTGCCTTGGGGGGTATATAAACACTGATTTTATTCTTTTAAAACAATTAAAAAGCCATCAAAAGACTTTAAACATCAGTTATAATTATATACACTGTGATGTTTTTAGAAATACAATTTACCAGTTTAATCTCAGAACTAAGAAAGGCGAAAATGAAAATACACAGTAACTTGTTAGGATATGATTTTACAGTTTGCAGAATATGTATTTCCAAAACAAACTTATCTTTTATTGTTATTTTAAAATAACTACAACAATGGATTTATCTCTTCCTTTTCTGTTTGGAGTTAGCCTCAAAAAACTTGTTTTACTGTATCTTACATTTCATTTCTATTAGATGATTTACCATTACTGGGCTTAATTCTTATATCAATCTTGAGAAATCTGAGGCACAGAGGGGTCAGGAAACATGGTTAAGGTCCCACAGGGGAAAAACAGACCTATGTCACTCTGGTTCCAAAGCCTGTACTCTCCCCATACTCCATGCTCCTCTATCCTGTAATTCATTCACTTTTTTAAAAAAACTAAAGTTTATTGGGGTGACAATAGTTAGTAAAGTTAGAAAGGTTTCAAGTGTACAGTTCTGTAATACATCATGTATATAGCACATTGTGTTTTCCCCAACCAGAGTCAGTTCTCCTTCCGTCACCATATATTTGATCCCATTTACCCTCATCTACCACCTTCTTTCTCCCCTTACCCTCTGGTACCCACTAAACTATTGTTTGTGTCTATGAGTTTTTGTTTCTTTGTTTGTTTGTCTTGTCCCTTTGTTCCTTTCAGTTTTATATCCACATATCAATGAAATTGTATGGTTCTCCATTTTTTCTGTCTGACTTATTTCACTTAGCATAATAACCTCAAGATCCATCCATGTTGTCGCAAATGGCACATTTCATATTTTCTTATGGCAGAATAGTATTCCATTGTGTATATATACACCAGATCTTCTTTATCCAATCATTTATTGAAGGACACATCAAACTAAAAAACTGTTGCACAGCAAAAAAAAAAAAAACCATTGGCAAAATAAAGAGGCAACCAACCGAAAGGGAGATTTCCTCAAACAATGCCTCTGATAAGGGCCTAATATCCAAAATTTATAAGGAACTCATAGAACTCAACAACAACAAAAAAAAAACCAAGCAACCCAATTAAAAAATGGGCAGTGGACCTGAACAGACATTTCTCCAAAGAGGACATATAAATGGCCAATAGACATATGAAAAGATGCTCAATATCACTAATCATCTGAGAAATGCAAATAAAAACCAAAATGAGGGCCGGCCGAGTGGCGCATTGGTTGAGCGCTGGTTTTGGGATGCCAGCAGCCCCGGTTCGGATCCCACATGAGGGCCAGTGACACTGCCCTCTACAGCTAACAACAGCTCCACCTGGAGCTGGGCTGTGCGAGCCCCTGTGATGGTGTGGGCTGCAGCCCCTGCTGCAGTGGGCTGCCATAGGCTACAGTGAGTGGCCCGCAGCCAGCGTGAGCGGCTGGCAGCCAAGCGTGAGCTGCCAATAGCCGCGGTGAGCGACATCCAGAGGCCAGCGACCGATCTGCCTCATCCGGGAAGAGCGCAATGACGATACCAACAGTGAAGCAACATCCTCCGCAACTAAACTGAAGAACAAAAAGACAGCAACTTGTCTGTTCCCCTTCCCCGATTCCCCAATGCTGTTCCCCTCCGCCAATTCCCCAATAAAATCTTAAAAAAAAAAAAAAAAAAAAAAAAAAAAAAAAAAAAACCAAAATGAGATATCACCTCATACTGGTTAGAATGGCTGTCAACAACTAGACAAATAATAAGTGTTGGAGAAGCTGTGGAGAAAAAGGAACCTTCATACACTGTTGGTGGGAATGTAGATTAGTGCAGCCATTATTCAAGGCAGTGTGGAAGTTCCTCAAAAAATTAAAAATAGAATTACCATATGACCCAGCAATCCCTCTCCTGGGTATTTACACATTTATCCATAAAGATATATGTGCTCTGATGTGCATTGCACATTTTCTGGAGCATGTAAACCCTCTCATTCTCTTCTGAAAATTTAGTCTCAAGAGATTCAGGATCAAGAGACTTCTTCACCAAAGCCAAGTTCTCAGATTTGTACATGGGAACTTCCCAACATTAGTTTTGTGATATCTCAGTGTCCACTAAGGATCAGCTTTTCAGTGCAGAAGCCAAAAGTTGGAACCTCTGGCCAGGAAGGTGTTTGTTAGAAGCTGACACAGTTTTTGTTCTTGACCTCTGCCTTGTTGACTTGAGACATTTGCCATATACACTATTCAGTTTACTTTCTCAGAGCTGTGCACGTGGTTGACATGCAGCCAAGGGAGTCGGGGTTCCTGGCTTGTGTTTGCTGGCTGTGGGTCTTGTATCACCCTCTTTCCTCCCCTCTAAGTTTCCTTCCTTCTTTTCTCAAGCTGCTCCTCTTTAATGAAGCTCTCAGTAAAAACCACCTTCTTTGTTCTCTTTTAACTTCATTGAGTTCGTTATTATATTTTCTTAATTACTATATATGGTCCCTCTCATCATCATGCTCCAGAAACACTCTGTGCAGACTCTAGCCCTGAGTTCACTATATTGTGCTAGAATGATCTATTTACTAGTGCCTCTCTTTATGCTCCTTTATCTGTTCTCATATCCCATATTTTAGGTATTAAAAATATATTTGTCCACTCTTTGTTAAGAATATGAATTCCTTAGAAGAAGAAGCCTCTTTTGCTTATTTTGCATCCCAACTTTTCCTTAGACAGTCTTGACTATGTTAGATGGTACTTAAAAGTTGGTCCCTAAAGTATCTACAAATCTCTTGACCTGGATAGAATTGAAATTAATCCTGGTAAGTGACTAGCCAGGAAGAGAAAGAATGTAAAAGGAAGGGAGAGAAGAAGGTGGGAAAGGGAAGAGAAGAAAAAGGAAGAGAGGAGAGAAGAAATAAGAGAATGCAAGAATATTATAATAACTATCAATTATTGTTTTTATTATGTTATTTGTCAGACAATGTATTTTACAATATGGTATCATATTTAATGCTCTCCATGACCATTTCAGATAAGTACTATTTTACAGGTAGATAAACTAAGCCTTAAGTTCAGTAACTTGTCTAAAATCATCCTTCTAGTTACTGGCCAAATTGAGATTAGAATTCAAGTCTGTTTGGAAAATTAATGGTGGTTTTGAAGAGTTCAGTACCAATTTATTCTACTAGTATGTGCCTAAATATGCATCACACAGGGCTCTGCATAATCTTAATATTTCATGATTCTCCCCCAATAGAGGATAAGAAGTTAAACACTTTAATGCTGAGGAGAAGTTGAATCCATGGTCTGTTGTTAGTCATTTTATACCCCTTATAGCATGTGTTTCTTAGATTAACTTTTTATTGGGCCAAAACTCTGTTTTCTCTTTTCTGTCTGTCATCCTCTTAGAAAAAGTTTATTTAGTTTATATATTCAAGAGGTCTCATGCTTTTTTGAGATAATATAGAGTTAAACAAAATAGGATAAATTTGGTTTTGTTTTAGGATAAAAGAAGATAGGATAAATAAATATTGCAGGATTTGGCCCTAGAAGGAAGCATTGTGTGATGTCATGGGCTCGGTTTTGGAATCAGACAGCTCCTGTGAACTTTTACAACTTGTGTCTTTGGATAAACCAACTCCTCAGAGTCTCACTTACTAAATGGTGGTAATGATGCAGACTTTGCAAGCACAGAAATTCCTGAAAACACTTACCCCTGTGTTTGACACATAGTAGATAAGTGGCAGCTGCCACTGTTTGCAACAATTGAAATATACAAGAGTGTATCTTGTTGGAATGTAATATATATTGTCACCCCAGGTTAGAAAGAGGCCATGATATCCCAAGAGGAAGAGTTCCTCTGTATCCTTGGGTAGGACTCTATGAAATTGCTCAGTGAAATGTAGAGAAGGGAGCCCCATGACCGCTGGTGGCAGGATTCCTGACAAGACTGTGGACTTCGGTGCTGGAAGCTCCGTCCCACTGAAATGTGGGGTTGTATCTGCAGCCCATCATCAACTGTGTGGCAGTTGGCAAGTGTCCAGGCCCTCAGCCATGTCCTCAGGGTGTTACTTTGCTAAGCTAAAATTTGAAGAATTTTATTTTCTATGTGGCACTGTTTTAAGGGCTTCATAAATATTTTAATCCTTATGAAAATGATATGAGATAGGTGATATTATTATCCCTGAACTATATAGCTGTTGAAACATATAGACAGGTTAAGTGAATGAACTAAGATCATATATAGCCAGTAAGTAGAGTTGGGACTTTAATCCAAGTGGTATAAATTGTTTTCATTGCAGTAATGAGTAACATATCATAATAATTTTTGCTTTACCTGGGTCAGTTGTGTGTAGAGGACAAAACATGAAAACTGACAATGAAAAACCTTGATTCGTGTTTAACTTTGCCTCTTTTCAGTTCTGTGGACACAAACTGGGCTTCTAACTTTGATTTCATGATCTATGAAATGGGGAGAACAATAAATGATCTTACAAAGGTGCTTTGTTAGGAAGATAATGTACTCAAAGTGCTTTGTGAATTGTGGCATGCTGTGTGAAGCAAAGTATTACTGCTTGTAATTTAGATTTATATGATGCCAAGATACGTATGTCTGTGTATGTTACAAATTCAAATCTGCATCATAAAAACTTGTAGGAACATGGTACAAGTGTTTTTTATTTGTTTGTTTGTGTCATTTTGAAATGTTTGTTACATTTGCTTACAGTTGAAAAAAAAATCTTTGAGATAGCAATGCATATAAAATTCATGCCAGACAGACTTGATTGTGATGACTGAAAGAAACCACTTGGGTTTGTTATTATGCATTATATTGGGTTGCCGGAAGAGTCATGATGTATTTTTTCTGTTTTTCATTGCAAAAACGAGTCGTGACTTTTCTGACAACCCAATATTATTATTAGAACCTTTACTATTGTTCTGTTGTATATGGCACATTTATGCATTTGATGTTACTTTCTGGAATGTGTAGTATAATAATGCCTTTTGTTATAGAATCAGTACCTATTACTCAACGGTGTGTGTATACTCATTTGAGACCTATTATAAATTTTTAGACCATGGAACCAAAATTAAAGTCTGCTCAAACTCTCTGTCCAGATTTAATAAATGAAACTTAATTTTATAAAGCTGTAGGGAAGCTCTGATTAACTTAATTCTTGACTAAATAAACCAACTGAATTCAATTCAATTATCTTAGCCATGCATGCTAATTAATAGGTTGGTGGTCTTTAAGAAATGAAAATTTTAGCTTTGTGGATGTAATTTTTCTTATTGAAAGATATCTGTGTTCATTTAAACACACTTCCATTTGCTTTTGCTTTTTTGGCTGGATAATACTGACTTTTCTCTCAGTTCCTTTCTCTTTGCTCTATTTGTGTGACAGATAATGAATAATTAGTTCATTTTGTTGGTGATTTTGGTGAGCGCACACTGGACATATTCCAGTTTGCACGTAGACAGTAGACAAAAATGTAACCCTCCTCTGAATCAGCTCTCTAAACCTGTGTCAGGTTCTCTAGGCTGTGGATCCTGAAAATGGAAATGACTTTCCAGCACAGAATACATGGAAAGAACACGTATTAGTTTCCACATATTATACTTACGTTTATGTCCCTGTTTAAAACAAACTCTGTTATAAGAAGGCTGCATTGCTATTTCATGTTAAGCTTATAAAATGGGCCTTCTTTCTGATGCCTCCCTTCTCTTCCTTTCAGAGGCCTCTTTTCCTTAACATAACCAAAACTAGGCCACACCACCTGTATAGAAAGGGCACATGTGCTTTCCAGCTAGCCAAATCTCTATTTTCTTTGTCTCCTCCTTCTTTCCCTCTTTTTAGAGGATAATTGTTTTGAATCTAAAATCATGACTCTTATACAATATAAAATGAATGCAAGTCAAATTTTTCATATAACTCATTAATTAATGAGAGGAATCTGTAAACTGTTACAGCTGGTTTAAAAGGACTCAAAAGGCAATCATGAATGCTGAGATGAAGTTGGTAATACGTGTAAAACTAGTCAGTATCCATAGTCACCCAAACCATTTGCATTTTATGGATAAGGACAATTTACAGTAGTTTTCTGTAACTTATAGAATAGAAAATATCTCAGACAGTGAACTGCTCAGATAACCCAGAATGGTGCACTAGACAGAACACCCAGTAGTCTTTTGCCAATCTTGAAGTCTTTCACAATTTCTCCTGACTGTTCCTTAAATAGTAATCGAGTGCCTGGCCAGGCATTATGGAGCAATTAAAGACAGAAATAAATCCTGCCGCCATAGAATTTAAAGCCCATTCAGAAACAAAGAGAGAACACTAGAGAAACACAAACAGAATATATAATGACACATTGTGATAAGTGCTATCATGGAAAGTGAAAGGCAAAGTGAGAGATTATAACAAGAGGAGCAACAAGGAAGGTCTGAGGAATCCATATGTCAGCCGTTTTTAGGATAAGCCAGAGCTGGCTGGGCCGAAACAGATGAAGATAGGCCAGCTTCACAGACCAACACTAATGAATCAGTCCTTGCACTGTATGTTTAAACCCTGGAATGCTATTTGATGGTTCCAAATCTTTAAATCCTCTTCAGTTCGCTGTCTATCTCCTTTTCTCCAAAGCAGTGAAATTCTGATGTCACCAGTATCTATCTCTTTCATCTTAAAATGTCTCTAACATTCTAATTCTGTAGCTTTTTGTTTTGTTTTGTTAATGTCTAGGTCAGCATTGTTTTTCAAAAATTTTATGACCATGACTACCCAAACAGGAAGAAATACATTGCTCACCCTGCCTCCCTCATATATAAACCGAAATAGATACTGCACAAAATAATGCCCATAATATGTGGGGTATTCTCAGATATTTTTCTTCCGTTTTTTTTTTTCTATTTCATTCTAAAGATGCCAATCTCAAGACCCACTAAATTCATTTCATAAGCCAAATGGGAAGACATTTAAAATTTGAAAACCACTATTCTACAACAAAAGTTTTATTTATTTAGCTTCTGTATCTCTGTCATAGAATGTCTTATTAAAAAGCAGTAAACAAGACAAAAACCTCCCTCTAGGATCCTATTCTAAACTCTGTCCTCTGATTCAGGGATTGAGAATCCCCTGACCTTTGGTGAAAATCCAGCCTGGATTTCCAAACATTCAGGTACACATCACAATTCTATACCCTGAGATGAAAAATCTAGCCTTGATGTTGAAAAGGCCCTCTTTTAACTTTAACTTTAGTTCCCAAGTATCCCATGTGTGTTGAAATGCCTGTGCATTTGGACAAGCCCATTTGGTCTCCTGGTCTCTCTCCACCTATCATTCCACTGGACAACTTCTAAACTTCTACTCCATCTTTCAAGTTCCAGCTAAGGAAATTCTCCCAGCAAGACTTGGGGCTCCCTCTGGGATGCTTGTTTTGCCTGATTGTAATTACTGTGGCCCTTAGAGCTGCCTTAGTTTTGTACCCTAAATGTCTGTGCAGAAGTTGCCTCCCTGCTAAGAATTCACCATTTGTGAAGGCAAGAATCAAATCTTCCTTCCACATCATGGAAGAGTAGAGTTGGGTGAAGGTCCCTTGGTCCAGCCCTTGTATGCTCAAAGGGCTTCAAATGATATTGTAATCAACTATGAAGTTTTATGTTGTTTACGCAGCCTCCGAAATACACTAAGAGAGCTGAAAGGTGTTAATTATCTAACTGTAGATCTGCGTCCTTTTACTATTATAGGTTACGTGGCCTTTCGGGTGCTATAAATTATTTTTTCTTGCATTCTGTAATTATCCTATAAGTAGCTCAGTCATATTGTTATTGTGATGCAGCTTTTTAATTTATGAAATATAAAGACTTAAAATATACCACAGCTTTGGCATTATTCTTTTCTCATTTCTTTATTTTTGAAAATAGATGAGGGAGCTTAAAACAATAGAAGTGGTCTGAGACACTGTTCACCTTCTAGCAGGGTAACTGCAGATATTGTTGAGGGAATGAATGAATGACCACATCAGTGTGATGTGGGCAGGAAGTAAGGATTAAGGCAAAGATTAATAACATTATTATTAATTTCCACCTTTTACATTTATGACAACATATCTGTGTGTTGAAACTATGATTTGACTCCCTGGACCTATGTTTCTTGTGTAGGGTGACTAACTTCTAAGTGTGCCCAAGATTTTAAATTTAGTATATAGGTCATGTTTGGCAAATATATTTATGACTATATCATGTTGACCAATTCCCACCCCCCAAAAAATAAAATAAAATCTTTATGGAAGTAATATTTTACCTCTCAGTTTTGCCAAATAGCAGTTTCATCCTGCAGGTTTTGAAGAAGGCTGGATTGATCAGGCTGAAGTGTAATTTAAAAAGTTGTTATTGCAATCACCTAGCATGATCCTCTTTGTAATTTTACATGCAATTGCAAATACATATGCAAATTGATGTTAGTCCTTGAGAAAAATGTGTACATATCAAAAACACAAGAGGTATTAAATTATACATTTCCTTATAATATGTAGTTCGTTAATATGAGTTGTCTTCCATCCAAAGGCAACACAACTTCTGACTCGAGAGCAAGTTTCGCGAGAGCAAGTTTCGCCTTTGTGGTGTGGGTGACGCCCTTCAGTCAGGCAATGAATGCTGAGACCAACAGAGACACATTCAACATCAAAAAAAAAAAAAAAAAGTTTTCACATTAGTAGTAACACTAAAAAGATTTGGGACAAAATGAAATATGAAGGTCATATTTCAATTTTGCCTTTTTAATAGAATTTTTAGCTTATGGTCCTAAATGCAAATTACGTGCCTTAGAAATGTTATTATGGAATTTTCTATATTTATGCCAACAGAATTTTGAACTGTCAACTCAGCTTGACTTTAAATAATGAGATACTTGACCATTTGGAAGTGTTTATGAAGGTAAATGAGTGTTTGATATTTTGGTAGAAATGCTCACACACAGACACACCACACCAAAAATGGACTAATCTGCATGACTTGAACGAAAGAAACTATGAATTATAAGCTCTTTTCTTGCCCCTTTGCTCTTGTTGGAATCTATTTAATATCTTTTTCACCTGGTTGGATGATAGACTGCTGGAGCCAGAAAGATTCTTGTTCTTTCTTTTTTGAGCTCAGGCAAAATATATGTATAGGTTCACCATCTTGTTTCATTGGAGCTGTGATGGAGAGGGACATTTTCAGGGATTGAATTAGAGCTGATGTCTGTCATTAAACGCAGGGTGTTGCTGGCTAAGAACCTTTAAGTTGCAAACTGCCGGCGCCCTCTAGTGTTCCTTTCCCTCACAACTCTGCAAGAGCTGAAGCTGGCTCTGATAAGATGTCGAAACAAGGAGAGTGAGGCTCAGACTCCTGAATCCAGGGGACCATAAAACATAAAGGTGTCTTCTAATTTTCTTCTATTCCGTATGTATATATATCTAGAAAGTGAGGGTATTCCCTGTCCACTTTTTTTAAAAATTCTAATGAGCAAAACAGTCTTCGTTATGCCTCTGAGGAAACTTAAGGGTTTAAAAGAAAACACATATGGGATCACCAAGGTGACAAAGTTGTACCTGATAGGCCTACAAGAATTTGGGCCCAAAGAAATATACTTGTAATTTTAAAAAATTAATGTATTTAATATATTTAGATAATGTTATAAGATACATAGTTAGCTCTTAGTTGTTTATAGGCTAATTTTTCATGGTCAAATTATCACCCCATTATTTCCCTCTTCTTTTTCTAACAACCATAGTCTTCTCTATGTTCATTAATCAACCCAGAATCATACTTACAAAGTAGATTTAAATTTTTCTTTTTTTAAATGAAAAATAAACATAGTTATATTACATGTTTATCATTAAACATTCCAAAATCAAATGCAATTTATTTTCAAGTAGCTTATTTGAAATTACTTAGGGTATTTGTTATTAGAAGGTGTAGCTTCTAATGTGCTCATAGTAATGACACTCTTTGGGACAATTCAGAGATTATGTACCGTATTTCTTAGATTTCCAAATATAGAATATCTTGAAACACATACCGAAATTGACCTTATAACCACTTTTGGACACCTGATGTCTGGCAATGCCAACTCAATGTTATTAAAATTTAGATTAAATTTTAAAAAGATACACTAGAATAGTTTATGTGACATCGCAAAAATCCATCCTTGAAGAGTGAACCATGGCCTTTAGCAGAAACTAATTTTGAATTTGTGCTATCCATGTCATGTGGATTGTTGCTTGCTTAATAACGTTTGCAAAAGTTTTATTCCATACAACCCATTAATGTCAAAGTTTGGTTAGTTCACTTGATAAAGGACTTAAGAATATTTTAAAACATTTTAGACAAAAAGGTTTTACTAAATAAAAAGAAACTGTGAAGCAATGCAACAAAAGTGGCATTTCAGTAAATATCATGAGTGCTGTGAAGGGAGAGATTCTATGTATATGTAATCCTGAAACAAACTGCTATAGACATTATTTTCTGGCTCCTATGGACCAGGGGATAGCCTTGAATTGAAAGAAGATTTTAACAAGTTGAGCAATACACTGTAGTTCTTGGTTTTCTATATAATAACTTAACATTGAAAAATTCCAAAGAAAATCTAAATGCTTTACAGATCTAGCTATTGCTTTGAGATAATGGAAGGTGAATATGAGATGGCAGATTGAATGATGAAATTAAAATACTGTTTTTGTACAAAAATAAAAAATTATTGTATGTGATTCAATTACAATGTTTGAACATTCAAGTAATATATAAAACTAATGGATCATTTTAAAATTTATTTTACTTTAAGAACTTTATTAACATTTCCAATAGTTACTGCCTCAGTAAAAAAGTTTAAATTCAAAGTAATGAAAAAAATGTAAGAACTATGATGTCAAGAAAGGTTATCTAATTTAGTATTCTGTCAATATAAGGAAATCTATGTGAAAATCTTAACTATAATAACATAATTAATTTACAAAAATGAAAGCAAGGAAAATTAAATTGTATGCAATAAACCTATAATACCTATAAATTATTATGTGCTTACTTTATGGCTCATCTAAACATTTCTGTCCTATCAGCAGAACCCTGAGACATACACGATAATAATTATTAGTATCAATCATAAAAATCATCGCTTTATACCTTTTTCAATTTTGTTGTCATAGAGGTTTATTTATCACATTGGGAGGGTAGAATATTTTATTTAACTGTGTTAGCTTGACTTATATCCTTTGAACTACTTCGATTTCTGGTATGAGAGACCCCCTGAGTTCCTTTGTTTCTGCTCTTGAAAATGCTAGGGCTGACCGGCAGAGGGAGATTCTGGGCCTTAGGTAAGGCCCAGGCACCTCCACCTACTGTCCCCAAGGGAATTCTGATAAACAGTTGTCCACATTAGAGAGCTGCTGCAAAAATGAGGGGGAAGCAGGTGTGTGGGGGAGAGAGAGACAGACAGACACACCAAGATCCTCCCCCGAGGTCAGTTATGCCAGGTGCTGTGAATCCCCTTCTTCCTGAATGAGAGAGAGTGAGGACCTCAAACCATCATATAAACTAAGAAAAATTCTGTGACAAAGTTCTGTAATAGCTCCTCTTATAACACCACTACCCTTTGTTAAGCATCCTAATTTTTTGTATGTCTTTTCTTTAATCAAAGGATTTTTAATGCAACCATATATATAGATAGACACACACACACACACACACACACACACACACGGCTTGTGCTAAGTGAAAAACTGAGATACAACTTTGGCAGCTCAGCGGCTGCTCAGCTCGGGCTGGGCATCGAACTGCTGTTGCTCAGAGCTCAGCTTGCACTCTTGAGCGAGCTCTTAACCAACTGAGCCACTCAGCCGGAGATCCAACTTTTGTTGTTCTTTTTCAGGACTCCTTACACACCCTCAGGTGTGTCGTTTTGAAGAACAAGGTTGACTTTCATCTAAGATTGGAACACAGCATGAGATGTAGCCGTATAGTATTTCATTTTAAGTAATTTGCAGGTAGGGTTGGAAGCAGGAACACTGCCAGGTTATAGCTGTTGATGGGGGCATTCAGCTTTCATCATGACTAATTTTTTCACACTTGCATGGTATCCTTCCAAAAGCAACACATAGAAGAGTATTAACAGAAGAAGAAATTAGCATAGGCATGCGGGAAGCAAACACCATACCAATTAGAAGATTGGCGGCAACATCAAGTTCACACTGACATTTGAGCCCCTAAAGCCACAGAGTGAAACCAGGACAAGCCAGCACTCCCCCAGACTGATTTGAGCAGGTAACAGCAACACATTGCTTATGCCTTCAGGTGCTAAATCCTGCATGCCCTCCTTTTTCAAAAAGTGATTGTTTTCTTTCAAGAAGACAAGCATTTCATTATTTCCCTCCCTTTTCCTTTAGTCTTGGTTCCACTCCCTGCTACCCACCCTCATGGTGAATTATGAATCCAAACATTAATATTTTTGGTTTTGTTCATATTTTTATTCAAATTCTGGATCATGTAGTATAGCATGGGGGTTAAGAGCAAGGATGCTAGTGCCCCACTGGCTCTGTCCCAGTCCTGGCTTTACCCTTTACTAGCTGTGTGGCCTAAACTTTTCTTGGACTCAGTTTTCTCAACTGTGAAATGGGAGTACCACTGCTATCACCTCATTAGATTCTTGCGAGTTGAGATAGGGCTTTGAGGAGAACAAAAGGCCAGGGAAAGAATAGCAGACACTTAAACTCTAGGTAGGTGATCAGGAAAGATTCTCTAAGGAAATAACATTTAATATAGACCCTCATGGAAGAGGGACAGGGCCTGTCACTATATCTGTCCTGGGAGGCATTCCTGTTATGTTGCTGGGTTTTTTGTTTTTCCATTAGAAAGTTAGTCATTGAGCTCCACAGTAATGATAGCTATTAAGGTGCTTTCATCACATATTATGTCTGTATTCTATTTGTTCTTCATAACAATCCTGTGATGTTGAGATGAGGAAACTGAGGCTCCAAGAAGTTCGTTGTTTTGCTCATGTATTGTTTCTGTGACATCACCATGGATCCTTGTCTTGTATGCATGCTCTCATGCAAAAGCTTCTTGAAGTTCTAAGGAAGTAGCACCACTCTCATTCTACCCTCCCTTCCCCTTCTCTCCCCTTCTGTTCTTTCCCCTCCCCTCTCTTCCTGTGGTCTCTCACTTTAAAAATCTTGGGCTCTTATATTTTCTTTCCTGTTTGGAGGAACCAGTGAAGGATCCTATGGCTTTCATCTTTCAAAACACTTAGTTGATCTTTATCTTCCTAGTTCTTACCATCACACATCTCTGCAAAGATATATGGACAATGACAGGTGATGTTTAAAATGTACTTTTGGTTCATACGAATTCACCACTTGTTCTCTTGCCTAATCATCTCTCCTGTTGATTCCAAGGGCCATTAGCACATGACCCTTTGGTCATGGTGGCCATGTGGCCCATGATCTTAGCCAGGATAGATGTTGGGGTTTCCAGAAAATGTGGCCAATGGCTGAATTCTTCACCACAGAAAGGCTTCTCTTTGATTTAGACACAGGAAAATTTTCTTTTCTGTACCCTAAGTACATGCAGTGCTGAAAAGCATGTGGAGACCCTCAAATTCAGGGGGTCATAATTGCTAATGCCTACAATTTGAAGTTCTTTTGAGCAACCAACAAGTTAAATCATAATCAACTGTTATTTTTGAAGTGGGAGAAGGAATATATTTCAAAGAATAATATAAAATGTAAGAAAGTTTAATCTTGGGCCGGCCGAGTGGCGCATTGGTTAAGCTCTGGTTTGGGGATGCCAGGGGCCCCGGTTCGGATCCCACATGAGGGCCAGTGACACTGCCCTCTACAGCTAACAACGCTCCACCTGGAGCTGGGCTGTGCGAGCCCCGGTGATGGTGTGGGCTGCAGCCCCTGCTGCAGTGGGCTGCCATAGGCTGCAGTGAGTGGCCCGCAGCCAGCGTGAGCGGCTGGCAGCCAAGCGTGAGCTGCCAATAGCCGCGATGAGCGACATCCAGAGGCCAAGGACCGATCTGCCTCATCCGGGAAGAGTGCAATGATGATACCAACAGTGAAGCAACATCCTCCGCAACTAAACTGAAGAACAAGAAGACAGCAACTTGTCTGTTCCCCTTCCCCGATTCCCCAACGCTGTTCCCCTCCACCAATTCCCCAATAAAATCTTAAAAAAAAAAAAAAGAAAGTTTAATCTTGACTCTTCCCTGGCATTTTCAAAAATGCTTGCTTAGTATAAGGGGAAAACAGATGGCTTTTTCCTTTAATCTCTCCAGCTGTCTTACAATTAGTCATGTTCATAAACGAAATCATAACCTGAAGATCCAAATATTATAAAAGACATTTACTCTCATTTTTTCTGACATAGACAACTCTAAAGAAAATTTAAGTCCTCCCAAATATAAGTACCTCTTTTATAATTACACAATTTGCCTGGCATCACCATTGAAAGAAACATTTCATTTAACTTTGGATATAAAATCCATGCTATTTAGCCGATTATTTTATTTATCTATTTACTTACTTACTTACATATTTATTTATTTTTACAAGCAGTGGATTTATTAAAGGGGAAAAAAAGAATATAATCCCAAAATAGTGAGAGTGGGAAGCACAGGAAGAGGGTAACTGCACCAAAGAACAACGAAGCTTAGGATTTTATTAGATTGAGGGCATGAAAAATTCAAGTTTTAAGGGTGGCATTATAGGTATTCCCAAGGTGGGCCTTTGCTGACCAAGATTATTTTAATAGTAAGTATTTTTCTGTCATAAATATATTGACTACTTGTTAATGTTTTGTGATGAAATTAATTGTTCTTGCAGTTTTTTACAAAAAGGTCCAAATGTTACAGAGTGACATGAAATAAAAAGTACAGTTGTAAAGACTTTCTTTGATTACAAGTGATGTTGGGAATCTTTATATATGTTTATCGATCACTTCTGTTTCCTTTTTTGGTGATTGCTTGTTTGAAACTTTTGCCTGTTTTTCTATTAGGCTGATTGTCTTTATCTTATTGATTTGCATCCATTCTTTATATATTCTGGACACAAATCATTTGTCCATATATGAAGATACCTTCTTTTAGGCTGTGGCTTACTTTTTTGTCTTTGTAGTATTTGGTTGTACAAATGTTTTTAATTTTAATCAATTCAATTTGTCAGTCTTTTCCATTATGATTTGTGCTTTTATGCCTTGTTTGAAAAAACTCTTCTCTATTTTGGTTATGAAGATAGTCTGTTGTATTTTGTTCTAAAACTTTGTGATTTTTACATTTTGATGTTTAATTAATCTAGAAATTATTTAACGAATAACAATATAAAGATCTCATTTTATCTTTTATAATAGGGATTGCCAATTTTCCCATCTTCTTGTCCATGTTGATATGTAATTCTACATCTGAAAAAGTCAGTTCCATTCATATATTCTCTATTTAATTCCATCACTCTATTAATTTATACTTGTACTAGTATTACATTGTCTTAATTGCTATTGGTTTATTAAGTCCTACTGTATTATTTTTTCTCAAATTGGTCTCCTCTTTACTGTTCAATATGGATTAAATTTGGCTTTTCAAGTTCCATAAAAACCCTGTTGGAATTATTGTATTTTGTGCTCTGTTCATTAATGTATAGATAATTGAATCTTCATGATAATTTATCCTCTTATCTATTAACCTAGCATTTGTGTGTGTATGTGTATGTGCAGTTAATTGAAATAATTTTGTATATTTTATTGTGTTTCTTAAATTTTTCTATAATGACTTTGAATACTTGGTTATATTGAAAGAAAATAGGTTGTACTTGAAATCCCATCTCCCAGAAAAAAATCATCATCTACATCCTGATGATATCTGCCAGCCTTCTGGTCTATGAGTGCCCATCTACACATGCTTGACCTTTTGGGTGAGCAAAAAGGAATGGACAGCACTTCACCCAGCACTCTGAGAGGATTATTCAGAGCCTCTGTCAACTAACAAAGGACACCAGAAGATGGAGCTTCTGTCCTTTTTGAACACAATTCTTTCCAGAAAGTAATGCTGATTAAACCTCTGCATTATTTATTATCATTGTAAAAGGTATCAGTCAGCGGAAAAAGATATTTAAGTCAGTTGTAGACTCTTACATGGGCAGATTCAAAAGTACTTTTGATATTTAGTTCAAGTTTTCCAGCTTCCTCACGTCATTCTTTGTAATGTACATAAATTTCTCAGATCTCCCCCTAGACTACCTAGGACACAAGTGGCCATTCTTCCAATTATATCCTTATTTGCATATTTTTTTTATTGTACTACTGTTACCGTAGAGGGCAAGCGAGGTCACATTTCTACTATTGGACACTGGATATAGTTGAGAGTTTACCATACAGATAACCTTTAAACCTACTTTTTTTTCATTTAACAATATATACCATAAGACTATTACCATATGATTATTTTAACAAATGTATAGCATTCTGTTACACTGGCATTCTGTCATTTATTTTCCATTTTCTTTTTGTTGAATTTCCCCCCCACACAAATTTTTACTATTGACTAAACCTCATTTTGAACATCTTCATGCATAAAGCTTTTACAAAATTTTTGATCTTTTTAAAAGTACATAAAACCATTCCTGCAAACTACTCATTTACTGCTTTTAAACTGTCCTGGGATAGGAAACCTGATAAGTGAGCTTGTTAGAAGTAAACCTAAGTAAAAAATTTATAGGCTTTCTGGGAAGATTATGTCCACGGACTCTGTGACATTTTGACGTCACAAAGCCTTCTCTATGTGTATGTTTTTTTCCCTTCCTGCTTTCTGCTGGTTCACATGGTGAATGTGACCTAATTAATATATCTCCCCAGAAAATGAGTCACTAAATTTCGACCTGGTTGAAAAGTAAAGGACATTTTGTAGCTCAGATTGTTAATGTGGTTTAGCAGAATCAGGGACATAAAGTAAAACCTCCTTTTGTGGAGATCCTATTGGGTCATTATTTATATATCATTATGCTAAGCAAAAATTTATCTTGCCCTAACAAATATCTTCATAATATAAATAAATATTCTAAGTAAGCATTTTTAAAACTTGGTGTCTGCAAAAGGCATATATTTATTTCTTAGGTATCTCTTGGTTTAAAACCTTCTGTGAGGCAATTACTTGTTAGCAGAGTTTTAATTATTCTTTTTATTTGGAAGCAATAAAATCACATTTTCCTAAAATATTAAAAAATGCTGAACTATAACCCCTTCAAATGATCCTCAATTATTCTAATTACTGAGTTTCTATAATATTAGCTCAGTAGACATATTATTCTATTCAGAAACGCTTTTAATAATGCACAAAAGAAAAAACTTGAATTTGGCTCCTGGGTGAAGTGAAATATGATTATTTATGGAATAATTATTGTTTTGCATAGTTTAACTAAAATCCCTAGATACTTACCTTGCTTTATTCTTGCCTGATTCATGTATTAATATATATATATATATTTGTGAATTGAAGACATATATTTCTGCTCTGTTTGTGTCTGATTAATCTTTTTCTCTTTTTCTTTCTGCAACTACCAGGGGTGCCAAAAACATGTATACATATTTTAAGAGATGTTATCTATATATTACTTTTCAAAGTTGAATTGAATTACGGTAGTAATGTGTAGTATGGCGTTCACTCGAAAAATGGCATTAAACAAATAAATGTTAGCATCACCATGTGACAGGCAGGACAGTCAAAACGGCAGAAGCTCGGTTGCCATTCGAGGTGCGCAAGACCATTTTAAAGTGGTATTTGAAATTCGAGAACGTTGTGGAAATACAACGACAATGGAGGCGTGAGTGTGCAACAGAACCGCCAACACACCCAACAATTGCACACATTTATGATAACTTTGAGACGCATGGTACTGTGTGAAGAAATTAAACGGCATGTGCAGCGATTCAAGTGGACATTGTCAATGTTGCTCAAGCAGTAGTTCCATAATCAGAAATGTCTGGAAGCTGATGGTAACCACTTTGAGCACCTCTTGTCATTGCAGAAGTCAAACGTGACTTGTATTCATCTTTTGTTATCAGTATATATTGAGTATTAGAATTTTAATACCATTTTTTCCTTTCTTAAAATGTGTGTACATTTTTTGACATCCTCTGTATATACTGTTCCAGGTAGTTGGGTGCTGATTTCATAGTAATTTATGTTTTGAGATTACAAGTTGGTGTATGGTTGGCATATAGCTATGTTTTCTTTAGTGTTGCCTGCCTTTTATAAAGAGAGTGGTAGAGAAGTCAGAGTGGCAGCAGAGAGCTCAGAAGACTGTCATTTTTGAGGCAACATATAAATTAGTGTTTCTGATTTGGGAAATCTATTTATATGCTTTATCCTTGCAGATCGATCAAATCCATTCATCCTCTTGTCTTTCCTCTCCTGGCCACTGAAGTTTTAAATGACAATTATTTTCCAACCTTTCACCCCGCCTCTCCCCATTCAGTCTGGCTTCAGTTCTCTCAGATTTGGTTTCCTTTGTAACTCCTCTGTTTATCCTCTTCATACTGTCAGCCAGTGAAGGGTCTTATATCTTTTCTGAAGGTTTCAACGCTATCCTAATTAATCTTTTTGTTTCCAGAAACTTCCACCTCTTCCTAGATATTTTCATCTCCATCCTTTCTTCTCATGGCTCTGATCATGTCACTCCCCTCTTAGAATTCTTTACGTGCCTTCTTTTGGCCTCAGCATGGCATTGCAGGCTTTCCTCATTTAGCCTTAACCTGTCTTTCCAGATTTTTCTTATCCTGCTCCATTTACCTATTAGGCCATCTTATCTACCAGGTATAATAGCACAGTGCTTAGGGCCCAAGATATTTTTAAGGGCTCGTGAAAATATTTTATTTTAATTTATTTTAAAATCAGAAGAAAAAAATGAATGAAATTCTAATAATGAATAATTATGAATCCAGTCTAAATATATTTAGCTTTATGCTAACACAGTTGTAAAATATAGTTTTTAATGTTTTAATAGAGGAAGATGTCCACAAGTACAAAAGTGCCTAGAGCCCTTGAAAATTTATAAGGCAGCCCTGCTTGCATATGTTAAAATTGAGCCTGATTAGATTTCTCATTTTCCTTATATACCTTTCCTGCTTCCTTGTTTTTATCACTATTCTGTTTGCCTTGAAGTCTTAACCTATTCAGTTTTTTCCTAACAAACCTCTACTGTGTATGCAAGCACAAATGGCTATTTTTCCCTCATCTTCCTTAATCCCACATCTATTTTATACCTATCCTAAATCACATGTATTTTGTATTGTTACCCTCTTTTTAACTCAGAAATTATTTATTAAACACCTACTATGTGTCAGGCTCTATGCAAGACTCTGGAGTCCAAGAGGAATCAGACACGCAGCTTTCAATGGAGTCTCATCCTAATGAAACAGAAGGACAAGAAAGCAGATAATTATTAGATAACTATGTGGTAATTACAGTAGAGGTACCTTTAGCGTGTGCCTTTTACATTGTCTGTAGATTATAAACTCACTGGAGGTAAGCCCATTACATTCATTTGTGTGGAGATGGTCCTTCCCCTAGACACAAGTTGTGTTCCAAGTTATTTTTAAGCCTATACCTCACATACGTACTAGACAAGGTAGTCATGTATCCCTGAATAAGCAGGAAATATGCCTGTACATTCAAACCTCTGTGCCTTTTTTTTTGTAGGATTTTATGTCTAAATTAATCTTTAGGTCCTTTGCTGCCTATTAAATGTTTAGCCTGAAAGCCTCTTTGAAACCTTCCCCAATGTCCCAGGTAGCACTGATTAGTCCATCTCCTCAATTCCCATACTATGGTACATGGCATGTGTTGTAACACAAAATATCATAATTGCTGCAGAATGAAGAAGAAAAAGATATGACTAGTAGCTCCTTGAGAATACTGTGTCTTCCTTCATTTTTGAATCCCAGAGCCTGGCCTTTAGAAGGTGCTCAAGACCTATTTATTAAGTCAGCTGCTGAAAAAATAATAAAAGTTGTTTGGAACTCATGACATATTTTTCCATTTTACCAAAGAAATATATTATGCAAGGAGTTAGCTCTTCCAGCCCAGCTTACAAGTGACTAACCCGTAACACCACTGAAATATAAATCCAATAGTCATATTCCACCTAAATACCATGGAGTGTATAAAATGTTTCTATATGGAAATTACTCAAAATGTCGGTGAAGGATGCAAAAAATCCTTCTTTCTTAGAGGATATTTATTGACTTCAGCACTTGCTGACTGATGGAAGTAAGAGGAAAGACTTCCAGATCTTAAGGTTTGGCTATGGTTCCTGTGTGGCCGGGATCCCAAACTCTAGAAAAATTGACTATGGGCCCATGGGCATGGAAAGACCAGAACTCTAGAGCCTTGAGAAGGAAGAAATGCTGAGACTAGAGACTCCTGTTATTTACATAGTATCCCATCCCCACCACCTCACCCCATCCCCACCACTACCACCCCCAATCAAAGCAAAGACCAAATCCTCTGATCCTGTTTAAATCTGTGCTCTCATATAAAGGTAAACCCTACTCCTTCCATTCTTGTATCTCTCAGGAAAGAGATGTAGAATTGGAATCAAATAGTTCCTTTTTTTTTTTCTCTGCTCCCCTGAAGATTAAACCACCTGCTTCAAACAGCAAGCATTTGCCTCCTTAACTGAGTTACTGCCTTGATGTCAACATAACAGATAAAAGCTGTGGAGTGTTCTTAGCACATTTTTATAAATCTTATTGACCGTTTTGTGCTTATAAGCCCATGTCTGTTTTACATATTCATCCTTGATTATGCATGCTTCCTTACATCTTTGTAATGTGCCTTTTTGTATTTAAATTCACCGCTGCCTCCCATGTCAGTATGTAGTGATAGTCATCATTGTTACCAACATTAGAGCTATCATGTATGACATGCCTATTAGATGCCAGTGCTTAGCTAAGTGTTCCAAATGTATCATTTTATTTAACCCTCACTTCAAAGCACAATTGTCAATTTCCCAGACAAATGTCAATTTCCCCCCAAACCTTCCAAAATCCCTCATCTGCTTTATATGTTTATGTTTATTGAGATATAGTCGACATATAACATTATGTTGGTTTCAGGTATACAACATAATGATTCATTATTTGTATATACTGATCACCATAGTAAATCTAGTTCACGCTCATCACCGAGGAACAATGTGAGTAAAGGTCCAGAAGCCAGAGAGATAACATCGTAGTTAGGGAACTGCCCTCACATGGCTGAATGCATAATGGGTACTCAGTAAATATTAATATATGGGTATGAATGTACAAACATATGAATGAGAATAAAGAGAGATGATGTAGCATGAAATGCACCTTTCTGGGAGGAGTTATTGCAAGAGGGATCCTTAGAGCCATCTGCATACCAAATGTTATCTGTAGACTGAAAAGATAACACAGAATGTCTCAAGCATATACACACCACTTTATTTTCAAACAGTATTATGATTAGTAAACATAATTCAAATAAAAGGATTACTGAACTTGTGATAGATTTTTATCATAAATTTTTAGGCAATAGGTCGTAAAATTACATCTACTTATCCTCAAGTGACTGGGAATGTATTTGGTATTAAATAAGAGTTGAAAGGCTGAAATTTAGTCATCAGTTGAGGTAACTTCCTTCAATTCTTAATTTGTTGAGAGTTTTTATGATGAAAGGGTGTTGAATTTTGTTAAGTGCTTTTTCTGCGTCTATTGAGATGATCATGTGTTTTTTATTTTTCATTCTGTTAAATGTGGTGTATCACATCAACTGATTTTTGTATGTTGATGAAATTCATTCATCTGGAATACACATTTGTGTCTAGTACTCTCCCCCTTTGAGGCATTTGCCTATTCTCCAACCAGACACCATATATCAATTTTGTTTAAGAAGCTCTCTGCTTAATGTACCACTTCCTTTCTTGTACTTCCTCATGCAACTGGGCAGAGCTATTTTACACCAGACTTCCCATCTTTGGTGTAACCCCCAGTCAATTTCATTGCTTTGCTTTCAGGGCAACTGCTTAGAAACTACCATTGCCCACTCCACCTACTGTCTACTTCTCTGTACCCTTTGTTACCAAACCTTCCATACATGTTCTATACTCATCATTTTCATTTCTACTCCTCCCTTCCTCTCTTAATCTCATTTTAGTCAGGTTTTCACCCTCACCATTCCACCAAAACTATCCTTGGCAACGTCACCAATGGTCTCCACCTTGTTAAACCCGATGGCCAGTTTTAGGTCTGCATATTCCGTAGCATTTGACCAGTTGACCAATAATCCTTCCTCCTTGAAATCCTTTGGCAGTTGGCTTCCAGAAAAATACGTTCTCATGGTGTTTCTCCTACCTTTGGCTGTTCCTTCTAAGTTTCATTTGCTTTCTCCTCATATCCAGAGCTCAGAACTTGTATTGTTTCTTTATCTCCCTTCATGCTTTTGGTATCTCAGACACTCTCATGGTTCTACATATGATTAATACTCTGAGACTCCTAGGATGTGACTCTGCTCTGGACCTCTTCCCTGAACTCCAGACTAATATATCCACCTGCCTACCTGCCTTTCTATCTCCGAGGGATTTCCAACTGAACTGAACTCCTAACCTCTCCATGGCAGTTTGTGGCTACTTTTTCCAGTGACTTAAGCCAGAAACCTATTCACCTTTGACTCTTCTTAGCCAGGCCTACAGCAAATCCTATTGGTTCTACCTTCAAAATAAATCATAAGTCTTGCCACCTTTCCCCACACCACTACCACTCTGGTCTAAGCCAACATCACCTCCCCCAGGTGGCAGTAGCCTTTAACTGGTTTCCATGCTTCCACCTTCACCTTTGCCCCTAAAACTTGTCCTCAGTACAGCACCAGAGTGTAACAGAGGGATGTTGTTCAGATACAAGTCAGCTCATGTCACCCTGCAGCTCTCTGCTTCACTCAAAATAAAAGCCAAACTTGGAACCGTGGTGATGAGGCCCTACAGGGGCCAGTCTCCTCTTTGTTCCCTGACTTTTTCCCCCTCCTGTTCTTCTCCAGCTCACTCTGCTGTAGCCACTGGTTTCTGATATTTCCTGAATATACCAGCACAGTTCTTTATATTTGCTGTGCCCTTCCTTGGATGATTCTTCCCCAGATTGCCACATATTTGCCCCCTTGCCCAATTCAGACCTTCTATGCTGGTCACCTTTTGGGGAAGGAAGGCCAGAGAGGTCTGACCACTGCATTTCAATGCCAACTTCCTGTCCTAGGCTGCAGCTTTCCATCTCCTTTCCTTGTTTTATATTTCCCCGTTTATCACTTCTATATAATGTACTCAGTTATCACATTTATTCCATGGAGGTGTTATGTTTGTTCATTTTTTTTCACTACTGTATATGTATGGCCAAGAAAAGTGCCTAATGAATAGTTGAAGCTTACTAAATATTTGTTGATTGAATGAATGAATGAATTCCATGGAATAGATACTTGTAGTCAGACTTCTAGGGTTTGACTCATTCTTCCTATTTCCACTCTAAATTATCTTGCCGTATAAAGTATTTGGGTCACCAAACCTATCTTTCTGAGTTTACATAAGAGCGAGTGTCATTATTATCATAACATATTTTTTTGGCATTTTTTATTTAGAGAAATAGCATCTTGCTCCAGTATAGCATTGTAATTGATAGCAAAGCCACTCTGGTTGCAGAGAAAAACTGCTTTTGTATTTCAGTATATTAATGTATTTTATAAACACTGTTCTGGAAGGTTTTGGTAGCATACAGACTAGACTAGAGGAGGATTATAACAACTAAATTTTATGGTATTTTGTAGTTCACCAAACATAGGTCAAGCATTATTATCATCATCTGTATTTCTCATTCAAGGAAACTCTATGAGATTTCTGTTGGTCAAACATACAGCTGGTCAGTGCTGAAATTAAAAGAATAACTCCAGACTGCAGCAATCATGTACTTTTACAGCATAAAATGACAAGAACCTCCTTAGATTGCAACATAAGAAAAGGTTCAGTTACCCGGAGAACACCTTAAACTTATTCATTCATTCATTCATTTAATAAATTGGAACTTGCCATATGCCAGGCAGTTCTCTAGGCACTGGGCTTGTATTAGTGAATAAAAAAAGTCATTCTCTTCCCTCTAGAAGCTTAAAAAACTTTGAAGTGATATTTGCAGCCAACAAAGAAATAAAAAGCATTATCAAATGTGTGAACTGCTATGAGGAAAATAAATATGGAGCAATGGAAGAGGAAAAACAGGGATGGTAAGAATCTCATTACAAGAGATGGTGAGAGAAACCATCAATCCTTAAAGGCTGAGAACTCATCAAGTGTGGGAAATGCGAGGGGAATAGCATTCCCAACACAGGGAGGGCACTTGTGATTGAGAAAGTTAGGTGTGGCATTGGGTGGCTAGTGAGAGGAAGGATGGTGTGCAGCGGGAAGGGATTTGACTTTATTCCAAAAATAATGAGAAGTCCTTGAGATCTGTTAAGAATGGGAATGACACCTCCTGATGAATGTGTTTAAAGCTGTAGTCTGGTCAATATCTGGAAAGCTGATTGTGAGGGGCAGAAGTAGAAGAGGGAAGATCTGTAAAGGTATTAATTACTTGGATTAGGCTAGTGGCAAAAGAGATGGAGAGAAGTGGACAGATCTGAGAAATATATCCCATACAAAAAGGGCAAGACTCGCTGAAGGTTTGGATGTGGAGGGTGAGAGTGAGGAAAAGGAGCGAGTCAAGGATGAATGACTCCTACATTGCTGCGTGAATATTTGAATGTCCAGTGGGTGGGCAGTGCCATTTACTGAATTGGGGAAGCCTAGGAAAACATGTGTCAGCAGGGAAAGGAGTTGGTGAACAAGTGTGAGGTGAGTCAGGCATTTAGTTTGAAACCTTTTCACTTTGAGATATTTGGGAGATGTCAGGCAGAGATGTCAAAGAGGCAGTTGGATGGTAGCAGCTGAAAACAGAAGTAGAAAGAGAGGAAACAGGCATTTCTTGAGCATCTGCAAAGCCAGATACTGCATCTATATGTATTTAATACTCCTGAGAACCTTGAGAGATAAGTAAACCTGTTTAACAGACAGGGAAACTGAAAATCAGAGTGATTGACTTAACTTGTCCTAAATGGTAGTAGGGTTTACGGGCCAGGGTCAAGACTTCAACCCCAGTGTGCCTGGCTCCAAGAGCCACTCTGTTTGTACCCCACCAAGATTGACAGCTGTTTGAATGTGATTAACCAATAATTGTGATAGAATTGGCTAGGTGGGCATTCAACTAACCACGTTTTGGAAGTATTTAAGAATATAACAGTGTATTTATAATATATTCAGCAACTTATAATATGCCTACCCATGTATGATTTAGAAACAAATTTGCCCTTCAGGCAATCTCAACATTGCATTTTGTGGCCTTTTGTTAGGGGCGTCAAATACATTGCCACAATAGGCTGAGTACCAGATTTTCCATGGAGCCTATTTTAAAATAAATGTATTATTTTAGAATAATTTTACATTTAAGAAAATGTTGCAGAGTTAATACAGAGTTTCCATTATACCTCACACCCAGATTCCCCTATGGTTAACATCTTACATTATTACTATGGCACATTTGTCAATTAAGGAACTAGCATTGGTCCATTACTATCATTAATTAAATTCTAAACATTATTCAAATTTTACTAGTCTCCGTGTGTGTGTGTGTGTGTGTGTGTGTGTGTGTGTGTATATATATATATATATATATATATATATATATATATATATATATATATATATATATATATATAATTTTTTTTTCTGGCTCAGAATCCCAGTCAGGATAACACATTATTTTCAGTCATCATGTCTCAGGCTCCTCTTGCCTCAGACAGATTCTCAGACTTCCCTTGTTCTTTTATGACCTTAATAGTTTGAGGAGTGCTAGTCAGGTATATTGTAGGATTACTGCCATTTAGGTGTGTTTATCATAACTAGACTGGTGTTAGGGTTCTTGCAAGAAGACCACAGAGGGAAGTGACCTCTTCATCATATCACATCAAGGGTACCTGCTATTAGCAAGACATATCACTGATGATGTTAACCTTGACCACTTTGCCAGGTTTCTCCACTGTAAAGTTACTAGACCCCTCTCATGGGCATATTTTAATTATCGTAGATTTCCTTCATGTGCTTCTGGAGCTGACATATTACATCTACACAGATATTAGCTCTAATGATTAACAAAATATTGAGTACCTGCATAGTATCAGGCATTGGACTGAGGACTTACCTTGTAATAACACCATATGTACTATTACTCTCTCCATTTTACATGTGAGGTAAAAGATGCATCCGAGCTGAAAAAGGTTATGTAACTTGCCCACTGTTGCATCTCTGTCAACTCTAGGCAATGTGACTTTATGTCTGTCTTACAGGGGTGGGACTGACTCCTCACTCTGCCTCCTCCATTGATCTCAGCAGAGCCTAGGACAGAGTAAAAAGGTCAAGCTGAAAGCCCAGAAGCCTTTACCATTCACTGTTGGCAATTTCTCCCTGTTGTTGGGGAATTCTTAAGCCTTTAGTTTTCTGTTTCTTTCCTTTTAACATTTTTGTTAATGACTACATTGCTAGAAATTAAGGAAAAAGTACATTCATGGGGGAGATGGTACTTTTGCCAGGTGTCGACCCTTGGAAGTCTAGAGTCTTTCAGTTCCATCTCTTCAGATTCTAATAAAAATAGAAGCCCCATAGTGATTGTTGCCTTTCAATTTAAACTGAAATAATCAGTTCCCTTACCCCAAAATCATCAGTAATGTTTTGAGTTTGCCACTGACACAGTCTTGTATCTAGCTACATCTGTATGAGGTATGATCAAACAATACAGTGAATATTTAAATTTAAAAAAAGTTATTGCAACATAAAAAAATAAAAAAATAAAAAAAAAGTTATTACAGTAAAAGACACATTGCCATTAATCCTCCTCAAAATATTCCCTCTTTCTGGGGACACACTTATTCCATCATTCTTGCCACTTTCTGAAGCGGTTCTAGAAGTCCTCTTTCTTGAGGATCTTTAGTTGCACTTTCAATGTCTTGAATCATTTTGATTTGGGGAAAGAGCCAGAAGTCACACTGTGCCAGATCTAGTGAATAAGGTGGATGAGGACACACAGTAATATTTTTATTTGACAGAAATTGCCCTGCTAGAAGCAATGTGTGACATGGAGCATTGTCATGATGGAGGTTGATTTATAGCACATTTTAAAACACACCTTCTCTCAACCATAGCTCACACACGACTGAGTGCACCGAACAAGTTGAAACTTGTCACACACTCTTACTAAGGTTCAAAGCGCCACTTCCCACATTGAAGATCCCTGCCTTTCTGTTGGATGCTGCCTTTCAGCAGCAGCATTCTCCATAGTTTGTGATCACAACAGAAAAGCTCCATGTCACATGGCACTTCTGGTATGGCAATTTCTGTCAAATAAAAACATGATGGTGGGCTGGCCGAGTGGCGCATTGGTTAAGCGCTGGTTTTGGGATGCCAGCGGCCCCGGTTCGGATCCCACATGAGGGCCAGTGACACTGCCCTCTACAGCTAACAACAGCTCCACCTGGAGCTGGGCTGTGCGAGCCCCGGTGATGGTGTGGGCTGCAGCCCCTGCTGCAGTGGGCTGCCATAGGCTACAGTGAGTGGCCCGCAGCCAGCGTGAGCGGCTGGCAGCCAAGCGTGAGCTGCCAGTAGCCGCGGTGAGTGACATCCAGAGGCCAGCGACCGATCTGCCTCATCCGGGAAGAGCGCAATGACGATACCAACAGTGAAGCAACATCCACCGCAACTAAACTGAAGAACAAAAAGACAGCAACTTGTCTGTTCCCCTTCCCCGATTCCCCAACGCTGTTCCTCTCTGCCAATTCCCCAATAAAATCTTAAAAAAAAAAAAAAAAATTAGGATTTTCCATCTAAAAAAAACAAAAAAACATTATGGTATGTCCTCATCCACCTTATTCATCGGATCTGGCACAGTGTGACTTCTGGCTCTTCCCCAAAGTAAAAATTATCCAGGACATCGAGGCAGCCATGACAGTGCAATTAAAAACATTCACAAAAGAGGACTTCCAGAACTGCTTCAGAAAGTGGCAAGAACAATGGGGTGTGTTGAAAGCAAGGGGAGTATTTAGAAGGGAATTAATGGCAATTTGTCTTTTACTGTAATATATATATATTTTTAATCACACCTTGAACATGTCAGATTCCAGGACCCAGCTGAGTATCTCTGAATGGGAAGGCTCATAGGATTCCCATCAAATGCTATTTCATTCTTAGCAGCATGCTTCGCTTTCTTGTGATAATGATGGAAAATGTGTTTACATTTTTCATCAGACTTGGGAAGAAATTCCATCCAGTTGTTATTTTTAGGTTACTAAAAGAGATAAGAAGCTACAAGTCTACTAAATTCAATACCTATTCATGCAGCCCAGATTGGATCTATTAATTTATCTCAGCAGCACAGGAATTAAATTAAACTTTTGATATGTTTTTCAGGAGACTATGAAGAAAAAGATACACCTCATTCACATATATTCTTTTGAAAAATGCAATACAATGCAAACAGTCAATATTCTTGACATTCCATTTCTATTCAGTTTCCCATAATGTAATAAATCCCTTAAATAGTCATAAAAGATATGATTCAGAAAACTTCAAGATTTATGTGCATCTACAATTATAGAAATAATCATATGTTCACATTTTCATATTTTATTCCCACATGAGGGGCAGAATCTTCACACATTTAATCCTTCTTCCGGAGGGATGACCTTGGCCCTATACTTTTTAAACTGCCTAATAAATATTTAGTAACATTTTGGTATCTCTAAGTGAAAGCAGATCCATATAACAAACAAGTATCATTTTAAGTTCATCTTTAACTTCCCCTCAGATTTCCAAAAAGATGTCGCGTATCAGAAGGTGTATGCATCCTGCATGGCAGACAGCCATCCAGTGTGGAAAATGGGCCACCAGCCATTTACATCGCAGGAATGGCACCATTTGTCTTGTATCACCATATATCCAAGCAGAGTCATCTGGCTTGGCATATCTGTTTCCTAGTTCAGGAGTGACAACATGACGGTGGTGTTTACAGACGTGTGGGGCACTGTGTGCAGAACGGGCTGATTCACGCCATGCTGGCACTTTCAGATCTATTTGCATCTACATTTCTGCTATTTTCTCACTGTTCTCATATTCTGGGCTCCGCTGTTTACCTGGGTTTCCTTTGGCGTTTTGGGAAATATTTGGTATTCTTTATATAAATGTTATGGATAAAGAAAGCACTTTGAACTCTTCTGAAGAAAATCACTATATAAATCTAATAAATCTAAAATATCCTCTTGTCCAGAAACCTAATACAGACCACCTCTGAGATACATATATTTGATTTACTTCTTCTATGCCATATAAATGAAATGTGAGGATTTAGAAAAACTAAATCAATCAACTGGATCTTTTGTGTTGCACCCTGCTGCATTTGAAAAGATTCTGTAATTCCAATACACTGTTCTATTCCATTTTACATAGAGCATTGATACATAGAGCATTGATACATAGAGCATTTGATAGAGCATTGTATTCCATTTTCTTCCTTTGTTAACTTTTTTAATTTTGTATTTGATGCATCCTGTGATTAAGGTAAAACAAAATTAAATGTCACTGTTCTGCTAAAATCGTGATTTTTGTTTCCCCATTCATTTGTTAAACCTTTCATGCACTAGGCAGTGAGCCAGGCAACCTAGAGCATGTGTTAGAAGTGGTGAGGATGCAGGCTAGGGCCATTGCTCACACTGTACCGCCCTCTAGAGGCCAGAGGAAGGAGTTTCAGTCACCTGAAGAGCTTTTTGTGTGGGTTCTGAATATTTATTATATTTCCCCAATAGCCGCTTTCATCTACAATTCTGATTTAGATTCAGAGGCCTAGGAGATAGTAACTATAGTCCAGTAACTATAGTCCTTCATGGGAATAAATGTCGCACTGTTTTCTTTAAAAGATCTTTAATGAATATTAGGATTGTGTGGAAATTCTCTGAGATGGTCAAGATTCTCACATGTAATTTTGAAATGGGGGTAATTGCAAGAGTGGGAAGAAAAAGAATTAGGATCCTGTCATTCCACTTACAGTGATTCCATCTTCCACTGTTGGCAGTTGGTAAGTGACTCATTTCTAACAGCATCTTTGAGAGGAGGAGATGTGCATTTTGAACCACACATTTTAGTGCAGGCAGCCAAGTACAGTGGAAGGAGCTGGTCCTTGCAGCTTTCCCATGGTACAAATCTTGCCTCTGCACTCCAGCTGTTATTCACTCTCTCTGAGTGTGTTTCTTCTTCTGTAAAACGGGGATAGAATGACATTATTAGGTATGTTAGAAGAGATTAGTCAGCACAATGCTTGACTTGTAATAGGTACCAAAAATTTGATCATTTTATTTCCCACCCCTTCTCTACTATTATAGAAAGAGGGAAGGAGTAAATCAATGATAAACTTTCTATTGAAAGGAAACAGAAAAGAGGGCAAAAAGCCCCATCTTCATCTTGAGATTAGCAAGACTAGAGGTTTCCAGTGAAAAGCGGGTATTTGGAGAGAAGTTGTAATTCCCTCAAGTGGAAAATATTTGTTCTAGATAAATTTGGTTTATCAGTATTGTTTCCTGATAACTTGCTTATGTTTCAGAACTGGTCAAATAGTATGAGGTAATGAAGAAATACTTTTAGGGAGTTTGTTTTTTTAATTCATAGAAACTTTAACGCAACTGACTTTTTAAATTGAGATAACGTTGGGTCAGATATACATTATAATTTGATATCTGTATGCACTGTAATGTGTTCACCACCAAAAGGCTAGTTTCCATCCATTACCATATATTTGACACCCTTTACCCATTTCACCCCCTACAATTGACTTTTTTTTTTTTTTTTAGCTGAGCCATCCTGCCACCTGTTGGCAGCTCAGTGGCAGCTCAGCTCGGGCTGGGCATCGAACTGCTGTTGCTCAGAGCTCAGCTCGCACTCTTGAGCTAGCTCTTAACCAACTGAGCCACTTGACTGGCCCCATACAATTGACTTTTTAATGCTCCATAACTTCAGATAAGAATAAACCTCAATATTCTAACACGAAAGAGACATAGGGGAATATTCTTTTGAATTTTTGGGAATATTTAGAACATTGATCATAAATTGGCAATAATGTTAATGTTTTTAATAGACAAATATGTTCTCCTGAGGAGACTTGCAATTAAGTTGGTTAAGGCTGCCTTAAATCCTAATTCAGTAAGTGGTGATCCCAATAGTAAGATTTTATGAGGACCAACTATGGCCTCTTTTTTCTATTATCTTCCCAACTTGGGTGTAAGAATTATTTCCATTAGAGAGTCATTCCCAGAATCAGTCTCCTTTTAGCGTTCATTAAAAATGCAACAATCCTAATGGGCATTATTAAGCTAATTTAAAATAAAGTGCCAGTGTTGGTAAGGATTTTTCTTGTACAGAGTGAGCTAGGCATTGGGAGTGGTACAGAAGAGAAACAGATCAAAAGAGATAAAGACATCAAGATATCAAATTCAGCTGAGATCATATGGATTTGTGAAACAACAGAACAGGCTCTATGTAAACTTGTCTGTTTTAACCTGTACAAATGTGGCAAATATTTTTTCTTATTATGCTTAATGAGGTAGCTACTAAGTAATGTTTTCACTGCGAGGGAATTTTGTTGTTTTTTCAAATGTGAATAACAGAATGTTTTGTTCCATTGGTGTTTGTAAATAGAAAATGCTTGGGGGGAGAATTAAAGACAAGCCTTTATTATATAGTGTTTCAATTAAGCAGTGTTTAAAACACTTATTAAGTCATAGATTTTCATTTTCACCACACCTGCCTTTGAGAGATACATAACAGCTTCGTTGGCATGAAAAAGCGACTAGTTGCTGATATTGAAATAAGCTGGCAAAATCAATCCAGTGGTGAAGGTTAGACCAACCATGGACATGCTGAATGAACATTGAGTCTTTTTCACTCTAAGGTACCTAATATTGTCAACAATACTTCAATATCATGTGCATTTTTAAAAAGTGCAGTAGACTAGTCTGCCCTTTTGCCCCACTTTGAAGTCTGTGTCATACATGCTTGTGCTTGCCAGACAGTCTCTTGACTGAGCTGTGTTCAGTATGCCAGTTGACCCAGGGACATGTGTCCAGCGAGGACTTTCTACCTGGTAGATAGCTTATATAGGTCAGGGCCTTGAACCAGAGTGAATGGCCAACACGTGTTCCCAGAGTGAGAAACCGCTAATAATATTTCCAGTTATTAACAAACATGTTGCCCATTTTCCATAGCTTCTACATCTGAAGTATGATCTGGTAATAATCGATATTCACAATGATTAATATTTACAATGATTTGAATTCACAATGAAATCATCAATTCATATATTCAGAAAACATTCATCTCTGTCTGCCATGATCTGTGATGGAGGATGTAGTTCAAACCCCTACGGACTTAGGGAAATGGCTGTGAGCCTGGACTTTGGAGCCAGGCGAGCCTGAAGTAGATAGAATCTTGGCTTCCAAACTTAGGTAGAGATTAGTGATAAGTTATTTACCTTCCTGGAGTTGCTAACTATTCTTCTGTCTTTGTCCTCCCTCTTTTTCTTCACCACTGGCTCAGAAGGTTCATCTTCTGACCTCTCCTAATTTCACCCCACGGGTCCCTTGATCATATTTTCTTAAGCTTCCTAAATTTTGCTCCATCAGTGATACCTTTTTCAGCTTATCATTAATCTTGCCCTTTGCAATAAAACCTTCCTTTCAGCCTACCAATATATCCTTTTCAGTTCTCTAATAGCCCAAAAAAAGGCAAAATCCATTCCTTCTTGTAATGTTTCAAAATAGTATTCCTTCTTCCTCTGTCCTTTCCTTTTATGCCCTTAATAATGAGCTCAGGCCATTGTAGACTTCCTTTCATCCCCACCATCTCTAATTCTGAGGACTCTCTCGAAGATTACCAGTGATCTCCCAATGAACAAGTTTGATTGTCTTTTTTATCACATCTAATCACCCGGACCTTTGAAACAAATAACTTCCTTCTTAAAATTCTCTCCTCTGAATCTCTAGGGCACCCCATTAGCTTTGTTATTTCTGGGCCCCTGTGATCATTCATACATTAACAGTCACTCCTTCATCCTGCCCCCCAAATGGAGCAATGCTCTAAATTCTCTCTTCAGACCTTCCCACGTCTTCCTCTAAATGTCAGTCCATGTCTTCAACTGTGACTTCTGGGTTGAAGTCTTCCCAATCACAGCCTTCTGACCCATCTGCTGTCCACAGCTCCAGTCATGCATCCCAAGGCTTCCCTGGGATTTTCTTCCTTAATTCTTTATCACTGTTTCATATGCAACATGCCTAAAATCAAATTCATCATCTTCTAAGGGAAGACCAGAGTCTTCCTGAGCTTCTCTGTTTCTGTCGGTGGCAACATTATTATCCGAGTTAAACTGGTGTGAATGTTTGGTGCAATCATATTCCCTCTCTCCAATGAGATGCCAGATGATTACATTCAACCTCTGACATGATTTTGTGTTTTCCTCCTCTGCCGATGTTGACACCACCCTAGTTAAGGGTCCTAACACTTTTGATAACTGAAAGATAGAGAGCCAATTTTTTCCCATGTATCAGTTTATAGCTTCCTACAACACTGTGTTGAGAAGAATTCAGAGGTTGTATTTGAGAAAGAGTGCCATGACCAGCTGGCAGTATTTACCAGGAGTATGGAAAGGAGAATGACAGCCTCTGTGGCACAGACTCTTCCAAGAATTATTGGTCTCCTCACTTCTAGTTTCTCCCTCAATTTCACTTCAACTCTACAACATTATCAATTATTCTCCCTAAAGTATGATCTGATGGCTCACTGTTGTCTAGCTAGCACATTAAGTGAAACCTCCCAGGCCAGGATCCGGTGTTCTCACATTTTTATGTCCCATCCTCTGTCCACCTTGTCAGCATTTTGGCCCCTCTGCTGCAGCTAAACTCAATTACTCTTTTATCCCCAAACATTCCCTACACCTCCCTGTCTCCCCCTCTTTACCAAGGGCATATGATCCTGCACTCTTCCACCTAAGCCTTCAAACAGAAACTCATATATCATTTGTTTCTTGAGACTTTTCCTGATTTTCCCACTTATCTGGGTTTTCTCTCACTTCTACATCCCTGTGGTACCTTATAACTTTCTGATACAAACAAGCAGTGGTGATGATGAGGTGCCATATAAGAACGAGGTCACCAGCTTTCTCCTATTGAGCATGCCTTCCCTTCTCTCTCTCAGCTCAGGTCACTTTCTGTCCCCCTTGTCCTCGGCTGGAAGCTCAGTGCAGGCAGGAGCTGTACCTGTACCCTGCCTTTCTCTTTGTAGCCTATGCAGTATTTTGCACAGTTTATTGCATGATGGCATTGGATTGAACTGTCACAAACAACTATCATAAAGTAGAGTTGTATGTGATGTTTTATTTGCATTACATTTCAGAGTTTTGAAACAGCTTGTATCTGGCAAAAAGCCTGTTCATCAAGGTGGGGGTGAAAAGTTGACATTGGGTGAATTCCCGCATGGCAGGGGTTGGACCAGGAAAGCAAATAGCCTTAAACCATATGGAAAACTGAAATCTAAAATACCATTAAGGGAGTCCAGTGCCATACTGTCCAACAGCAATATAATACAAGCCACATATGTGATTCAAAATTTTCTAGTTGATATGTTTATAAGAAGTAAAAAGAAACAGGTGAAATGAATTTCAATAGTGGACTTTATTTAATCTACTTTTTAAAAATATTATTTTGGCATTTAAGCAATATAAAAAATATTAATGAGCTATTTCATATTCTTTTTTGTCCCAATAAGTTTCAGAAATCCAATGTGTGTTTTATACTTACAGCACATCACCATTTGGACTAGTCACATTTCAGGCGCTCCGTAACCATTTGTGGCTCATGGCAACCTTATTGGGCCAATCAGGTCTAAGAGTATCACCCAACCAAAGGCACTACAGGTTAATACAGAAACTGGAGTTCAGAAGTAGGAATCCAGGAACTATGGGGATTTTTTAAAAGTTAGGCTATAACTGGTGTCCCAGTTGGGAAGTCAGGGTGGGAGAATTGAGTAGGGCCGCCAACTCAGCCAAGGTATTTGCTCCAGAATTGGTATGGTGATCACATAAGCAGCTCCTTCAACTTCCGAGTCAAGAAACAAACTTGATCCCAAGCACTGATTCCAAAGTCTCAGGCTCAGGGGTGCTGTAGTGCCTACCTTTTTCTGGAGGGTAAAAGAAATTCAATTAGTGATCATTTTAAGGGTCAGGGAACTGAGATCAAAGAATATTTGCAAGGGAAGTTGGCCAAATGTTGGGTTGGTTGAATTTTAAAAGAGGGATTTAGCTTCTTGATTACGTTACTTATTTTGTTGCAGACATACATTTATATGTGATTATAAGTCACATATGTGATTATAAGCCAGATTAAGAGAAATATCATGAAGGGAAATCTCATTAAGGGAAATGCAAACCAACACCTTCATTTTTCCTCACTAATATCCCTCCCTTCCCCTGGCCTGTGCAGGGGAAGGAACAATATCATCCCCACACCCCCAGAGAATGTCTGTTCTGGCCTTCCCCCAGTCCCCAGGACCTAGAACAGTGTCTGGCACAAATAAGAGCACATCCTCTTTAAAAATGTTGTAAATTTATTTATTTTCAGTGAAAGAATAACAAAACAAAGCAAAAAATCTGGTCTAAAATTCCTTCTCAGGCCACATTTTGAGTATCTGTACAATTTACCACACTGAGTATCTGAACAATTTACCATATTGAGTTTGAGTATCTGTACAATTTACCATTAAAATTTGAATTGAGCAAAATTTTATTTCTTTCTTGTCCTTTGACATCAGTTAGCACCCACTTTAGAAACATGCATATTACTTTTTTTTTTTTTTGGTCTACGTTTAAATCTTCAAATCTTTTTAGACTAGCAGAGATTTTTGTTGTGAGAAGAGTGGCAAATTGGTGCTATTACCATAAATTAAGCTATATTTCACTGCCATGTCCCTCAGTTGGTTGCTATGGGTAAATTAGAAGCACAGATTAGACACAGATTTTGCCCTTGGGGAACTATAAACAATCAGGACTTATATTTTTTTTAAATAACCGTGTCACCCTAGAGCCATCTGGTGTATATTTAAAGTAATGTAATTTCTACTCTTGTTTGATGATACTGATGTTATGCAGCAAATATATTGCCATCTTGAAGAATAATTGGGTTAATTTTTGCATGTAATCCAACAGTGATTTAATCCTTCATTCTTGTGAACTGCAATAAATTCCAAATTAGTTCCATTTATAGAAAACTCATAGAGAAAATGGTAACACTGTATCTTACTATATAGAAACACAAAATGATTTTGAAAATATGTCCATCTAGTAGATTGGTCTAAGGGTACCCAAATAAGAAGGAAGATGAGAACATCAGACCAAAGAAAAATGGTATCAAACGGACAGTAATAGTTATGTGTCATGTGCTTACCCTATGTCAGATACATAGTGCCAAAGAGACTTTACCTATGTCTTCTTAGTTTTTGCAAGTGTTCTAAGGTGTATGCTGTTTTCCTATTTTTAAACATAAGAAAAATGAATCAGAGGGAAATTAAATTACTTGCCTGTAGTTTGACAGCTGCAAAGTGACGTAGCTGACATGAAAACTAAAGTCTCCCCATTACTTTTTCATACGTTTTAGTATGTGAGTCCTAGTGGGAACACACATCCACATAGCACCATCAATACCACTGCCACAACCATCAACACACATCAAAATTAAAATAATACCCCCAGAAAAGGAATGAGTAATTCAGTAGGTCCAATGTAAATAATACGTGGTTGTGGACTGTAGACTTTCTAATTGATAACTCTGCAAGACAATATGTACATAGGTCTCTCTAAAGCTCAATAACAGAAACTTCTTCCCTAGGCTTTGGTGAGTCTTGGGAGAGTTCATAAACCCACACATTTTCTGGAGAATTAGAGGTGTATGTATTTTTCTGGGTAGAGGATCCTGTCGATTTAATCAGATTCTCAAAAAGATACATGACAGCAAAGAGGTTAAAAACAGCCATGTTAATAAATGTAAAGAATGGAGAGTATTGGCAGCATGAGATGCATTGGACAGCATTTGCTTCACAAGTAGTGCAATGTAATATCAATCATCACATGTTGTAATATTAATAGTAACAGCAACTATAGCATGCATAGCTAAAGTAGTCATCTACCACATTAATAAAGTGCATTAAGGTGGTCTAATGAGACATAGGATATAATAATTATCTTATTTACTTAATATTTGAAGAAACGGGAAGAAAATGTCATTCACTCATCCATTTTTCCACCAATTTTTCATTCATGTGTTCAACGAATACACACATATATTGAGTGCTAACATTTGGTACTCTCAGAGCTCTCTCTCTTGTGGAGTTTACCCTGAGAGAGCAGACAGGTAAAAGTAAGACACACCTAATGCTTATTTGGTGGGAAGTGCTAAAATGAAAACCGAACAAGAAAGGTTCAGAGTGAGATGACAAATGATGGTTAGAACATGATGTAGGATCTTGTAGGCTTGGTAAGAAATTTGAATTTTATGCTAAAAGAGGAAAATGATGGAGAGTTTTGTGCAGAATGGTAGCTTGATCTGTCAGACCAAGTAGTAACTTGATTTTGCTTCTCCATGGAGTGGGGAAGATATTCCAAAGTTGATTTTCTGATAGGTGGATCATTTCAGGGTTCCTCATTTGTATCCTGGCTAAGTGCATTTTGGCTGCAAGTGAAAAACTCTCCTATTTAAGTCTGTTTAATTGAGTATAAAATTTGAAGGATGCAACTTAGAAAATCTCTAGCTGCTCTAACCTCAATACTTTCAAAGGTAGCAAACTGAGCAGTCACACTGTTCACTATGGATGGCAGTGCAACACAGAAGCTATCCTTGTATCAGCTGGGAGGGCAGAGGCTAGCATGTACCCCAGCCCTTCTTTCTGAAAGCAGCTTCAGGCAGTCAGAGATACAGGCCTATGGATTATCCTCTGTAAAAACTCGGCTTCCTACATTGGTTATTCCAGGCCGCTGCACTGGGACCAGCAAGCCAAGTGTATCCAGGAGCCTTGGGGCAGTTTCCAAAACCCTGTTCTGTCTTATATTCAGAAATGCTGTCTGAACAGTAAGGAATGGGTTGAGTATCTGACAATAGTGTCCTTTAATATAAAACAGGAATTTGTGACAATTGAGATCTTTAATCAAAGAAAATGAAAGACAGTGAAGCAGCAGTATGTAAATATCACAGTCAGATTTCAAAGCTACTACAGGGCTTCTTTCAACCTTCTGTTAGATTCCTGAGCTGTAGAAAACACATCCTCCATTAGGGGAGGGTCTCATAACCCTGCTTTGGTCTGTGTGCCTTGTCACAACAAAGATTCATATTCATTCATTCATTCTCTCTCTTCCTTCCTCCCAACCTCCATCCCTCTCTCTCCCCTGTTCCTTCTTCCTCCCTCTTATCCATCTCTCTCTTTCAATATCTCCCTCTTTTTCATTGAAAAATAAGTAAAAAGTGTGTTATTGTAAACATATTTTTTCCTACTTGGTTGTATAATTCTCCACATTTGAACAAAGAAAACAATGTACTGTGTGACACAGCAAGGAAAAATCATGAATGTGTCACCTTTATGTACACAATCTGAACATTCATATCCTCAGTGTTGGCATAGTTTCAGTATGGATTGAGAGATAATGGACCATTAAGAGGAATCTTGGATATTGTAAGGAACAGAGCCCTCGATGCCCTGGAGAGGCCTGTTAATTCTGGTGAAGAGCCTACTACCCACTTCACCTTCAGACCCAGAACAAGGAAGCCAAATAAGTGGTTGTTTCATTAATCCTGAGGTAAGAAGAGCAATTATAAGCAAAAAAATAGAAATGATAGAATATAGCTAGGACTCTGTGAAATATTCCAATTTGCTCAAATCACAGACGTGCGTTCCAAACTTGCCGAGCAGAAATTAACATTTTTTAACTGTGTGATCCTCAGCTTATTACTTGAACTTACATAAAGGTGTCACTTCTGTCGATAACAACCTTTTAAATTTAATACAAAATACTTGAAGCCTGCAAAAGAATGCAGAGAGGGACATAACACACACCAGTGCTACCATCCCTAAATTTTACAAATCTTAGCATTTTGCCACATTTACTTTAGGTTCTCTTTAAAGAAGTCAAGTTGCAGAAAAAAAAATTAGGCAGTTTGGCATAATGCTAATGTTTCATGCCTAGTTAGAAGATTTTATACTTACTGGAAATTCTTCTGTGGTACTGCCAAGGCACAGTGAATCAAGAGTAATCAAACATGATATTTCTTGAAAACCCTAAGGATGCATAGGTCTCAAGGCTCCTCATGTTCCCTTAACCAAAAGCCAAAACCAAATGCATACCTCAGAAACTATTAGACTGAAATACCCTTTGGAAGGAATAGTTCAGGCAGAGAAGCTGGCCTGGACTTAGTGACCAGCAAAGATGTAATTCATGGTCAGGGATGGGATTCTCTCAGGGGCAGTTGGTGAGCTATTTGGAATCCCTGGTATATTATTCCCTGATGGGATCATGTATTGTGAGGCTTCTCAAAAATATATATTCTTACAAATCAATCAGCATACCCAGATTTATCTTCATTAAATACTTACTATCCAATCCCCTGCCCTTTGTGTAGAAGTGTTAAATAGTCATGAAGTAGAAAACAGTTACCAGCTTAGCCTCTATAAATTATCATTCAGACTCTCTATGCCTGGAAGATAACTGCCTGACAGTAGCACAAGTGTTCACTATTTGCTCTATTCAAGTCTAATAACAGGGCATGTGAGGAGACAATTGAATGCCTGTTCCTGCCCTTTCCTCAGGAGGGGCTGGAGGGCACCTAAGAGGGTGTGGTTTTCTTAGGATCTGCAGGGACAAAGAAGGTGAGGACATGGTTGTTCCTGGTGCCTAATGTGAGCTTAAAAAAACTGATGCCGAAGAAAAGATTGTCCTTTCCTAAGATGAAACAAACATCAGCCTTAGAAACTCCCTTCTGAACCCTAGGAAGCCTGAAAATCCCCTCCATTCCAGAAGGATCCTCATCTACTCAGTTGCTCCACATGACCTGGGAAGGCACATTCCGTGCCCTCAATACCAGAGGTGACTTCCACTGGAAAGCAGACGTGTTCCCAGGTCTTGCTACTGGAAAAAAGAGGATGCCTGTCTTGGGAAGGCTGGGACCTAGAGTGCCAGTTTTCTCTGCCCGTCAGAAGGTCAACGGTTTATGAAGGGATTCATTGACAGGTAGTATGGGAGGAAGTTACTTGTCTTCTAACCCTGGAAGGTTTGCCACTGTTCAAGACACCTTGAAAACCTGAACCCTGTGAGAGCTGAAGGAGCACAAAACCATGATCAGGTGATAAAAATGACAACTCATTAAAGAGAAATGTGATCTTGAGAGCTTGCAGCCATCTTAGAATAGCAAGTCTCAATGAAGTAGAATTTATGGGGGAAATAGAAGAGAACTTTAACAAAAATGGCAGAAAGCTGTCAAGAAGATGTAATTAAAGCATCAAAATTCTAAAACTAAAATAATATAATAATAAATAGTAAATTAATAAGTAAGTAATGTGAGTAGAAGATGGATTTATGCAGAGAACTGAGTTTGTGATGTAGAAGATCAAGAGGCAGAAATATCCCAATATGGATAAAGGCCTAAAAAATTAACGTCATGAGAAAACAGATAACTGAGACTTGGAGAACATATCTAAGAGACATAATATGCAATGATGGAAGTTCTGAAACAAAAAATGGGGGATAGAAGGAGGAAAAACAATTAATAATAGAAAAAAAAAAGTTTTCCTGAGCTGAAGAATGATTTGAGCCTCTAGACTAGAGAGGTTTCCCGAGTCCTGAAGGAAGATATGTGTTTCAGCATTTTCTAGTAACTTTCTAAACTTCAGAGAACATGAAAAAAAAAATCTCAGAGTTTTCCAGACAGAAATCATAGATTACTAACAATGTACATGTTCCTCTATGGCAGAAGATTTGTGTAAGTGGTTACCCTTTTAAAATTATTGTTTAAATTGAATTCATTTTCTAGTAGACTATCATTTGGGTTCTGGTTTTGTTCGTTTGTAGGAAGGGACTGGATAAAATGATTTCAAGGCTCACATAAAAGTAAAAAGTTTTGAGAGAAGAGTCAAGAGAATGATGGGAAAAGAATAGTGTGAAGAAACTTGTCTTTCTGAACATGTACCCCTGAAACTAATATAAAATAATATTGAATGTCAACTTTAACTGAAAAAATAAATAATTAAAAAAAAATTTTTAACCCCACAAAAATCAAATAGAATTGGTGCAGGCATAGAAACATGTTAGTGCAATATAGTAAATGTCCAGAAATGGATGCAAACATATATGAGAAATTACATTTGACAGAGATGGTGTTTCAGTTCAGTGAGAAAAGTTTGGTTCAGCTAGACAAAACTAAATAGCATTGCTGACATAATTGGCTAGCCAACATAGGAGAAAACAAAAGCTAAATGCCAAAACATTTTACAAAATGAATTCCAGATCAATTAAAGCTTTAAATATAAAATAAATAATAAAATATTAGAAAAAAGTATCCTACCAAGACTGGAAACCATGAAGCCAAAAGCAAAACCATATATATTAAACAATGTGACTTTTATATTGGTTGGTAAAAGATATTGTAAGAAGAAAAATGAAAAATGAGAGATGGGGAAAAGTTTCAATGTACAGAGGGTGTCAAACAAATGTACACACATTTTAAGAGAGGAAAACTGTTTTTTACATAAAGTTTATTGGGGTGACAATGGTTAGTAAAGTTACATAGGTTTCAGCTGTACAATCCTATAATACATAATCTATCTATCGCATTGTGTGTTCACCACCCAGAGTCAGTTCTCCTTCCATCATCATACCTCTGATCCCGTTTATCCTCATCTACCACTTCCCTCTCTCCTTACCCTCTGGTAACCAGTAAACTATTGTTTGTGTCTATGAGTTTTTGTTTCTTTGTTTGTCTTGTTCCTTTGTTGTTTTTAGTTTCATTTCCCTCATGTCAGTGAAATCATATGGTTCTCAACTTTTCTGTTTGACTTATTTCACCTAGCATAATAATCTCAAGATCCATTTATGTTGTCATAAATGGCACTATTTCATGTTTTCTTATAGCTGAGTAATATGCCATTGTATATACGTACCACATCTTCTTTATCCAAACATCTATTGAAGGATACTTTGGTTGTTTCCATGTCTTGGCCACCATAAAGGAAACTGCAATGAACATCGGAGCACATATATCTTTACAGATAAATGTTTTCAGGGTTTTGGGGTATATACCCAGGAGAGGAATTGCTGGGTCATATGGTAATTCTCTTCTTAATTGTTTGAGGAGCCTCCACACTGCCTTCCATAGCGGCTGCACCAATCTGCATTCCCACCAACAGTGTATGAGGGTTCCTTTTTCTCCACAGCCTCTCCAACACTTGTTATTTGTCTTGTTGATGACAGCCATTCTAACTGGTGTGAGGTGATATCTCATTTTGGTTTTTATTTGCATTTATCTCATAGTTAGTGATGTTTGAGCACCTTTTCATATGTCTGTTGACCATCTGTATGTCCTCTTTGGAGAAATGTCTATTCAGGTCCTCTGCCCTTTTTCGTAATTGGATTGTTTTTTGTTGTTGTTGTTGAGGTGTATGAGTTCCTTATATATTTTGGATATTAACCCCTTATCGGAGGTGTTGTTTGCATAACCTTCTCCAATTTGGTTCATTGCCCTTTTATTTTGTCGATGGTTTTGCTATGCAGAAGTTCTTTTAGTTTGATATTGTCCTATTCATTTATTTTAGCTTTTACTTTGCTTGCCTTTGAGGTGAAATTCATAAAATCCTCTTTGAACCCAAGGCTCATAAGTTTAGTACCTATGTTTTCTTCTATGCAATTTATTGTTTCAGGTTTTATGTTTAGGTTTTTGATCCATTTTGAGTTAATTTTGGTACGTGGTGACAGATAGCAGTCTAGTTTCATTCTTTTGCACATGGCTTTCCAATTCTCCCAGCTCCATTTATTGAAGAGGCTGTCTTCTCTCCATTGTATGTTTTTGGCTCCTTTGTCAAAAATTATCTGTCCATATTTATGTGGGTTTATTTCTGGGTTTTCAATTCTAATCCATTGGTCTATGTGTCTGTTTTTCTGCCAATACCATGCTATTTTGATTATTGTTGCCCTGTAGTACAAGCTGAAGTCAGAGAGTGTGATATCTCCCACATTATTCTTTTTTTCTTAGGATTGCTTTGGCTATTCGAGGTCTTTTGTGGTTCCATATAAATCTTATGATTTTTTGTTCTATTTCTTTAAAAAATGCTGTTGGAATTTTGATGGGGATTACATTAAATACGTATATTGCTTGGGTTAGATGACCATTTCAATATGTTGGAAAACTACTAAAATTGTAATACTCAATATATACTGATAACAAAGGATGAGTACAAGTCACATTTGACTTCTGCAATTACAAGAGGTGTTCAAAGTGGTTCCCATCAGCATCCAGCCACTTCTGATTACGGCAAACTATTGCTTGAGCAACGTTGACCAAAGTGCCCACTTGTATACATTTTTTTGGCACCCCTGGCATATAAAAGACAAAGGGCTAATATATCTACCATTAGAAGAATTTCTAGAATTTTTTTAAAAGACACATAACCCAATATAAAAATGGGCAAAGTAGATGGATGTGAGACCAAATAGCTATTAAACATGCTCAACCTCATAAAAGAAATGCATATTTAATAAAAAATAAGATATGTTAAAATCCATCACATTGACAAAACTTAAAGAGTAAAAGTATCCATGAATAGAAAGAATATTAAGGAGTGGGCAGTATAACACAATTCTGGTTGGATATTTGGTTGTCACCATTTTTGCAAATTATTATGTAATATCAGGTAAAATTTTAAATAGTATATATTTTGACTAAGCCTCCAATTTGGAGAATCTCTGAAGAGCAGGGACCAGGAGGTAAAAATGTATGTTACAGGTCAGTTGCCTCAGTGTCTTCCAGGGCTGTAAACTAGAAACAAAATCAATTTTAACTGATAGAGAAATATTAGAATTAATTATGACATATCCATACTATGGAATATCATGCAGCTATCTATCTATAAAGAATCTTTTATTAATATCTGTCAACTGGGAGAGGTGTCCATGATGTAGTGATGAGTGAGAAGACCAAGTTGTAGAACGATATATATAGTACACTTCATTTTCAAAAACTGTTTTCTTGCGTACGTGTGTGTATGAGTATGTATGGCTGCATGGGTACTGAGATAGAGTGGAAGGATGGACGTCTGAGGTTAACATTGGTTACCTCAGGGAATAAAGTGGGCTCTGGGTGAATGGAGATGACTGACTTTTCCTTTATACATCTTTTGATGATACTACTGGTAACAATGATTATGTATTAGTCTAGTAATACAATTTCAGAAATTTAAAAATATAACTAAGTGTATAATTTTATCAAAGATAGTAAAAAAAAAAAAAGCTAGGCCTGTATTTTTTTTCTGAAATCGGAGCTAAAATGGTCACTTTCTCCATTACTGTAGGAACTGTTATTGATTACCTTCTAAATCTCAAGAACACAAGTGGCTTACAAAGAAAAATCAAGAGTTTTCTCAATGATCTGGGCTGTTACCTCTGGTTGTTCTATGGTAAATCCAGAGAACATGCCTATTTCCAGAGACAGTAGTTAGGAGTCTTCCAAACATAGATCCAGCTGGCCCCTTGTTTCTAGTCAGAAGTACTGTTCAGGATTTTCATTGTAACCTGATTTTAATGCTGAAAAAGACAATGCTAGTTGGTAGGAGCAGCCCCCAAATGTCCACCGAGATCACCCCTTAAGTAACCACTCCACTGGAATCTCACCATCATCAGTGTTAGGGGAAGGATCCCAGCTATCGTTCATAGGTGGTTGAATGAGGCAAGCACCAGTCTGCATAACAACACCTCATTTTCTAGGTTGATGTTCATATACAACTTTTCAAACAGGTTACCATCCCCATCTTGGGTCCTTGGCAACAAAGTTACATGCCTATTCACATGCTGATTTATCTGGATAGCCTTTCCATGGAGATTCTATGTGGTACCGTTGTATTTGGGAGGCAGCATATCCCAGAGATTAAAACCCTGCTCTGGAGCCAGACTCGCTGGGTTTTCACCTTACTTCAGCCACCACGGTGAGGTCTGTGGCCTTAGACTCAATTTCCTCCCCTGTAAAAACTCTCGATAGAGAGTGTGTTAGTCATTATCATCATTGTCTTTCATTGAGATGTAGTCTGCTTTTCTTTTACTAGTGACTTCAACAGCTATATCTGTGGACCTACACTCGACACTCTGATTAATGGTCTTGCAATAATGAGGAAGTATGGGAAGAAGGGAAATGTGAGAGCAGCATAATCTATCAGCATGCCTCATTTAAAAATAAAAACAAAGCACTTGTAAGAGATAATGTAAGCAGTTATGTGACAGATCAACTTTATCTGCTTTACTGATTTACTCTTAACAAATTTAAATCCAATATTAAAAAGTGAAATTTATTACATTACCTAGAGCAAAAATTAAATTAGTCAGCTCACTTTATCCTGGCACCAGTGATCCAGTTTTTAAAAGCCAATTCACCTTTACCTGATAGGTACATATAGGTGTATATAGTGCCTGTATCCCAAGTATAATCTTATTGTATTTGCAAGTGACATTGCATTGATCTTCATTGCAGTAGTAAAAAGTAAAAAGCTTTATTAAAATGTTTGACTGAAAGTTCATATTTCTGACTTGCATTCATTTTTTAATTTGAGTAATATTTAATATTGTGTGAAGTTTTGTTTGGAATTATAATATTAACAAATCCAAGCTTTAGGTGTTTTGGTGTTCTGGCCTTCAGGTGAGAACTGAAGAGGCCCATCGAGTTGCACATTTGTGGCCTGTAACTGGACTCAGTGAACACTAGGGGGCGCTGCTACATTCTTTGAGGAGCATGTCGGAGGAGTTAGCATCTTTAAGCTTAAAGCATGATGTGTGTATGCACATACTTAGACAAAAAGAATGAGGCTTCCAGAGTAAAAACAGATGAAACTCTCAGCAGGTTTCATATGTCAGTACTTAATTTTTGCAGAGTCAGAAAGAAGGCTTTGTTTTTTAGGCTGTACTCCTGTGTCCAACTACTTACGTTCACTTCTAGAAAAGCTTTGAGTTTTTCTGTGAATCCCCAGTGCATTTAGCATTTCCCATGTAATAAGAAATAGGCCTTTTACATTACAGGATATGTCTGAATAAAGGTGTGAAATATGAACCAATCATAAATACCATGGCTTCCTCACTAACGGAAATATCTATGTTTTCAAGTCCAGAGACAGGTGAAAATGAGGGCTTTGTCTTTTCATACTATGTTATTGAATCTTATCTATCCGGATGCAATTCATTGTTCTGTCACAATCCTGCCATCCCCCTGCCCACTCCCTGCCTCTTTCCTGATCTCCAGCAGGCCATTGGTAAGCCTGACCATCCACCATATTTGTCAAAAGACCCGTGGAGTCTTTTTGACAACGAAACTGAGAAAGAGAGATTATAATCTATTTCTAAAACCAGTTGTAGACTTGTTTCTCACATGCCACTGACTCTTGCTTCATCAAAGAGCCCTGGTTTTTTTTTTATTTTTCATGTCTGGATGAATGTAACATTCTCAGGCAGTCTTCCTTTTTCCCTATGCTAAAGTAAATGTTCCTCCAACCAAAAAGTATGATTTCTCTTGCTCTTATCATGAGATTCCACTTCTTAAAACTTGGCTGGTGACACTGTACTACTCTGAGCAGTGTATATTCTGCACCTTTGTATTGAAGATCCTGTCCACTTCCAGCCTTTCCCAGTTTCTGTAACACTTCATAAATGGCCTTGAGGATGATTTTTGAGCTGGTCAGAATGTATCATGCAGGCTGGGAGGTTTAGCTGAGGAGTTTGATAAAGATAGAAAATGCTAGGTAGGCAACAGATTAGTTGTAATAAGAAGGAACAACTTGGACTGTTGGGAACTTGACAGGCTTTCTAGTAGTTCCTCAGAGATAGGAGGTGAATACAGGAAAGGAAGCCAAGAGGGGCCTTCCAAAATTTCTTAGGGGACCTTCTCAGCCTAAAACACTCTTCTAGATGGTGGATTATGTGATAAAATGAGGTGGGTATAGCGATGAAGAGAATATGGTCCCTGACTTCCAAGGGGTTAACAACCCAGTGAGGAAGAGCAGAGAGGCACTGCAGTGGGAGAGGAGGCATAGGGAGGCTTAGATCTGATTCTGGAAGCTACTAGCCTCAGGCAGTTTACATCTAGCCCCAGGATTCATTGCTTCCATGTGCACCACAGGAGCCAGCAGTGTTGCCCAGCAACCCCAGTAATCTACAGCCTGGGGGCTGTGATGGTGACATCCCCCTGTCAGCACTACCTATTCCCTGAGAATATCTTCTTTGATTCATTTTCCCAAGAAATTTCATTAAGGTATGTTCAAAGTAAAGGAGCTAACCTCCCACTGACGTTTAACCCTCTCCTGCTGTTCTACTATATCTGCCAGAGAAGATCCTAGAGACATCTGTACCCCTGCTTCAACCTTACTTGGACATTTTATGAGACAGAATTTTTTATTCATTAAAACATTATTTCTTGATATCTGAAACTTATTTTGAAGTGAACCCACAAAATAAGCTTGAGTGATAGAAGATTGGATAAATTATGGCTAGTATGAGGTAAGTCAACTGTAATAAAACATTAAGTATAGAAGCTGGGTATTCACTATAGTGATGTCCACAATGTAATTATTCCAACTTTTCTGAATATTTGGCATTTTTTAATAACATGTTGGGGGGCGGGAATCATTTCTTAATTCTGTCATTTATCAAGAGTACTTTGCTATGGACTGAAGGAGGTCCAAAGGCAAGAGGTCCCACCAAAAGAAAAAAAAAAGAAAAAAAACCTCAATTCAGAAATGGGAAAAGACTTGAAGAGACATTTCTCCAAAGAAAGATACAAATGGCCAATAAACATATGAAGGGATGCTCAACATCATTAGTTATTAGAGAAATGCAAGTGAAAACCACAATGAGATACAACCTCACACTCATTACTATGGCTATTATCCAAAATAATATACAATAATAATAATAATAGCAGAAAGTAAGTTTTGGTGAACATGTGCAGAAATTGGAACCCCTATGCATTGCTGTGGGAATGTAAGTGGTACAGCTACTATGGAAAATAGTTGAGCAGTTTCTCAAAAAATTAAACATAGAATTACCATAGGATCCAGCTGTTCCTCCTAAGTATACACCCAAAAGAACTTAAAGCAGGAATTCAAAGATATACTTGTACGTCCGTATTATTCATAGAGCATTACTCACAAGAGCCAAAAGATAGAACATCAACAGATGAATGAACAAAAAGTGCTATATATGTATAATGAATTATTTGACTCTAAAAAGGCATGAAATCCTGGTACATAGTACAATATGGATAAAATGTGAAAACATTACACTAAGTAAAATAAACCAGATATGAAGGGCAAATATTTTATGCTTCCACATATGTGAGGTACTTAGATTAGCTAAAATCAGAGAGACAGAAAGTAAAATGAAGATTACTAGGGCTGGGGGAAGGAGGACTTACTGTTTAATAGGTATAGAGTTTCTGTTTGGGGCGATGAAAATTTCTGGAAATAGTGGTGATGGTTGCACAATACTGTGAATGAATGTACTTAATGTCATTGAATTGTGTACTTAAAAGTGATTAAAATTATAAATTTTATATTATGTATGTTTTACTCCAATTTTTTTTTAAAAGCAAGGAGTTCCCATCCCCCAATAATGGATACCTAAGAAAAAGTTAAATGAAAAGGCAAGGCAAAATGCTATTATGCAAAAGGAAAGAAGAGAAAGACAATAAGCTGGAGATAACAAAAGAACACGGAGGAGGTGGTGGGTCCCATGTCTGATACCCAAGGGAAATGCAGAGAGAGACTTGCCAAATAAGCTTTTCATCTGCAGCTCTCTGAGGACTCTCCATGCCATCCGCTAATCTGCCCATCCTTGCCTCTTGCCATCCAGAGCAGAGGTCCCACCTGGCACGCACAGAAATGTGCACATGTGGCCTGGATCTCCATATACCTTCTTTAGCGCCTCAGGCCCCCGGTGATTCTTTCCTACATCATCAGTCCCTCCCTGGCTCTTGGATTCTCCCAACAGCACTCAAGTATGTTCAGCTAGGTCTCTCCTGGTTCTCATTTTCCTCCTCCCCTTCATAACCAGCCATTTTCACATGCCATCGGTACTTCCTTAGTTTTGATGTAACTCCTGACCTATTCTAATATGGTTTCTCTCCTAATCACCTAGTGGAATTTCTGTTGCCCAAATCAGCAAGAGCTTCATCTCAGTAAGTCCTATGAAGACTTCTCAGTCCTTATCTTATCAAAACTGCTAAGAAGGGGCAACATGATTGATAACTCCCTTTCTGAAATACTCCCTGCCTGTGGCTTCCTGTAAAACTCCCTGCCTTTCACTCTCTCTCCATTGCTGGCTTCTATTTCTGCACATTTCTCCTGGCTCAATATTATGCCCTCTTTTCCCTACATTCACTTCAGAGGCAATTTCATCCCTTCACATAGCTTAGAATACCATCCTTATGCCTAGTCCAGGCCCAAATCTTGCTAGAATAGGAGGTTCCGTGGCCCATTGCCTACTACCCATCTCTATTTACAATTATCAGCTAACACCGCAAACTCAATGCACTTCTGTAACACAAGTAACAGGCTCTCAGTGAACACAGCCATACCCCTTCTGCCCAACTCCTTCCCTATCACACCTCCTTCAACTCATTGGGTTTCTGCTGCCATGCCCTTTTGCATTCCCAAATGTGCTAAACTCTAGTTTTCTCTGTAAATGTAGCCTAATCACACCTAATCTGTATGGTTTTATAAAATGAAATAACGTAATATGTGAGGTGCTTAGAGTAATGGGAAATGATATGATCATTACTATTATTCATGCTGGCCTACTCTGATAAAATAAATAAATAAAGAAAGAAAGAAAGCAGGACAATTAACATATCAAATTCATGATTACAGGTTGTTTTCTAGTCACTAAGAGGGCAAATACCATTGATAACTACTTGGCATTTTGTTTTTGTTTGTTTTTTGGGGGGTTTTTTTGAGGGCAGTGTCACTGGCCCTCATATGGGGGACCTGAACCGGGGCCACTGGCTTCCCAAACCAGTGCTTAACCACCACGCCACTCGACCGACCCCACTTGGCATTTTTAACTCCTTCAAAGAATTGAAAAGAATTCGTTGATAGTACCCCCCTCTGGAAATCTTGGAAATTAGTTTTTATCCATATTTTAAAATTGAGAAAACTGAGGCTAGCAATTAGGCTATCAAAAGAATCAGCCAATTCAGGGCAAATAGACACGCTATTATGTATTGTTTAGCCTTGGGAAAAGCTTTAATTCCATTTCAGCTTTCCAGCTAGCAATGCTGGCATTGTGTGGACACCACTACAGATGCTAAAAATGGTGACTGGCCAATTAAAGCCCCCTGCTGAGCCTTCCACCCACTGAACTGGATTCCTTACTCTTTCATGTAGCACAAAGCAAGAATGTTTCAAGTATCAAATCATTTGGCAGTCTTCAGTGGCATGAAAAACAACTGTTTGCATAGCAAAATGTTTTCCAGAGCTAGAAGCCCATAAAGATTATTGCCTTCTTTTTAGTACGCAGAAATATTCCACAAACATGACGCTGTCAGATTTTTGCAATATGGCACCCAGAAGAGAGAAGTCCCTCTCCTCCCTCTTTGTGGGGCTCTCTACTTTGTCCCCAGCTCTTAGGCTGCCTGGGTTCAGGATCCTCCACGCTGCTTGATCTCTCATGGCTCATCCTCCCACCACTCGGGCTGACTGTTGGCCATCCCAGTTTAAGGAGAGAGAAAATCCAACTTGGTGAGGCTAGCCCCTCCCTGCTGATGTCGGGGCCTTGGCATTGCTTTTGCTGCCAGTCTGGTTGCTTCCTTGTTGCCTTTGGAAGCCTGCACTTTCTCTGTGGCTTTTGTGGTCGTTTCCATCCGCCAGTGTGGTCCCTCTCAGAGGCACTAACGTGCCAGACCAGCCTATTTGAATTGGTGCCAGGCCACTTACTGGGGAGGTGAAGCCAAACCCCATATATTTAAAACTGTAATGCTTTGCTTGTCCACCTAGCTCCTGTCTCCTGAAGTCATTAGTTGTGGTTTTACTTTACTGTTAAAACACTCTTCTTTTTTTTCCTTTCTCTCAGCTCTGGCTATTTTCAGCTCTATATATTTAGCAAGTTGTATGTAGGTAGAGATTCTGCTGTTCTACTTAAATCTCTTTATTATTTTTTCGTTTCTTTCTTTTTTTCCTTTTTTTTTTTTTTTTGTATGCATATCCTAAGGAAAGAGAATCTGTTTCTTATTAAATGAGGACAGTGGGGGGCAGGGGAGAAGATAGAGAGACCAATGTTTGACTAGAATAGAAAGTGAGACACCAGTAACACAGGAGTAGGAGGCGAAGCCCATTTATATGGCCACAGCACCGAGTCATCCCTGATCCTGAATTTCTTCAGGAAAATAGGCCTTTGGTTGCTTGAGAGAAACCTTTTGTGCCTCATTTTGCTTGGCATATTTTAAGAGCCTTAGAATGTCATGGGATTCCCTTTGCATCATGCCACATCTGAGGCTTTGCAAAGACCGAGCATGATTGTGCAATATAAGGGCAATAAATAATAGCATTTCCATTCTACAGCTGACTCAGGGAAGTTAAGTGATTTTCCTGACATCCCTGAGGAAGCTGGAGACTCATCTAGGAACACAATATGTGGATTCTAAGCCTCGACCTTTCAGCCGTGGCCACATCTCCCTGTCTCTGTTTACTCTAGAAATCTGCACATATGTTTTTCAAGTAAATATTTGGTTCTGGGGAGATTTAGGGAGGAACAGTCTTCTAACCTTTGTCATTGGAAGGTGCTGGATTAACAGTGCTGTAGACCAGCATCTGCCATTTATCAGCATGGAGTTGCAGTTTGACTAGCAGCTGTCCTAGCTCTCCAGGGGCCTACCCTGTAGTCCAAACAGAACACATATTTACCGAAAGTAAAATATGTTTTCTGGAAGCACCCTCAATCAAGAATGGAACTAAGAGCATGAAAAAACTACCCTTCAAAGGGCTGAAAAAAACAGCTTGCCAATGATGGCTAAAGGTGAGTGTTTCATGAAAGAAAAATGGATGAGTGGGTCTCTAACATAAAACCCATGAAACTCATCCTCAGAAAAATATGTGAATTTCCCGTCTGGCTTGAAAGATGCAATTACAACCTAGATGGTAGTTTTAGACTTGCCAACATTTGTAAAAAGTGAGAATTTGACTATGTGTTGCCTGATAGGTAGAGTCTAGCAAACCCTATTAATGTCATTTTGGATCGGTCTTTCCAGAATGAGGATTACAAATCCAAATATTTTAAGAGCCCAATAAGAAACTGAATGGGAGTAGTGACTAGTAGACTATAAAGGGGCTATGAGCCTGATGCTAGGAAGTGGTAGACTGGCAGACTAGAGCACGCAGCATCCTTGGAAAGGGGGCAGTAGCCACAGCTTAACCAGTGCTTTTCAGTCAGGATTGAAGATACAGTGTGGTCAGATTGTCTGATTTTTCAAAAGAACATGGAAATCCAGATTTTTAATGTAAAAATACCCTAACTTTTAAATGTTAGAAACTAATTTTCAAAAAGTTTACAATATCGTGTTGGTGTTGGTCAAAACAAGCATGTTCTACAAGACACATTCATGGGGTAGGCTGCCAGTGAATTTCTTTTTACTCTTGAAGGTGATGATTTATGTGATGAAATACGGGAGCTTTTGGGGAGGTTAGTAAAGACTCTGAGAACCAGGGGAGAAATGGAATGGGTTGATACAAGCCAGAGATGCCCATATGACACCTATAGAAGCAGTGCAAATAAGTGCAAAAAATTGCAAAAAAGTGCAAAAAAAGACACACAAATAAGTCTACCCAAAGCATTTCAAATAGAAGAAGAAAGGAAACCCAGGTGAGCTTATCAGGGTATGTGAGCTCAAAGCACAAACTACTTCTGGTCAAGTTCTATAGGTAGGAGAGTGAGAGACTGACCATATGGAATATTCAGGTGACTATAAAGAGAGGGCTTGCAACCTGCGTACACCTGGGATCCATACTGAAAGAATATTTATTTGATCAGGTTAAGAGCAAAACTCGGAAGTAGGAAGTGAAATATAAGTAACAGCCTGTTACACATCTCATTAATGAGTTGGGCTGTGCCAGACTAGTTAAACCAAAGAGACTGGGTCCAAGCACTGCGCCAGCACACACAGGGCGCAGATCACAGAGCTTCCTGACATCAGTAAAGTAAGTGTTTAGGTATTTAAGTCTTTAAAGGCAGGTATTATTTATCTTTTTCAGCACTGCCACCAGCGCAGTGGTTGAGACAGGAGTAGTTCAGCAAATGGTTGTGCAGTAAAGAAGCCATAACCCTGTGATAGCACATGTGCTGAAGGGGACACACATAGGCTACGAATGACCCACTTGGAACCAGATTTAATGGCTACTCAGTGCACATCCTACTCCGAGGAGGAGTTTTAACATCATGCAATCTCTAGTCCCCCTCTCCTTGAATATCTTAGTATCCCTCTTTCCTGATCTTACCTTCACCTTTCTGGGTCTTTACACATTTTTTCCTTAATCTAGTTTACTGGCTTTTGCTGCTTCCTCTTTATCCTTCTTCATTGATGGGTCACCTGAGGTTCTGGAATTTATCAACCCTACTCTTTCTATAGTGTTTTTCAGTAATCTCATCAACACTTACTGGTTCAGCTCCCATTTATATGTTGACATCCCCACATTCCAGGCTGAACTCAAATTCCAAAACCAAATTTTCTGTTGCTATTATGGACTGAATGGTTTTGCATCCTCCTCCCCTCCTGCCCAACACACACACACACACACACACACACACACACACACACACACACATCAAATGTTGAGGTCCTAACCCCAGTGTGGCTGTTTTTTGAGATGGGGACTCTAAGAAAGTAATTAAGATTGAATGAGATCATAAGGGTGTCTCTGATCAAACAGGATTAGTATCCTCATAAGAGGAGACACCAGAGAGCTTGCCCACTTGTGTTTTCTCTCTCTCTCCCTCTCTCTCTCTCTCTCTCTCTCTCTCTCTCACACACACACACACACACACAAAGAGGAAAGGCAGGGTGGATACACAGTGAGATGGTAGCCACCTACAAGCCAGGGAGAGAGCTCTCACAAGAAACCAACTTTGCTAGCACCTTGATCATGGACTTCTAGCCTCCAGAGCTGTAAGAAAATAAATATCTGTTCTTTAAGCCACGCAGGCTGGCATATTGTTATGGCAGCCTGAGGTTCACCTATTTAGGATCTCACCATTGCTTGCCGGAGGTTTCTCTAAATTGATCACCAAACTCCATTCTCCCCAGGCTTGAATTCATCTTCCCCCTTGCCTCTAGAGTTATCATTCTGAAATACCCTATTGTATCTCAGCCCTCATTAAAACACTTTCATTTCTAATCAAGACTAAATTCCTTGGTGCAGTGTAGGCGAGCCTTCAGCTAAAGAGGTGTGTCAGCCAGAAGAAGAAACTATAGGGGTGGGAAGTGATGTCCACAAGTGGGATGTGGAGGAAATCAAATGCCAGGAACACTGCTGAGGAAATTCCTTTGCAAGGACCCTGAGGAAGCTGAACATTCCCTATTTCTTAGCCAATAGGAATGAAGTGACGAAGATTAGAAAGTATGGCACTTGAGTGGCATTGGGAATTTCCACTTCTGATTTAATGATAATGTTTTTGAATTCTTTAAATGTTAACTTTGTTATTTTAAATAAGTAAAATTCTTTACTAACTTTGTTTTAGATGCATTTTGTTGTGGTAAGAACACTTAATATGAGATCTACCCTCTTGACAAATATTTAAGTGTACAATACAGCATTATTGACTATATGTACAATGTTTTACAGTAAATCTGTAGAGCTTATTTATTCTCTGTAGCTGAAAAGTTATGCCCATTCATTAGTGCTTCCTCATCACCCCGCCCCCCAGCCTCTGGTAAACACCATTATATTCTTTGATTCTATGAATTTGACTATTTTAGATATCTCATGTAAGGGAAATCATACAGTATTTGTCCTTCTGTGACTTATTTCAATTAGCATACTGTCCTCGAACTTCATTCATATTATTGAATATTGCAGAATTTCCTTCTTCTTAAAGGCTGAATAGTATTCCATTATATGTACTCATATATACCACATTTTTTAATCCATTTATCTACTGATGGACACATGACTTAATGTTTATCACAACTAATTTCATGATGCTTAGCAAACATACATACCAAAATTGGCTTTGGCATACAAATAGTGGGAGCAGGCAAATTTTGAAACACACATATCTCTCTCTCACTCACACATGCGTGCACACACACACGCACACACATTTAAGTACAGGATATTTTTTTCTTATGCTCACAGCTTCATTATTTTGTTTTTATTATGTTTAGACATTCAGTATTATTTTACATTAATTTCAGGTGTACAGCACAGTGGTTACACATTTGTATAATTTAAGACACGATACCCCTGACTGATCTAGTACCCACCTTCACTATACAAGTACATAGTTACTACCATATTATTGATTATATTCTTTATTCTTTACATCCCATGACTGTTTTGTAACTACTAATTTGTACTTCTTAATCCCTTAATCTTTTTCTTCTTCTCTCCCAACACCCCTGCCATCTATCACCCTAATAAATCTAGTACCCATCTGACACCATACATAGTTACTACGATATTATTGTCTATATTCCTTATGCTATACCCTACATCCTCATGACTATTGTGTAATAACCAATTTGTACTTCTTAATCCCTTCCCCATTTTTAGCCACCCCCAAACACCCTCCCGTCAGTCAACTATCAAAATTTTCTCTGTATCTGTGAATTCGTTTCTGTTTCATTTGTGTATTTTGTTCTTTAGATTACAATATAAGTGAAATCATGACATTTGTCTTTGTCTGACTTACTTCACTTAGCATAATACCCTCTATGTCCATCCATGTTGCTGCAGATGGCAAGATTTCATTTTTTTTTATGGCAGGGTAATTTTCCATTGTGTATATATATACACCACCTCTTCTTCAGCCATCCATTCAGGGATATCCAGGTTACCTTCATATCTTGGCTATGGTAAATAATGCTACAATGAACATATGAATGCACACATTCCCTCGCTTTGGGTTTCTTCAGATAAATACCCGGAAGTGAAATTACTAGGTCCTTTTTTGTCTCTTGTTATAGCCTTTGTTTTAAAGTCTATTTTATCTAGTATTGATAAAATACTTCTGGCCTGCAAAGTTTCTGTTGAGAGATCAATTGACAGCCTTAGAGGAGCTCCCTTGTAGGTAACTAATTGCTTTTCTCTTGATGTTTTTATGATTCTCTGTTTGTCTTTAACCTTTGTCATTTTAATTATAATATATCTTGGTGTGGGCCTGTTTGGGACTCTCTGAGCTCCCTGGGCTTGAACTTTCACCAGGTTAAGGAAATTGTATGTCATTATTTTTTCAAAAAGGTTTTCAACCCCTTGCACTTTCTCTTTTCCTTCTAATACCCCATCTGACGCAAATGTTGGTATGCTTGATGTTGTTCCAGAGGCTTCTTAAGCTATTCTCATTTTAATTTTTTCTTTTTGCTGTTCTGATTGAGTGATTTCTGCTACCTTATCTCCAAATCACTGATTTGATCCTCTGCTTCATCTAATCTAGTGTTGATTGCCTGTAATGTATTCTTCATTTCAGTTATTATATTCCTTATTTCTGACTGTTTTTTTCTTTTATGTTTTCTATCTCCATTTTATGTTTGCTATCTCTTTTTCAAAGTTCTCACTGAGATCATTGAGTATCCTTATAACCAGTGTTTTGAATTCTGCACCGGGTAGATTGTCTCCATTTTGTTTAGTTCTTTTTCTGGAGCTTTGTTCTGTTCTTTCATTGGGTACATGTTTCTTTATCTCCCCATTTTGGCTGCCTCCCTGTGTTTGTTTCTATGTATTAGGTAGAGATACTATGTCTCCCATTCTTAGTAGTGTCCTTATATACTAGGTGTCCTGTGGGGCCCCGTGGCACAGTCTCCTTGGTCACCAAGCTGGGTGCTCCAAGTGTGTCCATTTTGTGGGTCTTAGGTCCTCCTGTGGTAGTTGAGCCTTGGTTGCTGTTTACACATCAAAAGGAGGGATTGACCTTTGGGCCCATTGGTTATGTTGTGAGGACTGGCTGTGAATACAGTGGAGGAGTTGTAGAGCAAGGGATGACCCTACAAAGCATGATTTGCTTTAGCAGGGCTCTGGTGCCTGCCCAGTCTGCCCTTTGGGTGTATCATCATTTCGGGTGGCTGGATGATGCTCTGGCTTAGTCCAAAGATGGCCACTGGGTGTGCCAGGCCCAGCACCTCATAGAAGGGGACCCACTGCAGGCCAAATTCAGCCACAGCCTGTACCCTACCCAGGCATGAGCCATAAAGCAATCCACAGATGGCCACTGCCCGAGCTGGGCTTGGAGGTGCTTTGAGGGGCCAAGCTGTGAATCAAGGCCAGCTGTCACTAGTTCCAGGCCTTTGGGTGCTCAGCCAGAGGTATGGGACATGCCAAAGGCCGATGCTGGTTGGTTGGTTGGTTTCTGTGAACCTTTGAGAGACTTTAGGAAAGTCTATAGCATGAGCCAAGGCAGGCAGTTTGTATGAAAAAGCCACTGGAAGAGGCTTGGGTGGACTCAAATGTTGGGTGTGGTGGCGTCTCAGAATCATCAGCATCGGGCAAATGACTGGCTTAACCAGCTTGACGGAGATTCTGATATGGCAGCTGCTTCATCTGCAAGCCAGGAAGGAGGGAGGGCTTCAACTAAGAAACAGTGGCTTTCAACAGTTCCTCCATGATTAACCCTATTTGCCATGTTTGAGTAAACATGACCAACCTCTGGCTTTTTCATTTTCTTTCTTTCTTTCTTTCTTTCTTTCTTTCTTTCTTTCTTTCTTTCTTTCTTTCTTTCTTTCTTTCTTTCTTTCCTTTCTCTCTCTCTCTCTCTCTCTCTCTCTCTCTCTCTCTCTCTCTCTCTCTCTTTTCTTTCTGTCTTTCTTTCTTTCTTTACTTTTGTGTTTTCTTTTCTTTTCTTTTATAATTAAACCTTTCTCTTAACAAGAGAAATACAGTTGATTAGGCTTGAGCGTGCCAAGTTGCAATCACACTCTAGCAGACTCCTTGAGATGACTCATGCTGGAACATCACCATCATAATGGGGTTCTTTTTCTCCGCTGCAGACCCTGTGCCCAACAAGGATGAGCTTGCTCAGGTTTAGGATGGATTGCAGGCCATGGTATCTTGCCACTGCTTCATTCGATCTGACTTCTGTGTGCTTTGCCTAAAGAATTGCTATGCATCTAACTGGCCTACCATGCAGGACCTTGCAACATCACTTTATAATACTCTTCTCCCAAGTGCATTGGAGCTATTTTGAATCATGTCTGGACTCACAGCCCAAGTTAGGTACAGTGTTATTTGGGGACTATTTTCAGAGGCAATATAGTCAGTCATGCAGTGATGTCTTACCTCATAGTATGGGTATCAGCCAAGCTCAGTTCCAGATGGTATTTAAAAGGTAACATTTTGAGCTTTTATCTTTTATAGTTCTTACAGGTGAGAGAGCTGGTAAACAGAAGACCTGAGTCTTATGAGTGGCCAAATTGAATTCAGATTAGTTTATACTCGGAATTTATCAGAAACATGTTTTTCTTGCCACCAGAAGGGAGGACAAATGGCAGGAAATGTAAAATCTGTGCATTGCCATGCTTCAGTGCATGGCTTACAGAAATGAACATGTCACTGTATTCGGGTCCACAGGAGTTCAGAGTTAAGGGGCAAGCACTCTATGAAAACTAAAGAGAGGATAGACAAAATTCATCCAAAAATGTTCTAGATGTAAAGAACTCAATTCCGAAATTATCTTTGTAAGCATGTTGTTGTTTTTTTTAAGTTAGAAAAGTAGTAGGAAATTATGTTACAAATTATAAGTACTTTTGCCTTTTTCAGATTACTCAAAGGTTATCCATGTAACTCTTTAAAAAAAAAAAATCTTAATCCTAGAAAAGTAAGAAACTGAGTTTAGAAGCCAAGACATTTTCTTGTGATGCCTTTGGTACATACATTCCTCTTTGAATCAAAGATTACTTAAAAATCTTCTTACCACGAGTTCTAATTTCCTGTAATTTCACTCACCTCTCTTTAAGTAAACTCTGGTATCAATTTTATTTTTAAACATTTAGATCTAGCAATGTCTAGATTGTAATTTACAAAACAAATGTGCAGATCTTTAACTTTAAGCATTGCGCTGAGAACTTCAATTCATTTAACTAGAAAAGATGTATTTTTATTAAATTTTTCAAAAGCCAAAAAGATGTGAGCCTTCTGTTGGTATAATGTGCCACATTAACTTGCATCTCTTAGCATAAGCTTTGGAAGCTGAATTTTCTGCTCAACATTTGGAATGCAGTTTACTTGATGTATTTGGTCATGCTGTTTATTTCGATATCTCTTATTTCCTGTCATCGGTATGCTAGAGTTTGGGGTTAAATACACTGGTACCTCTATTGATTATTACAGCATATTGCATGAACAAAATAACCTTTTCTCTGTGTATTAGTCCCAAGATTACTGACTTTTCCCCCCTCTTGTTAGTTTCTTTCTACTCTGATTTAATCAGTTTTAAATGAAAAAAATCACATTGCTCTTTTATGTCATTTGATAAGATATTAGTCATTTAAAAATATTTAGGGGATGAAGGAAGAGGGGACATTGACGACAAGAAGGCTATGATACATGTGTGAAGCATTCCACTCCTCTCTGGGCTAACAATGCCTCCATTCATTTCTCTAGGCCTTGGGGAATATGTTCTTCCTTTCTTCTAGTGTGGGTTAGCCAGAGAGAAAGAGGAAAAGAGAAGGGCAGTTGAGTCCTCTCTAAATCACCAAATACCTATTCAGCTGACAGACCAGCTCATTGTCAATGTATACTTCAAAAGAAGGAAAGCTGAAATAGGTTCTTTATAAGTAGTGCATGGTGATTCCTCTGCTGGTAAGATCCTTTGTCTGTTCTTCCCATTGGAAAACAAAGCAATTGGGTGATAGTTCACTGCATATTTTCTTATGTTCTTTCTCTCCCGTGGCATAGGAAATTGAATATCAAACTCCTTCAAAATGAACATCTATCCCTCGGATAGTAAAATGTTCAATACCATTTAAAATTTCAAAGGACCTCATTGCAAGATGATTTTCTACCTACAAAATGGTATTTCTTATAATTCTGAGATTCTATAGAAAGCATTATACAGAGGGTGCCAAAAAAATGTATACACATTTTAAGAAAGGAAAAAACTGTATTAAAATTGTAATACTCAGTATATACCGATAACAAAAGATGAATACAAGTCATGTGTATACATATTTTTGGCACCCCTGGTATATCTCATAGGCTTTGTATATTATCGTGTAGGTACAGGAAAGGAAGAAAACAGGATATGTATTGAAATGTTCTAGGTGAACATTTATATAACCATGATAAATAATCCTTCTTGTGCTGTGGAAAATATTCTATAGAATGAGATAATGTGACAGGATATCACGCCAAGTAAAATTTGTAGACTCTGCTTTATAGTTATTCCTGTAAATATCATCTCTTTCTAGCTACATTGTACATTTCTTGAGAGAAGGGGTCAATTCAGTTTTGTATCCTTCAATGACCTTGTTATAGGGTCTCTATGTCATAAGTGCTCAACAAACATGTACCAAATGAAGGAGTCCAACAGCAGGATCCCTCTATATGGATTTCTTGAGACCTTCTCTATAGGTCTTTCAAATAAACTTGAAACATGGAGTTCCATGAAAGTACATAAAACATCAAATAAAAATACCTGACAATTAAATACCAGTAACACCACCAAAAGAAGTATGTATAATGGTGCTCTAAGAACAGATAAATATGGTCTCATTATTGTAAACTTGGCAATAACTTTCCTTTAAAACATAGAAACAATTAGAGCATAATCATCTTGGTCACTTATAAGTTCTGAAAACTGTCTCTTTTCATTTTACAACTGACCTACTTGAAAGCATAGTATACCAAAAAGGCCATTTCCTTGGAAAAGGGTATGGACCAGCCTTTGCAGTTTTGTTTGGGTCCTGATCAAAACCAAACCCTAAACCTTCCCCAGAAATTGAAACAAACGTAAGTGCTACCACAAACCAAAGTGAGAAAATCTGAGAAGAGATTGTTCCCACTTTATTTTTTTTTATTTGAATATCCGAACTGCTTATTTAGATGCATTCTGCTTTCTCATGGATGTGCTACTGGCTTTGGACAATGGAATCCCAGGGACCAGGATTTTGGAACAGCGACTTTTGGGAGGTTTATGTCCTGGTGATGTCTGTTCAAGACTCCTTCCCATAAGAAGCCAGAGGGAATTCCAATGAGAAAATTCAACTGAAATACTGAAACCCACAAGACAGAATTATCTTCTAATCTTTCCTAGAGCCAGAAAGCCTTTGCTGGGGAGCTGAATATTTAATCATGTCTTCATAGGGTGGTAATTGAAATGAAATGAATGCAAGGTGAGAAATATGAGAATCTAAGAATGATTAACTCTTAGGTAAGCCTTACTAATATTTTTATCATATTCCAGTTGGCCTATTGCCTTATTGGACCTTTCATCAAAACATGCAAAATCATTATTATGATGACCTAAAACATATATACTTTTTAGAGGTGCAGCAGGGACAAGTAGCTAACCATCAGAGTCTCGTGTTCTCTTTGCACAATATTGAGTTATCATAGGGAAGTAACTGTCCAGCCAGGGGCCACAGTTTCTATCTTCTTTGCATCTAATTATGACACTGTGACCAGTTCTACTGAAAGGAAATATGAGTAGAAGTGATACATGTCATTCTGGGAAGTGCTGAAGAGTCAGATATATCTTTTCCATGGTCTGTTTCCCTGTTCTGAATGTGGAGGACTCCAAGACCCTAGAAGGGGGTGGGACCACCATGGATAGAGCCCAAATTTCAAAATGACCATGTGGTAGATTGGGGGAAGGCCACTCAACTGGGAGCATCTACATTAGTTTGTATCATAGACAAGACATGAATGTTTATTGTGTCAATGGAACAAAAAATTGGGAATGGGTGGTATCTGTTCCAGCATCACTTTAACAAATGCAGGATATAAATAAAAATGCCTCTCCAAAATGGTCATTGTCAAATGGCAGATTTGTTCATATTCTCTATGTATGTAAAAGTTTAGGATTTGTAAAGTGAAGGCATCTTCTGAGAATCATGTCAAAACTGCAGGACCTATAGACAAAGAAGGCACACATTCCATGAATGCTAACCTATTCCTATCTACCGTTTCCCAGAAAATGGTTTTTCTAGAAATCATTAAGGCTATCCTAGATGCTTTACTCGACCTGTCACTCTCCTACCTATCTTTCTACCCAATTCTCATCTCTTCCATGAAGCATCCCCTTACCAGTAAAGGGATCATTCCTTTCTTTGAGCTCAGAGCAATTAAAATCTGTACAAATGTTTGTACTGCCTCATATGCTGCCTAGTAAAAGCACTTACTAAATTATTTTTAATGACTAAAGGCATGATTTGTCTATTTGTAAGTTAATGGAGGGAGACATCGATATTTCTTTTAAAAATGGAATTAGGATACTGGAAATATACTTCTCATTTTGTCTATAGCAAGATGATTATAGGAGTAAAAAAGGTTCCAGGACACATATCTCACTGTAATATTGACCTCCATTGTGGAACACTTTTTGTCTTGTGTCCAAGAAGGAATATAGCAGTTACTGAACCTTTTACTTTCCCACAAAAATTAAGACATTTATTTATAAGCAGAGAAGTAGAAAATTGGTCAGGAGTAGTGCAGGCATCTTTAGTAATTTTGGCTATGCAGGCCCCCTGGTTACAGTCGTCTTACAAATTTGAGAGCATATTTTTAGATAATTTAGTTCTTGGCAACATTTTTAGTCTACCAGCAAGACTGTCAATTGCAGTACCATTAAGATGGCAAGTTTTATGTGTTGATCCTATCTGAAAGTTGAAACCAGATTCATTCCTCCCACAGAGCCAGCCATGTGGTAAACCCCATTAGCTCCTTAGATGGGACCTAGATTTTAATGGACAAAATGTAATGTGAAGGCTCCACATCCTGTTACCCAGTTCTGATCAGTCCTCTACAATTGAGTATCAAATGTCTGCATTTATCATACCAGATCTTAATCATTGTCAACTGTGCAGAAAGACTCTTAGATATTTTCATATGCACTAAATTCAGGAAATTCCAACATATACTTCTCCCAACAATGTTAAGCCATGCCCCTTGTGTATATACACGCAAATCATAATTTGAAATACATATTTAACATGTAGGGTTAAATAATTTGGAAGTTGAGTCCAAGATGAAACCATGGAAGAGAAACGTTGAATGGTTTTATGTATCTCATACTTGTATTGCAAAAGTAATAACTGTGAATTCTCTAATATGCAGGTTGGTCCAATTATTTCAAGTAATTATAAAAATGCCTGAATCATTAACCTTGTCTCTAGCTGTGGCTTATTGGAAGCATTTTTTAAAATGTACATGATATCTAGTGCTCTTCTCACACACATTAAACTTCAGGTTAATTATGGTAATGATACAGCATTGTTTAGTTGTCTTGTTCTTCATATAGCATAAAATATGAAAAACAAAAGCACACATATACAAGCTGAGCTAATATTTCTTTCCCCCAAATAAGTAACAGTTATCCATCTAGATCCTTTTCAATTACAGAAATTAATGATATCTTCATGAAAGAAACAAGTAGTTTTAAAAGAATTCTGCAATGTTTGAGTTATTTAATGAGACAACAGAAACGGAGCAAAATGAAAAAGAAAGTTTGTATTGATGTAAAAAAAAAATTATTCCAATGTAGAGAGAAAAAAAGTCTAAGAAATGCCAGCCCTAAGGTTAATTTTTATTATATAATGAGTGCATAAAAACAGAGTTTGGAAAAGATGTGATTTTCAGCCACTTTTCTAGTAAAATTCTGCAATAGCAGCAAAAGCTAAAATGAGTTGAATTGTTGCAAAGGAAGGAGATTATCATAAGAGACAGTAGGTAGATTTCCCCATCATTTATTATATCATCCTGTTTGTAGCGCTACATTTGAGATTGTGTCAGACTTCCATTATAAGCCTCTACTTGAAGGAATTTGGAATTTGGCCAATAAAAGATCATTCTGAACTAAAAGTTGGCACAGAAAATTTCCTCCCATGAGCAAAAGTTGTTTTCATTATTTCTTATTGTTGTCTTATTTTTGCCCCCTCTTTTCAAAATTCCATGAAACTTCATCTGGTTGCTTTTAAGCCTGGATATCTGAAGAACAAGTTAAGTATAAGAGAGCCAACCCAGTGGTTTGGAGACAATACATCTTTTGTCCATGAGAGCAGAATTTGTATTTGGTATTTTATATGAAGGAACCAATACTATTCCGTTGGGAATATTTAGAGAAGGAGTAAAAACTAATTTCAAAAGACCTCTTAGTCATTGCATCTAATAATGAAGTTAAAAGCGATGAAGTGAGGGTGAGAGTTAATTCATGTATTCCCATTATTGTGCATATTACTTGATAGCTACTTATAAAAACTGTTCTTCACAGCACCCCTGCATACCCACTTATTTTTGCAGTTTTATTGATGTGTAGTTTACATACAATAAACTTAACCCATTTTAAGTATACACTTCTATGAATTTTGGTAAATGTGTGTAGTCGTTCAACTACCACCAACCACAGTCAAGTTTCAGAATAGTTTCATCACCATAAAAAATTGTCTTCTTCCACTTGACAGTTTCCCACCCCCACCCAGCCCCAGGCAGCTACTGATCTTTTCTTCACTATATATTTGCCTTTTATAAAATTCTAAATAAATGTAATCAAATGATCTATAATTTCTTATTTTTATGTCTGACTGCCTTCACATAGCATGATATTTTTGAGGGCCTTCTGTGTTCTTGCATGGATCAGTAGTACTTTTTTTTTTTTTTGCTGAGTAGTATTCTATTGTATGAATTTACCAGTATTTGTCAATCCACTCATGAGTCATGGACACTTGAAGTTATTTCCAGTTTGGGACTATTATTAATAAAACTGTTGCACATAGTTGTGTACAGATCTTTAAATTTGTCTTCATTTCTCCTGGGTAAGTATCTAGGAATAGGATTGCTGGGTCTTATGATAAGTTTATGTTTAACTTTATGTGACACTGCTAACTGTTTTTCAAGGTGGGCATGCCATTTTTCATTTTCACCAACAATGTATGAGAGTTCCAATTTCTCCACGTGCTGACCTACAGTCTTTTTCTTTGATCTGTTCTAGCAAGTATGTACTGATAAGTCACTGTGCTTGTTTGACATTTGTGTATTTTCTTTGGTGATATGTATTTTTTTTGCAATCTATTCCTTCCCTTTTGTATTGGGTATTTGTGTTTTTATTATTGAGTTGTAAAATATCTTTATGTATTTTGGAAAAACTGTTCTTTGTCAGATATGCATTTAGCAAATGTTTTCTCCAAAAATGTGGTTTGCCTTTTCATTTATTAATGGTATTTTTTGATGAGAGAAATTTCCTAAATTTGAAGTCAAATATATAAATATTTTTTCTGTCATCTTTCATTTATTTTTGTGTCCTAAGAAATATTTTTCTAACTCAAGGTCTCTTAAGATGTTTCCTATGCTTTCTTTTAGAAGTTTTATGATTTTGGCTGTTAGCTTTGGGTCTCTGATGCATTTCAAGTTAATGTTTATGGTGTGAGGTGAGGATTAAAGTTTACTTTCCCCCCATATGAATATACACTTATTTCAGCGGCATTAATTGAAAAGACTGTCCTATCAACATTAAATTACCTTGGCATCTCTCTCAATAAATATTTCATATGTCAAATCAAATATAAGTCTGTTTCTTGACCTTAATTTCTGATCTATATGTAAGTCCTAATTCTAAATCCACACTGACTTGATTACAGTACTTTTATAGTAAGTCTTTAAATCAGGTAGTGCAAGTCCCCTGACTCCGTTCTTTTTGAATATTATGTTCGCTCTTCCAATCTCCTGAATTTCTATATAAATTTTATATAGAATCAGTTTGTCCATTTCTTAAAAAAAAAAAAAAACACCTACTGGAATTCTACTTGTGATTGCATTGTATTGGTAGATCAGTTTGTCAAGAAATGCCATCTGGACAATATTGAGTCTTCCAATCCATGAAAATGGTATATTTTTCTATTTATTTCTATTTATTTAATTTATCTCATCAATGATAAGTAGATTTCAGTGTTCAGGTCTCCTACATCATTTGTTAAATTTATTCCTGCGTTTTTTGTCTAATGGTGTTATGAGTATATTTTTAAAATTTTATTATCAAATTGATCCTTGCTACTGAGTAGAAATGTAATTGACTTTTTTATCAACTCTGTATCCCATGACCTTGCTAAATTCACTTGAGAATACTGGTAAGATTTTTTTTTAATATAAGCATTGAAGCAATAGACTTCGCCATAGATACTGATTTTGCTGAATCACACAAATTTGATTTGATGTTCAATATTCTGTCGATATAGTAATTTTTCCTATTTCTTTTTTGCCCCATGAATTAGTTTGAATTTGGGGAATATATGGAAATTTCCCAGATTTATTTATCTCATTGATTTCTAATTAAATTCTTTTGTGGGTGGAGAACATAATTTCAGCTCTTTTAAAAATATTCAGGCTTGTTTTATGACCTAGCACATGGTCTGTGCTGGTGAACATTCCATGTGCACTTCAAAAGAATATCTATTTTGTTGTTACCTCAAGTTTTCTATAAATGTCATTTAGGTCAGGTGGTTTATAGAGTTTTAAAATCTTCTGTAGTTTATTGACTTTATGTCTACTTGTTCTAACAATTGCTTATAGAGAATTGAAAACTTTAACTGCAATTGTTGACTTGTTTATTTTTATTTTCAATTTGGTTTTTGCTTCACTTGTTTTGGAGTTCTGTTGGTAAGGACCTAGATTACATATATATTTATAATTGGTATATTTTGGTTGACACCTTTTTATCATTACAAAATATTCCTCTTTATCTCTAGCAAAATTTTTTGTCTTAAAGTTTATTTTGCCTACTATTAGTATAGCCTCTCCAAGTATCTTGTGCTTATACTTTATATGATATATTTTCCCATCTTTTTACTTAAAACCTCTCTATTTATATATTTAAACTATGACTCTTTTAGACAATATATGTACTCAGGTCTTGGTTTTTAAAAATTCAGTATGACAATCTCTACTTTTTGGTTGGAATATTTAGTTAATTTACATTTTAATGTTATTATTGATATGATTAGTTAAGGTTGACATTTTGGTACTCTCTTTTATTGCTCCTCCTTTATATCATTGTTTTGCATTAAACAAATATGTTATGTAATTGTTTTGTATTAAACAAATATTTTTAGTATGCCATTTAGACTATTTTGGGGGGGGGAGTTTGGGGGAGGGGAACAGCATTGGGGAAACAGGGAAGGGGAACAGACAAGTTGTTGTCCTTTTGTTCTTCAGTCTAGTTGTGGAGGACATTGCTTCACTGGCCCATGTTCGTATCATCATTGCACTCTTCCTGGTGAGGCAGATTGGTTGCCAGCCTCTGGACGGCCGCTCACAGCGGCTCTTGGCAGCTCACAACCAGCTGTCAGCTGCTCATGCTGGCTGCTGGCCACTCACTGTAGCCTATGGCAGCCCACTGCAGCAGGGGCTGCAGCTATACTGTCCCGGGGACTCACAGCAGCCCAGCTCCAGGTGGAGCTGTTGTTCACCATCTTAGCTGTAGAGGGCAGTGTCACTGGCCCTCATGTGGGATCCAAACCGGGGCCCCTGGCATCCCAAACCAGCTCTTAATCAATGCACCACTCGGCCGGCCCCATTTCGATTATCTAGTTTTTATAGTTGCTCTAGAGATTACAATGTATATCTTTCACTTAGCATCTACTTGGTTAACTGATTTCTGTTAAAATATAGGAACTGTGTATCAATATAGCTCTTTCCCTCACTTTGTATTATTTTTGTCATTTTATTACATATATATAAGAAATAAATCCAATGACACAATGCTACAATTATTAAACAGTGATTATATTTTAAAGTAAAATAAGCAAAATTCATATGTAAATGTAAACACACACACACACACACACACACACACACATTTCTGTTGCTCTTCATTCTTACCTTTGAATCTAAGTTACAATCTGTTCACATTTCCTTCCATTTATTTATTTATTTTATTATTATTATTTTTTTTACTTTTAGCTGAGCCATCCTGCCACCTGTTGGCAGCTCAGCAGCAGCTCAGCTTGGGCTGGGCATCAAATTGCTGTTGCTCAGAGCTCAGCTCACACTCTTGAGCGAGCTCTTAACCAACTGAGCCACTCGGCCGGCCCTCATTTCCATCCATTTTGAAAAATTTCTTCAACATTTCACATAGCATAGGTCTGCTAGTGACAAATGATCTTTTCTCAAAATGTCTACTATATCACTTTCTTCTTTCTAGGATAGAATCAATGGATATAGAATTACTGGCTAATGGTTATTTCATTCTTAAGCACTTGGAATATGTAATAATAATGTCTTCTGGCCTCTGTTATGTCTGATGAAGAGTGAACTTTAGTTACATCATTGTTCTTTTTATGTAATATATTGTTCTTCCCTACATGCTTTTAAGAATTGTTTCATAATTTTTACTTTCAGCATTATAACTGAATGTCAAATTAAGTGTGTTTCTCTTTGATTTGTCTTACTTTGTGACTTGAGCATCTTAGTAAATATTAGTTAATTTAACCAATTAACTGCTATTTAATTAGTTATTTTAATTTAGTTAATCTTAGTTAATATGTTACAACAAATTTGGAAGTTTTAGACATTTCTTCAAATATCTTTCTGCCCCTTTTTATATCTCTTCTTTTGAGATTCCTATGATATGCATGTGGGAATGCTTCAGGTTCTATGTGCATTTTCCATTAATATTTTGTCTCTGTGTTCTTCAAGTTGAATACTTTCTATTGCTGTATTTTCAAATTTCCTGATTCTTATTCTCAAATCTGTTGTTGAATCCATTTAGCTTCAGGTTTAAGGTTTCTATTAGATTATTTTTGTAATTTATGTTTCTTTGTTGACCTTCTCTGTGGTTGCTTAGTAATAGTATATTTTTTTCTTTAATTCCTTGAGTATATTTTTCTTTAAGTCTTTGAACATATTTATAATAGCCTCTTTAACATTTTAGCTAAATCCAAATATTGGCCAGTTTAGAGTCAGTTTCTATTCAGTATTTATTTATTTATTTTAATAACTATGAATCATTTTTTTATGCTTTGTTAGAATATTTAGGAATTTTTGGTTAGAATGTGAACATTGTAAATAATATGCTATAGCAATTCTGGATTCTATTTTTGTATTAGGTGAGTGATAGATGGTTTGGCTTTCTTTGTAGGCAATTAAATTTTCTGCGCTGAAATCTGTCTGAAATAAAATCTGTCTTCCACATTAGTATACAGCTGCTGATATCTCTGCTCAGTTTCTGTTTTTCCTACTAAACATTTCCCTAGCACCTGTGTAATTTCGTGGCCAACCAACCAATAACCGGGCATAGGTTATGCTCGTATAGTGAAGCCAGTGAAGTGGTAAAGTTTCCATTCTTGGTACTAAGCTGTGTGTGGATTGAGAACACACTCAATGGCACAGCATATTCCCATGTGTCTCCAGGCTTTCAATTTTTTTGTGTTTTTGTCAGGCATATATAATTTAGCAGCCAGCCAGATATATGTGGAGAATGTATTATCACAGAACTTCAACAGCTCTCTCACTCTGAAAATCCTTCTTTCCTTAAATTTCTAGCTGCTCTGTCATCTTCCTGAACTCAAGTCCATCATCTTTAACTAGTAAAGCTGTGGAATTTTTACCACCCAAGTTCGAAGAGCATAGGAGCACTCTCAATTAAGAACGCTATAAATTCACAGTTCTTCGGTAAACCCAGTAGAGTTTTTCATGAATAAACACTTGCCGAAATGTTGCCAGCTTTTCGCTAGTTCCAGTCCCTAAAATGGCTGTTGCAACTAATTTCATCTGCTGTATACTTGTTGTCCCCTGAGAGAAATTGGCAAACTTAATTGTACTGCCTATTCCCAGAGACTAGACTTACATCTGTTTTATAATGTGAAGTAAAATTAAGTAAGTGTATCCTTTCCTTGATATCATTAGATAATCATTAGTGAGAGAAAAAGTATGTGCACCTATTGCTATATGAGAATGTAGGTAGTAGTGCCAGTTTGGCTCTACTATACATGACTTCGACAAGCTTTCTGAAGAGTATTTTGGCTATAGCCTTAAAAAGATATATACCTTTTGATCCAACTTTTAAGTTGCAAGCACCATTGAATCTAGCTACTCTACCTCCAGGAGTTACCCTAAAGAATAACTAAAAGTGTGCCCCAAATTACAAGTACAGATATATTCCCTGGAGTATTTATAACAGTGGAATATTGGAAGGAACCCGAAGTCCAACAGTGTAGTTTTCATTGTATCTAAATAATAAAATATCATGCTGCCAGTATAAGTGATGTTATAGAGTAGTAGATATGTGTTTATTACTGCATGAGTAAAGCAGGGCACAAAGAAATATAGCAATATAGTTCCACCCCCCCCTCACTTTTTAAAGTTCATATAGTACATTGTAAAAAAATCTGGAAACACATATATCAAAGGTTATTCTAAATACTGAGCATATGAATAATCATCTATTGCTATTTTCTGCTGTTGTATTTTATCTATAGTTTATATGCATTTCTTATAATTAACATGGTTTATTGTATAATAAAAAATGGTGACATCACTAGTTTCATGATGAGTCTTATGGTTATTCAATTTTATTAAATATTCAAGCAGAATATCTGCTTGGTTTGCCTACTGTGTCCTTGAAAGTTGCTCTGCCAGAGGACTGGCTTTGCCTGGTGCTGCAGAGACCTGGAGACAATGGCAAAAGCAAGATGGCTAAGTTGTGATAAGCAGCAGCCAAGAGGAGGCTGTGTGCGTCACCGTAGGTCATATGGACACAAAAGAAGGTAGTTGGGTTGCACCATCTTGCAAGAATCCCATTCCCCTACTTTGATGGAGGCTTGGAATATGGTAAGGAAGAGGTTAAGCGCAAGATGGATCCCTCATACTGGGGCTGTGGAGTACAAGGTCTTGGTAAGATCTTCCCCCAAATCAACAGATGCACCCAATGGAAGAGTTGGCATTCAGAAGCCAATCACACAGCTAGAACCTGTGTCAGTCAGCATTAGACCCAGAGTGACAACAACCTTGTCACCACAGGCAGTCCTTCCCCATCCCACTCCATCCTACAGTGGTAAAGTTTGGGCTTGAACTTTGATTTGTGATTTGAATCAGAGATCAAATTTACCCCAAGTCATCTAGCTGGGGCTCTGGAGAAGTGAGAAGGAAGAGAAGGACAGAGCTTAGAATTAAATGTGAGTCTCAAGTTATAAAATGAGTGAAATTAAATTCTAAGAACCAAAATAAAGCTCTTCTACCCATTGATAATAGTTACTGGAAAATTAAAATGGATTTCATTTATACCTGAACAAGGTTAGACCCTTCAATATCAAGTGATGTCAGGCAACAGCATTCACCTTACAAACTAGAGGCTCTTGTGCTATCATTTATGTATTTGCTCAGCAAATGGTTACCGCTAAGCACCTATGGTATGCCAGGTACTGTTCTAGGTGAAGATGCAACAATGAATATGGCTCCTAAGGACTGTCCTTATTCACTTGCTCTCTTGAAATATCTACTCTAGCCCTAAGGAGCTTGAATCATTTCACAAACTTCTGTGGAATCCCTGTTTCCTGTCTTTATACTTACAACTGAATATCTGTCTGCGGGACTCTCGCTACTGTTGTGATCAAGTCCAAAAGACAACCCCTCCCCGCCATCTTCTGACACACATACACTTCCACCTCTAAGGCAACCTCTTTAAATTCTGTTTCATAGCCCAAAACACATCCCTCTAGATACTAAGAATGACTTTACTTTTCAGGTGAGACTCACTGACTTCTCACAAGGATGTGCCTTTACTCTTTATAGCCAATCTTTATTGATCACACAACTATATTTCAAGAATCGTAGCGATAAGAACTGTGTAAGGTGGGTTTTAGGCCCAGGGGAACTGGATCAAACAGAAGAAAACAGCAGGGCTGAGACCCAAAAACAGGGCTTGGTCTGCAGAGATGGACAGCCTGAGCCAGGCTGGGGTTGGGCACTGGAACAATAGCCAAAGCAGGAACTGGTTATTTGATAAATGGGATAGTAACACAAAAAAAGATCTGGATTTAGATGATCAGTTCCTAAAGGAAACTTCATTTGACTCCCCGAGAACCATTAATTAAAAAGTTCAAACCACGTTCAAATTCTGGGCATGGCTGGATCAGATGAACAGCAGGTAATCAGCAGAGGCCTAGCCCAGCTTGTCCACTTGGGGCCTGGAGTTCCCTTGAACAAGTAGTGTACATAGCAGTACAATCAAATGGTAAGCAAAGCAGTTAATAGGAAACAAGGGTAGCAGGCAAGTTCTCAGTCTTAGGGATTCAAGGCCAGTCATGGTTTTGGGGGAATTAGAAGTGTCAGAACAGAACCAGCTGGGAAAAGAGGAGAAAGTGTACATATTGAGAAAACACTAAGTGCCAGACATGCTCTCCTAACTGATTTCCCTTTTTTTTTCAGCAACTCTGTAAAGAAAGTGATATCTTCTTTTCTTACACCCTCCCTCAAACATGGCACAACTATGTGCCAAGTAGTTTCTTTAGGGATGAGCAAAATGAGACCCAGAGAGACTAATAACTAACCAGATGTCACACAGCCAGAAAATTATAGAACATGGAGTAGAATTCAGGCCTTTATAACCCCAGAGTCAATTTCCCCACTTCATCATTCTGCAAAAAAGATGAAAACAGGAAATAGCTATCCCATGGATGGATTCTTATCTTATGTGGATGCAAATGGCATCCAGAAACTGGGACCAGATCACACTCGCAGGGATAGGGTCACAGGACTGGATAGTCAGGAAGTAGACAGGTTATTATAGTTCATGTTATCACGCCACCCTTCAAGGATGTCTACAGTTTCTATCACTTTGAGTTGGGATATGACAGGTGGTACACAGATGTGTTACTAAGGAGGATATACGAGTGAGGATGGAATCAGCTATAAGTAACGAAATGCCAGAGGGCTAGGGTACGCCAAAAGGGAAGAGAGGAATAGCTATTGTTTGAAACATGGTTGGAAGTTTTTGGTTTTTTTCTGTGAAGGGCCAGGGAGCAGATATTTTAGGCCGTATAGGCCGTGTGATATGATCTCTGGCACAACTACTCATTCCTGCCATTGTAGTATGTAAGTAGCCACAGACCGTTTGTAAACAAATGAGTGTTCCAATAAAACTTTATTTAAAAAAAAAAAGCTGTAAGCTGGATTTGGTCCAAGGTTACAGTTTACAGTTTCCTAATTTAGAAAATCTATAGTGTCTGCCACCTTGGAGGCAGGCGTATTTAATAATTGGGAACTAGTTAACTTGTAAAATCATGTTGGTTTACTAGCAAAGCAGCCATCATCTTATAAAGAAGGTTGCCTGGGTCAGCCCAAGGCAGTGGGTCTCCTGGTAACAAGGGGGCCCAGGTGCCTAGCTCAGAGGGAAACACTGAAAGACACACATAAAGGGCTCTGTGACTAAAACAAACTCTGCTGACTTTACGGTTTTTCTCAGGTGAGCAAATGAAGAATCATGGGGGAAATCAGATACTGAGAGCCTCATATGGTATTTCGTCTTTTTTCCCCTCTGCAGGATTGTAATATGGGCTCTTGTCCATATAGGAAGAGAAATAAACTTCTGCTTAACTAGTTATTGTCAGGATGCATTACCTTCTGCCCAGAAAGGGGGTCTTAGCTGTAGAAGCTGCAAGAGTTACTTATATAGACTATATAACTGAAGGATTTGCAAGCACTAAATAAGGAATACGGCGCTTCTAATCAGTCAAAAATGGGCTGGGGGTGGAGTGGAGGAGGAGGTGATATATTGTAATAGCCATATTAAACTTTACTAAACTTGAAATAACTGGGAAAATATTTCCTTAAAGCTAATAGGAAAAATCAGTTACCAGACTCAGAACAATGAATCTAAATTGTCATCCAGCTGCATGAGCTTAGGAAGAGAGTTCCTGTGCTGAAGTTTTCATTGTAAAACACAGGGGCATTATTGGGAATAAATGAACCAATATGAATGAAATACCTATAATTGCCAACCTGAAATTTCACGCCCAAAATCTTCTGATTCCCAGGTTGATGTAGAGTGTTTTGTTTTTTTTCTTAAAGTTCAAAAAGAATCATTTTTATTAGTGGAGGGAGATACTTAGCAGGAGTATGTTTATAAATTTGTATTCTTCAGGTTTCCTTTACTATTAGAAACAGAAGGGAAGGGAACTTCTTCCTTGAATTGTTTTCCCTAAATCTACTTATTATGGTCTTTTGTTTGGTATGCTAAAAATAGCAGTAGTGGTGTCCAGCTGCCAGGATGAGGAGAGTGGAGATCCTGCCAGGTTCTGGTGGCCAAGGCAGGAGCCAATGGGAGTGTCTGCACAGGGTGATACCTTTGCCCAGTTCATCTGTCAGGTGGGTTGCCTTTCTCCACATTTGCACAAAAGGGACTCATAGTCTTATGGTAGATTTGACTGGTGGTGATTGCTGGAAAGCTTGACCCAACTTAGACTTGTTGGGAAGGGAGAACACTGGGAATTGTTGAGGGTTTTCTAGTGAAACCTCCCAGGAACCGTCAGCAAAATCCAGGGAGAGGGGGGAAGGGATGTGAACTGAGCTATGCACACCCTTCCCCACATTCCAAGAACAGAACTTTATGGAGTAAAGTCACAGGATCAATAAGACCCAATAATGGAAGACTAATGCCAAGAGAAGGCTAACCACATGTTTTATGGGTTGTAAAACAAAGAAGGCCTTCCATACTTCTCGTTTGCTTGTATTTGATAGATTTCTATGCTCTTCTCCCCTCTTTTTTCTTCTCCTGTTTGCCCCTTTATCTGCCCTCTCTGTTTCTCCCTTCCCCTGATCTCTACCAAGACAGCTTAGATCACAGCACTTGGCTGTCTCTTCCTCTACCCACTCCCTCCCTCTCAGGCACTCACTCTCCCTATTTCCCCTTGCTACATGGGCATGTCATATTCTTGCTTCGATAAAGCTTTTTAAATGTTTTTATAAAATGTCAACCTGTATGCTGTACTATAGATCATGGTCACAATAAGAATGGATCACATAGCTTTATAGTCCAAAAGTGGAGTTCAGAAATTCTGGCCATAAGGCTACATCAGGGAATTATTAGCTGTATTAAAAGGTCGCAGTCGGGCCAGCCGAGTGGCGCATTGGTTAAGAGCTGGTTTTGGGATGCCAGCGGCCCCAGTTCAGATCCCACTTGAGGGCCAGTGACACTGCCCTCTATAGCTAACAACAGCTCCACCTGGAGCTGGGCTGTGTGAGCCCCAGTGATGGTGTAGGCTGCAATCCCTGCTGCAGTGGGCTGCCATGGGCTACAGTGAGCTGCCAATAGCCGTGGTGAGTGACCGTCCAGAGGCCGGCGACTGATCTGCCTCATCCCGGGAAGAGCGCAATGACGATACCAACATGGGCCAGTGAAGCAATATCCTCCGCAACTAGACTGAAGAGCAAAAGGATGGCAACTTGTCTGTTCCCCTTCCCCGATTCCCCAACGCTGTTCCCCTCACCCAATTCCCCAATAAAATCTTTAAAAAAAATAAAAAAAGGTCGCAGTGTAGGGAGCATCAAGTTGCCAGAATAAGGGAGAGGGCATAGTAAATGGCATAAAAATATAATTCAAGAATGAAGACATCAACTTAGTTGTTCTTAGTCACTTTTGTGTCTTCAGCCCCTTTTAAAACTGCATGAATTTTATCTTCCCTAGGTATAAGCATACACACAACATTTGCAAGCAATTATAAAGGGCAACTTTGGCTCTCAGGTTAAAATTTTTTGAGCAAGATGAATCTGTAATGACTTATATATAATATATTAAGTAATACCAAAATAGGTACAGAATTTTTAAATGTAATAACAAAAAGGAGAAAATATACTTACCATGAAGAGATCCATCACTTATCACCTTAATTAAATGATTAAACTTAGCATCACTAATAGTGAGCCAACCTGGCATTTTGTGTCTCCTGAAGATGATGCAATATAAAATGTAATTCATAATTGGTGAAATATCCCAGCCAAAAATGCTTATCTTTCAACTAAACAAGCCTTTAGACCTAATGTCTAGTTGATAGATAACGCAGGAAATAAAGAAAAAGCTAAAGGATATTTATTTCAAGGAAATAATAAGACAAATTTAAAATGTGAAGCATTCTAAAAGACATCTAGTTGGCCTCTTAAGACAGTTAAGATCTTTAAAAAACAAACAAATAAGCAAAACATCTATGAGGACTGTTCTAAATTAAAAGAAACTATAGGAACATAACAACCAAAACAAAATGTGGACATTGATTGGATACTTATTCAAATAAATAAGCTATGAAAAAAAATGAACAAACAAATATTTGGATCAAAATTATAAAACTTTTAATATGGCTGGATTTTAGATGATATTTGGGAATTGTTCTTTTCCTTAGGTGTGATAATGGTACTTAGTATATCTTATATATTTAATCTATCTCATATACATATAAATGAATTAAATGTAAACTTTTAAACAAGTAATAGCATAAGGAATTGTAGTTCTTAGTCATGTACTTTATCACTTAAAATCTTTTGCTGTAATAACTGGTTCTGACTAGCTTGGCTTCACAAAGCCAAGACTGAGCATTTTATGATAGGTCATTCTTGACCAAGATATCAGAATGAAGCTCTCAATTTGTTTCTCTCATTTTTACTAGAGGTAAATGTGATAAGAATCTGTAATTTTAACACTAAAATGCAGCATTGCTTTGGGAGACTTTGTATCTCCAAGGCTTAAATAATGCTTTCTGGCAAATGCTAAAGTTGAGTATTTTTTAAAAGAAAACATACCAGAATTGCCACTGCCCACCACCTCCGCCACCACCACCAGTCTCCCCTGATGTAATAAAAGGAGATATGGTACACATAAAAGTTAAGGAAATGTTATCACCTGAGATCATATTTTCCAACTGGAATTCATTGAGAAATAAGGAAGTTGAACTTACAGTCACGATTTGCCCGCATCACCAAGTCTAATTAAGTCAGCCCATATTATCTCATGTCCCGTCTGGTGCAGTACTATGTAATGCTACGGATTACTGGGGATTGCCAAGAACTTACTGCACAGTATTAAATTGTAGAGATAATGGCTTTTGGCATTTTTGTTAGAAGGGACTGGTTTCAATATACAGTAAGGCAACATCGCTGTACTCTCAATGGTTAGTTCATCACCAGCTTTTTTCTTTCCTTTTTTTTTTTTAAGTCCTGAAAATAGCTTACCAAAGATTTGTCATTTCCTGCCTGGAGAAAGTTCTGGAGCATTTGTGTTTTTATAAATATCAGATGTGTAATCTCAGACATGAACTTATTATAACTAGCCCCAAGGCATCATGAGCTGCAAGTTGCCACATGAAAATTAAAGGGGTCAAATTCAAAAGGGGTGTGTGTCAAAAGGCTCTGGAACAAGGGCATGAGCTTAATAAGCATCCCTGAGATGAACCTGTGATTGCCATGGAACCTGCCATCTGTCTTTGGCTGTTGGTTAGACTTCCAAATACCTTTTATAGCCCCCCAGTAGTGAAAAGGGTCCCCTGGGCTCAATTGGAAAAAAATATATTAAGTTGGCTCCTCTTAACTGAAGGGGAAAGGAGAGAAGTGTTTAAATGACTTACTATCTCTTGGGCTCTATTTACTCTGTTAAAAAATATTGTACCTAGTATTTCAGAAATGGGAACTCTTTGAACCTCAGCAAAAATCTTTTGGGGGTCATTTGGTATCCTTTTGGAGCAGGGGACTTGATGCTGTTGTTTTATTGGTAGCATTTATCATCAGCCCCACTTACTATTTTACCTTTCTCTGTAACATGGGATGATAAAGGAGCACCATAAAAACAGACCTGCAGGTTTAAATTAGCCTCCATTCAGCTAACCCATTGCTTCTCAGTTGGAGTCTGCTACAACCAGGGACCCTTTCTCAGTGCTGGGATATAATCCCAGAGAATTGAAGAGAGAGGATTTAACAAGTGGGATGAGTGTGGCGATTAGGATACACAGTAAACTTCAGAGAAGCTAGACTGGAGAAGAACAATTACTTATACGCAGGAAATCACAGACAGACCAAATACGAAAACGTGTCAAAAACTGGTGCAATGTAAAACTAAAGAAAATGATCCATGAGTCATCAGAGAAACAGATGCTTCTTTTTTCATTAAAAGGAACACCAGAAGAAAACTTGGTTGACAGAAAAAAGGGTCTCATCCAAAATAAAAGGAGGGTAGAGATGCTTTGAAGCCAGTAGCAGTAACCATAGGGCACACGGCACTGGGTTTTGACTCAGAGGTACAGTCTGCTCAAAAATATGACTCGATTAATGCGTGTCTGGCTAACTACCTTTTATTAAGTGCTTAATAAAAGTACAGGCACTGAGCAAGTGCTTTATGATCACCTAAACATTTTTTTTTTCAAAATGGCTCCATGAAGCAAATACTCTAAGCATCCTCAGTTTTCCAAATGAAAAAAACAAGGCTAGAGATTAGCAATTCACTCATGTCATGTAATCAGTAAGTGTCAGCTAAGGACAATAATAATAGCTGCCATTTCTGCTAAGCAGTGTATATATACCTACCTCATTTAGTCCTCACAATAACTGCATAATATAAATACTGTTACTATCACCATTTGGGGAAACTGAGGCTTACAGGTAAGTTTTATGAAACCGTGCAACTTGTAGGTGTGACAGCCAGAACTCAAGCCCGAGACATTGGACTGCAGTTCCTGTCCTCTGAACCGCCACACTATTCTGCCTCTATGTATTTTTTTAACTATATAAATGTGAGCTTTTATATATCCCAGCAATATCTATATCTTCTCTATTGGTAGAGAAAATGACTTTTGAAAAGAAGAAAAGTGTTTCATATTTTATGTCTAAAATTAGTTAGGTTTTAAGGGAATACTATAACTACTGTCCTCAGCGGGAGTGGCGATTAACGTTGCTGAGTAGATAAAGGTATTAATAGTTTTTGTTATTGCTTAGAACAGAACTCTGGATGTTCTTAATTCCATAGATGAGGGATCTCAGGGACTTAACACTGGCTTAATTCTGACTCCTGCATTATTCTCTTTGGGAAAGACAAATCATGGGACCAGGGTATACAATCATTATTTTCAAATTGGGAATTCTTAGCTTGAGCCAAAATTGGCTGACAGCAGAAGCTGCCAAACCTGGGTGATGGAGCAGGGCCTGGGTGTGATCGTCTCCAAGAGTCGCGGATGACTGGAAGCTTCAAACGCAGGTCTGCAGGCCCAGAGCCAGGCCAGGAAGAGACTGAGAATAACGGAAACCTGGAAGCCATGAAATGAAAAAGCCACACCAAAGCACATTATCTGGTGACGTTTCAAAATACCAGGGACCTTGGAGCAGTCCTAAAGAATTACAGAAAACTGGGAGGCAGAATTACACCAACCTTCTCAATAGCAACATTAGAAACTAGAAAACAGTGAACTAGCAATGCTTTCAAAATTCTAAATGAAAATGATTTCCGAGGAAGCTATTAGTGGATAGATGCCACAGAAACAAGACATGAGACTCAGGAAGCAGATGAGCCAATACAGGACAAAGGCAAAGAAAATTTCTAAGAGAAGTCTCAGTATGAGAGCGGAATAACAGGCAAACCTAGAGCACCCAGCCCAGGTTGGAGCCGAAGTGCGCAGCGGTCTGGAGGGAAGTTTAAAGATTACCTGATAGTTTGGAGCCAAGTAGGAGTCACATTACAGATGTTTAGGATAAATTAGATGTAAGTTAAGAAAAGTTATGCAAACAAAAAAACTTGGACAATTATTTCAATGGAGGGAAAAAGTTATGGAAGAAAAATATGATCAGGTCACTACTTAGCTCCATAGAAAATAGTATTTTTGTAGTCATAATTTAAAAAGTACTGAATATGGATTTAATCAAAAATTGTTTCATCAATCCAAGACAACTTTAATTGTAAAATGCGCTATTTTATGTGTGAAAAATGGCACATTCATTATAAAGTGCACATCAGTTTCAGAGATATTAAAACTATGTGTCTTAGAATTGATGAAATATAGTTTATTAGAATAATAAGGGGAAGGAAGTACAAACTTCTCATCTAACTTGATCAGAACCCAATATATATTATTTTATGTGATGAATCAGGAGATTGCACAAAACACATACGAATTAGCAAAATAGGGCAAATAGCGGGTGAAATTACCAAAAAAAAAAAGTAGTTGTGTTTTTGGGGAGAGTGGAGGATGAAGGGAGACTATATGCTTGAGTCTGCTCGTTTGGGTTATAAGTCTTTGAGCACTTTCTGTCTTTAAATGATGTGCATACATTTTTCTAATAAATATTATTGAAGTATTCACTGCTTCATATTCCATTCTGAAAAAAAGCTTCTTGTTCTGTGCCATTGGCAATCCCCTAAACTTTATAGTCACATGATCTTGGAGGCCTCAGGTTATAGCCAAACAAAAAGTGTGAAAGATGTATTCATTTCCAAAAAGTTAAGGCTGTACCATCTTTAAAGTTTCAGTGGAAGTTCCATTTCAATAAAGCTTGTCAAAAGTTTGATAATTAGGTGACCTCTCCCTTTTCTGAGTGTCTGTTGCACCTCACTATTCCAGCCATTCTCCGTGTCAGTGGGGAGGGTAGAATTTGGGCAAGGCAAAGGGAGCTCACCCTGCTGAGGGGCTGTCAGGTCTCTTGTAGAGCATTTTCCAATTGTAATGCACCTGAAGGAGATACTGAGACTTTTCTGAGTGGGAATTCTCTAGCCCACTCCATCAAGGCCCTGCTCTCTTGAGGCCTTGCCACAGTTCTTGATAAAAATATTTCATATTCCTGAGTATGTTGGGGTAGAAAAAAAGTTAAAAGCCATATCACATAGCCCTTCATTATCTGGGTTTTCTTTTTTAGATCTATGAATAGGGAACTATTTCTCCTTTTTCTGTATGTTTAGGTCTTGCCTCTGCAACAAAACAGTGAAATATTTGAGGGCCCAGACTCCTTAATGCTCGGGTGCTAAACAGAGTGGTAGGCATAGAGCAGGTATACTATAAATATTTACTGATTGGTTTTAATAGGACTTAAACCCTTTTCCATGTTTGAGGCTGATAAGAGTTGACTGCATATATGGTAGTCTAATAAACTGTTTTCTCATATTGTCTTTTAATGCCTTTGTATCAAGTTTCTTACTAATAACTAATGATGGCTTACATTTTTATGCATCTTTTAAATCCTATACTTGAAAGATCTATAGAGAAAATGCTCTTTGAAATAAGGCAATTTAATTTTTAATTGAAAAGTTCTCACTTTTGTAATCAAAAGTGTGTTGTGTTGTGTGTATGTATTGAGGAGATAGATCCAAGTTAATGAGATGTCTTGGGCATGAAGTTATCTGAAAACCATTCTCATGATAGAAAGTTCAGTTAATAAGAGAGATTTAATACATAAGGAAAGATACATAGAAACTCACACTTTTGTCTTTTCCATTCATCAAAGATCCTCAAACAATTCAAAAGGATAGAGCGTCTAGCATGGTCTGGGTCATCAGTAGATGCTGAATATCAGGTTTGAGATTTAAAGGAATCAAGAAACAATCAAGGAATGTTCACGTAAAAGGAAAAAACTGCAGATAAAAAATATGCGAATTTTTTCTTTTGAGAGACTTGCCCACCTCAGGTTTAACTGCTTACCCTTGAGAACTTCCCCCAAATGTCCCAGGAGGCAGAGCTTCTCTGGCCTGCCAGCCTATGTCAGGGAATGACAAAGGCCTTCTTTCCCTAACAAGTGCCCCCAGAGCTTCCTCTGTCTGGGATTGTCCACAGTGAGCTGCTTGCATTAGCTGCTCCTCTTTGCAGCATAAACAGTTCCTCTTTGCAGCATAAGCAGTGATGGTTCATTCTACTCAGCTCAGCCCCAAAGCCCTTAGCCAGCTGCTTCAGCTACCTTGAAGACACATTTAAGCTCCTCTCTGTACTTGCTAAAATGTCCAGCTGAGGGCGCAAGAGATCCCCAAGGGAAATCGGGGAATGATGAGGGGAGGGAATGGCAGGAGAGGAAGAGCGCTCAAGAGAGGCAGTAATAAGGGTGTGAAATAGCTGACATTGCTGAAACCAAAGAGAATAAAGTATAGTCCTGTCTAATGAGGAGAATGGTGACGTTTTTATGACCATTAATGGATTTAGCAGCAAGATTTTACTTTTTAATAATCATGGAGTCCATTTGCAGTTTTGACCGGGCTTTGGAATATCCTGCTTTCCTCTCCCGCACCCTGCTAAGCTGCTTTCCTTTCATCCTCCAGCCTTGCAGTTCTTCCTTCCTCCACAGGCTGTCTCAGGAGGATCAGTGGGGAAGTGACAGCTCACTTCCCACAGCCCACTACCCATTTAGACAGTTACATTGCTCCACACCCATAAAATGCATTTAACCTTGGCCTGTGGGGGATGTAAATCTTTCAGGGTCTATTTATGCATCAGTTTAATATTTTTATTTGCCTGTCTAGATGACCGCTTCGGACCTGTCACTGCTGTGAAACAGTGGCTTTCCAAACTTTTTTACCTGTTAGAGAACACTTTGTTCAAACTCGTTCTCACATGGAACCCAACTTTTTTGGAAAGCAAGGTGAAGGTAGAGTTCTTTGAAGTGATGGTGGGAAGAAGGGAGTCTGGATGTTGGCCCACTTCTCCTACCCCCACCTCCACCACTACCTCAGCAGGCCCTGAGCGGCCTCAGGGAGCAGAGTTTTGTAAAAGTGCCTCTTTTTTAAAAAAGAAAACCTTGTGAGCTCTGAGCATTGGAAACATCTTATTTCCTCTGTTCCGTGCTGTTGTTTGTCATGTGATACCAAAATGGTGAAACCTCATTTGAAATTTGTAGTCAATAATCTTTCCCAAAGGATATAAGCTCTAATTTCTTTTACTGTCAGTGAAGCAAAAGATTTTCTCAAAGAAGCCACAATTAAAAAAAAATACACACAGATTGTTTACCTACAGTGCAAGAATAAACTACTACTAAACACATTTGGTGCTGGGAAAGTAGACAAGCTTGGTAATACAAGGGTGTAACTGTTGTTTTTGAGGACTCTCTAGTATGCTAATTATAAATCTTTTTGTTTTCTAATGAATAGTATAATTCCAAAAAAAGTTTTATCTCTATTCCCTGTATGGATTTTAGGAATGTTCTGTAATTCATACTTGAATTAGTTCAAAATTACTTTCTCAAATTAGAGAAGTTTTACTGTAAATTGCTTTGTAAAAAAGATTTGGAAAAACATTTCCCTTTTATACATAATAAAGTATATACTTAAAAATTATAATCCTCCTGAATGGTATGATTTTATTTTCTTCTTCTGGAGCTGGTGGAATCAATTAGCATGTCAATGTATTTACCAATCCAGAATATCAAATTTCATGAGGTAACAAGTATGGTAGCTCCTGACTTTTCCCTCAGATCAGACTTAACCCACCTCCCCGCTATGTACTAGGAGTTGATCTGTACCTTCAGTGTTCCCCAGCTTTGAATTGCTGAACACCATAGCCAGTTAAGAATTTTCCTGAAGTCCCAGGAAGACCACAGAGTATAGAATCCTAGTGGGGCCCCTTCACTAAAGGTACCAAAGAGTTGGTTCCAGCCCCCATACTCTCCAGTAGGGGAGGTTAAAATTCAAACACTTATAATATAGCTGCAATAAAGAGTTCCCTCTGCCAAGAGCCAGCTACAAATATGACCTAATGGCCAAGAAGGCATTTGCCAAGTGGGCACGTGAGCAGAGTACATTCCAGGGACAGAATAGAGTGTGGAAAGGCACTGAGAACTGCATATTTATTGAATGCACTAATACAAAACAGCAATGAAAACCAAGTCCCAGCTCCCATAAAGCTTCGTCTACTCTAGTAGAATGAGGGAATGTGCAATGGTAAGGTAATGGCAGTTTAATATAAATGAGGGGAGTGGTGAAGATGAGGTTGGTGATACTGGTTAGCTCCCATCTAAAGGGTCTTGAAGGACAAACTTAGGATGAACTTTAACTTGTAGGTGGTTCCAGGAGGTGTTGACCAGTTTAGCCTCTGGAGGACAGGATTGATGATGACTTTCTGTGGATGAAATTAAAACCACATGGTGTGTCTGAAAGCTCAACAGTGTGCAACCTGGCATTTGCTTGAGCAAAAATCCCATGAGCTGACTTCATATCCTCCGTTGGGTGGGTATTAAAATGCCACACCATTCCGTATAAGAGAATTTAAAGAGGAGAAAAATTAAAGTGAGAGCAAGAGTCGCAGGAAATGGCTGCAAAGTGGTGGCCTTGTGTACTGGCCTTGAACTTGAACCTGAATTCCTGCTGCCTGCCAGTGGCTTGGAGTGTGCATATGGCTTCACCTGAGGTAGCCAGATGAATAACAGCAAATGCTGTGCCAAGATGTTCCCTCTGGGTACTTTAAACCTTTCTGGAGCAACACAAGGCTTCTGTGCAAAGCTTGAAAATGTGTAATCTGGAAACTCATTTTTCACCCTCAGCTTGAAATCAGGATTCAAATCTATTGACTCTTGTCTACCCCCACACTTCAGCATCTTCCACTGTCTTAAAGTTCCTTGAAAATATCCCACATACAACTTTTCTGCAAGGATGATTGATTTTATCCTTTAATGGCAATCATTCTAATCGCTTAGCCTCTAGAGGAAGAGTGTTTGTAATGATTTTTGTATGAACGCCGTGCTGCTCCAGGCCACCACTCACCAGAGTAAGTCCTTCTGTTCCTAGAGTACTAAACAGGGGCACTGATTCATTCACACTGCCTATGACCAAAACCTGGATGAAGAGGATAGTCTGTGGCAGCAGACATAATAAAAGATCTTGTTTTATGCTGATGGACACCACGACTCTGACCTAACACAGCTCTCTAACCAGCTGTTCTCACATTTTTGGTGTGCATCCACATCACATGGGACTTTTTCAAACACAGGTTGCTGGACTATACTCCCACCACTTCTGATTCAGTGGGCCTGGATGGGGCCCAAGAATTTGCATTTTTAATAATCTATCAGGCAATGCTGATGCTTCTGTGGACCACACTTTGAGAATCACTTACCTTGTATCCCAAATTTATCTGACCTACTGAAACAGAACCTTCAGGGAAGGGGCCCTCAGATGTTGAGATCATATAGATATAGATATAGGTATAGATATAGATATAGATATAGATATAGATATAGATATAGATATAGATATAGATATAGATATAGATTTTTTTCCCCCTGTAAGGTGAGGTAATTCCAGTCATCAGGGAATTTCCTTAATCTGATAAAGGGCATATATATAAGAAACCCAACATTAGCATCATTTCTATATACTATATAAAAAGATATAGCTAGAAAGCCTTTAGAGAAATTAAAATGGAATACTACATTCTTGTATCCAAAAGAAGACAAGAAGATGGGACTGGAATATAAAAATGAGATGATGGGCCGGCCGAGTGGCGTAGTGGTTAGGTGCTGGCTTGGGACACCAGGGGCCCCGGTTCGGGTCCCACATATGAGCATATGAGGGCCAGTGACACTGCTCTCAAAAAAAAAAAAAAAAAAAAAACAAATACAAATGAGATGAGGCAAATAGAAAAACAAATAACAAAATAGCAGACATAAATAAGCTGTATCAATAATTGCATTAAATGTTAATTAGCTAAATCCACATTGACAGAATTAATTAAAAAGTAACACGAACATAGGTTCATGAATGGTAACAAATGTAACACTCTGGTGGGGAAGTTGCTAATGGGGGAGGCTGTGCAGATGTCAGGGAAGGTGTACGTGGGATGTCTCCATACCTCCAGCTCAGCTTTGCTTGGATGCCAAAACTGCTCTAAAAGAAGTGGAAGAAGGGGAAGAAGGAGAAGAAAGTGATACTAAATTTTATGCTGTCTATAAGAGATGCACTTTAAATGTAAAGCCACAGATGAGTTTTAAGTAAAAGGATAAAAAAAAAATAAACCAGGCAAACAATAAACATGAGACAGTTGGTATGGCTCTGTTAAGTCACATAAGGTAGACTTCAAGACAAAAAGTCTTACCAGAGATAAATAAAGATACTACATAATTATTAAGAAGATAGTAAGATAAAAAATCACAAATGTAAATGAATCTAATAATAAAGCTTCGCAATAGACAAAACAATAATTGACATACCAAAGGGAGAAATATATAAACCTATAAACATGATTGAAGATCTAAAAAACTTTCTCTTAGTATTTAATAGAATAGACCAAAAAAAAACTATACTGAAGAAAGTATGTAAATATCCTCAAAGTTCTGAAAGAAAAACAAGTCCACATATAGTTCTATATCTAGCAAAAATATGTTTCATAAATGAAAGTGAAATGACCGTATTTTCAGGTAAATGAAAGCCGAGAGAATTTGATGTCAGCAGAATTACACAGTAAGAAGTTCTTTATGACAAAGGGACATGACACCAGATGGAAGTCCAGATCTAGAGGGAGAAATGAAAACACTGGAAATAGGAAATATGTGAATAAATACAGAAGAATGTTTTCTTAATCTCTTTATAAGATAACTGATTTTAATGCACAATTCCAACACTTCATTATGGGGTTTCTGATATTTCAGTGGAAAATATATAAAAACATTATTACACGAAATGTTATTATATAGTTGCAAAATACTTACATTTTATGTAAAGTACTACAACATTAATTCTATATAGACTATATAAATTAAGAGGGTGGGTGTGTGAAGTAATCTCTAAAGCTATATACCAGTAACAAAAAAATTGGAAGTTGAAATTTAAAAAATATTTTTATAGTAGAATTAAACATGATGTGCATAAGGGATACATTTAACAAAATATGTGCAAAACCTGTACACTTAAAAACCACATGTATTACTCAGAGAAATAAAAAACGTCCTCAATAAATGAAAAGATATGCCATGTACATGGAATGGAAGATTCAATATTGTTAAAGATACCAACTCTCCCCAAATTAGTTTATAGATCTAGTGCAATACCACTTAAAATTGCAGCAGGCTTCTTAGTAGATACTGACAAGCTAACTCTGAAATTTTTTCAAAACTGCAAACAACCCATAAGAGGCAAAAGAATTTTGAAAAAGAAGAACAAGATTAAATAGTACTCATAGAACATGATTTCAAGACTTACAGTCGGCCACAGTAATAATGACAGTGTGGTGTTGGTATAAAGATACCCAAATAGATGAACGAGACAAAACTGCAACCAAAACAGACCCACACATATATTGACTTGGACAAAATTACCAAGGCAATTAAATGGAAAGTCTTTTTAAGTTGGAACACCTGGATAAATATATGGAAAAAAAACTAACCTTGACCACTACCTCACAATACACACAAAACTTAATTCAAAATGGATACTAAACAACCTTAAAAGCTAAAAATATAAAGCTTCTGTTAGTAACATTGGAGAAAATCTTTAATGTCTTTATTGCCTAGAGCAGGTAAAGATTTCTTAGAGGGGGCACAAACAGTATTAAATACAAAAAAGAAATAAACTATACTCTATCAAAATTTAGAATTCACCCTCATTAAAAGACCCCATTAAGAAAATATAAAAGCATGCTACATACTAGGAGGAAATATTTGCAATACATATCTGAAAAAAGCCTTGTATCCAAATATATAGAGAAATCCCACAACTCAATAATAAAAGAGGCAACTCAGTTTTTTACGTGGACAAAAATACTTGAATAGGCACTTGAGAGTGATAGATATACGAATGGCCAATAAACAAACAATTCTCAATACTATTATTCTTGAGGCAAAAATGCAAATTACAACCATAATAAAATATACTACACATATAGTTAATTGGATAAAATTGAAGACTTAGACAACACCAAGAGTTGACAAGAATGTGGAAAAACCCGAATCATCATCTTTTGATGATGGCTGTGTGAATGAGAACAACCACTTTGGAAAAAAAGTTTGGCAGTTTCTTGTAAAATCAAACACACACCTACCCTATGACCCAGTGATGCCACTTCTGTGTATTTACCCAAGAAAAATTATAACGTAATTAATATTCACAAAAAGACATGCACATGAGTGTTCCTACCAGCTTTATCCAAGTTGACTAAATAGAATCCTCCCAAAGGTTCATCAACAATAGAAAGGATAACCAAATTGTGATAGTCATACTATGCAATACTACCAAATAGTTTTAAAAATAACTAATACTACATACAACAGTATGGATGAATCTCAACATTATGTTGAGTGAAAGAAGTCAGACAAAATAGTATTTATCATGTTGTACAAGAATAAGCAAATCTTATTTGTAGTAATAGAAATTAGAACAGTTGTACCTCTGAGGAAAAGGGAGGGCTTAACTAGAAGGAGGCATGGGGGACTTTTCTGAGGTGATGCAAATGTTTGTATCAATTACGGTGATGTTTATATGGGTGTATTCTTTTATCAAAACTCATCAAATTATACACTGAAAATGTGTGCATTTTTCCTATATGTAATTTTCTACCGAACGAAGGAGGGAAGGGAAGGGAAAGGAAGGAAAGAAGGAAAGAAGGCAGGCAGGCAACAATTTGAGACTGGTTGCTAGATAATTTAGAAAAAACATCATACTGTGCTTTGGATTTTACTGACTCTAATGAAATATATTTTATTATATATTAGATATTTAATATAAGCCAAGCATCTTATACATTAATCAAAAATTGATTCAGAAACATTAGAGTGTTAGCACATTCCTTCTGTTTAATGAATTTTCACACATTAGCCCTACATGGCTCCACTCATCCCTTCCATTATGGTAGTCAATAAGTGAAGGTCACTGAGGCTATTGTGCAGATGAGGGCTCCACTTTCCATATACTTGACCTCTTTATGGTGGTTATTTCCCAGAATGCATTTTTCCTAATGTGGAATGTTTATGTAACACTGACTCTAATATAGGGCTACCTGCCATTATTTAAGTGAAATATGACCTATTGCTTGCAGTTGTATTTAAATGCAAAGTCAACTCGGAACAAAAAATTGACACCAGTTAATTTTTTTCAAAAGCCCTATTTTTGCCAAAACAAAGGGGAAAAAATGAGCCAACAAAATTATGTATTTAAAATCTGTTTAGTAAGTAAGGAATCTTTATTTGGTTTGGAGTGGAGAGAAACCTTAGTATAAAAGCTGATAAAAACTTCAAATTACTGCGCCTCCACTTTTATTGAGTTTCACAGTAGGTCATTTTTAATTACATGCAGCTTCTTTCTAAATAGCAGTAACACTCCTGTTTCTGTAATAACTGACCGGGCAAAAACCTTTGCTCTTCTGGTACTGCATTTTACAAAATTGACTGAAACATAAACAGAATTAGACTTAAGGATGCTTAACATGATGTCGCAGTGTGGTTGTGTTATTCTTGACTTAAATGACCTATTTCAAAGAATGAACCGAAGAGACCTGTTAATGACCCCATGTGGAGACAGACCCTGTAGCCAGACTTTCTCTCTTGATTTTGAGGATTTAGAAAATGACCCTCCAACTCAAAGCAGGGAAGTCTGGGCTCTTTTCCTCATCAGAATTGAAAGTCCATCAGCCCATGTAAGCATTTTTCCCTCTTATCTATGGAAGGTTACTATGGCAGAAGTTGTCTTCCTGTTTTATAGGTGCACAGACTAAGGAACCAACGGCCAGTGAGGTTTCCAAAGCCACAGAATGAGGCAGGGATAGCCAACAATTACAGTTCAGATTCCTGGTTCTTGCTTAATATTTTATTGTTCATTTGGTAGGCAAATGCATTATAGTCCATTGATATGAAAGCCGTTGGGGGTTAAAATCATTATAAAAGGTTCTGATCCGAGATAAAAATATAAGGGAAAAAGAGGCACATTTCTCATTCAAATAAATCCACAGCAATGCAATTAGAAAAATACATGGTAGGGGGGGCCGGCCGAGTGGCGCGGGTGGTTAAGCGTTGGCTTGGGAAGCCAGCGGCCCCAGTTCGGGTCCCACATATGAGGGTCAGTGACACTGCCCTAAAAAAAAAAAAAGAAAAAGAAAAGAAAAGAAAAATACATGGTAGGAAGAAACATAACTTTCTTACCAATCTAACCAAGTTGGCTTCCCATACATTCATTCAACGAGTATTTTTCACATGGCTTTAGATTGTAGGCGTTCATAGATTTTTAAGATGATTTTTCTGTTTGAAAGTAACTTAGAAGCTAGTTGCAAGGACAAAATATACACACTGGAAAACTTGAATTCAGTAACAGTGCAAGACTCAGATAACAGAACACATCTGAAAGAGAGATGCTACAAATCAATAAATGTGCAAAAGATCATCAGTGATTAAGATGATCTTGTAAAATTTGAGAAGGAAACCGAATATCTAGGAAGAGTTGAATCTTGCTTTTAACAAGTGCATGCTTGGTGTCAGTTTAGCCAGTTAACCAGTGTGTTGGTTTTCACCCCTGTGGAGAGCACACGTGTGCTTCCAGCAGTCTGTAATGAGCTATAATTCTTTTGTGAATATATATGTTTAACCACCAGAACTACCTAGTATAACTGTGATTACAGTGTGTTGTAATAGTTTTCCTATTTTGTCTCTCTTTCTCTACTCTGTGACTCTGAGGACATGAATTGTGACTTGGCAATAACCAACATTTATTAAGCTCTTACTATATGCCAAGTATCATTTTAAATTTCAAGTGAGTCCCATATATTAACTCATTAATCCTCTTAATAACCTGATAACATAGGTATCATCCCCATGTTTACAGATGAGAAAACTGAGGCATGAGAAACATACCCACGAAGTATATTGGCAAGACCTGAGATACAAAAACAGACAGTCTGGTTCTAAAGCTCACGTGTTAACCCCTGGACTGCACCGCATCTTATCTTAGTATTATTTGTGCCTAAAATAATGGTTGACATAATATCACTTGCTAGATGAACATATGCATGATGAATAATTTTTATAATTGTAACTTTTCTGGAAAGGCATGTCAGGATGAATGCAAGCATTTCTGGAGCAACTCCAGAAAGAGTCTCGATGCTGAAGGATGCAAAACACAAATGCCCTCCAGAAATTGCAGGGTGTCTCCAATCCATCGATGCCCTTGGACTTTCTGTCCCTCCTATAGCTACAGCCTACATTTTAGGATGGATGATTGTTTAGTCAAAGCTCTTTGCAAGAAATAGAAACCCCTTAGACTCACGCAAGTATTAACTTTATTAAGAGAAATCTCATGGGTACAATGGGAAGAAAAATGTTCTGGGAATGTGGAAGAAACCAGTTCACAGAGAATGATGTGTGTCCCAAGCAGTCCCCTAAAATAGGTCTGCTACAAGTCTGTTGAACATAGACTTTTAAATGTTGTAAAGTAACCATCATTTCAGTATTTATTTTTATTTTTTTATCACATGAAGCTAAGCAGTACTCAAAATGAAGGCAGTGCTTAAAAACCCTCATTTAAATGGGTAGTGACAGACCTGTATCATTAACACTCATCTAGTCATGGCCCCAAGGGCTCTGGCCCAAACCAAAGCTTTGTACTTTGCCCTTGAATATGTTAATCATTCATTCATTTATTCATTCCCTTGTTTATATATACATTCATCTATTCATTTAGAGACCTTACTGATCTTTGCTTCCCATTTGCCATGGCTGGCACTGAGCAGGGGGTACACAGTGGAGAGCAGACAGGCTCAGGCCATGACCTCTTAGAGTTTAGAGTTTCATGGTGTCAATATATAAACATGTGTCTTAGTGAATATACATATATGTCACATGTAATTCTTAGGCTCTTAATTACTGAGCGCTGCTACCTAATCTGTAGAATAAGGTTAAAAACTGGCCTGGTCTTTTTCACATGATGAAATGAGACTTGATATACATGAAATCCCTTTTTTAAGTGTAAAAAACTTAGAAATAGAATAATGTTATTTGGTCAGTGCACAGAAATCAGTAATGATGGCACCTGGAGCAATCTGCTGTTTCACAGGTTTAGGAGGCAGTCTGGTATGGTACAAGGAGCATGGCTTTTCAGAGACTAACCTCTGAGTTTAAATGCAGACATCACCACATACTAGACATGTCTCCTTGGGTAAGTTATATACCTCCTTGAGCCTCGATTTCCTCATCTCTAAGAAGAGGCAAATCATACCTGCTTTGCAGGGTATTTTTGAGGACCAGCGAGAGTCTGTAAACCACCTGACATATTTCAGTCTTCAGTAAAGCTGGCTGCTGCTTTCAGAATCATGAGCTATTCAGGAGTCAGGCCTTAGGACTCTTAGCTTTCCTAGGTGTCCTCCTCCTTTCCTTTCCTCTCTTCCCATGGCTCTGCCATGCCCTGCGTCTCATCCTCTAGCCTCACAGTGCCCTCTACAGCTCCAGAGTCCAGGCATGCCTTCCCAGTTCGTATTCCACACTCCATTGCTATAGCCTTCTTCGTTTTTCCAGTAAAAACCAGTATCTCTCATCCCATCTTCTTGGGGTCCTCTTTTCTGTGTGGGTGTGGACGCCTGATACTATTGGGTTGTCAGAAAAGTCATGACATATTTTTCCTATGCTTTTCATTGCAAAAATGCATCTTGACTTTTCTGACAACCCACTATTATCCCAGGGATAAATCCTATTGGTTCATTTGTTGAGCATCAAGTGCATGCAAGGTATTTTATCCCCATGATATTCCTACAAGGCAAACATTATTTCCATTTTACAGACAGGTGTGATATTATTCCAAATTCACACAGTAGAAAGTTGTGAAACTGGGATCTGAACTCTTTCTGCTGAATCCAACATCTAGTTACTCCCTACAGACAAGGCAAATTCCAGCTGTAAAGAAATACAACCCTTAGTTGTGGCATTAGCAAGTACATTGTTAGAGATTGTATTCAATGAAATGCATGACCTTGCTAGAAGTTAATACATAAAACTGCCAATTAACCAACATTTGCATGCCAGTGACTATTCTACACGTTTAGCATATGGAGATGGAGAAGCATAATCTTATCTAAAGGCACTCATATAAATGAAGAAGGGAAAGTCAGGGAAATAGTCAAGTGATTATGAACAGGAGTTAAAAATACTGCTATTTTTTATCTGCAGCTGGGAATCGGCTGTGCCAGTGGTCTGCTCCCCTAACCCCCGCATTGTTCAAGAGTCGACCATAATTAGTCCAGCCTGGATAGGGGATGGTATAATCAGAGTTTGTTTTGCATGTAGATTTTGGTGGAGCATGTTCACAGAGAGAAAAAGGGGGAAAAGTACATCAAATATAAAGGAAACAGCATGGCATGGTGACAAAAGTCTGCCTCTGAGTTATTTGAAGGGACTGCAAGAAGGAGTGTGGCTAGATAGAACAAAATATTCATGGAGAGGAATGAGGGATGAGGCTAAGGAAGCATGTTGGGGTGAGGCAAGATGGTAGAAATGTCTTTGATGCTATCTATGCTTTGGACTTGGGCCTATGACCAGTGAGCAGCCACAAAAAATCTGTGTTTTCAAAGAACAGTTCTCAAGATGGCTATGTTAACTAACCTTATTGTAGTAATCACTTTGCAGTATATATGTGTATCAAATCATCATGTTGTACTCCTTAAATTTACAAAATGCTAATGTCAATTATATTTCAATAAGGCTGGAAGAAATAAAAATAAAATAATGACCCTGTAAGTATCATATAAGCCCATCGTGTTGGCTTCTGGTTTCGAAGATACCACAGATCAAATCATGCCTCACTCTGCATCTGCCCTAGGTAAAAGCTTGGTATAACCCAATCTGAATGAACAATAGGGCTTAATCCTGAACCATAGCTTGGTGGTATAATGCAATACATATGGTGATAAAGAATATGTCTCCAAGGACCTATAAACAATATGAATGAGTTATTGAGACCCTATGCTAATTTTATCTGTCCATTAAAGCAGTCCTAGGAAAACCAAGGAAGGCCCATTTGCTACAAGACCCCAAATTTCCTTCCCCATTGCCATCTTTTCTTTCTATCATGAGTTCTACTTTAAGCTATAACTTTCCTAAATCAGACGCTGAAGTTTTAGAAACTAAGCGTCAGTAGCTCTGGCATGGCTTGGAATCTTCCTCAATCTAGCCATGGAACTAAAATGAAAATAGAATTATGGAGAGGGCAGATGCAGTATCTTATATCACTTTTATTACATTATATTTTAGCAGCTGAGACAGGAGGGGAGAATATTATAGAATCAGCTCGCTGCAGTCGCGCCTATAATTATATTTTTCCTTGATAAGGCTTTGGCAAGGAGCCCACCAAAATATTGATGTGAAACTTGATCTCCCAGTGCTGTGGAATTTCTCCAGGCCTGGGATTGAGACTGAGAGGTTTTGGAAGTGTTTGGCAGCTGTAGTAAATTCAGGAGCTGGAGGCAAGGAACAATTCCTCTAGTACAAGCCCAAAGTCAATATATTATATAACTACAAAAGGCACACTCCTCACTGTACTTTTATACTCTTGATTGGATCTCGTCCAGCCCATGTATCCCAGATAGGTGTAAACAAACACTCTACACAAAAAATTGTGGGAGAAGGTTGGGAGCCATATAAAACCTTCATGGTTCAATATGTGGGGATGAGTGTGGTCCTTACCAATAGAGATGCTGATTGTGAAGACCTCCAAAAACAAGTGGCAATAAAATCTGTGTGCCCATGCTGTGACATGTTTTATGATTTTCTCTTTCTTGCTCTCTTTTTTTAAATGCCAGTCTATTTTTTCTTGTTCAAAAAGAAAAAAAAAATTTGCTGAATATGGACATATATCCAGAGCACTTTGCTGAGGCCTACAAATTTATAAAAAGTATTTTAATTTGGAGCCTCTACAGTTATTTTCATAGGCAAAGCTAAAAGACATTGTATGCTTATGACATCATATGGCCCATGGGAATACCTGAGCGCAGGGTGCCTGTCAGGAAGCTACTGACAGAGTGAAAAGAGCATAAGCTAAGGAACCAGATATACCCGAATTTGAAATCCTGACTCTGGCACATCTGAGCTGCATGAGCTTAGTGAACATCTAAGTCTTTTTCATCATCTGTGAGGAATAAAGTGAAATTATATACATTCAGTATTACAATATTGAATACATACAACATTGCATTCTCTTCCCCTATCTTTCTTTCTCTTTTCTACCTCAGAATGTAATTACTTGTGCATGAGGGGACAGAATGCCAAGAAATTTACATCACAGATTATTCAGCAAGTAAGGGATCTGGTTACTAAGGTTTTTAAATAACTTCAGGTGTGATTTTTGTTTTAAATGTTGCCATCTATTTTTACCATGCCATTTTTGCAAAGACTATTTGAGACTGCTTTCCATATAAGATAAATGCAGTATACTTGATAAAATGATAGTACAGCCAAAAGATAAGGCAAAAAGGAGCAAATGTTCTAAGCCCTCTGCTATAACTGCGTATATAATATTTGGCCACAGAAATTCCTTGGGAATTTCTATTATATGTAACTTACATTATAAGAAAAAAGCAAAGAAGACAATTTATCAGAGAAGGGGACAGAGTTTTGCCCAACATTCAAAAAAGTTCTTATTTGAGTCTTTTTATTGGGACTATTTAGAGGCACTACTGATTTTAATATGATAGATAATATTCTTAATTCATACCCTGGAGACTCCAACTAGTGCAGTTAGGCCTAACCAAGGCTGCTGGGTACATAGGGTTTGTGCAAATCCTAGATTGGAGACCTGAACTCTGAGAATCAACTAGCATCATAACCAACCCAGGGAAGACAACTAGCTTCATAACCAACCCAGGGAAGAGTGCAGATTTCCTAGGCCTCGAAGTGAAACCAACCTAGGTTCACACCCAGCTCTTCTATCTACTATCCCCGCAAAACCTGGGCAAGTTTGCTTAAGCTCTCAAAATATTGTGAAAGGGGGATAATAATACCTGCTTCTTAGAGTGTTAGCAAGCATTTGATGAAATAAAATATATGGAAAGGGAAGGGAATGTGCCTAAATGGTCTGTGTCTAGTCTCAGAAGTGCCATGGCGTTCATTGTCTAAGCACAATACAAATTTATATTGTAAACCCTGACTTACACTCCATGCATCCTTCTGTTAGAGATCCCTTGAGAGAAGTGCTTGTGAGCTGTCACCTCTTCAACACACACACACACACACACACACACACACGCATGCACACACATACACACATGCACACAATTAGTCCTTGTATATTACTTCATGAGTCATGAGAAAAATTACTTGTATTTTGTCTGTTTAAAGTGCTGCTGTTTCTACTTTAATTCTAAAATTGTATCCTGCATCGTTGCTTAGTTTGTAAATTTGAAGTTCTTAGTCCTATTAGTCCTGTTACCCAGTCAGTATTTTGTTTACTTTTTTCCACATTTAACATACGTACAGATCATTTGCTAAATAAACCAATTCATCTAGCGCATTTCTGCATTTCTTCCACAAGTACATGGCAGACAGAATAATCTTTAACAAGTAAGCGTCTGTTGTCAATTTAGGTCACAAGGCTGAGGCTTGAAAAGAAAGAAATTCAATAGAATTATAGGCTTTGCTCTTTTATTTACTTTTATTTATTATTTATTTTAGTCTTGATTATTTTTTTATTTAAAATTACTACCAATGGGTGTTGTCTTCACTAACACTTTATTTAGAATATTTTCTGTAGTTCCATTTGCTAAGACAAATCCTCATGAATGCAACCATCTATAGTTCTTAAGGCATCATTTATACATAATAAAAGTTCTTGATAACTTAAATCCCTTAATGACCCTGAGGGTTGTATAACACATTGTGAAACTATGTCAACATCCCATTGTAATGACAGTGAAAGGGTTAATTGCCATAACAGACCTGTGGAAAAACAAGGTTCTTCTACCCATGGGGCTTCAGTTCTGAGAGAAAAGGAGGCACATATTTACAAATTTAGGGTTTTTTAGGTATTGCATAGATCCCTAAAGTTGTTGGGTTATGACAGGCTACTACAGCACAGTGAAACTATTTATTCTAAGCAAACATTTGACTCATTTTGACCTGGTTCTACATCTACTAACAACCTACTGGCCATCGATTCGTTCCAAACTGGAAAGTAATATGTTCCAATCTTCACAATGAAGTTGCCACACATTGTAATATATATTAAAGCATTGTGTGGGTTGGTGAATGTATCCAAATATTTTGAGAACAAACGACCTCAAAAATAATAAAGAAAACATATTCTGGACCCTCCCTACGTTGTAAGGCCCAATTCAAGATACTCTTACTATTCACTATCACCATTAAATAACCTCATAGCTTTCCCATTTTAGAACCAGCTTTCCAAAAACAAAACCCTCAAAAGGGCCAGCTGAGTGGCACGGTGATTAAACGCTGGCTTGGGAAGCCAGGGCCCCGGTTCGGTCCCACATATGAGGGCCAGTGACACTGCCCTCAAAAACAAAACAAAACAAAAAAAACCTCAAAAATGAAAATCTGAACTATTTATGCCATGGGATTTATGCCATTATGAAATGGGATTAAAAATATTTTGAAGCTATTAGACCTTCCACATTTTTGGAGGTACTGCCCTATTTTAAAAGTTTTTTTTTTTTTTAGTACCTTCAGACTTTCATAGAGTCACAGGATAGTTGATTAAAAGATTTGTCTAATTAAATTTGAGAAGTTACAGAAAATTTTCCACAAAGAGAAAAGAAAATTTTAGTCTCCTGATTTTAGCAACTGTAAGAATGACTGAATTGACCATGGATGTATAGCTGATAATGGAGACTAATCAGCCTAGCATTAATGTGGGGAGGGGGCTCTGAAGTAAGTCTCTAAGGCACAGTCACATGTGAGTAAACAGTTCATGTTTTATTACATCGTGCATACCATAATTAACTGGAACGTAACGATTTACCTGAACCTTTTACCCAAGCTTATGCTATAGAGTTTAAATAAATTCTGGTGAGATGCCTAGAGAGTTTGTGTGTTCCAGGTGTTCGAACATGGGAAAGAACTTTGAGCTGACTTTAGAGAGATATTGTTTTGACTTGTAAGACAGGGTATAGGAAATTTTAAGCAGCTTATAAGGATTAATCACGATCTTTAAACATTTTGCTTTTAGGAGGAAGTCATAATTTCACAATTTTTACCACAGGCACCGATTTTTCTGCCCAAAAAACTATTAGCCTTGTGCACATGAATAGATCTGAGTTAAAATGGAAAAAAAAGAAATGGTCTGGATAATTGACGTTACTCAAGAAAAATACTTAGATATTTTAATTTTTTTTTAAGAAAAGTGTAATAAAGTGGCTCTAAAATTGTCAGAAAAACAGTACAATATTCAAGAAATGGTCTGTTGGGCTAACCATTTAAAAGCAGAACCGTGTGGTTTATATCAAATCCTACAAATGATACCGTCTTTTACACATAGAATTTTTAATTTTTAATATAGCCCAAGATCTATTTTTATAGATAGATGAAGTGATTTGACCAGACTTGAAATTAGTGCAAATATTGGACTAGATTTGAGATTTCTATCTTTGTATTTGCAGAGATGTCCATCTCATCAGGAATGTGTAGAAGAAGGAGCTCCAATAATGTTACCATAACACCACCACTTATTTAAACTTCACTGTGTGCCAGGCACTATTGCAAGCCGTTTGTTTTTATGAACTTATGAGTTAATGCAGAGATTATTTCCATTATTTCTCCCATATTAATATGTGTCCTCATTTGACAGATAAGGAAATTGCAACATAGCAAAATTATATAGTTAACCCAAGCAGCAAAATCAGAATTTAGATCCAGTCAGGCAAATTCTGGAGTCTGCAGCATGCTTGACTACTATGCTAGGAGCCAAAGTTTAGACACTGCTTTGTAGGACAAATGCCTCTCACAAATAGATTTTAGGATAGTGCTAATCATTGGTCCTGTGGTTCATACCATAACTTCCCTCTGGGTGATCTGCTGTGACTATAGTATCTTAGAAAGGCATCTGAAAACATAATCATGAAGAGTGGTAGAAGTACTGAGTATACTACTGAACCTTGGCAAGTGGCCAAACTTTTTCCCAGCCAATCGGGAAGGCGGACACCACCTGGGCCTGGTTGTAGCTCTATGTGGAGGTAGGCAATCCTGATGTGGTTTCTGGAGTGGAGCAAAGGTGAGGGGGCACAAGAATAAAGATTCTTCAGGATACTGAGTCCCAATGGCGATAACTAGTATACCACTATGTAATTATTTTCACTATATATGCATGATCGATCAGGGCCCTCAGTGCTACCTGGTGACTCTCCCATTTTCCATAGTTGGCTTTCTCTACCTGGCATTCCACTGTAAATATGTTGTTCTTTTTCTGATCTCTTCAAACCACTGACCCCCAACTCATCCACCTCACTCTCGGCACAGAGAAAATAACCTTCAGCCTAAAACTCCCTTGGTCTCTCGCCACCAACCCACAGATTTCCTGCCTGAGCTTCCTTTGGCTCCTCTCCTGTCTCAGTGTCCTCCCTCCTGTCAGCAACTGCCTTTCTACTTCCACTCAAGATCCTACTCTTTCCTGCCTCCTCAAAGGCCTCATGCAACTGTTATCCCCGTTTTCTTCTGTCATGCATTTCTACTCTCTGCTGGCTCCTTCCCACCAGCATTGAAAGATGTTCAAGAGTCTCTCATTGTCTGAAAAGCCATCCATTCTTCTACCCCACATCCTCCATCTTATGCCCCAAAGTCTGCCCTCCACAATCAGACATCTTCAGAGAATTGTCCTCACCTACCTAAAATAGATGAGTGACCTTAAAAGACAGACAAGGAAACAGAGGCATTTTAGGCTTTCCCAACACCATTGATTTCTTCATTTAATTCTGGCTTTCTGAATGCTTTTTTCTCACCTTATTGGTGATAACGTTTTCTTTGCCCATTTCTCGAAGAATTTCTTAGATTCTGCCCTAGACTACCTTCTCTTCCTACTACACATACTTGGGTCAGTTTTATCAAAGCTTTAATTATTGTTTACGTGCTTATTATTCTTGAATCTATATCTTTAACCTAGGTATTGACCCTGAATTATAAATCCAAACTTATATCCAACTGTCTCATAGTTCTAGGTATACTCCAAGCTCACACATTCCAAGCTGAACTGATAATCGTCTCTTAACCTTTTTAATTTAAACCTTCTTCCTCTTCCTGTGTTTGCTATAACCCAACTATTCATTAGGTTCTGTCAAGTGCACTTACCTGTCTCTCAAATCTGTTCACTTTTTCTCCATACATTGCTGCCATTACCCCAGACCAGACTCCCCACTGTCTCTCAAATGGCTGACCTCTACAGTCTCCTAACCAGTCTGCTGTGCTTGGGAGCCATTCCAACACTGCAGTCAGGAGACTTTGTCTAAAATACAAAATCTAATACTTGAGTCCCTATTTCAAACATTGTAACAGCTTCAAATTGTCCTCTGGATTAAACCCAGATTCCTTACATGATTAGCAAGAACTCCTCATGAGCTGGTCCCTACCCATCTCCCCACTTTCATTGTCAACACTCTTCTGTCAGGGTCTATGGTCCAGTCCTACTGAAAAACTTTCCATCCTTGAAAGTTACATTCTGTTTCTTTTACCTGGACTATTGCTTATGCTGTTCCCTTTGCCTCTGCAACACTCTTCCCCATACTTTTTATCTTCCAAACTCTCATTCACCCTTCAGGTTCCAGACACCAAATAACTTCCTTTAGAGAGCATTTCTTCACCTTCCACATCCAAGATAAATATCCTTCTATAACCCTTGTATGACTTCTTGTATGATAGCACATATCATATCGTATTATAACTGCTGGCATCGTGCTTGAATAAATCATTTGTATTTAATTCGTGCTTAATTGAATAACATACACTGAATAACATTTTATACTTTCATTATTTTAGAAATCAAGTCAGTTTAACCTGTCATCCATCGCCTCACAAATTAGCCCTAAATCTATTTTAGTTTTTCAAAATTTCATTCTGTAGCTCAATGGTCCTTAACAAAGAATAAATAAATATAGAAAAAGGGTGACCAGCACACAATGCAACATATAGGAGATGTACTGCAGAATTGTATATTTGAAACCTATACAATTTTACTAACAAATGTTACCCCAGTAAATTTAATAAAAACTAAAAGATAAAGATATACTAAATACAGAGAGGGAGAAAGAGCTGAACTAAGTGTCATGAAAGCAAAGTATTATGTTGAATGAAAAAAAAAATCTATATGTACTAAGGGATTATGTAGGCAAAGTATGCACTTGGTTGATGTCCATTTTGGTTCAGTTAATTTATGGGGCATAAAACCATATGATGCTGTGTTCTTTCTATACTAAACTCTTTAGTGTGAAATACACATTGTATGACAGAATAATGAATTAGGTAAAATTCCACGCTGCCACCCTTTCCTCCTTGCTGCCCAAGCCCAATCTTACTCCCATTCCCATCATTCCTGTGAAAGTCTTCTTACTCCATATCTGTACATAAGGCTAGTGCCCAATTCAAAGAAGAGAGAAGAAAAGGGAGGCACAGGCCCAATGAAATTGTAAGCTAATTACAATTTGGAAAACAATTAGGATTTTTTTGATCTTCATTTGTATAATTTTTATAACTGTTTAGGCAGTGTATAGATCGTTCGCTGTAACCCTTATGACAATTCATGTTGGTTGAGTAAGTTTCAGACGCAATTCATAAATATCACCTCAAATGTTAGTAACCTATTAGGGCTATGGAGATGTCAAAGAAGAATCAGAATAGTATGGTAAAATGGACCCAAGGAGGGGCCGTTCATTTTTGTAGCTTACCTCTCTTTAACGTAGATATTTATATTAGCAAATACCATCACTTTTTGCTTATTAAATAATTTTTATATACTTCAAGCTTTTAGCCTTTACCTTTTAACTTAGAAAAACCTGACTGTGGCTTAGTAAGCTATTTTATGGAGTGAGGAGGTGGCAAACGAGGCTAGTCCTGCCCAACTATCCTATTTACCAAGTGGTTGTGCATGTTTGGAGAAACTGATAACCTTTGAAAATGTGCATACTGATTGTTTTTTTGAACCTTCATTTGCTTTAAGTTAAAATATTTAAAATATTCTCGAGCTTCAACATACAAAATGTCTGGGACTGAGAAAGACTGAGCCTTAAGGAAGGAGCTACTGTGTTTTGGGATTTTTCTGCGCCCAGTGTTGCATCCAATATCAACTGAGAATCAACATCACTTGCTATCCTGAGTTTAAAGGGAACTAGACTCAAGGAAGCTTCCATCCCACACTTCGTTTTTTTGTTGTTGTTGTTTTTTTAACTGAGCCATCCTGCCACCTGTTGGCAGCTCAAAGGCAGCTCAGCTCACACCGGAAATCAAACCGGCGACCTTGTTGCTCAGAGCTCGCAGGCTTGAGTGAGCTCTTAACCAACTGAGTCACTTGGCCGGCACTCATCCCACACTTCTGATCTCTCAACTTCTCCCTACCAACAAGCCCTAACATATCAATACTTTCTATAATGTGGCCACTGGAGCACAGACAATAAGCTACACTTCCAGTTTAATGGAAGTAAGCATAATTCTCAGTAGAATGAACAACATTTTTCATTCTTTTTCCAAAACATGTTTCTTGGGGCCGGCTGACTGGCTCAATTGGTTAAGAACATGAGCTCTGGGGCCGACCGAGTGGCTCAGTTGGTTAAGAGCTTGCTCAAGAGTGTGAGCTGAGCTCTGAGCAACGGCGGTTCGATGCCAGCCCGGGCTGAGTTCCCGGTGAGCTGCCAACTGGTGGCAGGATGGCTCAGCCAAAAAAAAAAAAAAAAAGGGACATGAGCTCTGAACAACTGGGTCACTGGTTCAATTCCCACATGGGCCAGTGAGCTGCGACCGAGCTGAGCTGCCACTGAACTGCCAACAGGTGGCAGGATGGCTCAGCTGGTGAGAGCACATGCTCCTAACAACAAGGTTGCCGATTCGACTCCCACACTGTGACCGTGGGCTACGCCCACCCACAACTAAGATTGAACATGGCACCTTGAGCTGAGCGGCCACAAGCTGCCAATAGTGACTGGACTTGGAGCTGAACGAGCTGCGACCTCCACAGGTAAGACTGAAAGACAACAACTTGGCTGTTCCCCTTCCTCAATTCCCCAGTAAAATCTTACGAAAACAAACAAACAAACAAAACATGTTTCTTCTTTAATATGTGCATCAGCTGGACAGATGGGTTTGTAGGTCTTATGGATTTTAGTACACTTTTAGGAAATTCTCCTCCATAAAGATTTTCAAAGAATGTTTCTCCCCCTTTCATTTTTCATATTTGATCCTAAGCTTTATTTCTTTGCCCTCCTTCTTCCTTTCCCTTCCTCTCCCCTTTATATGTTAATATCTAAAAATGAGGTTTCCTGCTCCTCGATCTGAACCCCAGCAGTGATCAATGAAGTGAGTATCAATTACAAGCACTCATCCAGCAGGAGCCAGTTTGCTTTAAAATCAACCTCCCTTGGTAAACCAAGAGAATATATAATCCTGATTGATTACTCCCAGAGAATATATTTGTGTCACTGACAGTCAGTGCAATTGAACTAAAATTGTTCTTAATTCTAAATCCCCCCCATGGATTTTTGCCTTCTCACATGTCTATGCCACAGGTAAACAGTTTGGGTAAAGAATGAGGAGATGAAAGGTTATTTCAAAGCTTTGTACAGTAGTGAATAGGTAACACCATCTGAGATCCTTAAGCTTCTTAGAATTTGTCTTGGAAGATGTAATAAACTGTAATGCATTGGATTTGGCCTTGTGCATTTACACTTGAAAAAAAATTCCATTTATTGAGTCCTTGAATCTAATGCAGGTACTCTAAGCTCAGTCTATTATTAAACCAGCTTTACCTCTGAGGAGTATGAAAAGTGTGGATGCTCTTGGGGAAAGCAAGGTTTGTAATCCCCGGTATGGAAGTCTTTCCGGGGGTCCAGCAGACTGTCTCTTGCTGCAATCCAACTTTATTTCTTCATCTTTACTACAGAGCACTAAATCATCAATTTTTCTCTGGAATTATTTCATTTATTTCAAGGAAACATTGAATAACAGTTTTAAAGAGCATCTCTGCAACCTATTGTAGAACCCACTCTCTTTGTCATGAGAATGGAAAATGTTTTAATTACTAAAATTTAGGATTTTTCCTCAAACTACTGAAGTTCTTTTATTGAACTAAAATATCTTAAAATATCTTAGGTTGTAATGATTTCTTTTTCATTTTTCCCTGCATCCTTCTCATAAAAACTCTTTAGACCCTCAGAGAAGTAATCTAACTTTTCCTGGCTTTTACTGTTTTATAGCATTTTAATTATTTCCATTAACATCTTCTAGACCATGTCTGTACATGTCTTTTAAATTTGGAACCTTTGAAGTGCAAGACATACATGTGAGATCCACAGATAGATTTTCTTGATGGTAATGATAGAATAAACTTCAGAATTTGACATGGAGGGGACCGATGCTGAGAACTCAGGATAATGAGGAATGGGGAATTGTTGAACCTCAGTCTTCCCTTTGGCCATTAAGACTAATTCAGGAGTAACAAGGTAAAATCCAGGGAAGGTATAAGTGGATTCACAAAGCTGAGTAAGTGAGCAATAGTGAAGTAGGGGTGGGAACTACACCAATGGCAGCAGGGGCCAAGTCTGAGCACACCACATACTTGAAAACTAACGTCCAATACTTGATCTGAGTTCAGAACCCAGGGGGTTCAGGAGGAAGCTAAGCAGGGGAGTTTGGAAGCTCTCTAGTCATCCTGATTGGGCTGTTTAGGCAGAGATGTCCTCTGGAAGACCTCCTTTGAAGGCCTGGTGAACATACCTCCAATAAGCTCAAAGGCATGGTTCTGGCTTCTGATAGACATGAGGAGAGTGGCCAGGTGACTCAGACCTTCATCTCCCATCCCTCGAGATTTAGTCTGATCATCTGAAGACAATGCTGTCTGTATCTTCCTCTCATACAACTTCACCCCGACCTAGTTCTCCATATGGATCCATGTCTCTGTCAAGAGTATTCACAGGTCAGATGGCATATTGGCCACAATTTAAATAAGGAGGACACACAAATGAATGAACGTGCATCTCAGAGATGAGAGAAGCCACTTCCATACTGGATGTGTGCAGAATTGTCCCCTTACTATCTAAACCCAAGTGGCAAATGAGACCTCAAATCAGTGATGAGGAAAAAAGCAAGGAGACCCATCCAATTACATGTCCAAGAGATCTCAGACCACTTGGGCAGTTAGGCTGGGCTCACTTTGCTCCTATTATAGCTGTCTTGTCCTGCCTCATTCCTGCATCCACCCAGCTTCCAGTCCCCTTCAGTTCATATCTCCTCTTTGGCTCTTTAAGACTACATGTCCACTAGCCTTCTGCTGCTTATTTATTTGATCTAACTTAACCAACACATCTGTAATCATTAGTATGTGCCATATACTGGTCTAAGCACTTTATGAATGTGAACTCCTACAAGTAAAGAGGCTCTCCCATCATTACCCCACTTTATTCATGAGTTCGTCCTAACTTGTGGTTTTTCACATTCCTGGACATTGTGTATGGCCAGCCCACAGGGGACCCAGTGTCAGCATTATCAGTACTCTATGAATGCCTCTCCTAGAGCAGGGTTGGACAGTGACTGTTGTCTGGCAGCAAATGAGCTTGAGCTTTTGGAGCTGGGTAGTTTATGTTTGCATTCCAGTTCTGCCACTTCCTGGCCAAGTGACTCGAGGCAAGTTAGAATTTTCTCATCTGTATAATGGGAACCACATCTACATTGGAGGATTACTGAGGGGCGGTGGGGTTTGGTTAGAGGTCACATAGGGAAACTCTAACAGAGTGCCTGGAACAGATAGGATTTAGGAAATAATAGCTACTGTCATTCCCTCTGATTCCCGTACAAGTCTAGAGAAAGTCCTGCTTGATTAAATTGCACCCAGTAGAAACTTTAGAAGTGAAAGTTCCTTTAGATTTTGGCCAGTGGATTCTGTACTTTTTTATTATTATTAAAGTTTGTTGGGTTAACAATGGTTAGTAAATTTACATATGTTTCAAGTGTACAATTCTGTAACACATCATCTATATATTGCATTGTGTGTTCACCACCTAGAGTCAGTTCTCCTTCAATCACCATATATTTGATTCCCTTCACCCTCATCTACCACCCTCCCCTCCCTTACCTTCTGGTAACACTAAACTATTGTCTATGACTATGATTTTTCATTTCTCTATTTGTTTGTCTTGTTCCTTTGTTGCTTGCAGTTTTATATCCTATATATCAGTGAAGTCATGTGGTTCTCAACTTTTTCTGTTGGACTTATTTCACTTAGCTTAATAACCTCAAGATCCATCCATGTTGTTGCAAATGGCACTATTTCATCTTTTCTTATGGCAGAATAGTATTCCATTGTGTATATATACCACATCTTCTTTATCCAGTTATCTGTCAAAGGACTCCTTGACTGATTTCATGTCTTGGCCACCGTAAATAAAGCTGCAATGAGCACTGGAGCACATATATCTTTATGGATAAATATTTTCAGATTTGGGGGGTATATACCCAGGAGAGGGATTGCTGGGTCATATGGTAATTCTGTTTTTAATTTTTTGAAGAACCTCCACACTGCTTTTCATAGCGGCTGCACCAATCTGAATTCCCACCAACTGGGTATGATTCTCGACTTTTTGAATGAGGAGACTGAAGTCCAGAAAGCTTTAGATTGTCTTCAAGCCATCTAGTTATTTAGGGAACAGGAAAAGAACTGAGGCCCCCTGACTCCTACCTGAGTCTCTTAACCACCACCACCACACCCTGCTTACTGCCGAGGTCCTTAAGGGGCTCAACCTACTGCTGACAGAGCCCTAGACTGGAGATGATCTCTCAGAATACAAGGGGCCCAGCATGTTCCTCTGCTCCCATTCTTTTTCCAGTAGAGCAACCTTTTCCCTCAGCTCTCTCCCTTCGGGTTTGTAGAACAAGAAAGCTATTGTTCAGAGCCCCTGCTGCAGCAGCCTGATTTTCAGCACCAGGGGTGTTTTTTGATGTCGTTCTTCCGAGCTTTGTACAGGGTCATCTTCTTTGAAACAGAAACATGACCCAGCCTCTTCTGTCTTTCCCCACCAGCCTCTTTTCTAGGGCAATAGGGTACATTCGCTAGAACATATTACGTTAGCTTAGGTCACATTTATGTAGGCATTGAAATTTCCTTCTTAGCAATAAGAAAATATCCTGGGTGTGGGGCTGATGTTGAACTATTTGATGTCTCTGGTAGCAGGAATTTGGTCACAGTAATATTGTTACCATATGGATGGGAGCGTAGCTATTGAAAACTGGGATGAGAATTCCAGGGCATTTGACTGGGACCACCAAGATGATGAATGACATATTTGATTCCAAGGAACTAAAGCGAAGAAGAATTTCACATTTTAAATTGGAGTATCATGTCAAAATGAAAACCTTATTATAAATAAAAGTCCATCTATGCATAGGAACAAAACCTCTGTAGCTCTGGGAAGGATCTGCATGACACTGACACAGTTAGAATGTTTCAGAATTATTTTTTAAAAAAAGCAATGAATCAGCATAGCTGTCACCAGCATTTGTTCTTGTCTTCCTCTTTAATGTAACACTGTTCTTTTTCCTTCCCTAAATGAAAATCGGTTGGCCCTTCCTTGAAGTATTGAACTATTTGGAGGTTTTCAGGCCTTTTTTCATGATACTTATCACTGGGGGCCACTGATTGGTGAGCTGGACCCATCATACTCTGAGTAGCTTTTTGTTTCAAGCCCTGCTTTGTTTTAAGTTAGGTGTTGAATGCAGCATCAAAGGTAGGCGAGCAGACATTCAGAGGCAGATGTGGGCACATTCCCAAAAGCTCAGTGCCAAGGGCCCTGTGTTTCTTAACAGAGGTGACCTGGAAAGACTCCAAAAACAAGATGAAAAATACGAAGTTGAATTTAGTTAAAGGGAAGGAGAAAGGAAAGCATTGAAAGCTTGAATCCCGTTAACTTGAAAAGTTGAGTTCTGGCCTTTTAAAAGCTTCCTTCCAAAACAGACCTGTGTTAGTTTAATCTCTGGCCAATTGTAGATTTAAATTGAGCTTCTCACACTTATTAATCTTTTTAGGAGTGAAAATGGCCATTGTTGCTAATAGAGAACGGATTTAGTATTTTCTGTTTATAATGGGCTTTTACTTACTTGGATGGTTAAAACAGAGGCCACTGTAATTATTTTATTAATGGGTCCCTAGCCAAACAGACTGGGAGTGGGGCACCGTGATGAGGGCCAGCACAGAGTCAGTGAGGCCTGAACACAGCTTCCAGCACTGCCATTGGGAGCTTAGGATAGCGGGCAAGTTGCTTCATATCTCTGAACAAATCTCTAAAATGGGAATGTTTTTGTGACATGTAAGTGAGCAAATGAATGTAAAGTATAATGCTTGCTATATAGTAAATAAATTCTATAGTTCATGGACACATTAAATTACCTATCTTTAGAAAGATTTGGAAGTAGTATCAAGTTCCACTGCGTACTTTACCCATGAGAAAGCTGAGATACAGTAGGCTGCCTCATTGGTATCATGTGGCCCATAAATTACAGAGCCAAAGTGAGAACTCAGGTCTGTCTTCTCTTCCATTGAAGTTACTCTCTATAAATATATAAGGCTATTTTAAATTTAATTACCATAAAATAATTGTTTTATAGCTATCGGCTATTTTTAATTACTATAAAATAATTATTTTATAGCCATATAAAATATGCAGCAGCATACCTATATATACTATAACAGCTCTATAAAATAATAGCCATTTTATTAAGCACGTATTGTTTGCCAGTCATTCTATTAAATCTTTACATATATTATCACATTCAATCTGCATAATGACCTTATGAGGTAAATACTACCATTGCACCTATTTTCCACAGTTAAGGAAAGCTAAGCACAGAGAATTTCAATAATCGGCCAAAGTCCTATATTTGCCGGTGGTAGAGGCAGGGTTTGAATGCAGGAAGTCTGTCTTGGGAGTCAGTCTCCTCAACCACCGGTGATTGCTCTTAGATAATCGTCCTAGGTAAATGAGATGCACATGAATAGTTATCATTCTTCCCTCCAGAAGCAACTTGAAAAATGATGGGACCACATCTCAAATGGACAGCCACATCTTGTTCATCTCAACTTTATGGATTCACTGAAATGACTGCCTACAGTGTCTGGGTAGCTGTAGCTCACAAGAAAAATCAGAGGTTTAGGTTTGGAAGCTCTGCATTCAAATCCCATCTCTGTGTGTTTCTAGATGGCTGGACTTGCCTACTCACCCTTGGTTACCTACTTTGTTAAGTGAGAAGGATGACCCTCAACCTTCAAGATATTATTACATGAATGTAATACGATACAAATGCAATTACCTGGTGTATCAAGGTCCTTAAAGGAGGCTACTCACTTAGTGGAAAGTGCGAACAGTGACTATTTGCTACACTTTTCTAGTTTCCTCTACCAGCTTTAGAAAATGAAACTTAGCATTATATTTACCCATTGGATTCTGATTGAAATACATTCATAATAAAATTCCATTCCTCCTGGGGCACATGCCATACTCTCACTACTGCAGACCATGAGCACTCATTGTGTTGACCTAATGGGGAAAATTGCTACCTACAACCTTCTTGGTACATTGAGCTCTCAGGAGGATACTGGGCCCAAATTTAGTCTGAGAGAAGCTTGCAAACTTTCTTTGAACATAGAATTCTGAAGACAAAACAGCACAATGTGGGTGTTAACCTGCAGTAACCTGGGCCCTGGCACAACTAGAAATGGAAAAATACCCCCCAAAGAATTGGAAGAGGGGAAGCAGATTTGAAAAGAGTTTTTTAAACTAGTGTGGCAAATGGTCCGTCACACACTCTCCTCTCTTAGTTTATTTTGATACATCCCCACCTGGTCCCCAGGTGTGTAGGAACCACACAGCTCTGCTCATGCTGCTGCTGTGGACCAGACTTGTGCCATGGAAGCTGGGCTGTGCACCTTGGAACAATGGCTTTATTCTTTCAGGTGCCTGAAGAGAGGTGTGAGTGTAGCGGTTGCTGCTGCTGTGAAGGGCAAGGGAGAAAAGAAAGAAAAAAAAAAGAAAAAGTTTGTAAACTTTGAGGGATTGGTTTCAGTGAAAAATATCAGAAAATAGGAAGCTATCCCACTGGGACAATGTGAAGCTTCTCCTGACTTTTTGTCCCGCCAACCTGCACCCCAGCCTGAAATAAATGTCAAGGTGACTTGGCTGCATATTGAGAATGGAGAGGAGCTGGGAGAAAACTTTTTCCTTCGAAAACCCAGGAGGTTAAGTCTAGAAATACAAGACAGTTGCCAGAATGGAAAGTTGGGAGTGTTCTTGATTACGCATATGGATTTGTAGGAATAAAGAAAACTCTGGAGAGTTTGTTTTGGCGTTAATTATCTCACACTGAAAGCCATCGTAACAAAATGGTAAATTCTGGAATTTCTACTTTTCCTTCACCTGAAGAGGGTATACGTTTTTACTTTGGCTAGACAGAGACCTCACATTATTAGAGACACAAGTGAATTGGAAAGAACGGTTTTCCACCTCACCCTTTTATGGAATTGGCAGGAAAACTTTACTAGTCTCAAGGCAAAATGCAGTCTGTGATATTCTCAAATTTTTCTATAAGGAGAAAAGATGGCGAGAACTTCATAGTATTTTGTCTGAGGAGAATTAGCAAAGCACCATATCACACACACACACACACACACACACACACACACACGTATATATGCGAAATTAAATTTCTTATATGTGACTTTTAGCAATGGAGAAATAAGTTGTATCTCACATCCATGATATAAGACATCTATTTGTAACCTCATTGCCATGAAGTAACCAAAATTGTCAAAAGATATTAAATAATAAGCAGCCTGGCTAAACATAGATTTTCTGGTTTGAAACAAATGCCTTGTATCTAGATTAATAAGGTGACGCAAGATGCTACATCATATGGTAGAAGATTTAACATAGGTCATGTTCCTTGGGAAAAGAGAAAAATAACTTTCAAGATGAAAGATTAAAAAAAAAAAGTCTGTGTGTGGTCCAAACCTTACTGATTGATTGATTGATTGATTTAACAGTTTGCCAAAGGTGTTTCAGCGGCATGGTGACAGTTTTCTTAAAATTGTAATGATTCACTTGCAAGGTATGATTAGACATATTTTTGACCAGATGAGAAATATATAAATAAGAACTCTTTCTTATCGTTAGTATTTGAATTTAAGAGCATTGGGAAATGTGATGAGAGAAGGTACACTTAGCAATGCCTGTTCCCCAAGCAGAGGCAAGAGGTTGTTGCATGAAATAGCATAGACTTTTAAAGCATAATTATAAATACTTAGTAAGGTTAGACCAAAAGGCGAAAAGGTCCGGTTGAAACAGAGGTCAGACCTCCCAGAGAGCTAAAACTTGACCTTCCTCCTACTCTGCTTCTTCCAGCTCTAGCCTTATAATTGGTGTGCTGGACAAGACTTACTTCGCCTGTTGCTCATGTGTGCTGATCTTCCTGACACCACATTCTTTGAAGAACCAATGTGGTGTAGGGTAACTTTGTCACAAGAAAGAGAGTTTTGTTTTTTTAAAGAAAGAAATTTATCTAAATATCCTTTTATATCTCACTTAGTAGTTAATGGTCATAGGCTATGGTTTCAAATATCAAGAATTACCTACTTGTTCAGTTATAATCATTCTGTATTTGCAGTGTCTTCGAGAGCTGTGAAAAATAATGGATGGAATTCTTGTCCTAGCATCTATGTACTTGGCAGGGTTTACCTGTTTTTGTGTTTGTTATTATACAGAACACTTAACATCAGGTCTACCCTCTTAAATTAAGTATATGATACATTATTGTTTTCTGTAGGTGCAGTATTGCACAGTGGATCTCTGGAGCTTACTCATCTTACTTAACGGAAACTTTATGCTCATTGATTAGTACCTCCTCATTTCCTCACTCCCCAGACCCTATCCCAGCCCCTGGCAACTGCCATTCCATGCTTTGCTTCTATGAATTTGGTTTCTTAAATACCTCATGTAAGTTGAATCATGCAGCACTTGTCTCTTTCTGTGACTGGCCTATTTCTCTTGACATTATGTCCCCAATGTCAAGTTTCACCCATGTTCTTGCATATTGCAGAATTTCTTTCTTTTTAAAGCTGAGTAGTAAATAATCTATTATATGTATATACCACATTTTCTTTAGTAATTCATCTATCAATGAATATTTAGGTTTTTTTCCACATCTTCCTATTTTAAGTAGTGCTGCAATGAACCATAGGGATGGTAGTATCTCTTCAAGATTTCAATTCTTTTGATTTCATTTCTTTTGGATAAATACCCAAAGTGGAATTGGTAGATCATATGGCAGTTGAATTTTAAATTTTTAAAGGCCTCTATACTGCCATAGATGTTGCACTATTTTGTATTCCTACCAACAGTGTGTAAGGGTTCCAGTTTCTCCACATCCTTGCAATCACTTGTCTTTTTTCTTTTTCTTTGATAATATCCATCATGACAGGTGTACGGTGATATCTCATTGTGGTTTTGATTTATATTTCTGATGATTAGTGATGTGGAGCATCTTTTCATATACCTGTTGGACATCTGTATGTCTTTTTTGGAGAAATTTTTAAACTAGATTATTAGCTTTTGCTATTGAGCTGTAGAGATTACTTATATACTTTGGAGTTAAACCCCTTATCAGATATGTGTTTGCAAATATTTTCACGCATTCCATAGGTTGACATTACTCTGCTGATTGTTTTCCATGATGTGCAGAATCCTTTTAGTTTGATGTAGTCCCACTTATTTACGCTTAGTTTTATTGCTTGTGCTTTTGGTGTCATATCCATGAAATCATTGTCAATATCTATGCCATGAAGCTTTCCCCCTATGTTTTCTTCTGGGAGTTTTATAGTTTCAGCTCTTCTATGTAAGTCTTTAATCCATTTTTGAGTTGATTTTTGTGTATGGTTTAAGAAAAGTGTCCAATTTCATTTTTCATATGTGAATATCCAGTTTTCCCAGAACCATTTGTTGAAGAGGCTAAACTTATGACTAGTTACTTTAAATATAAATGGATTAAACTCCCCAATCAAAAGATGTAGAGTAGCAGAATGGATTTTTTAAAAAAAGAAAGAAAGAAAAGGAAACAAGACCCAGCAAACATTATTTTAATCTCAAATTCAAAGTATATAAAATTTATTTATTCTCTATCTTACTTTAAAATACAGTTGTATCATCTGTGTTGTAATCTTTAGTGCCTCTTTAGAAAAAACAAATAGCATACTATAGAGATTGATGCGAACAGCATTATTTTTTAACATTCTAAGAAGCATTTGGAAGAGGAAATCAGTGAATTTTATGAGATTACAGATTTTACTAGGTGGGAGTAATGGCTCAAAAGGTAAATACAGTAAGATTTTGAAATTTTTATAAATACTCTATTTATAAGGATATTGCTCTGTTTCTTTCTTCTACCCATCTCACAGATCACTATCCAGAGAATACCATCCAGGTGCCAAATCAGGTGATTCCTTATCTGTACCACCTAGCATTCTATTAGAGGCCTTGTCATATGGCATATAACTGCTAGTGTTTGTTTCCCACTGGACTGCCAATTTCTTCAGGTCAGAGATTGTGTGGTTTTTTTTAATTGTTTGTTTTATTTTATTAGTTTCAGGTGTACAAACAATATAATGATTAGACATTTACACCCCTCACAAAGTGATAGCACCCCCCCCCCCACCGAGTCTACTACGCCTCTGACTTCTTATATAGCTGTTACAATACCTTTGGCTATATTCCCTATGCTGTACTTTACATCCTGTGACCATACATATATTTAATTATAGTTGACATTCAATGTTATTCTGCCTCAGCTTCAGGTGTACCGTGCAGTGGTCAGGCATCTACACAATCTATGAAGTGATCCCCCTGATAAGTCCAATACCCATCTGACACCCTATATAACCTTTACAACATTGTTGATTGTATTCCCCATACTGTTTTTCACATCCCCATGACTATTTTGTATAAATTTGTAGTCCCAAAAGTCAGGGATTGTGTTTAAATTTTCTTTATATCCCATTACTTTGGATAATTTTATGTGTTAGTGTTCAAGTCCCGTTCCCTCTGTACTTTAGGAATATATTATTCTATTTGCCAACCATATCTAAAAATGCATTCCATATTAAGCAGTTTCTATGTATTCCTGTAGGAAACCATAAAAAAATTTTAATTATTTTGTGGTTAGTAATATATAGGGTAAAAACAGTAAAAGTTACAAAAGGATACCAGAAAAAATAAGTCAGCTTTCACTCCCTTCCTTCAGTCACTGAACTTCCCTAGCAGGAGGCAATGTCTGTTGGATATCTTATTTTTTATGAACATCTTCCAGAGATATTTTATGTATCTATTAGCAGATACATATATTTTAAGGCTATGACCAAGCCTGCAATAAGCCCTTAATGCAGTGAGAATAGAATATGACAATCCAAATACTTCTTATGTGGTAGTGGTATGCACCCTTGAGTATTAGCTTGATGTGTCCACTGGGCACTCCCAGAAAAGTAAGGAGGAATTTGTGTTCCTCTGATTTAGTGATATTTCAGTCCATGTGGCCATCTTAGACCACAGACTATCAGGCATGCCTATGTAAGAGAACAGACACACCAAGGCACTCAAATCATTTATATTCTCTCCTCATGGATATCCTTTGCAGTGCTTCTTCATCACAGAGTTAAAAATAGCAGCAACAGTAGCAGTAATATAGTAGTAGTAGTAAAATGGTTAATACTTACATAGCATTTTGCACCAAACATGGTTCCATTTACTTCTTCCTAACTCATTTAAGCTAAAGTAAAATCAACATTAAATTAAACCTGGACTCAAGTGTTCTTTCTCTTCATTGGCCAAATCTGGAGTAGACCTGACAGCCTACCATAACTTGCTATGAGGAATTTACCCTCAAGTGAACAGGATTGATAGTTTTACCTGTTTTAGGTAAATTCATGGACATCTGTAATTGTTTTTTAAGTATAAGGGGATATTTCTTGGCTTAATCCACCAAATTAGGTTAGGATGAAAATGGGCAAGCATGCCCTTGGGCTTAAAACTATCACTTATCTGACTTTGCATTTGAACATTTTATGGATTACATTTAGCTAGTAAGGATGCCCATAAAATTCTTAAACTGATCCACCAGGGGGCAATGGAAAGTTGCAGTCATAGCTTCCATTTTCACAGGTTATAAAGCATAAATTAGTAGTTGCCATCTTTGTGTGTGTGTGTGTGTGTGTGTGTGTGTGTGTGTGTGTGTGTGTAAAATTCAACTTGCATTTAATAATAGCCTTATTATATGAACACAAATCCACTTATTTGAAAATCCTTAAACTTCTAGAAGCATTTTTTTTAAATGATAGAAGAGTGTAATGTGAAATACATATATAAAATCTAAAATAGGTTAATCAAATGACTTTCTATATCTCAATACATATATTTTAGGAGCACCAGCAGAACCTGAAGCTCACTTGTCATTTTTTTTTCAGTCAGAATTATTTTGAATATTTTAAAATTATTTTTAATGAAAATTTATTGGGGTCACAAGGGTTAGTAAAACTACACAGGTTTCAAGTATACAGTTCCATAATACATCATCTATATATCACATGTGTTCACCATTCAGAGTCAGTTCTCTTTCCATCACCATATATTTGAAACCTTTTCTCCTCATCTACCACCCCTCTCCCTGCTCACCCTCTGGTAACCACTAAACTGTTGTCTGTGTCTATGAGTAATTTTGTGTCTTTGTTTGTCTTGTTCCTTTGTTGCTCTCAGTTTTATACCCCATATATCAGTGAAGTCATATGGTTCTCGACTTTTTCTGTTGGACTTATTTCACTCAGCATGATAATCTTAAAATCCATCCATGTTGTTGCAAATGGCACTATTTCATCTTTTCTTATGACAGAATGGTATTCCATTGTGTCTATGTACCCCAAGTTCTTTATCCAATCATCCATCGAAGGACACTTTGGTTGTTTCCATATCTTGGCCACTGAAAATAAAGCTGCAGTGAGCATTGGAGCACATATATCTTTACGGATAAATGTTTTCAGATTTCGGAAGGGGGTGGGTGGATACCCAGGAGAGGGATTGCTGGGTCATATGGTAATTCTATTCTTAATTTTTTGAGGAACCTCCACACTGCCTTCCATAGTGGCTGCACCAATCTGCATTCCCACCAGCAGTGTATGAGGGTCCCTGTTTCTCCATAGCTTTTCCAACACTTGTCATTATTTGTCTTGTTGATGACAGCCATTCTAACTGGTGTGAGGTGATATCTCATTGTGGTTTTGATTTGCATTTCTCTGATGATTAGTAATTGAAGGTGACATTTTTATTGTATCTATTTCAGTTAGGAAAAGACAGTGATAAAGAATTTGTACAGTATCCAAAACTCTATTTTATTTTACTCAAATCTTCAAATATTCCCATGAAGGGGACACTTTCTGAGCTTATTCAATAAATGTTAGAGTTTCTATTCTCAGCTCACCTTGAAGCACTAGACTCTAAAAGTGTTGTTTGGATCAGGCTTGATTTATTTTACTTCCCCTAATGATACTAAGTAATGATTCCTACTAAAAAAAAAGATGTGTATTCTCTATCTGAAAATTCTCATGCATCTGCTCAGATTTTATTTTATTTCCCATCAAAATAAAAAATCTTTTGTACTTTCTAAAAGGTGTTAAAATGAATTGATAAAGTTGACACATATCAGAACTAGGAGGTAAAGGAATAAGCTCCTTTGTCAGAGATAAGGCAGCACGAATGGATCTAAGCGGATGGAGAAGAATTTAGTACAAACTACTGATTGTCCTAACAGAGAAAGAAAGACCTGTGGTCCATTAATTCATGTTCCAAAAAACATAGAAGTTTTCACATACTGAACACATTGCAAACATCTCTGTTGAGATGTACTCTGGCTTTAAAAGTCTATCACTTCCGGCACAACTTGCCCTGGTGATTAATGCAACGATTTGTTAATAAAGTTTACTTGGAACTCTTTGAATACATATTAAAAATACCATTGTCATTGCCCCCATCTCCCAAGCCTACATACATGTCAGCCATACAAGGCACTCTCTCCCTAAATATACCAAAAGTTATTGGGTATCTCAAATGTGTAAGGGAATGCTTTTTAATAGAAGATACCCTACAGTATGTTCCCCAATGAGAAACCTCACCATTGGAGACTTTTGATTGAAAATGCAAGTAGAGCCACATACAGCTTTTTTTTCCCCCCAATTAACTCAGAAGAATCCTGTTGAGAAAACCTAAAGTTTAGATGAAGAGCCATAATTAAAAATATGTTGAGGTTCAACAACTGCTAACCCCATTGGTAGAAGCATTACTTACATATTCCATTTTACTTTAGCAGAAAATCGAAAAAGGATAAGGATTGAGTTCCTGTGCCCTATTGATTCCCTGAGGGAAATATTTCTAAAGCAGGGTTTATCTAACCAGAGAATGCCTCAAATGCTTCCTAGAGTTCTTTGGGGGTACTTTGTAACCAGAGATTAGCTTTAAGTGACCCTGTGACAATGCTAGATTTTCTCACTCTTTCAAGTTTCCATAAGGATAATATTTCAGAATCTGAATCTAATTCTCTTTCTTTATCTGAATTTTCTCCTTTAGTTATGTATTTGTTCATAAGTGTAGTCAAATATAATGCCAAAAGCTCAAAATGCAAGTATTGCCAACTACAAGGTAGAATATATGTTTCATTTTTTTTCCATAATCTAGACTAGGAAAACATGAAAATGAAGAAAAGTTGTCATTACAATATCAGAACCTTCATCTCTAAGTTGATTAAACTAGTATTGTAGAATGATAACGCTATCATTCAGACCCTAAACCTTCTCCACTGTCAAACCACAACTGATTAAACTCCAAAGAAAAATATATTTTACTTCATTGTTGCTCAGTCTGAAGCTCCCTCTCATTCTATTTTCCAAGGAAGCCATATTGAGCCGTGAATGAGAGCATTAGGCTTAGGAACAAATAGATCTAAATAGTTCAAACCTTGTCTCTGCTATTGACTAGACATATAACTTTGGTCAAGCTTTTTCATCTAAACAGTGAGGTTACCGATAGCACAGTTAGAATGGTTGTAAGAATGAAATGAGAAATGTATTAGGTACATTTCAGTGCCTGGCATAAGAAAGAACTTCATGCAGAACTATATTTCCCACATACTGAAGAATAGAATATGGAGGAACCCGTAGTTAACTTCAATAGCTTTTCTGTTCTTTGTTCCCTCTGTGGGAAAATTAGGACCATTAAAAATGTTTTTTTGCAATCTTTTATACATATGAAATTCACATAACATGAACCTCACCATTTTAAAGTATAAAATTCACTGGTTTTTAATATATTCATAATGTTTCATAACTATCACCACTAACTAATTCCAGAACATTTCTATTACCAGAACATAAAGAAACCTCATTGCCATTAAGCAGTCACTCTCAATTCGTCCCCTTGCTCTATCCTGTGGCAACAATTAATCTACTGTAATAGCCTGTCTCTGTGAGTTTGCCTCTTCTGGACATTTCATGTAAATGGAATCATACAATATGTGGCCTTTAGAGTCTAGCTTCTTTAACTTAGCATAATAATTTCAAGGTTCATCGATGTTATGGCATGTGTCAGTACTTCATTGCTTTTTATGCCTGAATAATATTCCATTGTATGCATATACTACATTTGTTTTTCTGTTCATCATTTGGTGTACATTTGAGTTGTATCCTTATCTTGACTATTATGAATAATGCTGCTATGAACAGTCATATACAAGTTTTTGTGTGGACATCTCTTTAATCAGGATCATTAAGAATTTGTTTCCCAATAGCACATGCTGAATAGTAGGGATTATTGTAAGTGTCTAAAGCAAACCTTCAGAGACATGGGGGTAAGTTCTGAGGACACCTCAGAAAATTTGGTGTCCTCCTCTCTTTTTAGAGTAATGCTGCAAACATGTACTGTCATGCCCTTACTATACTTTGGTAAAGTTCAACTCAATCACTATTTCATTTTTATAATAATCCTGTACAATTATATGGAATACATGCAAACACATACATGCATACATTGAACTGTAGCGACTTTTCTGGTACGAAATAAGGCTGGGCCTGGGCTGAATTGTTAAGGGGTTTTGTATGTGAAGATAATCCCTTCCCTCCACCAGGGCCCCTTTTTGATTCCTTCATCCCCCTACTCTTCCATTTCTTTGCACCCAGAATCCAATGCTGTCCTAAGAACATTGGGCCTCCCATAATCTCTGATGAAAAACATTAAATCATTACCTGATTAAATCATTCACTGGTGATTTATGGCTTAACAATGTGCTTCTTTTCCCAGAGATAGCTCCACATTTGAAGAGAACATAGAGTAAGAACAATGTTTAATACAAAAGATGATTACTAATGATGACATTTTACTCACCAAAGAGATATTTGAGTCAGGGTCCTTGCCAGTGTTCACAGCTTTTCATCAGGGAGGTGACAGCACACTTCACTTTGTTGTGCACCCAAATTGCGTTTTCAGGTCTTTTTGTCATATTTCCTGTGTTTTTAGCCATTGTGATCATGTATGACATGGATTAAGCATCATTGGGCCGGCATCATTTATACTATTTTTAACCTTTTTAAAAGTGTTCCCCATTTAAGTGTTGGCATTATACCAAATGTCCCCAGCCAGCAGGGTTAGCCTTTCCTTCCACCACACACACACACACACACACACACACACACACACACACTCACACACTCACACATACTCACACACACTCACACACACACTCACACATACACACACACACACTCACACATACTCACACACATTCTCTCACTCTCACCTGTCTTTGACATTGGGTATACCTGGTCTTGTTATGTAACCTTGAAAACATTACTTAATCTCTCTGAGCCTCAGTTTCCTCAGTCCTAAAGCAGTCATCATAAGGTCACTCCTCTAGAATTATTGGGAGGGTTAGAGATGAAAGCATCTAGGGAAACATCTAGCACTTGACTAGTGCTCAATAAATGGTAACTTTTATTCTTGCTGTGATTCCCAGTGAGGGGAAGCCAGAATGTGGTTTCCTAGGCCCTGCGCATGCATGGATGCCTGACGTGTCTGGCATAGCTCCTCTAGGATACACTCTGCCCTCCCAACTCCTGAGCAGCTGCCTCTGCTTGTCTCACTCCATGGCTTTAACTCCAGGCTGAGTTAAGTTGAACTGGAAGCAAAGTTGAAATTATAACGACTTGAAGATGTATGATCCAGGAGATGTACAAAAACATGTTGAAGAAATAAGCCCATTTTAAGATTCCTGTCGTAGTTTCTAGGTATTGGGTTGTAGGAAGTTGGAAACCTGAGCTCCCGTCTGGTTCTGTCGTTCCCTAGATAGAAGATTCTGAGCAAGATTTTTATTTCACTGATGTTCAGTTCCCTCTTCTGTAAGATGGAGCTAATAGAGTTGGGACTAACTACTTCATGTTTTGAGGTAAATAAGTGGCATACTCTATATTAACAATGGGCAAAGGCAGGCAACTTTAAAATTATTGGAACGGTTTTGATTACCCCAGTGACCGGGGGAGAGCATTACTGGCTAAATTAGCGGGTAGAAACAGGAACACTCAACATTGCAGTGAAGGACAGTCCCGTGCAACAAAGAACTGTTCCAACCAAATGCCAATAGCACTGCTATTGAGAAACACTATCCCTTTTGAATAGGTTTTTGAAGAACAATCTAACATGAAAAAGTCACACTAATGCCCTCCAATTAATACATGGATTTGACTGGCAGAATGTGGGTTTCCCTTCCTGTGTTCGGTGACTAACAAGTCTTGGGCATAATCCTAAACTTTCCATTTGCCCTTAGAAAAAATGAACAAGAAAATATCTCTTTCAATTTCCTGTATTGTGCTTTCTGTGCCACCAAATAAATAAATCTTAATCTGAGTAAATCTCAGCAGTTAATTGGTAAGAAACATATCTCTGAAAAACAGTGATCAGAATCCTGAAACAAAGCTTCTTAAGTGTGTTTTGAGCCCTTTGGAATGAAGGAGTTTCATACCATACAAGATGGTATTGTTTTCCCCCTGAATTTAGGTGTCTACACAAGTCATGCTGTCGACAGGTTTACATTTTGCAGCAGTATGTGAATGGCATGAGAAGAAATGAAACCATCTGCAAAGTATCTAGGGTTCTTTTCCAATAAATGTATTTTTCTATTATAAAGAATATTAAAGTCACATTATAGAAAATTTGGAAAATAGAGAAAAGAACAGAGAAATCATCTATAATCATCCCACTTCCAAAATAATCACTATTAAAATGTTGGTGTATTTCCTTTTAATGTTTTTTTTTTTACTTGATATATTCTCAATTTTTCACAAATAGTTTTTTTCACTGAACATTACATCTAATATTTACATAATTCCTTTTAAAATTTGAAGTAATATTTTGATAAATGTTTTTGTGGTTGCAAGCTTTATGGGGGAATATTGTAGGTTCCTCCATTTAAATGACTTTGAACTTAACGGTGTGTTGGTCCTTGAAGCAAATAATAAGGGAAATTTAATTTTTCTGCATCTCAATTTGTTTGTTTTAGACTCCAAAGCCACTTCTTTTTTCCAGCTTTTAAATCCCTAGAGTACTTCAAGGAGCATAGCTATAAAAAGCAACATCAAACTGATGTAGTTTTCGTGTAGAGAAAGATTCTAGGGCTGAATTCAGATATTTTTGTGAGCAAATAAAAGCTCCAGAGACTTTGTAGCTTAGCGAATAAAGGATTGGCCTCCAACCAAACCCAACTAAATGATTTTGGTGGTCTCAGCTGAGTTTCCATCAAGTTTTAGCCTGCATTACAAATTCATCATGCACAATTATGTGCAATTTGGCACAATTTCCAATCCCTGCTTAGGAGAGGCCCTCTATTTGGGGCTGAAAGGGAGGATAAAATATTTCTTGTGCCTAGAGGGAGGTTCTGTTAGGTCAAGGTTGTGTTACATATGGAAAGGAATTGGGTAGAAGTCTTGTCAAGCACAAAGAATCTAGGGATAAGTGGGTACTGGATGTGCTGACAGTTTGAAATCCCTCTCTGTAACGGTCTTCATTCGAATAAAAGATTTCGATCATTCTAACATTGATAATTCCAACATAGATTCTCTCTTACCTATAACTGGCATAGGTGAGTTAAGATCCAGGAAAATTTTTATACTCGCTTAACACTGGAATGTAGGGAAGGATGAAAATCAATTTAGAAGGTAGTTGGGAGGAAAATTCACAGACTTGATGAGGTGCCTAATAAGTTGGAACAAATACATTATGAATCTTTAGAAATCTCAAATATTTCTAGTATTGCAGTAATGCACAATAATTGTTTGATTGAACATAGGCCAACTTAGGAAATGAAAATTCTAGCAATTAACTTTTTCCTTCCATGGTCCAATCCTTTTACATTCCATATATTCAACTTGGATTTGTTTTAATTATTTGGAGAGAAGTATGCTGAACAGCAAAATGTTTCTTGCTTTGTGTTCTAGTTCTGAAGGAGTTGGCATTTACTGGCAAGCTCACTATGTATAAGACTAAATAATTAGATTCCTGAATCATTATCCATAATCAGAGACTGGACTGTGAAAGTCCATCCAATGCCATTCATTAGTTAGGTCTGCACAGCAAGGTAATCCAGCTGGGGAGTTGTGCTATTGATAAAATGATAATTCCTTCTCTGGATGAGTCCTGCATAGCAGCTAAACCAACCCAAATACTGGAACTAGAATTTGTTGGTAGTTGGATATAACCTAAAATAGCCCCTGGTTATTGCATTATCACTAATTAAAACTTAAATAATATAAAACTAACAAAATGTTGATTAATCTGAACAAAGAAATTCAACCAAGTAGCAGCCAAAGGAAAATAACCCAAATAAGCATGATGTTGACATTTCAGCTCTGATTCCAAGAAATTCTGGCATGGATATTAAACAGATTGTCTTTCTAATTAGGAAAAAGAACTCAAGCTAGCCAGGGGTACATAGGTTGATAACAGAACTTCCTCTCTTCAGCCTCATACCTGAAAACAAAGCAACTATTGATGGGAATATCACATCAAGAATATCCCAAGACAGTTGGAAGATGGCTGTAGGCATCTTCTCCAGAAAAGTCAGCACCCTTCCTGTCTAGATGAGGTGTTGATGGAGGGACTCACACCACTCCCACCAACTCACTTGTCAGGCATCCTGCCACAAATCGTTGGCGATAGCTACCATGATTTTTCTGAGGTCTCTCCTAAGTAAACCATCATAAACTCAGTTTTGTAGGCAATCCAGTTTCTTATTTGCCTGTTAGAAGCCAACCAACATATAAAGGAATTAATTAATTCTTTGGGAGGCAGCATAGAAAAACCTCAGCTTAGAAACTGAATTAACATTCAGTTTTGATTTGCCTCTTCCAAGCTTTGTGATTTCAAATTAAATTACTTAACATTTTGTGGTTTGGGTTAGTCATTCGTAAACAGGAATAGATAATGGCTTGTATTTTGAGTAAGGAATACTTATATACCATATAGCATAGAATTTAGTATGGCTGCAGTTACTAGAGATGGTCTTTAAAATATTACTATGGTATTGCAGCAAATCTGCATTATAGGTAAGGTAATATGTAAGAAAGTTCTTCTGATTAATGATTGAGGAAGGAGAAAATCAGAGCTGATAACTCCTTTGTCACATGTTACACCTCCAAGGAATACCTAGCTGCATTGGCTCAAGAGCAAATGAGAAAGGGAAATTAAAAAAGGAAGAAGTAAATAAATGTAAAAAGCAAGATAAAGAGAGTGCTGAAGCATCTTCTGGAAACCACAGATAGAGGAAAAGCAGAATGAAAACCACCAAAAATAGGAAAAGAACTGTAGTTTGTAGCAACATGGTGGTCTAGATAGCCTGGATACAGAACGTCTGATGATACTAAATATTAAAATTACATTTTTAAAGCATATCTGAGCTGGAATTAAAAGTTCTTAGAGACTAAAAATGAACAGAAACTGTGAATTCAGAGAGGAAAGCATGGGCCAGAGCCATCGGGCCTTGATGGTAAAGTCTTTACTGGGACAAAAGACAAAGCCTGAGAGACAGGAGCAAGGTATGGGAGTAGAGCCTCCTTCACAAATCTGAGGCATCCCCACCCACTAAATGGCAGTACCCTCAGTGGGCAAAACCACTTGGCAGAAGGATGCTTTAATTCTTTTTGTATTTACCTTGACTTTGAATTGAATGAGGAAAAAGAATTCTCCCTAAAATGTCTACCCACAAGCACAAATATCAGACCCCAAATAAAAGCTCAGAGGACAATTTAGATTAAAGTGAGTCTATGCTGACAGTGCCCCAGAGGCAGAAGCAAACCCAAATCCTCTCTCAAACAATAAAGTGTAGTCTCTGATCTCAAAGAATTCCCAGACAGAAAACTCCAAGGAATTAAGAATTCACAGTTAAAGCTCTCTAAAACCCTATATGTGTCTATGAAGTATAATAAGAAAAAAAATAATAAACTGTGTAAACAGACCCTCAAATATTGGAATTATCAGATACAGAATAACATGCCAAGATTTTATGACCCAGATATATACTCTAGATAGGCACTGGCATATACCCCCAGGTTGGATGTAAAAGAATATTAATAGCATCAATTTCTTTAATAGCTTTAGCTGTAATCAATCTAAATTTTCTATCAACAGTAGACGAGGTAAGTAAAGTGTGGTATATTTATTCAGTGGGATATGTACCATCTGAGCCTTTAAAAAGTAATAAATTATAGTTATGCTTATCAACATGGTTATATATCAAAAACATTGAGGAAGAAAGGCAGTCACAGAAAACTATATCAAGTATGTTTCTATTAATATAAATTTCAAAAGCAACACATTACTTAGGAATGCATTCTTATGTACGTAAAAAATAATAATAATAAAGAAATGGATTGATTAAGATAAAATTCACTACAATGGAAGAAAATCTTGGAGAAGCCTGTAAGTCTGAGTGGAAGAACAGAGGTGTTCATTTTTTAAACTACTCAAGCCATATATGCACATTGTACATTCTTTGGATGTGTGGTAATTTTCAAATAAGAAGTAAATCCAGTAGCAATTAGAAGAAAGAGCTGATGGAATCAAGAATTAGGCTGAATTTGAGGAAGAATCTGAGAGTCTTGAAGTGAAAAACAAAAAAGTTTGAAAGAGAAAATGGGGTTTGATGAGTATTGCTGTGTATTTTGAATGTAATTTCCCTTTGGCATTTTCTTAAAAGAGAGTAATAATGATATCCTCCTTGTTTATTTTTGGATGCCTGAGTGAAATTGCTGTGAATGCAATCAAGCAAGAAACAAGGCAATTCAAATTTACATGGATTACAACCTTTCTTTTTTGTATTTGTTTGTTTGCATAAGTTTTTCATGATAGGAAAAAAGTGAACCTCCCTCAGCTACTTGTTCCCCCATTTTAACATGTTTCTTTTTTTTTTTATCTCATTTCTGCTCTCTCCCCTCATTAGTTCCATGTCTATAATCCCATAATATGTAGGTTTCGAGTATCATCTTGTATTGTTTCCTCATTTTTAAGACAGTTTATCATATAACTCTTCAAAAAGTTGGTGGCGTTGCATAATTAACATGTACTTTAATTGGATATACTAATTTTCCACAAAACAAACAAAATAAAGCTCTTTGCTTTAAAATTGATGGATGATATGGGCAAAAGGTTGGGAGGCAGGGTGAAAAAGGTGAAGGGATTAGTAAATACAACTTGGTAGTTACAAAATAATCATGAGGTTGTAAAGTTCTGCATAGGGAATATAGTCAATAATGTGGTAATAACCATGTATAGTGCCAGGTAGGTAGACTAGTCAGGGAGGTTACTTCTTAAAATATATAAATGTCTAACCACTAAGGTGTACACCTGAAATTAGTACAAAATAATATTGAATGTCATCTGTAATGAAAATTTTAAAAAGGAAGGGGAAAGGTGAAGGGGAATAAGAGATTCAAATTTCCAGGTATAAAACAAATGAGTCATGGGGATGTAATGTACAGCAATAGGGACTATAGTCAATAATATTGTTATAGTGTAGTACAGTGTCAGGCGGTTGCTGGATTTATCATGGTGATCACTTCTGTAGGCATATAAATGTTGAATTTCTATGGTGTACACCTGAAACTAGTGTAATATTGTATTTATAATAGCTTTATTTAAAAAAATATTTAGAAAATAAAAAATTGATGGATGGTGACTCTAAATCAACATCCACTGAAGATGGAAAAAATATGAAAATCAATAATTAACTCATTCCTTTGTCTGATTCAAATGTATACAAATGTATTTTCCTGTCCCTGGATTCACTGAGTATTAAAATGGTAACATTTCCTCATGTAAGTAGCCCTTGCTTTCTGACATTTTCCTCTTCAACTCTCTGTTCATTCTACTCGACTTAGAAAAATCTGGGGGCCGGCCGAGTGGCGTGGTGGTTAAGTGCTGGCTTGGGAAGCCAGCGGCCCCGGTTCGGGTCCCACATATGAGGGCCAGTGACACTGTCCTCAAAAAAAAAAAAGAAAATCTGAATCTCTTTACCTATGAATGTAATCTGCTCATTTACAGGTTTCTACCAATGTCCAAACTGACAAAGGTAACAGCCAAAAAATTGGGATGTGATAATTGAGTTATAACATATAAATATAAGGTTTTGTTTAAAAAAGACACATTTAATATATAATCCCAAGAGTGGATGGAGTTCATGCTTATACATTCATGATGAACCATAATGATTTAGTTATTGGATTTAAAGTAATTTGGATAACTGGATCTCACAGATAATAGATGAGTTTTGGGTTTTTTTTAATTTTTTTACCCCCAAAGAGATGGCATTACATAATAGAAAGAAATAGAATGTGGCATGACCAAAACCGACTGGGTCTAAGCCCTATAGTTCCCATTTATTAACTATGAAACTGGGGAAACCATAATATCTGAGTCTGTTTCTTAATCTCTAATAATGATACTTTTGGACATTAATAACTTAATGAACAGCTATGAGGCACCAGCCACTATTGTTCTAAGCACTTTACATATACCAGGGGTGCCAAAAAACTGTACACATTTTAAGAGATGTTATTGATGTATTACTTTTCAAAATTGAACTGAATTATGATAGCAGTGTATAGTATGATGTTTGCTCAAAAGATGGAGTTAATCAAATGAATGCTAGCATCATTCATTGTATTACAATTTTAATACAGTTTTTTCTTTCCTTTCTTAAAATGTGTATACATTTTTTTGGCACCTATGTATTAACTCTTAATTCTCAAAATAATCCTAGGAATTAGGCACTATTATTACCCCCATTTTGAACAGATGCAGAGACTAAGGCACAAAGAGAAAAAATGACTTTCATAGACATGGACTTGTACATTTATTGTTAGAGCCAGGTTTTGAATCTAGGCGATGGGTAGATAGAAGGATGGATGGATGGACAGACTGACTGACGGATGGATGGATGGATGAATGGGCAGGCAAGAGGGAATAGAAAAGAAGATGAGACAGCCTTCCTAAAATGTATCACACACATTCCTGTCTCATAGATATGAAACATCAGTTAATCTTTTGTTGACACATTGGAGTTCACATGAGTGCATTTACCACAGCAGTGCTCTCAGGGGTTGCAAGATGGGAGGGCATCCTGCTTCCATCCTGTCTGCTGTGGTACTGCAGTATATCCTTATAGAGACACCTGCAGACCATGATGTGGGGAAAGGGCAATGGAAGTTGTATTTGTTGCATACGCACAACATATCTGGCAGTGTGACCACTTTTCTTCATATTTTATTTAGGCAGATTTTATTATCACCATTTTATATAAGGAAATTGAGGTTCAGAAAGGCAAAGAGATTTAAACAGTGTCTCACTGCTCTTAGGTGGTGGAGACAAGATTGGAGTGCAGAATCAGCTGCCCCTAGAGTTTGTCTCCACTTGTTATACACACACGCTGCCTTGGGGTAAAGCTAGGCCTGTGGGTAGAAAGAGAAATTATGAATGATGAATTCATTTGATTCTACTAAGGATCAGTGTATATGCTCACGCTAGATGATATTTTGGTAACACTAGTTTAGTACATATATAATAAAATTATAGACTTCAAGTAGGATAGAAAAGTAATTACTACACAGACCTTAGGATACTGCTGTTTGGTCCAAGATTTTGTAGGGAAAACACAAAACAATATTTCATTAACGGCTCAAAATGATATGTTTCTCATACTTTGCCTCTCAGCTAACTTTGTTTACTGTAAACAAGGATTCCATCTTAGAGTTCCTGTTCTTCAGTTGGAAAAAAAATGTCTAAATATGACTATGAAAAGAACTGAACTGGGTAATGTTATAGGGTAACTTAGAAGCTGATCAATTAACTGTAGTTTATATAGAAAAGGGATTTGCTAAATTGAAAATTTTTTAAAGGAAAATTCACATGTCAGGAAAAATTCATACTTTTGTAGCTGGGGCTTTGGAATCAGATGCCATAGTTGAACTCTCAACTCTGCCACTTACTATTCATGACATCTTGAGCAAGGTAATCAACCTCACTAAACCTTAGTTTTCTTATCTTTAAAATGGATGTAATTATTGTATCTACGTCATAGGGTTGTTGTATTAAATGATATAACCCATGTAAAGCACTTAGCACAGTACCTCATACATGCTAAGGACTCAATAAATGATAGCAGCTCATATTCATATTGATAAGATTAGTAACGGACATGTGATATCCTTCATTTTGTTTATCATAACTGCCTAAGCAACAATTCCTCTTTTGGGGGGTGTGTGTGTGTGTGTGTGCGCGCGCGCGCATTTCATGCATAAATAAGGCATGTTTATAGAGGATCTTTGTTTCAAAGAGAGCATGGCACTTTCACATTGAACTCAGTAATGCCAATGTGAGCCAGCCATGGTTTTCCAACTAATTGGATGTAGATGGAAACAAAGGATATCGCTCTTGTGTGTGTATGTTTAGTTTTTTTCCAGATGGAGAAATCGAGGCACAGTGATCCTAACTGATTATGTCGAGTTATGAAAATTAGTATATGAGTTGAAGGAAATACTTATACTTAAATGTTTTAGATAGAGCCATTTTTAATAGACATTGATACATGCTCCGATTGGTATAGATGCCACATTGAAACCCATTGCTTAGGGAGAGCAGAGCTCTTTATAGGAGTTCTTGGTTGACCTTCATGTCCGATTCTTTTTATATTTGTTATACTTGGGTAAAACATATCTAAATTTGGAAAATAGTTTCTTGCTTTATGCAATACATGTCTCAGATAGAATAAGGCCTTTGGCTCTGAAGTGCTCAGAGAATTTGTATTCAAATTCTGATGCTTTGTATTTTGAGCCATATATGTGTATATGCCTTTGACCTTGGTCAAAGATCTCGATTTAGGTTTGTTTTTTGATATAAAACTCAGCACAGCTATCATGCATTCCATCATTAGAATAATACTTTATGATTATACAACAAATGTCTTTCTCCCGAAGCTGATATTTTAATAAGGGTGGAGTGCATCTGAAACTTATATCACATTACAAACTTCATATATTGCCAAACCTTAAAAACACACTAGGCACAAGAGGGAGGTTTTTCTTTTTAGTGGAATCTGATATTATCTGAGTTGTTACTCTTAGGTTTACTGGGTATTTTTATTTGCTTTATAAATATATGTTTGCTAAAGCATAATAGCTTTATTATTGTAATAAGTTTATGTAGTTCTTTGAACCTACATTGTTAAACACAATAAGATGGTAAAGTTATATTAAATAGGGTTTTAGAATCATGAAATACATATAAAATTTATCAACTTTTTTTTGCATGTCCTGAATTCTGAAAATGTATTTCAGAATCACAAGTACGTGTGGGCATTAGGATGCGAGGAGGCAAGTCATATTCTAGTTTAGGATCTCTCTCTAGAGCCAGACTGAGTTTTAATGAAACTCAGAACTTGAAGGGTAGATATGTTATATAAATAAAGCTAAGTTCCTTCCCTGCAAAGGCTCTGGGCTCAGCTATGATATTAGATCTCTGGACATGCATGACCGATTCTTACCATGAGGCACCACATAGGGAATGAGTTTCCAGGTAATTCTAAGATAGGTAAAATTATCTATACATTACTGACAGTGGGCATTTATTAATTAATGCAAGAACAGGCCTGAACAACAAAGCAACTTAAAATTCAATAACAAATCCTTTAACTGCACTTCTACAATGGCTGATTTAGATAACAAAAGTTGGAAATTTAGAAGTATCAGAATAAGATTTGTCTGCCATAGGCATCAGAGACAAGAGGAAATGCATAATAAAGTAACCTGAAAACTAACTTAGAAATAACAGCCCTCAGGACTAAGCAGTTCCATCAACAAAATCACTAAATGTCATCACTGGGATTTAGATGAAAGAGAAGAGGCATGGGGAAGGATATTAATGGATAATAAGAAGGATGAATAGCATGATTAGACTGTTGGAATAATAACGTTGCATGTGTGAATAGCTCTTCACTGTTTACAAAGCCCGTTCAAGTATCTCATTTGATTGCCACGATCACCTCATAAGAAGTAGAGTAGGAATCATCTACATTTTATAGCTGAGAAAAAAATGAGGGAGAAAAAGGGTATATGGGCTGGTCCAAAGTCTTAAGTAGTGAACTTGAACTGAGGTCTTCAGACCCCTAATCCAGAGCCTTTTTCTGTCACCACATATCCAAATTCCCAATTTCACAAGTCTCATTTTCCTATATTTAATGTAAGTTCACCACTATAAAAACACACAGTCACTAAGCTCTATTTTCAAGGTATTTTGGTTTGGCTCTCAATTGAAGGCTTGCTCCCATCTATTATAGATATAATATAGTATTGAAGGGTTTGGTTACATGTGGGGCTCTCTAAAGTACATGCTTTCTGTACACACAACCACTTCCTGATTCCAGATTGAAATATGGGACAAATCACAATAAAACCATAACCATAGAAAAAAATAACAAAATGAGACAAAAGCAGGAAACTATGGAACCATCTCACTCACTTATTCCTAATGCTTGGGCTGGAGGAATATCATAAATAAGATCCTGCCTGTGCATCTTATGGCTCCAGAAGTGAGAGGGGATCTGGCCATCAGCGAAAGCCTGATGAAAGCTATCTGTATGCTCCTCGTGGAATCCTGTATCTTCTGAGTTTGCTGCTATGATTTCTAAAATTATAGGATTAAGTTGGATTATTTCTAGAATCCCTTTCCCTCCAACTCTAGAATTCAATTACCTTTAGCTGAGCCTCCCATTCCCAAAACAGTTGATCGTTAATCATGTTGTCACAAAATGACTTCTGAATTAACTGTCTCAGCTGACATTTATTGAGAATTCACTCTAGGCTAAGCGCTAGCTGAAGAGCTCTCCCTTTTTCTGTAAGGTCTGGATTTTAACCTAGTATACATGCAAAGGAAATATATTAATAGCATCATTTTATGAAATTATTTAATCTTGATAATAGATCCCCCACTCTGCTGGACAGATAGAGGGGTACCTTATACCTACTTTTCAGTATTCTAGTCATCTCTCAGTTTACAACAGTCCTTTCATGTATTCTCTCCTTCCTAAATGAGTATCTAAGTGCAAACTGGTTTAGATCTGTCTTTGTGACATCAGTAGAGGTGTCAGAAATCCTGCTGATTCTCAGGCTCCCATTGTCCTCTATGATAATCTTTTATTAGCCACCTGACAACTGTCCAAGGGGATCTTCTAGAATCAGGGAGAATTTGGAGATTTAAACTCCACACTCCTCCCAACTCCATTCCATGAACACCCTAGCAGAGAATTCTATCCCTGTGCTCATGCAATAAGGTGGACAAGTTATTTCTTAGCACCCTGAAGGCTGCTGGGGGTACCCCAACCAGCATCATAGCACTCAGTCTGCAATGAGTAGGTCCCCTAAGTGATAAGAGCATGCAGCTTTCCTGGGAGAAGGGACCTTCTTTCTTCTCTTCCTTTTTCTTCTGAATAAGAATGGTGAGAGGAGGCAATAAAGATGGCTTTTGTTTACTCATATCTGCTGGCTCTGCCATATCTGTGTAAGGCCACTAAATTAAAGGAGAAGGAATCTACCTTTGGTTCTGCCTTTGGCCTAGGGAATGATTCTTTAACCAAATAAAAATTCAAGGATTGTTATTTGGGGACTAAAGGAAATAATGTTTATGAAGCTCAGGTGTCAGGCACGTAATAAACACTCAATATATTGTAACTATTTTGTGCTATTTTTTCCAAAGTATAATGAGAGTGAGCAAGTAGAGACCTGGAATAAAGAAATCTTTCAAGAACCTTGGCAATATAGCCGGAGAGGGAAGTAGAATTGAAGGACTTTTTTTATTTTGCTTGTTTGTTTTTGCTTTTATTTTAAAGATGGGGAGATATAAGTATAACTTTATTGAAGCCATAGCTCATACACCAAAAAATGGCTTGTTCTGTGTCACAGTAAAAGAAGCATATTCAAACAGAAAAAAAAAATGTGTCTTTACTGACATCTTTTCCATGATGCTGAAGCATACCCATATCAATCCCCTGGCACTATCTGATTTCTCACTCCCCATTTCTTTCAGGACAGACTTCCCTCCTCCTTTATCTTCTCCCTTAAAACTTCTCCTCCCTCTTCCTTTTCTTCCCTCTGCCCCACCCTACTTCTTTATTATGTACATTAACTTCACCTCTTGTCCTTTAAGTCCTTTCCTTTTCCTCTCTGGTCAGATCATCCCCTGGCCTGTCCCCTATTCATAATATTTTGTCCATCACAAAGGCTAGTGGCATCGAGAAAGGATGCTAGTGGCATCCTTTGAAAGGATGGGATTGGGAGTGCAAGTAATGGAATTAACTTTAGGCTTCAGGACCCTTGATCCTCTGAGACCAGAGAGAAGCAAGGAGAAATAGGTGGAGAGGCAGCTATCCCTGGAGGGTTTGGGAACTTGAGGAAACTCCTGACCAATATCTCTAGTTCTTTTCTGTTAAGTTAGAGGCAGAGTCATCTTCTGAGAATAATGATGGCAATCACGGAGGTGAGGACCTTGAAGCCACTGAGATGAAGTAAGAGGACAGCCATGGATTGCATGGAAGAGGAAGCTGATGGAGCTGCCCAAGAATCTACAGGCTGCTTTGAAAGTTCAGGAAAAAGAAAAGGGAAACCTTGATTTTGTAAGCGATGAGAGGATAAGAACATAGAAATTATGAATATGGGTATAAGCAAGAAAAGACAAAGTGTGTCGTGCAACAAAAAAAGAAACGAAAAGGCAGGATTACTACAAGGAGTTGTAAATGTGAATGAGGAAATTAGGAAATGGGCAGCATTTCCCATATTTGCATTCTTGGGCCATTTCTTTTACTCTATTATCCCATAGGGAATTAAGTGCTTTCATTAAAATTCTCCTTCCTGTTTTCCTAGTCCATGGGCATCAGGAAATAAAGCACCCGTACTGAATGGAATAGCTAAGTTGGGGCAGTACTCAGGAGCTGTTAACATGAGACATGTTGACTACTTTCCTATTTTCCTACTTTCTTAATGAGAAAAAGTAGAAAAGGAAAAGTCGCCTTTCCCTTTATGTTCTTATTTCTTCATTCATTGTTATCTATTTTAAGATTTCTCACTATTACTGTGATAGGCTTTCCTCCATTGATTTATTCGCTAAGCTTCTCTGTTTAGGTGAATTTGTTAATATACGTAAGAATTCAGAAAGAGACTGGGGAAAGGATTGCAAAGACAAAAGTTATATAAGAAATCAGAAGTTTTAGAATAAGTGCAAAATTTATAACACAGAAAGAGCATATATAATAAATTGGGGGGAGAATCACAATGAGTAGAAGATATGAAATATAGGAAGAGATTTGAAAGTTAGGAAAATAAGGGAATGAGAAAATTAAGGGATACATATGCCTTAAATGGATACTATAAAGTCAATTTGGTTTAATATTCCTTCCCTCCACCCCCTACCAATAATCCTAATGGTTATTTTTGAGTTATAAATCATGTTTTAATTGTTCATTTTACTTTTCTGGTTATCCCTCCTAGGAAAAGAACATAAAATGTTGCTACTTTTTACATTAGGCAAAGAGCACTTTAATGAAAAACTTGGGAAAGGAAGAAAGTGTACATTTTCATGAATAAACTTCTAAGTGACTCAGCCAATCTGAGAAGTTCACATTTTATATATTAGCGCTTCATTTTTTAAAAAAGAATTCTCATGTTTTTCTCATTAAGGCTAAATTCACCTCCATTTCTATCCATCCCATTTTCCTCACTTATTATCATGCTTTCAGGTGATCGCATACCAGAGACAAATGTATCATTAGCTGCTACAAACTAGAGTGAGAGGAACTGGTCATTTCCACCAAGAAGAACCCTTTATTCTGAAATAGCTCTAGTCATCCCGGCTGGAGCTAAGGGAAAACCCATGTGGAGAGCATGTGGTTCCTGCTGGTCTGGCTCCTTTGTCTCACAAGGTGTGCTAGCATATTTGAGTATTTATTTGGTTTTCTCTTGTTGTCTCTAGACCGTTCAGTTCTCCTGGCTGAAATCATGCAAGTGGAATGCATTTGAATGGGTGGAAATAATTTAAGTGAAATGATAATATTCATATGTTTGACCTAAATAATGGAAGCTTACACTGAGCTTAAAGTGGTTAAACATTTTCTACAGCTTGGCCTTCAGGAGCCCTGCTGACTGAAGTCAAATCAGACCGCCTTTCTGTAAGTGGCTTTAGTATATACAAAGGATAGCCAGGGTGTTTAGGGTAATCAGTAGATTATTTTTTGTTTGTCCATTTATCTTTTTGCTGAAGTTTAAAGATTTCTTTTGTTCCTGCTGTGAAAAATTAATAGCTCTTTGTATCTGGTGTTTTAAAGGCATGGAAGTAGTATTCATAATAACTGCCAATTATCAAGTACCTACTTTGTGCCAGGTATTGCGTGGCGTATTTTATGCTTCGTTTTTTGAAGCAACTATCTGAGGCAGGTATTATTAGTCCTGTGTTATAAAGGATGAAGCTGAGGCTTGGAAAAGTTAAGGTTCTTGCCCAGGGTCACATGGCGACTTGGAGGAGAACCATATGCCAATCCAGGACATTCTGGCTCCTTTACTCCATGTCATCTCTGCAAGTGGTATAATCCCACTTGACTGGGTGACCATAGGAGGATGGGGCAGAAGGCTTCGTCTGGAGAAGAAAGAATATTCTCTTTCACAGAGAATGAGAAATGTCCTTAATGAAATGTGTGCAGAAATCTGGACCTTAGATTGATGAAGGGCCATGGTGTCCTTGAGTCTGTAAACAAGGGACGGAAATGGAGCCCATTTTAAAAATTCTATCACTGAGTGCTTATTAAGAATAGGGGAGGAGAGAATTGAACTTTGACCCTCTTCCCATTTTTCTGGTGAAGTAGTTCTCTATAATCAGTGAGGATCATTTTAAAGACAGACAAAGGATAAAAGGAAGAAAAAAAAATCAATGTTTGCACCTTTTATTTAAAGTGTAGTGGTTTTAGGTGTTTCCTCTTTCCCTTCCATAGACTGTAAAATACTATTTCTAGACAGCTCAATGAAATATTTTTCCTGTACTATATCTTGGCTCTTTCCTGAGGGCTTCTGCTTTTCCAATGACTGCTGGCATCCAGAGGCAGTAAACCAGATTCATGCAACGCTTGTGTAGATTTTCAACCTGCTGCTAGAGAAATCTGACAGGTGGCAGGTAGTTTGCTCCTCCTCACAAAGTGGCTTGGAAAAGGTCTGGCTTTTAAAACTAAGAACTTTCCATGATTATGTGTCTTCTAGGCTGGCAGATATAAAAGAGTAGCTCCAATTCCAAGATTTATTAAGTCTTTAAGAGGCTAGCGAAGAAGATGTTTCACTGCTTTAAACTCCAGGGATGCTCATATCACCAGTGGCCAAGCATCCTGCCACGTATCTCAGTCTTACCACATGGGACTCTGTAATTCAGAATTGTTTGGAAATTTTAATTTTGCCAGAATTCTGGCAAGTGGGACGACTCCAAAACGCGTGTCTAAATTTAGCCACTTTCCCTCTCCACTGTGGTAAGATGACTTTTTCTTTTTCTTTTTTTTTTTTTTTTTTTAATAGCAAAACTGCTTTAGATTGGGAAGAGTGGGAGGAATGTTTGTTTTGGAGAACCTCTCCAAGCCCATGGAATCTTACAGTACAGAAAGAAAAGAAATATCAGTATCTCCAAAGACACAAAGGAGCCATAAAACCCGGAGCCTGTTTAGGGATATGTTAATGGCAGGAAGGAGACCAGTGCTTCCGGATATATCCTGAATAGGTGTGAGACTGGATTATGAACAATGTCACAGTTTACTTCTCGTGGTTTCCATGAAATTACTTCTCAGTCCTGCTGAACACCTAGTGGGAAGAGATCCCCACTAATAAATTCCTAAATTATGATGAACAGTACTCATTATAACACAACTCTGGCAGGCTGGCCCTCTTTATAAGATAGTTTTCCAGAGGGTGGTCAGGATGCCAAATAGAAGGATGGGAAATACCAGGAGGGAGCTTGTGAAACTTCAGTAGACACACACTAGAAATAGAATATCAAGCAATAGAACATAGCTGAGAGAGAAAATGGAATAATATCCTTAGACATTTTCCTAAATGTAGTAGAAAAGGAACAACTAGACTGGGTTCCATTCCTGGTCCCACCATATACAAATGGTCCCTGTGGGAAATTACTTAACTGCACTGAGGTAAACCTTCTTCATTAGTTAATGGCTATGTACAGGGTTGTGGATTTTTTTTGTGCATGTGTATTAAATATTAAATTGTTAAATACTATTAAAAATGTTGCTGTTCTGTTATACTTTGGTATATCCATTGCCTTTTCCTCACTCATCAGGCAGCTTTCTGTAGGCATTGCTCTGAGACCGACCATACAGCCATCAGCTGACCACAGAGATTAGTCAAGTTAGTCTATACCAGAACTGTCCAGCTTACCCAGAGAATCATCAGAAATTATTAAAAAGTGGTCATTATTGTAAGCCACAGAGTTTCAAGGTTGTTTTCACTAGCAATAAGTAATAGATGTGAGACTTCTGAGACGAAAGAACGACGCTGATTGACTATCCCATTTGACTGAGGCGGAATCTTGTATTAACCAACTATTTGCCCCAAAAGACTGTTTTAAACTGAGAAACACTGCCCCAACTGAAAATGACACATATAAAGTACTTACTGTTTCCACCAGAGGGACCATGAGGGTCTGTGATGTGGCTGAGTTCAAGTATGGAAGAGTAAAGAAATTACATCCCTGTGCTCCTCAAATTTCAGTGTTCCCATCAGTCGCCTGGGGCCTTGTTAAATGCAGTTCTGATTCATTAGGTCTAAGTCTCTAGATCACTGTCCAGGTTGCGCATGTCTAACACGTTGCCAGGTACTGTGGATGCTGCTGCTCTGTGGACCACACTTTACATAGTGAGGCTTTACATTACAAAATACTTGGAGCCTGGTCATGGTAAAGGATGCTCAACAAATAGCCACTCCTTCCCCCTTCAATGCCAGCATCTCTCTCTTTCACAGCTCCCCAGGAAATCTTAGGTAAAGAGATTTGACACCCCCACCCCCAAGCCCCCTCATGTCCATTGGGAATGACTTTCCTCCACCACTGTCATATGCTTCCATCCTTCAGCCCCTGTAATCTCATGAGAACACTTCCATCCACTGCACTGCTTGGATCTGATGTCCTTCTAGTCAAACTCAATGGACTATTTTTTCTAGTTCTTCCTCTCTTTGACATTTCTACTTCATTTGTCACTACTGACCATTTTCTTACCCTTGAATTGTTCTCCCCTGTTGTTCGGCTTACTGAGTTCTCCTGTTTTTGCTGACACATCCCCTGGATCACATTACTCTCTCCTTTTCCCATGCTCTCCCTACACTCTTTGTAAACATCTTGCAGAGAACCACTGGTATGTACATCTTCTAAATCTCTGCTTTGGGTCTTTGTCTCCCAGTGGTTTTTTTTCCTACTCAGTAACAAACATTCATCGAACCCCTCCTATTGTGCCAGACTCCCTGGGAATACAGACACAAATCCTGCCCTCTAGGGGCACACAGTCAAATAAGAATAGGCTGCAGGCAAAATTTGGAGCAGCAGGTCATTTAAATGATGTGATGGAGAAATGGGCTGTTTTTCTCTTTACCCACCAGAGAAAGTAAGACCCAACAACTCTTCCACCTAAATCCTTCCTCAGAACTGACCTCTAGCCTGAATTTCTTGGACAATTTTCAGGGCCTTTGGCTTTATCATCTCCAGATTCCTACATTGGCCTCCAAGATGTAGTGTTGCCAGACATCAGTTGAGGGCAGGGATGGTATGACTCATTCTGTGGTGAAATGAATCAAGTGTCTCCTCTGTAAGTAACGAGGAATGTTCTTTTCTATGGATTTAAAAGATTTTGCTTTACTTTTATGTTACTCCTTGAATTTACTTTGAATAATACATTAGTTATAATGAATTTTTTTGATGTTCCTTTGTTTCATTTGACTAATATGTAATAGTCGAGAATAAAGTTTCTTTCTAGCCTTTCCTTCTGCAATACCTTTTCCATACAAGAGCCCCAAAAGCTTTTAGTAATGTTAGTTGTAAAATGAATAAGTTTTAACTTTAAAGAATAATCATCCACCTTTAAAATTTCAGCCCTCTTTTTAAAAAGTAAAAAATTAATTTTTAAATCTTGATATATGATGAATTGTGGTTTTCCCTACTCCAGTAGTATTTGGCTGACATTTCACTTTACGCTTGTCATATTTATAGTCCCAAACTAACAACACATGGTGCAGGAAGGGAGTTATAGGCAATTGTGGCAGGATTTGTTTTAAATGATGTGAGAATGTCGATTACTCATTCTTGTTTCACAAGTAGCTTTCCCTCCACCTGTGTCCTCTCTATTCCAAGCTAAAATGATAATAATGATTTTATGACAGCACATAAATGCCAGTGAAGTCAAAGAATGTATAGTAAAACAAGTGTCTGAAGACCATTAATTCATAATATCTGTGCATAATAAATTTTTTTTTAACTCAGTGGAATATTATTTTAGTTCTAACTGCTTCCCTCTTTGTTGTAGGAATAACCTTCTTTTAGGGTTCACTGTCTAAAAGAGATGTTTAATAAAGATGGCTGAAAAATATTATTTTAGACAAAGTTGAAAATAACACTGTTGGTTCATAGCAAATGATCGCTAGATCTACCATTTCAAAATAATGGCAACAGAATGACACATTGCTGAGTGTTGAATCTTTGATTTGATTTGATATGGTTCAGCTTGTTAGCCCTCCATGATTTCTCAGCTATGACGGTTGGTGGTGAGGTAAGCACTGGAGCCAGGCATAACTAGGGACCATATCACAGTAGAGACTGGGATCCTCCAGGTTCAGAATTATTACCCTGTTCCAAGGTAGCAGTGTCCCTCCCCCCAAATTTGCTGCCAGAATTCCTCATGCAAAATTTTTAAATATTTCTCTCCTTTCAGAGAATATTTAGATTTTCTTTATTTAATGAAGGGTTTCTCTTTTCCCTTTTAGTGTTAATGCAGGATATATGTTTACCTGAGCTCTTTCAGCAATTTTGCCTAACTTCATCTGAAATGCTTTTATTTCTTATAGCCTAGCTCATAATCTGATCTAGCTCAACATTTCTTCCTCTGTGGCATTTTACATTGAATTATAGTGTATTCTGCATTTATGCTATCTCCTTTTATATTTCTCTCTTAATCATTTTAGGACCCTTCAAACTGACTTCACAGGGTTTCTTTGCTATTTCACATTTCTTCTCAGAAATCTTTCTCATTTGTTCTTGAGTGTGATGAGCTGAATTGCTTTAAAGCGGTGTTCTTTAGTATTCATCTTCCTTTCTTATAAGCCTCAAATCCATTTTATTGCAGTCACCCAAAGTTTCGAGGTTTCCATGGACAAATATCAAGATGTCCAAAAGAAGGTGTCAGCACACATCCAAGGTCTTATAAATGATGTGGGAGACGAATATTTATTGATTGGAAAGGATGCTTAAGAAAGATTGTTAGGTGAAGAAATAATGTTTTAAAATCAACATATACAGTGGGATCCCATTTTTATGTATTTGCATAGAATCTATTAAATATTTTATATTGTTAATGTAATGTGTAAAAATAAAACCCTTTAAGGATTGGCACCAACACAAAAAAATAATTTAGTGAAATATTTTAAACATATAAAATGTACAGAGATAATATAAATAAATAATATAATGGCCACATACCTGTGTGCCCACCGCCCAGTTTATTCAGTCTTAGTCTTTTGCCATAATTGGTGGAGATATATTTTAAAAGATATATAGCAATGTTACTTGCTTTTTTCTCTTTGAGATTTATCTATGTTGGCACATATAGTTCTGGTCCACTTATTTTCATTACAATATAATTCTCTAATGTATGACTATATATTCATGATTTATCAATTCTATTGGTAAGTGATAAGCATTTGGGTTGTTGCTTCCAGTTTTGTGGTGGTTGTAAACATTGCAAATGAAGTTATTAACCTTCTGTATGTGTTTTTCATTATCTTTTTATTATTGATTTTGGATTTAATTATAGTGGCAGAACATTATCTGTATGAGAATAGAGCTTTAGATTTTCTTTGAGCCTCATCTCCTGGTTATTTTTGTAACTGTTCAATGTAGACCTGAAAAGAGTCTAGTCAGTCTAGAAGTTGGGTGCAGGGGTGTGACTTGGTTGCGCACATATCCTGTCTCCTAATTTTTAGTTTGATCTATCGATTAATGGCATGTTTTTAAATTATCCCCTAAAATTCTCAATTTCTTCCTATAATTCTGGAAATGTTTACTTTATGTATTTTGAGGCTGTATTTTTTAGTACATAAACATGCAGAATTGCTGCATCTTTCTGCTAAAGAACTTGTGTTTTTTTCATATGTAATGATCCTCTTTATGCTTTTAATGCTTTTGGCTTTATTTTGCCTAATATTTAACATAACTAGGCTTGTCTTATTTTGGATATTTGTCAGCTAGTTTTTCATCTCTGTACTTTCAACCTTTCCATGTCCTTGAGTTTTACATATGATTCTTGTAAACAGATATTGGGATTTTGTTATTTTTATCTAATTTAATAATCTATTTAATAAATAAGTTTAGTCTGTTGGCATTTACTTTTATTAATGACTTATTTGTATCTATTTGTTCATTCTTTATTTGTGCTTTATCTTTAATGGACTTTTTTCTTTTCTGTGGGTTTTTTTTTTTCTTGCTTCCTGAACGTTTAGCCCTTTCTTTCTCTGTATTTGAACTATTCTTCTCCCCGCCCCTATTGATTTGGAAGGTAAATTTTCTATTTCAGTTTTTTGTTGAGAAACATTAAATTTTAACACCTATATTTGGTTTCAACGAGTTAAAATTAATCAAGATTTCTACATTTTTCCCAACCAATGCAAGCAAAGACTGCTACCACTACTATTCTTCTTCGTCTTTTCCTTCTCCCCCTTTTTATTTTTAAGAAATTGAACAGAGTTTCAAATTCTTTGTTTAGTTACAGAAGTATGAAGATTTCTTCAGGGCTATATATTGGCCATGTCAATAAGTTGTTCCAAGAATTGCTTTCTGTGTATCTTCTAGAAGTTGTAAACTGGTTCATTTACATAACTCCATTTCAATCCATACACCAAATTAAAAATTTGCATTGAACATCAAGTATATTTCCAGAATTGAGCCAATATACTGAGGTATGAAAGGACACTGTCCAGTTTTTTCTTCTATCCTATTGAAGCAGCTATCCTACATTCTAATTACTGAAATAGTTTTACTCAGACTTAGATCAGCCAGTTTGCACTGTAGTTCTTGTTAGGAATCTTGAATGCCACAGTTTTTATGGCTACACCTTATGCCCTACATCCTAAGCCTGGGAGTTTCATATGTAATATGTAGTGATAAAACTTTGACAAGCCACTCATAGAAAAGATATTCCAAAATATACATTTTCTTTTATCAGTATATTAACTTCTGAACATAAGAGTTAATTTTTAGTGAGTAGTTTGTAAACATAGGTACAGATGAACACTCTGTTATTGTGAGAATAAAAAGTAAATGCTATAAAAAGAAAAATAATTGAAATTACAATCTTACATGAAGTGGGTTTTTCTGTTTGTTTGTTTTTTAAAGATTTTTTTTATTGGGGAATTGGGGAAGGGGAACAGACAAGTTGCTGTCTTTTTGTTCTTCAGTCTAGTTGCGGAGGATGTTGCTTCACTGGCCCATGTTGGTATCGTCATTGCATTCTTCCCGGATGAGGCAGATCAGTCGCCAGCCTCTGGATGGTCACTCATCGCGGCTATTGGTAGCTCATGCTGGCTGCCAGCTACTCACGCTGGCTGCTAGCCGCTCACTGTAGCCTATGGCAGCCCACTGCAGCAGAGGCTGCAGCCTACACTGTCGCTGGGGTTCGCAGCCCAGCTCCAGGTGGAGCTGTTGTTAGCTGTAAAGGGCAGTGTCACTGGCCCTCATATGTGGGATCAGAACTGGGGCTGCTGGCATCCCAAAACCAGCTCTTAACCAATGCACCACTCGGCCGGCCCATGAAGTGGTTTTTAAGAGCATATATTTAGAGACAGATACAGCTGAAGACCCCCACTGAGCTACACAAATTACTTCTTCACAGCAATAGCTCTGATCTTTCAAGTTTATTCATAGCTTTCATTATTCCAGAAAGGGCTTTAAAAAAAAAAAAAAAAGAATATAAAGGAATATGTGCCGTGAGATAAATTATAAATAAGTAAGTAATGAAGTTCAAGTAAGCTAAAAATTTACACGTGAATATTTCATTTAAGCCAGAATTTAGCAAAATTTCTGCAATAGCTCTTGTATATTTGTTAGTAGCTCTCTACTTCCTAGCAGCTAATACAAAGTGGTGAGGGGTGATCGTTATATGATTCATAGTGTCCATGAGATTTGAAAAAAAGAAATTGCTCAGGGGCAGCATATCATTCCTGGCACAGAGACCTGAAAGTAATCTTTCCCCTGGGTAATCATGAAGCACTGAAATGTAAGGCACAATAATCTCGACAACCAGCACAGTAAATTCTGTGATGAGATGCACAGGCAAGTATAGACAAGTATCAGTGTAGACAAGTATCATCATAAATCAACAAGACAGTCTATGGTATTGAATTCCAAAGTGATCTGAATGTTTTGAACTATCCTTCATGCAACCTAAACTTCATTTCTCTCACTCAGCCTTTGTGGACATACTGTATGGTCATAAGCATGAGATTCTTTACCCCATGGTAAGCATCTGGAGTACAGCTAGTCATTCCTGTGAATGACAGTGCAGAACCACACTCTGTAACAATCAGCTGCACCGGGTCTGGCCAATATCCCCTGAGAAGTGTTGACAAACTCCCAGGGAGATGGCCTAAGAAGCCTTCTTTGCTTCCTCTTGGAGGAAACCAAGATACCTGAGAGTTCAGGACCAACATTTTCTCAGGAAGCAACTTGGGGCTCACTTTAGGATACAGATAAATATAGAAGAACTCCCAATAATTCACAGCAGAAGCATCCACAGAACATTAACCTTTACTAATGTGAGTAAGCCTGTCCAAGGGAGCGCTCCAAGATAAACAGAGCTGCATAATGTAGGCTGAGATAACTGAAGGTGTTAATTTGTTTATGGGTGTTAACTATAGGCTCCATGTTGGGGTCATCTAGTGAAAACGATTGCTTTGCCTGTAAAATGAGTGATCTACATGAGTCCTTCCTGGCAGTCGTGAGAGAGTTGGGTCTTTCATGGACCCACACCATTGCTAATAAATAACAGCAAACCATGCCCCGTGCCTATAGATGAGGATTTCATTTGTTTTGTTAGATCTGAAACGTGGTATGCACTTGTGATATTTAGACTTATTTTTTATATCTTTTCGCTGTCAAAGCTCTGATATTTAAAAATCTACTGTCTTTCCCATTCAGATTTTAAAAGCCTTTTCAATATAATTCTTATCAGTATACCAGAGAATATATTTTTATTGCAAATGAGATCTTTGTTACCATAGTTTGTTAAATTTTATTAATGCCATTGTATTTATGTAATCTATCAGTTTATCATTAGAATGATTTAAAATCACTAGTACTAAGCAAAATGTTACAGAGTATAGTTGGTCTTTTTTTTTTTCAACAGTGATCCTAAATATGTCAATTCCCTATGAGAACTGTTCTTATTATTTTTGCTTGATTCATTGTTAACATTTCATTTACACTTGGGTGCACAAATTTGTTTATTGGTGCACCTCTAACAAGGTATTTCTTCCATATATCACTGTTGTGATTAATGAAACCTTAATTGAGGTACCCCCACAAGACAAATAGAAAGCACTTTATTGTGTGCATGCCAGAACTAGTCATCATACCATTTTTATAGAACCTGTGACTTGATGGCCCTTTTTTAGAGAAATTCAGAATGTCTTCATGAAAGAAGTTTAAACTCCAGTTCTATTTTTCTTGAGTGAAAGTAGAAATCTTTCCTTAGAAATATTTTAATTCCTACCCAAACTTAAATGCTAGCAGAATTTTACTTAAGTTTCCAGAAAGGAAAGTCATCCTGGGATGGCTTGGATGAGAATGTTTGGAAATTTCCTGCAACACAACTATATTAAAAAGTCAGATATAAATAATTGAAATATGGACTTCTCTGACCATCATATTCATTGACATAGGAATTATTTGCATGTTTAATACCCTATACCTCTTCCATAATCAATGTTTGGGAATAATTTCTGTCTGAGAAAACAGTTTTTTTTTTAGTTCTTAAAAAGAACACTTAATTACAAGGATTTTGTTTAGCAGAAAAGACAGTGAGTGAAGGCTGATTTGGGTTCAAGTTCTGAATCAGCTACTTTGTAGCTTACGTTGGACAAGTCACCAACACTATCTGAGTCTTAATTTCTTTCTATGATAAAATTATAATTAGTAATATGGGTCCCATTACTTTGCAGTGTCGTGTCTTTGCAGGGACCAAAATGATGTAATGTGCATGAAGCCATTTAATCTATTCAATGCTGTCAACATGTTGCTAATAGTAGCATGGAGTTTTGTAATAAGGTGGCTCTCATTCGTCCTGATTTGTGGTACTGGAATAAAGAACAGTGTAGCAGGTTGTTTCAAAGCCTTCTGTGATTCCGAACTTAGCATGTAGACAGTGGCATCTTAGTTCCTCCTCTCAAAACAGCATCATTTCACTTAACCATGCACCTTCCTTGGCCTGACATGCTCTGCAAGAGTGCTGCGCATTTCATTTTCTGTATGATTTTACTTGGCATGCTGACAACAGTTCCGTGCTGATAGCCTTTATGCTTATCTCTGCTATTCACTACTTTTAAAACTTCTATTAATAGCCCCTGCATTCCGAACTTCTCCAGACTATATGTGTTTACATGTTAAAACCAAGTTACAAGATAACCTAAAAAAATAGCCTCATTGAATGAAGCAGTCATGTAATTTGTAAAATAATGCAAAACAATTCATTTTCATTTTTTTTTACTATTGGCCTTCTTTCCTTTTTTCACCTGTCAGCACCTTAGTGCCTAACTCCTTCCTTTTTTCCAATAAAAAAACACTTTCAATATTTTTTCCAATAGAAAAAAAAAACTTTCCTGCCAATCTTAGGATATACCTGGGCTGGCTCACGTGCTGTTCAAGGCAAGAAGACGGTTTATCTTTATCTGCATTTGACTACTCAATTCATTACAATATTTTCTGAGCACTTGTCACATTCTAGGCATAATGCTCTATACAAGGGACCCTTAGAGTACTGATAGCCTACTTGTAGCAAGGAGTTTCTACATGGACTATTTCACTGTTTGTTGAGTGAAAGAATGAATGTGTGAGAGGTTAAACAGAGTCTCTAAAGTTTACTTCAAATTACAAAGTCTATGAGTCTGTGATACTCGTATACATACATTGCATAACTATTATTACAAATTATATACACATAGAGTATACTTTTTTATTTTTTACTAGAATTATAATCTGGACATTAAAAAAGTGCTATTGCTTTTGTATTCCACTTAATTGCCTATGAATATATTATTTCCTGTACTTGTTCAGGAGAGGTCATGATAGCTCCTACTTGGTAGTGATTAAAGGGCATATGGAGGAGTAGTAGGGAGGCCAACCATTATGGTTTCCCCAAGAGCCACCCAGCTATGTCACTAAAAGTCCCATGTCTTGGGAGACCTCTCAGTTTGGGACAAAGTGGGATGGGTGATCCCTGTAGGTAATTGTCTGGGTCCTATTTCTCCTTGCATCTTGCATCATAAATTTAGTAAAGATATTAGAGAAGTGTTACATTAGAGATGTTGACTCCCAACATCCATTTCACTCCAGTAATTTCTCACCCCTTTGCCAGTGTTTGATTAGAGGTGGGAATGTCTAAACTAGTTTGGGTCAAAGAGATGTTAAGAAAAGTTGGCTAGGGGCTTCTGGAAATGGCAATTTCTTACTTCTTAGAGAGACACATAGAAAGGTAGCCTCTCTCTCTCCTGTTAAATGCCCCAGTGTTCCTGACACAACTTTGCAAGGAATGAGGCTTGAAATCAAGCCAACAGTATAGACTAAGATCCTTAATGATATTGCTAAGCTGTCAGAAAAAACAACTCCACAGCCCACCCTGCCTCTGTCTACCTTTTAGGTAAACAAATAAATACCCTACATGTATAAGCCAGCTTGAATCATATTTCTGGTTTGTTTTTTCCAGCTCAAGGAATTGCAGATGATGTTCAAGGGAAGATATAATTAGTGGCTGCCCTGTTTGAACTGGTGAAAAATTTAGCCCACTGTAAAGAGATGATTAAGGAGGGGAAACAGAGCAGCCATATAGAGGTGATTTCTTCAGCTTTAAAAGTACAGTAAAACCTTGGATTGCAAGTAACTTGGTTTGTGAGTGTTCCGCAAGACGAGCAAACATTCTAATGCAGTTTAACTTGGTAAAAGAGTGATGTCTTACAATATGAGTAGTTGTTTCCAGAACGAATTATGCTCACAAACCAAGGCATTACTGTACCACTAAGATAAAAAAAAAAAAAAAAAGGAAAGTGAAACAATTGATGGACCATTGAACAACAAAAATCAGCTTGCGTTGCATTATTTTAAGCCCTCAAGTTAATTGCTAATAAGAGTAAAAAGCTTTTTAAGTTTGTACACTTGGAGCTAAGATCCCTGACTCCAATAGCAGAATCTATCCACAGCATTCTTTTTGGTCCCATACCTCAGAAAGTTCTTTTTTGCTTTTCAGATGTTATTTGTTGAATGGATATAATATCCCTGATATTAGAATGTAAGACCAGATCAAAAAGGATAGAAATATAAATGAAGATGCTCATTCTGTGTGTGTGTGTGTGTGTGTGTGTGTGTGTGTGTGTGAGAGAGAGAGAGAGAGAGAGAGAGACAGAGAGAGAGAGGCTATAAACTATTCTTCTTTAAACTACACAAAAAGTCCATTTTATATTCTCAAGCTACAAAGCCAACAGTCTAAAATAATGGCCTTGGTAAAAGGAAGTTGATTAGAAATTTAACATGAATTTAATTATTCATTCTATGTCTCCAGATTGCATGTATCACAAAGACACATTGACCCATAAAATAGTTACCAAATTTTTTTTTTTTTTTTTTTTTTTTTTTTAGACAGCATAAGACAATATGAGAACAGCAGGTCTAAAGCAAAAGAAAGAATTCTTTGCATTACACTGTTAAATGGAACACTTAATCAGCTTTTTTGCCAAGAGAGAACTTCCCATTATGTTAAGTTATAAATAGGGGTGTAGGAAAACATCTACAAACTGAAAGGATGTCGACCTGTGTCTGTGGATACTGGTTGTTTCATAAAGTGTAATAGAGTCAGCATTTGTCAGAAAGAGTAACTCACAAAGACTTTTGGACATCTTGGTTTTAAGTCATTCTTTTTATCACTTAGTCTAAGGTTTGATGTACTGATTTGGTAAATAGTGCATTTCTCAGGGCACGTCTCTCAGAGAGTTTTGGCTTGCCCCCACTTCACTCCTGCTTTATCCTTAAGCCACTTCCAGAGAATTATTTCAGTTTTCATACATTATGTTATGGAAACACAACAGTAAGATTTGTAAAATAAATTTCAAAATAGTACTCACAGGAAGCCAGGCTGAATTCACTTAAGTTTAAAAAAATAAAGTAGGGCCGGCCGAGTGGCGCATTGGTTAAGCTCTGGTTTTGGGATGCCAGCGGCCCCGGTTCGGATCCCACATGAGGGCCAGTGACACTGCCCTCTACAGCTAACAACAGGTGGAGCTGGGCTGTGTGAGCCCCGGTGATGGTGTGGGCTGCAGCCCCTGCTGCAGTGGGCTGCCATAGGCTACAGTGAGTGGCCCGCAGCCAGCGTGAGCGGTTGGCAGCCAGCGTGAGCTGCCAATAGCCGCAGTGAGCGACATCCAGAGGCCAGCGACCGATCTGCCTCATCCGGGAAGAGTACAATGACGATACCAACAGTGAAGCAACATCCTCCGCAACTAAACTGAAGAACAAAAAGACAGCAACTTGTCTGTTCCCCTTCCCCGATTCCCCAACGCTGTTCCCCTCCGCCAATTCCCCAATAAAAAATCTTAAAAACAAAAAAAAAATCTAAAAAATAAAAAAATAAAAAAAAAATAAAGTATATGTTCATCTAGTGGTGGCTTGAAATCCCACTTTTTCCACAAGAGGTTAAAAAAAAATAAAAATAAAAAATGAAAAATGTGAGTATTGGTTGTTGCTAGGCCAGATCTTGACCTGAAGTGTGTAGCACTCAGGGTAGAATTCAACTCCCATGCTTTCTTTATTCAGAAATCTTATCCATTGAAGAATGAGATCATTAAGTAACAAGTCTGGTGGATTACACCGATTCGTCTCCCAGGGAAGACTTTGGCATTTGCACTTGAAGTGAGATAATAGAAACGGACCCATTTTTGACAGGGCATTAACTTGGCGAAATTAAATAAATGGATAGTTGGAGAGTCAATACAGAATCGATTCTGGAGCTTCTGGCTTCATCCAGACCTGTATTCCTCACCAACAATAGAGAAATTGTGAGCAAAGAGCCCTGAGCCTGTGTATCAGGAACTGAACGATGATGGAAAAAGTAGTTCAACTTGTCTTAATTCAGCCTTGTTTAAGTGGAACACATTTTAGTTTTTTAGGGTCTGTGACACAGATGCCTGTTGGATGCATAGTATGCTAGAAGCTCCACTGAAATTTACAAATGTGCCATGTCTCTGTGGAGGTGATGTGTACATCAAAGAGGAAATGCAAGACCCCAATATGTCTTCTGCTCTCCAGATGTTCCTGAAGTGGCTCCCTTTCATACTGGCCTTTCTCTAGAAGGAAACCTTTGATGCTAATCAGCATTTCAATTAGACCATTGAGGCCCAGAATTCCGAAAGTTGGATCTTGCCTCTGAGGAGGTCATTCATAGGTCATCTACTGTAACACTGTAATCCATGAGGCAGGCATGACTGTACTTTGTCCAGTCCTGAAAACACTATTGTCCTTTTCATTATGCTGTTGCCCAGCTTCTTAGGTGTTTCTGCTCTTGCGCAGTCCCAGGCAATGCTAAAACAGTTGGTGGCTATGGCTGAGAGAACTTAGCTCAATATGGAAGTAGCCAGGAAGTTGACTGAATCCTGGAATGTCAGGTTCATCCCTTGACTAAACCAACACAAAATTAGATTCTGGTTTAGATAGAGGAAGTTTGATGTTACTCACTAAAACCCAAGTCTCTAACACTGCAGGTTTTAGTTTTATATTAATATTGTTCAGTGCAAAGACAGCCATGCAATGCATAAGGACATTTCGGTCAACAACGGACCGTGTGTATGATGGTGGTCCCATAAGATTATAATGGAGCTGAAAAATTCCTATTGCCTAGCGACATCGTAGCCATCATGATGTCATAGCACAATGCAGTACTCATGTGTTTCTGGAGATTCTGGTGTAAACAAACCTACTGTGCTTCTAGTTATATAAAAATATAACACTTACGATTATGTACAGTGCATAACAATTGATAATAATAGTAAACGACTATGTTACTCGTTAATGTATGTGCTATACTATACTTTTTGTGTTATTTTAGAGTGCACTTTTTCTACTTATAAAAATGTTTGCTGTAAAAAAGTATGTTGTGTTATGCCAGCAGCAGCCTCATGCAATCACATGTTTATGCATCTCTTGATTGCATCATTTTCTCTAGTGCTCGATTTAATCTCATGTTGTTTTGTTCATCACAGCCCTTAAGCATACAAACTCCATTGCTAATGTTGCCAGTAGAGCCACATCAAGTGATTGACCTGGAAACAAAATTAAAAGTGATTAAGTGGTACAAAGGGGGAAAATCCATGATGGTTGTTGCTCGCCAGTCAGGCATGTATGTCCTATTCCCCCATAGCTACAATCTTGAAGAACAGGAGCAAAGTGACAAGTTGTTAAAAGATGTGCTTTATTAAAGGTAATGAGACTAACAAAAGTTTGAGAAGGGCCTATATCAGATAAGGAGAAACTTCTAATGACCTGAATTGAAGACCAGAAGCATATCCCTCTCAGCACCATCATGAACACAGTCTAAGCAAAAAGTTTGCTTTTTTTTCTAACATTGAAAAGACTGGACCCGACTACAGTGTGGAATTTACTGCTAACTCGGCGTGGTTTAAATGATTTAAGAATCATTTTTCATTACATAATGTGAAAGTGAGCAGTGAATCTATGAGTGCTGATGTGAAGGCAGCTAAAGAATTTTTGGAAACTATAGATAGGCTGATTGGGGAGGAAAATTACTTGCCAGAGCAAATATTCCATATGGGTGAAACCTCCCTATTCTGGAAACAGATGCCTGAAAGGACTTTGATACATAAGGAGGCCATGTCCCTGACAGGTTTCAAGGCTCGTAAGGACAGGATAACAGTCTTGCTCGGGGGGCAATATTGCAGGCTACAAATTGAAACCCTTTGTGATCTGGCACAGTGAAAACCCCAGGGCCTTCAAGCTTACCAATAAGCGCACACTCCCAGTGTGCCACAGGATCAGTAAGAAGTCACGTATAACTCAGCTCCTCTTCTGAGACCCCTTCCTGAATTTATATGCCAGCAAAATGGAGAAGTACTTTTTGGAGAATAAAATACTTTTCAAGATTTTGCGTATTGTTGATAATGCTCCTGGACATCCTCCTTTTATTGATGGTCTTCATCCCAATATCAAAATGGTGTTTCTCCCTGCAAATGCCACCTCTTTGACCCAGCCAATGGATCGTGGAGTTATGGCAGCTTTTAAGGGCTACTGCCTGAGGAGAACCTTTGCCCAGGCTATTGATGCAACTGACGAAGACACTGAGAAGATACTGATGCAATTCTGGAAGAATTACAATGTCTACGACTGCATCAAGAATGTTGTTTGGGCTTGGGCTGATGTCACCAAGGAATGTATGAATGGCATCTGGAAGAAGACATTCAAGAGGTTCATCCACGACTTCAAAGGATTTGTCAAGGATGAAGAGGTTGCAAAAATCCACAAAGCTATGGTCAAGATGGCAAACAGCTTTAAACTGGGTAAGGATGAGGATGACATTGAGGGACTTCTAGCGATGGTCCATAGGAATTGACTAATGAGGAGTTGTTGGAAATGAACAAGAACACATAGCTAAAGAAAAGGCAAGAGAAAAGGAAGCTGCAGGGGGAAAAAAAGGAAGAACCTCCAAGAAAATTCACAGTGAGGGGCTTAGCAAAAGATTTTGTAGACCTCCACAAGCCCCTTAAAAAGTTTTTAAAACATGGACCCCCAACACCAAAAAGTTTTTATTAACAGAGAGGAATGTTCAAGGTGCATCATCTGCTTACAAGCTAATCTATGAAACAAACAGAGCAAACCACCATGTGCTATTTCTGAAAAAAGTGACACCTCCTCAAGAGGTGCCTCAGGCAGGTCCCTCAGGATGGATTCAGAAAAAGGCCTTGTGATCATAGGAGATGACAACTCTCTGTGTGTTATTCCCCCTGAAAACCTTCCAGTGGGACAAGACATGGAGGTGGAAGATGGTGATGATGACCCTGACCTGACCCTGTGAAGGCCTACACAGTGTATGTTTTGTCTTATAAACAAAAAAGTTAATAAAGTAAAAAAACTGAAAAAGTTTTTTAAAAAATTAAAAATAGTACAAAACAGTATAGATAAGGATATAAAGAAAGAATATTTTTGTACAGCTATAGAATGTGTTTTAAGCTGTGTTATTACCAGACTCAAAAAGTCAGAAAATTAAAAAGCATATAAAGTAAAAAAGTTACAGTAAGCCAAGGTTAATGTTTTATTGAAGAAAAAAATATACCTCTTTATAAATTTAGTGTAGCCTAAGTGTAAAGTAGTATATAGTGATGTCCCAGGACTTCACATTCTCCCACTGCGTACCCACTGACTCACCCAGAGCAACTTCATGTTCTGCAAGCTCCATTCATAAGCACCCTGTATAGGTGGACCATTTTTTAATTTTTATACCGTAATTTTACTGTACCTCGTCTATGTTTAGATCCATAAAAGCATTGTGTTACAGCTGTCTATAGTATTCCATACAGTAACATTCTGTACAGGTTTGTAGCCTAGGAGTACTAGGCTATGCCATATAGCTTAGGTGTGTAGTGGGGTGTACCATCTAAGTTTGTGTAAGTGCACTGTATCATGTCAGCACAACAATGAAATTGCCTAATGATGCATTTCTGAGAACATATCCCCATCGTTAAGCAACACATGAATGTAAAATACAAGCCTTTATCTACTAAAAAATCATGCTCCATATATAAAATATGCCTTTCATTTGCCATAATAATTTTTATTAAAGTATTATTGATATACAACATAATATCAGGTCCAGGTGTATAACACAGTCACTCAACTCCTATATACCTTACGAAGTAATCACCACCATAAGTCTAAGTAACTATCTGTCACCATACAAAGTTATTATGGCATTATTCCCTATGCTGTACATTACATCCCTGTGAGTTATTTTATCACTAGAAGGTTGGGCATCTCAGTCCCCTTCACCTTTTTCGTTCTCCCCACAACCATGCTCCTCTCTGGCAATCATGTTTGTTCTCCGTATCTATGAGTCTGTTTCTTTTTGTTGCTGTACATTTGTTTTGTTTTGTTTTTAGATTATACATACAGTATTTGTCTTTCTCTGACTTATTTCACTTAGTATAATACCCTATAAGTCCATCCATGTTTTTTTATTTTTATGGCTGAATAACAACATATCACATCTCCTTTATCTATTCATCTATCAATAGACACCCAGGTTGCTCCCATATCTTGATATTGTAAATAATGTAGCAATGAACAAAGGGTTGCATATATCATTGTGAATTAGTATTTTTGATTTCTTCAGATAAATACTCAGAAGTATCCCTTCCTCTAAAATTTTTCTGGAATAGTTTGAGAAACATTCACCTGTGAATTCATCTGGTCCTGGACTTTAGTTGTTTGGTAGTTTTTGATCACTGATTCAATTTTGTTATTAGTGTATTCATATTTTCTGTTCCTCCCTGAATCAGCTTGGAAGATTGCATATTCCTAGGAATTTATCCATTTCTTTTAATTATCCAATTTGTTGGATTGTTCATAGTTTTCTCTTATGCTTTTTTTTTGCATTTCTGTGCTGTTGGTTGTAACTTCTCTTTCATTTCTGATTTTATTTATTTGGGCCCTCTCTCTTTTTCTTGATGAGTCTGGCTAAAGGTTTATCAATTTAGTATATCTTTTCAAAGAACCAGATCTTAGTTTAATTTTCTTTTCTATTTATTTATTTATTTATTTATTTATTTATTTATTTATTTATTTATCTATCTATCTATCTCTATTTTATTTATTTTGTCTCTTGTCATTATTTCCTTCCTTCTAACTTTGGGGTTTTTTTTGTTCTTCCTTTTCTAGTTCCGTTAGTTGTAAAATTAGATTGTTTATTTAAGATTTTACTTGTTCCTGGAGGTAGGCTTGTATTGCTACACATTTTTCTATTGAAAATGCTTTTGACGTGTCTCCTAGATTTTGGACTATTGTGTTTCCATTTTTGTTTGTCTCTCTTTTTCTAATTTTCTCTTTTATACCTTTGTTGACCCATTGGTTGTTTAGTAGCATATTGGTTAGCCTCCATGTGTTTCTGTTTTTTTCTAGTTTTCTTGTAATTCACATTTCTAGTCTGATACTGTTGTGCTTGGAGAAGATGCTTTATATGATTTCAGTCTTCCTAAATTTATTGAGACTTGTTTTGTGGCCCAACATTTAATAAATCCTGGAGAAGGTTGGTGTGCACTTGAAAAGAATGTGCATTCTACTGTTCTTGTATGGAATGTTTGTTGTTGTTGTTGTTTGGGGTTTTTATTTTTGTTTTTGTTTTATCTATTAAACCCATCTGCTCTAATGTTTCGTTTAAGGCCAATATTTCTGTTGATTTTCTGTCTAGATAATCTATCCATTGATGTTAGTAAGGTGTTAAAGTCCCCTACCATTATTGTATATTGTCAGTTTCGCCTTTTACATCTGTTAGTATTTGCTTTATATGTTTAGGTGCTCCTATATTGGATGGATAGATCTTTTCAAGTAGTATATCCTTTTGTTGAATTGATTCCTTTATCATTATATAATGCTCTTCTTTGTTCTTGGTTACAGTCTTTGTTTTAAAGTCTATTTTGTCTGACATAATATTGCTACCCCAGCTTTTTTGTTTTTTATTTGCATGAAATATTTTTTTTCCATCCCTCCAACTTCAGTCTGTATGTGTCTTTAGATATGAAGTGAGTCTCTTGTAGGTAGTGTATGTATGGGTCTTGTTTTTTGTTTGTTTGTTTCTGTTTGTTTTATCCATTCCACCATTCTATGTACTTTAATTGGAGCATTTAGTCCATCTACATTTGAAGTAATTACTGATAGTCATGTCCAGTATTTATTGCCATTTTATTAATCGTTTTCTGGTTGTTTTTTTATTTCTACTCTGTTTCTTTCTTCTCTTGCTCTCATCTCTTGTGCATTGATGACTTTCTATAGTGTTATGTTTAGATTTCATTCTCTTTATTTTTGTTGTATGTATTATAGGTTCTTTTGGATTATGGTTAGCATAACATTAATATATAACAACCTGTATTTATAATACTCTATGTTGATGATTGCTTAAGTTTTAACAGATTCTAAAAGCACTATGTTTATAGTCACACCCACATTACATTTTGTTTTTAATGTTATATTTTACATTGTGTGTGTATGTGTATGCCACTTAATTAATTATTGTAGATATAAATGATTTTACTACTATTTGTCTTTTAGGCTTCATATTAGTTTTATAAGTGGTTGATCCACTACTTCTATCAAATGTTTGCCTTCACCAGTGAGATATGTTTTTCTCTTTTATATTTTCTTATTTTTAATTTTGGCCTTTCTTTTCCAGTTAAAGATGTCCCTTTAATATTTCTTATAGTGCTGGCTTATTGATGATGAACTCCTTTAGCATTTGCTCGTCTTAAAACTCATAATCTCTCCTACAATTCTGAATTTTAACTTTGAATGGTAGAGTATACTTGGCTGTAGGTTTTCTCTGTTTTATCACTTTGAAAATATTGTACCACTCCCTTCTGCACAGTTTCTGCTGAAAAATTCGCTTATAGTTTTATGGGGTTCCCTTGTATGTATTATTGCTGCTTTTAAAATTCTCTCTTTAATATTCAACATTTTAATTATGATGTGTCTTATCATGGGTTTCTTTGGGTTCATCTTGTTTTAAGACTTTTTTTGCTTCCTGGACTTGAATGTCTATTTCCTTTACTGGGGTAGGGAAATTTTCAGTCATTATTTTTTCAAATATGTTCTCTGTCCCTTTCACTCTCTCTTTTCCTTCTAGGATCCATATGATGGAAATATTAGCATGCTTGATGTTCTCCCACAGGTCCCTTAAACTACCCCTTAAACTATCCTTGTTTAACTTTTTTTTTTTTTTTGGTAACTATCCCTATTGGGTGATTTTCTGGATCACTGATTTTTTTCTCCCACATTATCTATTATGATGTTGATTCCTTCTAGTGCAGTTTTCATTTCATTTCAGTTATTGTATTCTTCAGTTATGATTAACCCTGTTGAAGTTCTTACTGAGTTCATCCATTCTTATCCCTAGGTTGTTGAGCATCTTTATTACCATTACTTTGAGCTTTTTATCTGGAGATATGGAGATTGACTATCTCCATTTTGTGGTTGATTGGTTTGTTTGTTTGTTTGTTTGTTTCTTGGGGGGGAGAGTTTGTCCTATTACTTCATTTGGAACATATTCCTTTGTCTCCTCATTTTTCCTATCTCTCTGTTTGTTTCTATGTGTCAAATACATCAGCTATGTCTCCCAGTCTTGAAAGACTGGCTTTATTTGAATGTGTCCTGTGGGACCCAGTGGTGCAATTCTACCTGGTCACCAGAGCCAGATGCTCCAGGGGTGTTCCCTGTGTGGGTTGCATGCACCCTTCAGTTGTATTTGGGCCACAATTGCTGCAGGCACACCAGTGGGCATAGTTGACCCCCCAGGCTGACTGGCTGCAATGATTGTCTACAACTTCTGTGGACAATCTGGTTTTCTGAGTTGGGCCCCTTTCCCAAAGTGTGAACTGCTCTAAGCGGGCTCTAGTGCTAGCCAAACTGCCTGCTGGGTTTATCACTGCTTAAGAGGTACTGGGGGCAGCCACTTTGGAGGGGCTGAAGCCATTTTGGAGGGGCTCCAGCCAGAGTGAACAGATTGGGTGGAGTGGGACCTCAAGATGGTGGCAGGACAGGACAAATGGTACTAGCCAGGTTAATGGAGAGTGTCAGAATTGGTACCTGCCATGCTGGGCCAGCTAGGTGGAAGCAGAGTAAAATAAAAGAAACAAGTAAATAATGGCATCCACCGATGTTTTCACCCAAAAAAAAAGTTCTCACTGATTACTGCCCCTCCAGCACTCACCCTAAAGTTAGTCAATGTAATTCCTTCACATATGATCCAGGTACTTTTCAAACTGCTGCCTCTGCTCTGGAACAAAGAGCAAGTGCATTTGTGCATGAACCCTTTAAGAACATAGTCTCAGTTTTCTACAGTCTTTCAGCTCTTTCATAAGAAACATAAGCCCCACTGGTTTTCAAAGCCAGATGTTATGGGGGCTCCTCTTCCTGGTGCAGGTCTCCTGGCTGGGGAACCTGGTATGGGGATTGGACCTCTCACTCCTCAGGCATTAACACCGTTGTTTTAATAACACTCCCGCTGTGGATCAACACACCAGGAGTATGGGTCCTGATGAGACCATGTCTTATCCCTACAACCCATCTCAGTGTGGCTTTTTCTTTATATCCTTAGTTGTAGAAAATCTGTTCATCTGGTCTTCAGATCATTTTCAGCATGCTCTATATTAATAGAGGTTGCTCTATATTAATTTCAAATTTGAATGTGTCCATGGGAGAAGGTGTTTTCAGGATCTTCCTACTCTGTCATCTTGACCCCTCCCTCCTGCCATAATGATCTTAATTGGCAGAGTTTGATTACTCACATTTTTCAGACCCTCTTTTACCTCACTTTGTCATTCAAACTATAACCATCAGAACTCCATAAATTCCTAAAGAGGAGTCCCAAGAAATGTACATATTGGTTCTATTTGTATCTTAATATTGGTCTAGCTTTTGCACTTTTTAACAGAATCCCTGGTAACAACTTTTATTTTCCATGCCACAACATTCACTGGGATCCTGGGATCTCTTATTTTTCAATCCATATGCATAAATTAGACATTATCACTGGGTTCAAGTTTGTTTACATTTTTTATTCAATATTTATTTCCCCTCACCAACTCTTTTATTCACATATGTTGTCCTTGAATGAAGTCTCTGATTTATGAAGATAAATTATGAACTTAGCCTAAGTTAAGAGTGCCTTGTTACCTTTACAATACGATATTATCATCCCAGATGAAAATCCCGCTTTATGGTATTACTCTTTCCAGGAGGAGAAAGGGGAAAATTCTCCGAGCTTTATAATTATTATATTTCTTGAATCCATGGTGCCTTGATGAAAGATACAGCATTATTTTATGTGCACCCCCAAAAGAAAAAAAGCTCAAGACAAGGAATCTACTAATAATATAATAATCTAAGAGAATATAATAATATAAAAGAACTTATTAGACATGATTGCTACATGCTTATTGTATAAGTAAATGAAAAGACAAACAAATAAATGAAACCACTACGTAAGAAAGGACAGCCAAAAAGCTTGCATTTCTCAACATTAGCGCCAAGTGGAGGAAGAAAAAATTTTCCCCTGATTATTTGAACCAAAACCCAATACAAACACAGATTTGCAATCTGAATTCACAAAAATGATTGTAAATTGGTGTTGGATTATAAGACATACCTCAATTTCAGAGATGTTGAAATATATTTTTTAAAGCTTGTTTTAGAATCAATGAAAGGAACTAATTTAAATTGTTTAGAGGTTGGTGTTGTTTATAGGTTTGCCTATATTTTCTTAACTTTTAAAAGGTTTGAATAAACATCTATATGTATACTTTATTGTCCTGCTTCAAACTGGATTTCCAGATGTCTTAAGGTCATTTATTACTGGATAAATCTCTCTGAGTTCAACTTGATGTTTTGTCCCATCATCTGTAAGTTGGAACATTTTAGAGGCTAATGTTCATAATGAGGTGTGTACATTTTAAAGATCCCCAGAGCAATTCAGTATTGTTTTGCTCAGGGCACTGTACATCAAAATGCAATTGTCAGATGTAAAATGACACTGACAATATATTCGTTCTAACAGCTGGCTTTATGGTATTGGTTTTCAACACCCCTTTTCCATCAGATACACAGTAGACTATCATCTTACTAAATTTCTGAAATTAAGTGGTATCATTCTTCTCATTCACATTGAATGTTTGACTCTTAAGAAATACCCTGATGCTTCCTATGACTATGTGCAATTGAATTACTTTGCTACTGACCCGTATATTCTCCCATGGTGTCAGAAAAAAAATAATATAGTCATTATGGTAAAGCAGAAGTATGAGATCATGTTGAGTTAAAATAATTTAAAATGATCCTCTTTACACTTTTAATGGCCTGGAAGCTAAATGCAAATTTTTCTCTGATTTGATTTTGATCAGTGTTTTCTACTCTAAAACATTAGTCCAGTGATTAATTTAAATTACATTTGGAAAATCTTGCACACTCTGTTCCCCACTTACAAAGTCACAATACACATTTGAAAATTAAATGCAGTGGGGAAACCTAGTCAACTTTTCACAGCCATTTTACCATGAAACTGTCTTTCATATTAAACCTATTCCCCTTTGCATTATACATTCTAAAATGGTAGAGCACAATTATTCATTTTGACTGTGTTAGCAATGATTGGAAAGGCAGGCAGGAGTCAGCATGGGTGGGACCTTATGGGCTATTTTAATGGGAAGCCACTGAGGGGTTTTAGGTAAGAGAGTGATCTAATTTGATGTGCTGTAGGGCTAAGGAAATCAAATCCCCTTTATTGATAAAGAGTTCATTCCTTAATTTATTCATTCATTCAACAAATATGTAATGAGTGTCTATTATATGCCAGTCGTTGTGTTAGATGCTAAATAGGAAGGCTCGAATGATAGAGTAGATGGTAAATTATAAGGTGGTAAAATGATAGTTATCCCCGGATTGGAATCTTAAGATAATATGTTGGAGAAGTGTCATGATAGAGAAATTCAATTCAATACACATTCACGTTAGTACCATTTATGTGCTAGATAGCTGTTTCCTTTTACAGTTTTAGGGGGTGGAACTAGTACATTCCAGGCTGTTGGGGAACCTATAAGCTTCTGGGTGGAGCTCCATTTGTTTAGTGCCAAGTGTGAGAAACATTTGTAGAGCAAGAACTGAAGAAAGCAGAACAGTCTTTTCTTTGTCCTCAGACAATTCATAAACTTAAATACTGTAGGAGACTCCAGTTCCACTATCCACCTACAATCAATCTTTTATTTCTTAGTTCCCATTTTAGAATACATTAATACTGTGCCATAGTTTTCAAAGATAATGCAATTTATTATCAAAGACTAGAAAAACATAAAAAAGAAAATTACAGTAAGTCATGGTCATGGAGCTGGCTTGCTCTATGACAGAGAGACCAAGGTTTTCTAGAGTTATCTTGGTTCCTGACCGATTCCTAGTTTGGGGTCCAGGCCACATAGGTTCTTACAATAAAGTCCCTTATTATAGGAGGTAACTTGGTAGAAGGGTCTCTGTTCATACAATAAAAACCACAATCACAACAACAACAACAAAAAAAAACCTAATTAGATGCACTGAAGCACTATAGATTAGGGGTGATCAATAACAACGCATGAGAATGTGTCTTTTAGCTGTTGTCCAAGATGGTGTGGGGTTTTTTTTTGTTTTGTTTTGTTTTGTTTGTTTGTTTTTTAAGATTTTATTGGGGAATTGGTGGAGGGGAACAGCATTGGGGAATCGGGGAAGGGGAACAGACAAGTTGCTGTCTTTTTGTTCTTCAGTTTAGTTGTGGAGGATGTTGCTTCACTGTTGGTATCGTCATTGCACTCTTCGCGGATGAGGCAGATCAGTCGCTGGCCTCTGGATGTCGCTCACCGCGGCTATTGGCAGCTCATGCTTGGCTGCCAGCCGCTCACGCTGGCTGCGGGCCACTCACTGTAGCCTATGGCAGCCCACCATCACCGGGACTCGCACAGCCCAGCTCCAGGTGGAGCTGTTGTTAGCTGTAGAGGGCAGTGTCACTGGCCCTCATGTGGGACCCAAACCGGGGCCGCTGGCTTCCCAAGCCAGCGTTTAACCACTGCGCCACTCAGCCGCCCCCAAGATGGTGTTTTTCTCCATGTTCTTTTACTTACATCTAAACCTAGCAACATCCTCATCAAAGCCTTTAAGTTATAACATTTTTTATGACAAAGAAATAACATTTTTATTACTCATTGACATCTATAAAACTTTTTCATAAATGTGTGGGCTATATATTCTTTGACCATCCTATTGTATTTCAACAAGTTGGTGAAACATAGTTCAATCTTTCCCCCAGTATGGTTTATCAGAATAATTTTTATTGATATTTTTAAAAAGCTTCTTTTAACTTCAATTGTTAGTGTTGGTAATTACATGTAAGCTTTCAGGATTGTTGTCCAAATTGAAAAACCTTTGTCAAGTTTCTTTCATATTATGCTCTTACAGAATACTCGCTGTTTGTAGTATCTGTGCCAGGCACAGGAATTCAAATAAAGTCTATTTTGTATTTCCCATAAAAAATGCATGATGTATTTATAAGTGCATGTAGAGTCTATTTCTAACAGGAGTGAATTTCCATTTTGACCTGGTGTCAATGAAAACCAAATTCTTAGCTTAAAATTTTTATATGTCTAATGAATGGAAGAATTTTCCACAGACGAGCTACTGGTTGCATACATTCCAAACCTTGTTTCTACTCATTATCCACATACTTCTGGTGTGAAGTGCCCCTTACATCAAGGTAAAGCCCAGTAGGACTTCTGGTCCTGCACTTTGGTGTCATGATGGCGTACATCAGTACCATGGTTAGTGAGAGTATTCCTGGGAGCCATTCACATACCAGGCCAGCAAGCAATAAGCAAACTGTAAACAACATAAACACACCTCCCTAAGTACAAACTAAATCCACCCCAATTTCAACTTCCTCTTAGCTGGAGCTCAAAAATGCTCTTGATCACTCCAGTGAAACTCGACCAGAGAGAAAGTATAATGAAGGGTATTGAAGTGGAGAGAGACAGTAGGCTTAACCAATTGTGGTTTAAATATTTTATTTCTGTAATTTTTGGTAAAACTTATGCTCCTATGAACACATTGGTAGGGCCCCTTCCAGGGTCTTGGAAGGGGCTCATGCTGTTGAAAAGTCTGAAGCTTAAATTTCATTAGCTTTCCACCTCTAAGTTTTAGTTTCATCTTGCTTCCAAACGACAGACTTTTTCTGTCCATACCATACCTTTTTCTATTGCATGCCTTCCTTTCACAGTTTCTCTGGAGGCTTGTGGAACCTGGTACTACTTTCTAACTTCGTTTACTGCAGCTTTCAGCTTAATCATTCGCTGCTTATTTCTTTTCCCTCCAAAAGTGGTTGCTTTTGGCCTAAGTACCAAAGCCTAGAACAGTTACCTGGAACAGAGTAGGGAAGAGTGGAGGGCAGTATCACTTGCTCTGAATGGAACTGTCCTGAGTCATCACCAAGTTCTAATATCAGGGAAGTAAGTAGGCCAGCTGGGTGATCAGATGCACTGCTCTTGGTTAATAGTGCAGAGAGCACATTTAAAGGAATACCACTTCTAGGTTACTTTGTTTCTCAGTATTCCCATCACAATAAATTCTTTTCTTTAGATTATTGACACATTACCTTTAACATGCTTATAAATACACCACTTTGGGAGAATATGTTCAGGGAGAGGAAACAGCTCTCCTTGAACCACAGCTGTGCTTCTGAGGGACTTCCCTTTAATGAAAGGTATGGGACTATCATTCTCATAGAGAGGAATTTTGGGGCAAGCAGGATCCATGACTGGCATTTCAGGTACAAGTAAGTATTTAAATATTAAATGTGCTTATATAATGTAGGATTTCTCATTTTGCAGAGTTGCTTACATCTAAATGAAAGAAGTAGTATTGTGAGCTATCTGGTGATATGTGGAAGGTTATTTTCTTCTTATGCTTCTCATTCCTGTGGATCACCTCCCAAATCGGTGCCTCCATCTATATCTTCCACCCCCGAACTTCCCATGAAACTGTCCAAAGCTAACACTGTTAAGTTCAGCCTATCTGCTGCCTGTTCATCACACTTTCTTGTAATAATATTTATAAAAATTTATTTGTAATAGATTATATTTAAGTTTTAGGTTCATAGCAAAATTGAGGGGAAGGTATGGAGATTTCCGATAAGCCCGCTGCGCATACATGTGCATAGCCAAACCCATTATCGCCATTTCCCCACCAGATGGTACATTTGTTAAAATTGAGGACCCTACATTGAGAAATCAGTATCACCCAAATCCCACAGTTTGGGTGTTCATTTTCTTATTGCTGAGCTTTAAGAGTTCTTTATATATTTTGGAAAACATTCCTTTATCAGATATGTCTTTTGCAAATAATTTCTCCCACTCCACAGCTTGTCTTTTCATTATCTTGACATTACCTTTCATAGAGCAGAAGTCCAGCTTATCAGCTCTTTCTTTCATGGACCTCACCTTTGATGCTGTATCTAAAAAGTCATCTCTAAACCCAAGGTCAGCTAGATTTTCTCCTATGTTGCTCTCTAGGAGTATAATAGTTTTGCATTTTACATTCAGGTCTGCAATTCATTTTGAATGGATTTTTGTGAAGGGTGAAAAGTCTGTGTCTAGATTTGTTTGTTTGCATGTGGATGCCCAGTTGTCTCAGCACCACCTGTTGAAGCAACGGTCTTTGCTCTATTGTATTGCTGTTGCTCCTTTGTGAAAGGTCAGTTGACTGTATTTATGTGGGTTTCTTTCTGAGCTCTCGATTCTGTTCCATTGAACAATTTGTTTACTCTTTTACCAATACCACACTGCCATATGTCATTTTACCTTTTTAAAATAACTTCTTTACAAATTCCATCAATTTTTGTCTGAAGAAGTCGTCATCGTCATCGTCTTCTTCTTCTTCTTCTTTGTCTTCGTCTTCGTCTTCTTCTTCATCTTCTTCACTTTTGAAGGCTACTTCGCAGGGTACAGTATTTTAATTAGTGCCTTTTTTTCTCAATACTGAATATTTTACTCCACTCTTTTACTGCTTATGTGGTCTGAAGAGAAGTCTGATGTAATTCTTATCTGGGCTCTTCTACAGGTAAGATATTTTCCCCCACTGGCTTCTTTCAAGATTTTTCCTTTATCTTTGATTTTCTGCAATGTAAATATGGTATGCCTAGGTGAAGTTTTTGTTCTTTTGCTTTTTGTTTGTTCATTTGTTTGTTTACATTTATCCTGCCTGGTATTCTCTGAGCTTCTTGTGACTTAGATCTCTTACAGATCTAAGAAAAGGTTTTGAGTTTTTTAGTTTGTTCAGTTTCTTACTTGTTAGGATGGAGTGGCAATTTCCAAACTGCTTACTTTGAGCTGGCTCCTCAAGAGAAAAGAGCTTGCCTGGTTTTTCTGTGTCTCGGGGGCACTTAACATAGAGCCCGACACATAGAAAGCTATCACTAAAATGTGTTTAATGCCAGAGTGATAAGTGATAAATTAGTGAATTAATGACTTTAGCATTCTAATGATATTGATTTAGTGGGAAAAGTTTCCTCCATCTCAGATTTCTGTTTCCTACATGCACTGGTACAATCTTGCCCTCAAGTTGCTTCTCACAGTTTACTTTCTTTACCTGAAATTTAAGAACAATTATGTTACTCAAAAAAGATTTTAATTAATACTTTTATTTTGCTTTTATACATGGATCAACTTTGAGTGGGTTTTGTTTTGTTTTTGGTGGGGGAGGGTGAGGATAGTTGTAATATATGAGATATTCATGTAAAAATAAACTTCCAAGGAATTTCTCAAATATTATCTCCACATGAAAATATGGATAGAAAGAAATAATGTTAATGTTATGGCCCCCTGTTCCATCATTTTATGCGTTATAATAAAATAATGCTATATAATTTTCATAAGGATGAGGTTATTTTATTCTGTCTTTCTCATAGGAACTTCTTTCAAGAATACTATTCTACTCTACCACAGTCTAGTTTCTTGAAATCTAAATCAACTAACTTTTATTTCAAGTATCTGAGATGAGTTTATGCTTTTTTAAAAAGTCATTATCATTTTATAGAAACATTTTATCTTTTTGCCTCATCCCTCCTTTTTTACTTGGTATGATTAAGTTGTGAATAATTCAAAGCCTTTTTCCTCTTGTAATACCAAACAATGAAGTATAGCCGTGGCAGTTAACAGTTGTGAAGGATTTTATGAATATTTGAATCTGCAAACCCTCATTCTCCCGTAGCTCAGAGAATGTAGTTTCTAGCTGTGTTTCTTGCTGCTTTGAATTCAGATCTAATTCATATCAGGGTTTTGTTCACCAGGCTCATGTCAGCCTCGGAGGAGGTGCCCTGTTAATCGTGATCAATTTCAGAATGGCCAGATGATGAATTCACCCAGGCTTTCCTTTTCGGCTACATTTCCCTCAACCCACCTAAGTGTCTTTCAACAAATAGACAGAGTATCTTAATCAGTTTTTCTTCTCTCTCATCACACCTCCTGTCAGGATCCTGGAATTCTGCCTAGTGAAGGAAAAAAACAGTGAAATCCCATTTAAACTCATCAGCGGGATTTCCATTCGATTTCTAGACGCCACCACTGAGAGTTGCAAAGTCTCCCATTACAGAAGCTGAACAAACTAGGTGTTTTCAGCATTCCTGACTCCCTAGAATGGAAAACCATTACTCACCTCTTTATTCCATTTCCCCCTTTTCCAGATTGTCTCCCACTGCTCCATATATCCCACTCCCCGTCTTCTTTGATGCATCTCTCTCTCTCTTTCCCTTTGGCCCCTGGATTTAGTCTGCCATCAAGTCTGGCCAGCCACTTTCTGGACTAGACTTTCCTAGATTCTCCCTTCCCCGACAAGCTCCTAAGTACCTCTCATATTTGCCTCCCTCCAGAGTCCTGATGTAAGGTTTAAGACTTAACTTGCACAGTTGTATCTTTTTCCTGTGGTACCGTGCACTTCCAATTATATTCAAATAGTGACAAAAAAAATTTCTCCCCTCTAAAGGCAAAGAAAAACCCAAAAAACAAAAAAAAACCCAAACCAGTTGACCTTCCAATTGCATCAGCTTCAGTGAACACCTTTTTATTCACTGTCCTTCAGCATCTGTTCCTCCTCATCCAAACTTCTGTGCCTTCTCCACTAGCTTAGATGGGCAACAACTCAGCTTTCTCCAAACTCCGAAGCTCAAGAGAGAATGAAAATGGAAGATGTTAGTGCAGTGATCAAGCCTCTACTCCATCCATGAAATGGTCTCCCTAACAACACACGTGACCATCTGACACCCCACAAAATATTTACAAGATTATTAATTATATTCCCCAAACTGTCTTTTATATCCCTGTGGCAATATTGTAGTTACCTATTTATGCTGTCTAATCCCTTCCCCTTCTCCCTCCCAACTAGCAACCCTGTTTTTCCTCTATATGAGACTGTTTCTGTTTACTTTGCTCATTCATTCAGTTTTTCAGATTCCACATAGGAGTCAGAGGAAGTGTAATAGATATATATGATATGGGGGGGAGGAGTGGTGTGGCGAATTGGGGGAGAGGAGTCATCACTTTGAGGGGCAAAAAGTATAACTATTGCACTGTGTTGTACACCTGAAACTAATTAAAAATAAATAAATAAATAAATAAATAAATAAATAAATAAATAAAATGTGGGGGAAAAAAAGAAAATGGAAGATGTTAATCATGACACAGGATGGTCAGGCAGAAGATGGCAGGGGTACTTTTTCAAACCTCTATAAATATCCACAGTTCAAATTACAAAATTAACTTTACAGATTTGGCCTTGGACCACCCTGTGTGCTGAGATTGCAAAGGCCAGTCAGGCCAAGCAAAAGCTGAGGTGAGAGGACAGGATCCTTTTCAGGTGAGAAGAAAAGATAAGACCACGCTAGTGTTCTTGCAGGGGTTCACTTTAGAGAGAAGAGAGGAAAAACTTGGGAAAAAATAGAAGGATGCGAAAAAGAGTTACATGTGGCTCAATTTTATTTAAAACTAGTATTATGGTACCAGTTACTTTGAAGATCATTTCTAGCAATGATTGAAATTTTTCAAAACAGTGTATTATGTTTAGATAAAGGAGACTTAGCAAGAAAGAAGCAAAATAATGCTTGTGTCAATTAATATAATCTTGTGGGTATTCCTTCCTGCTTGACAATTTCAGGGCCCTGAATAGCTTGGTTTGGCTCTACTTCTTTTTGAAAAAGAACTGCTTTTAGAAAATGTTTCTGCTTTCTCTAAAGGATTGCAAGTAGAAAAAGTTACAGAGAAGTTACCCAACTAATTTATCATAAATGTCTTTAAACCTGGTTGTTTGGTTCTTGTTGAGAATGCTAAGTCTTGAAAAAATTATATATCCATTATCAAATTGGCAAGACATGCAGATTGAAAACAATCCAGTCATGTTTTAGATATTCCCCCCAAACACATCTTTTCTTCGCCAACTCATGGAGCTTCAGGTCTAAAGAGCAATCCCTTTTTCCATTTCTGAATGGAAAGCATGATTGAGGAGAGAAATCATGCAACCTTTGGTGAAGAAAACCCTGTACAGGGAACTTGCTCATGAAAGTAAAATAAAATGGCATGGCTCATTGTTATAAGGAACTGTTCCTTCTTTAATGAAAAACTACTCATCTGTTTCTATGAAGTAACAGCATTTAACTAATCCAAAAAATATCAAAAGTTGTTAACATTAGTATCTGTTGTATTCTACTTAAGCTGCCCAATTGCATTTTGACCCAATGCAATGACGAGAACCCTCGAGATACAGAGTGAAATTTGGTTCATGTCCTTAGTCTGCCATTTAATAAATGTGTCCTCATGGAAAAGTTTTGTGTTTCCTTTTTTGTAAAACAGTGGTCATAATAATAGTAGCTACTTCTCAAGGAGGCTGTATTTGAGAATGAATGTGAAAAGCAGGTTCAAAACAACAACAAAAGGTTTCTTTATTCACCCAACAAACATTTAATTATTGAGTTCCTGCTAAGTATCAGGCTTTGTTTTTAATACTGGGACTATAAAAATGGAAATTGAAATCCATCTCTATGGCATTTAGCCATCTAGTAAAAGCCGTAGTCAAACATCTAAACAAGGAGATAATTGATTTAATTAGCGCATATACAAAGTACTGGAAAAGCAGAGGAAATAACTCAAACCTGCGGGGGGGCGGGGGGGGGAAATGGAGAATAGCTTCACAGAAGAGATTAGCATTTGGGCTAACCTGAAGAATGAGTAAAATGTAGCCAAATGAGCATACAGTGGAGATTCAGGCAGAAGGAAGAGAATGTGTAAGACACAGAGGCGTGAGGGAACATGGCATATTTATAATCTGCAGATGCGGGAAAAGAGCCGAATGGGAAAGACAGGTTTAGGAATTTTCATCATATAAGAAGTAATTGAATCCAAGATTGAATGAAAGATGATGAGCCCTATGGCTGATTTCAGATGGATAAAAGATGAGAAACCCATGAAAGAGAATGAGAAATAGCAGCCAGAGAAGTAGATGGAAAACTAGAGGAAAGTAATGGTTTAGAAATTAAGGGAGGAGATCATTTTAAGAAGGGAGCAGTAATAGCGTCATATACAACTGAGAGATGAAGCAAGGAAAGGACCGAAAGGTATCCACTGAATTTAACAACCCAGAGATCCTTAGTAACTTTAGTGAGGGGTCAATGACGAGATAGATGTGAAAGCATTACTGTAGTGTTTTGGGGTGTGAATGGAAGGTCTGAATGTAAAAATAGTAAGTATGATATTTGCTCCTGTTTGGCTGAGAAGAGGAAAAAGAAAAGGATGGAGTCATTGTCAGAGAAGGAGAAGGACAAGGGTAATAGGGAATGTTGATTTTTATCTTCAGCAGTTAGGCTATGAAAAGAGGAACCTGTGTTGGGTTATAACTAGGGAAGACATTTCATTTCAGATAAAAGAGACTGGAACATCTTTTATTATTATTATTATTATTATTATTATTATTATTAGTTACAGATGTACAAAACAATGCAATAGTTATTTTTTCACCCCTTACAAAGTGACTCCCCCCTCCCGACCCCCCAACACCCGATATCATACATATTACAATTCCATTGACTCCATCCCCACACTATATTCCACATCCCATGACTATATATGTGTTAAATTATAGTTAACATATAATATTGTTCAGCGGCAGCTTCAGATGTACAGTACAGTGGTAAGGCCACTACACCGTCCATGAAGTGGTCTCCCTAAAAGGACATGCATCCGTCTGTTCCCCTAAAAACAAAATATTTACAACCTTATTGATTATATTCCCTAAACTGTCTCTTCTGTCTCTGCAGTAGTATTGTAGTTATTAGTTTATGTTGCCTCGTTTCTTCCCCTTCTCCCATCCCCATCACATCTAGTCCTCATCAGTTTTTTCTTTGTGTCTCTAAGACTATTTCTGTTTACATTGCTCATTTATTCAGTTCTTTAGACTCCACATATAAGTGAGATCATATGGTATTTGTCTTTCTCTGACTGACTTATTTCACTTAACATAATGTTCTCTAGGTCCATCCATATCATTGCAAGTGGTATGATTTCTTTCTTCTTTATAGCTGCATAATATTCCTTTGTGTAAATGTACCACAGTTTCTTAATCCAGTCATCTACCTATGGGCATTTCGATTGTTTCCAAATATTGGCTATTGTAAATAGCGCTGCAATGAACATAGGGGTGCATATAGTTTTTTGAATTAGTGTCTTGGGCTTTTCAGGATAAATGCCTAGGAGTGGAATTGCTGGGTTAAAAGGTAGTTCCATTTCCAGTTTTTTGAGATACCTCCATACTGACTTCCATAGTGGCTGCACCAATCTACAATCCCACCAACAGTGCAGCAGGGTCCCCTTTTCCCCACAGCCCCACCAGCACTTGTTAGTTTGTTGATTTATTGATGATAGCCATTCTGACCGGAGTGAGGTGGTATCTCATGGTGGTTTTTATGTGCATTTCCCTAAGGATTAGTGAGGTTGAACATTTTTTCATATGCCTGTTGGCCATCTGAATGTCCTCTTTAGAGAAATGTCTCTTCATTTGCTCTGCCCATTTTTTAATTGGGTTGTTTTTTTGGTGTTGAGCTGCATGAGTGTTTTATAAATTTTGGATATTAACCCCTTATCAGATATATCATTGACAAATATATTCTCCCATTCAGTAGGCTCCCTTTTTGTTTTATTGATGGTTTCCTTTGTTATGAAAAAACTTTTAAGTTTGATATAATCCCATATATTCGTTTTTTCTTTTATTTCCCTTGCCCATGGGGATGTATCAGTAAAAATATTGCTCAGAGTAATGTCTGCAAATTTACTCCCTATATTTTCTTCTAGGAGTTTTATGGTTTCAGGTCTTACATTTAAGTCTTTAATCCATTTTGAATTTGTTCTTTTATATGGCATAAGGAGGTGGTCCAGTTTCATTTTTTTGCATGCATCAGTGAGACTGGAACATCTATTGATGTTTTGCATATGTATAGCACATATATCTACATAATTTAGACATTTTACTGAGTTCTTACAAAGTATATCTTGATCATTTTATCAATTAAAATGTGAACATGCTTATCACAGGATATGGCTGAAAAGTAAATTCTAGAAACATGGGTGATTTTCTTAAAGCTGGGACGAACAGCTACACATCCCTTCATATAAGAAGCAGATTGGGCATCTACTATGTGGCAGCCACTGCACTAATCCCTGGTGATATAATGTGAGAAGGTAACTTTGGTCCCTGCCATTACAGTCCAATAGAGGAGGCAGACAAGAAAGAAAAAATCATAAAAAACCATTTTTAAAACATAATTGTGTTCAATTATTTCCTAGATAGGCAGGCAACCCCACGTTTCAACCTTTCAACTTTCTAATACCATTACCATTCACATGGGCCGGCCGAGTGGCGTGGTGGTTAAGCGCTGGCCTGGGAAGCCAGCAGCCCCGGTTCGGATCCCACATATGTGGGCCAGTGACACTGCCATCAAAAAAAAAAAAAAAAAAAAAAAATCCACAAAGCTTTCTTATTTTATTTCAACAGGCATTTGTTGGACATTAGAATGTTATCAGGCAATTGGCTAGGTATAAGAGGAAACAAGGATTTGGAAGACATACATTCTGCACGATGAGCTTATAACTAATTGTGCATACTGCACCTAAACCTTTCAAGAGTAAAATGTAATAAATTTAAATGAGGGAGAAAACACTTTTTATAGGAGTTCTACAGGTTTGCTATGATATACGTAAAGCATACATTTTAATTGCTATTTTAATTAATTAAAATCATATGAAGTGGGAACTGTACGAGATCCTAATGATGAGGTAATCCATAAATTTATTTTACAGATGAGAAAAGTAAGAGCCAGAGAAATGAGGGACTTGCCTAAGATCCCATAAGCCTAATGTAAAAATTACAGGTCTAATCAAATACTTCCATTTGCATGTTACTGAGTTATTAAAAATTAATCAGGTTAATATTTAATAAAAGAGGAAGATGTTTATGATACAGGGTTAAAAAATGTTTATTACCAATTCTCTGCACTATCCCTGTTCTAAATGTGTTTTTTCCCCAGTACCCCCAGTATCTGTAATAGGCAGTGGGGTTTTCTAGGTAGGCAGTGATAACATACACATATAAGTAATGAAAATTTGTTTCTTTCTTTTCAATTCCTGTATCTTACTTCTTTTACTCTTTTCAAATTGTACTGGCTAGGACATACATTATAATCAAGTGCTGATAACAGATATCCTGTCTTCTTTCTGAGTTTAAATGCAGTACTTTTAATATTTTAATAATTATTTTGATGGTTAATGAATATTTTTTGTGGGTGCTCATTAGTACAATGTGTTAAACAATTTTCTTTCTATCCCTACTTGAAGTATTTTATTATGAATGGCTATTGAATTTATTAAATGATGAGTCCTGAATATAATGAAATACCTGAATCTTTTTATCTATTCATGTATTGAATTACATTGGTATTTTAATCAATTCATCTTTATTATATTATATTTTTATAATTATTGGATTTATTATCTGATTTGTCAAATATATACTAAAAGACAGAGAATAGTAAAATACATTCTAATGTGATCACCTAACTTCAAAATTTATCAGCATTTTGCTATTCTTGCTTTATCTTTTGCTCTCTCAACCCCAATTTGTTTTTTAGAGTGTATTATTTAAAGGCAAATGTCAGACATCATGTCATTTCACCCATAAATATTTCAATATGCAGCATTTGCTGATGAGGTATTAAACTATATATCAACTATACCATTATTGCATCTAGCAGAATTAAGTGGTAATTTCTTAATATAATCTAATACCTATGTTATATTTGTATTGCCAGGAAAGTTCCAAAGGTATCTTTTTTACATTATTTTGTTCCCCTCCAAATCATTATCTAAATAGGATCCATAATTGCCAATTGCATATCATGATTGTGTCTCTCAAGTTTTCTTTATTCTAGAACAGTTCCCCCCCACACACATTGCCTTGTCTTCATGACATTAAATTGTTAGGGGAACTGGGTTATTTGTCCCAGAATGTCCTACATTCTGAATTTGATTGATTGCTTCTTTATGATGTCATTTCACTTACTTATCTAGCCTCATTTTTCCTGTTAAGTAAAATTCAGATCTAGAAAAATTATTGAAATTAGGGTCAATTTTTAGGCAAGAATACTTTCTAAGTCCTTCTAATTTTATCACATTTTTTGAGGTACAAAATATTAGATTGACCTACACTTAGTTGTGTTAAGATTGATCAGTTGACTCAGGTGGGGTCAGCCAGATTCCTGCAATGTAAATTGTCCCATCATCCTTTACCTAATGGTTTTAGTGCTTTTCCATGATTATTGTCCACATGTATTATTTCATTAAGGGTTGTGAAATAATGATCTATTTCTATCATTAATTTTGAATATGTTAACTAAATTCTTTTTCATAGAACTTTCTCTGACCAACCTTTTAGGTACAATGAAATAGAGATCATACAGGAAAGTCAGGGTTTTTTTGCTTTTATTTATCAACTTTCAGACTGTGACTTTTGGTCTTAGCAACCACCACTGGTGACCAATGAGATGATTTTTTTTTTTTTTTTGGTATTTTTAAGTATCATGGACTTCTGGGTTTTACATTTTTTGAAGTGTTTCAGTCAAATATTGGTTTTATTCTCAAATTGTCCCATATCAGGCCAGAAGGAACCCCTTCACATTTTACCCTTTGCCTTTTCTGACATGATGATTCCATCATCTTTAAAAGTCCCCTTTATTTCTAACAGAATATTTCCCAAGCTAAGCTTACTTATTTCCTCTATTAGACATGAAATTAGCCATTTCTCCAAGAAGCTCTGGTTCCTTTTATTGGGTAAGATTTGTTAATATTTTGAGTTTATTTTTGCACCTATGTTCAACAGTGAAATTGATCTTTTATACACACACACAAACACAGACACATACACACACACACACACACACACAAAGAGCTTTGTCTTGTTTTATTGTAATGTTAGTAACCTCGCATAAAATTCAAGCAGTGATTTCTCTTTTTCTATACACTGAAAGAATCTATGAGTGAAATTATTTGCTCCTTAAGTATTTAGTGTTTTACCTTTTCAGGATGGTGGTTTCTTTGTGAAAACATGTTTATTTACTGATTCCATTTCCTTAATAATTAGTTTACCACTAGCTCAACTATGATTTAAGGAAAAGAAATATGTTTTAATATTTTCCATAGCATTTTTAGATGTTTTCTATTGGGAGAGTTATCTGAGCACATCTGGTACAATATATTGACTCATGATTTTTTTAAAGTGAGGGAAAGATGGAAGAAAATGTTTCAATTATTCCAGAGTCTAAGTTTTCATTCCCTTTTATTGTTGAATTATTGTGGCTTCAAAGTATTGGTTGTAAAGTCCCTTTCCTCACACAACTTCCCATCCCATTTTTCTGGGTTTCCATCAAGGCAAAATTAGTCAAGACATGTTTATGGCATTTCCAACAGAGCTTTAAAATAGAAGATTGGCCACAGTGTGATATCCTGCCTAAATTTTCTGTTTCTCAGACATTGGTTAAAAAAAATTAAAAAAAAGTAGCAGAATTCTGTCTAATTTACTAAATCTTTTGTAAAATTACTGAATCTGAATTATTGGAGAACTACAGTGAGTAACAGAAAAGCAAAAGGAGTTGCCAGCTGATCAAGGGCAGTGAGATGTTGGGTACATTTGGTATTTTTAATTGGTTTTACAAAACTTATTTTCTCTACAGTTAACTATTCAAGTATGAGTGCAATAAAGCCTCGAAAGCTTGTAGCATAAAATTCTGCCATTTTATCAATTTCAAATTCCATTTATTTCAAATAGGTCTATACATCAAAAAAACTAAATCTGAGATGTCACATAAAATATGCTGATTAATGCATTTATTGACATATGCAAGATATAGAATTTTCTCCCTCTTGATTGATTATAAAGACTTAACTGTAGTCAAAACATAGCTTTTCAATAAAATGGGAAATTTCTTCATTATTTTAGTAGATGAATTTTTAATTTATTTATTTTTTATTTTTTTTATTTTTAGTTATTTTTTTCAGCTGAACCATCCTACTACCTGTTGGCAGATCAACAGCAGCTCAGCTCGGGCTGGGCATCTAACTACAGTTGCTCAGAGCTCAGCTCCCACTATTGAGCGAGCTCTTAACCAACTGAGCCACTCAGCCGGCCCCATTAATTTATTTTTTTTTAACATAACCAGCTTCTGTTAAGCATGTTTTGTTTTGTTTTTTTTTGAGGGCAATGTCACTGGCCCTCACATATGAGACCGAACCGACGCTGGCTTCCTAAGTCAGCACTTAACCACCGCGCCACTCAGCCGGCCCAGCATTTTTTTAAAAGAAATAGGGACTTCTACTTCTTGCCAAGATAAGTAACAGAGGCTGATTTACTTTCATGCCTGAAACAACCCCAAAACAGACAAAATACATGAAACAAATATTCTCAAGACTGGGTATCAGGTGATGAGGGGCAGTGAACTCTCAAGATGGTAAACAAATTAGGTTTACCTGAGATTGCTCCAGCTCACCTCCTTGAGAGTGTTTCCAGGTTGTGATGCAGAGAGGAGGAACCTGGACAAAACCTGGCAAGTTCCCTAAGTTGACAATATGATCTTTGAATTGGGAAGACCAAGGCTGGGATCACAAGGCAGAGTACCAATGAGGAGAAAACTACACAGAGAAAGATCTCCAGATACCTCCGGAGTGTCCCTTGGGTATCCAACTGAGGAATGGTCAATGCATGCAAGTGAGAAAACTACTCCCTGGCAGGAAGAAAACTCCCTGAAAGGGTTGGAGAGAATACCTGGCACCCACGCAGAATTGTTAGTCCCACAAGCCAAACTGGAAAACCTCACAATTTGCAGAGCTTTGGATAGAGTGCTAGAAAAATCTTGCCTCAGTAATGGAGGATAATTGTGCCCTAATCTAAGCACAGCTCTGGTTCTGCTTAACAAATCTTAAAAGCAAGACCCAGAAGGATCAAACTATTTCCAATTAACTTAACTGAAACCCAGAACAAAGCTTAAGAATATTTGTGTAAATAGAAATATTTCCAGTACCCAAAAAGGGAAAATTCACAATGTCTGGTAGCCAATCAAATACTAGTGGGTATGGAAAGAAGAAACAAAATATAACCCGTAAAAAAGGAGCAAAATTAGCAAAACCAACCCAGAATTGACACAGATGTTAGAATTAGCAAACAAAAATATTAAAAGAGTTATTATCATTGTATTTCATGTGTTCAAAAAGTAAGACAAGACATGGAAGTTATAAAAATAGAACCAAATCAAATTTCTAATAATTAAAACTATTATGTCTAAGATATAAAATCACCAGAGTGGATTAGTAACAGATTATATATTGCAGAATAAAAGATTAGTCAATTTAAAGATTTACTAATAGAAAGATCCAAAATGAAATACAGAGAGACACAAAATTTAAAAGATAAAGCACCAGTTAACTGTGAAACAGGTTCTATTAATTGATTTCCCCTATGTATCATATGTACATTTTTAAAAAAATAAATGGGATTTTTAAGCATAGGTTATTTTATAATCTGATGCAACAATATATTGTGAACATCTTTGCTTACACATACAACGATAACAAAATTTTTTTTTACCAGACTGTACACTTTAAAAATCCCTGTTATAGAAAAATAAATGCCTAATACCACAGCTGTGCTTGCTATAAGATAGATGCATGATTCAAAGAATGATGCAATAGCATGTTTATTTCCCTCCCTAAATGAATAGATCAGATGTAGCATGCGGAGTCATCCATAGAACCTCCCAGGATGTGTGTGTATGGCAGGGGGTGGAGAGGAGGGGATGGTCTTTATAATTCAAGATAAGTTGGCCAGTATCAGCATGGTGTGCATGTCTGCTTGCATATGTGGGTGGAGGTGCAGAGAGCCGGAAGAGGGGGTACGGAAGATAGTAAAGAAACTGTTCTCATTGGAACTGAGAACTGAGAGGAACAGAAGGTGGAATATTATGAGTAATTTAATACAAGAGTTTTGAGACTTAAATTCCAAGTGATAAAACTTGAACTCCCTCAGTTTATTCTCTATATCTCTGAGACTGTTTCTGATTAATCTGTTCATTTATTCTTTTCTTTAGATTCCACGTATAAGTGAGATCATATGGTATTTGTTTTTCTCGGTCTGACTTATTTCACTTAGTGTAATGTTCTTTAGTTCCATCCATGTCATTGCAAATGGTAAGATTTAATTCTTTATGGCTGACTAATACTCCATTGTATAATGTACCACAGTTTCTTAATCTAGTCATCTATCGATGGGCATTTTGGTTGTTTCCATGTCTTGGCTATTGTGAATAATGCTGCACTAAACGTAGGGGTGCATATATTTTTTCTAATTAGCATTTTGGACATTTTGGATTTCTCTGGATAGATACCTAAGAGTGGAATTCTGGGTCATAAGGTAATTTCATTTCCAGTTTTTTGAGATACCGCCATACTGATTTCCATAATGGCTGCTCTAATCTGCAGTCCCACCAACAGTGCACCAGGGTTTCCTTTTCTCCACAACCTCGCCAGCACTTGTTGTTTGTTGATTTATTGATGATAGCCATTCTAACTGGAGTGAGGTGGTAACTTATTGTGGTTTTGTTTGCATTTCTCTAATGATTAGTGAGGTTGAGCATCTTTTCATATGCCTGTTGGCCATCTGTATGTCCTCTTTAGAAAAATGTCTCTTCATGTCCTCTGCCCATTTTTTAATTGGGTTGTTTGTTTTTCTGGTGTTGAGTTGAATGAGTTTTTAATAAATTTTGGTTATAAACCCCTTATCAGATGTATTGACAAATATCTTTTCCCATTCAGTAGGATGCCTTTTTGTTTTATTGATGGTTTCCTTTGCTGTGAAAAAACTTTTTAGTTTGATGTAATCCCGTATGTTTGTTTTCTCTCTTACTTCCCTTGCCTAAGGGGATATATCAGTAAAAATATTACTCAGGGTAATGTCTGCAAATTTACTTCCTATATTTTCTTCTAGGAGTTTTTTGGTGGGGATGAGAGAGAAGGTGAGGGGATTAGAAAGCACAATCGGTAACCACAAGATTGCCACAGGGATTCAAAGACAGTTTGGGGAATATAATCTATTGGGTCGTCGGAAAAGTCATGACATATTTTTTTTTCTCTGTTTTTCATTGCAAAAGTGTGTCATGACTTTTCCGACAACCCAATATAATGCTGTAAAGATTTGGTAGGTATCAGATGGACACTTGTCTTATTAGGGAGACCACTTCATGGATGGTGTGGGTGCCAGACCACTGTGCTGTATACCTGAAGCTGAATAATAATGAATGTTAACTATGATTTAACAGGTATATATATAAAGTCACAGGATGTGGAATACAGCACAAAGAATAGAGTCAGTGGAACTGTAACAGCTATATATAATGTCAAAGGGGTAGTAGATTGGGGGAGAGGGTTATCACTTTGTGAGGAGTATCAATGTCTAACTATTACATTGTTTCATACACCTGAAACCAATAAAAACAACAAAAATACTTGAAATCCTTGCTAGAAAATCATTAGTTTGGGAGCAAGTAACTGACATTACAGAAGTAATCATCTGACCATATGTCCATGTGTTCATTCATTTAATAAATATAACCTATAACAATTACAGGATGAACTAGAGAGACAGGTCTCTGTTACAGTTATCCATATGTGAGGTGATAAGTACTTGAACTAGAGTGGCATATTAAGTATGACCAGACCACTGTAGGCTCAGAATTGGCATTAGAAGTATGAGGGTTGGCCAAGGAATTATTTCCATAGTGATAGATGGACTCCTGTGTGCTAATCTGGCCTCTCCATAAGCCTCGGTAAGGAAGGCAGCAAGCCTATAGCCCTGAGTTTCTCCGATTCGGTGGGCTTCTTCTTTTTCTTAGGCTGCCACGACCTCCCAACTTTGGGCATGCCTTTGTGAGGAACTGGGGAGGGCACTGGGGAGTGTATCCACCACCTGTGTCACTTAGTATATATTCTTTCTGTGTTCTTTGCTGGTATCATTGATAGCAGTGGACATGTTGAGTGGGACAGAGTTTAAGAGAGAAGATATTGCTTTCAGTACCCACTACACAGAAAGCTCTTTACAGTGTGCTGAATGAATGGAAGAATGAAACCCTTTTGAGTTCCTTAGAATGGTGCATTCCTTAAGGTATTTCCAAAGAAAAGATTAAGGGCCAGCCAAGTGGCTCAGTTGGTTAAGAACTCCCGCAAGAGTGCGAGCTGAGCTCTGAGCAACAGCAGTTCGATGCCCAGCCTGAGCTGAGCTGCCAACAGGTAGCAGGATGGCTCAGCTAAAAAGAAAAAGAAAGAAAAAGAAAGACTACATGCAAAAAAAAACACAAACTATCATCTTGAATTTGAACTCTGAGTAGCAGTGGTTGCCTGGAGTTCTGGGTTGAGTGAAAATTTGAGGTTGTGCCTGGGTTCTATAAGACAATATACTGGAGACAATATACTGGGTATAACCATCACTATCTACCTAGATCAAGGGAGAAAGAATGGTCATAGGAGGTGAGAATGGAAGGATTAGAAGAGTTTGAGGAAGAGGTCTGTGTACTGGATCCCTGTCAGCAGAGATGGAAGCTGAAGCCTTACGAGTAAAGGAGCACCTGGAAGAGGAAATGCAGAGGCAGAGGTCACACATCACTGAGGTCCTTCTCTGGCCCCCTCTCCAGTTTCCAACCACCTTTTGGCTTGGCTGCATGGGAACGGTGGCTGTAGCTTTTTTGTTCAGACACATTTAGTATTATGAGTACAGATGGCCATTGAAGAGCATGAACTTCGCAGGCCTAGCATTGAACGCTGACCACTTACTAGCTGTGTGATGTTGGCAACTTTCTTAACCTTTCAGAGCTGGTTTTCTCACCTTTAAGAGGATAATGACAATAGCTTGTAAGAATTTTGCAATAATACAAATGAAGTGTGTAATCAAATAGGTGTTCAATAAATGGTAGTTATTACAAGTATTGCACACTCAAAAGACTGTACTCTCATGGGATGTTACTTTATTATAGAAGTCGATTGTTATAAAAATGGTCAAAAATTTAAGAATGTTGGGCCGGCCAAGTGGCATATTGGTTAAGAGCTGGTTTGGGATGCCAGCAGCCCTAGTTTGGATCCCACATATGAGGGCCAGTGACACTGCCCTCTATAGCTAACAACAGCTCTACCTGGAGCTGGGATGCACGAGCCCTGGTGACGATGTGGGCTGCAGCCCCTGCTGCAGTGGGCTGCCATGGGCTACAGTGAGTGGCCGGCAGCCAGTATGAGCAGCTGGCAGCCAGTGTGAGCTGCCAATAGCTGCAGTGAGCGACCATCCAGAGGCCAGTGACTGATCTGCCTCATCCGGGAAGAGTGCAATGACGATACCAACATGGGCCAGTAAAGCAACGTCCTCCACAACTAGACTGAAGAACAAAAAGACAGCAACTTGTCTGTTCTCCTTCCCCGGTTCCCCAGCGCTGTTCCCCTCCCCCAATTCCCCAATAAAATCTTTAAAAAAAAAAAAAAAAGTATTTAAGAATGTAATATATACAAGATGTTCCTGTCATCAGAATTTACTACATAAACGGCTGGCCGAGTGGCGCAGTGGTTAAGAGCTGGCTTGGGACACCAGCAGCTCCGGTTCGGGTCCCACCTATGAGGGCCAGTGACACTGCCCTCAAAAACAAAACAAAACAAAACAAAAAACAGAATTTACTACATAATACTAGCAAGTAATTTTAGTATTAATTAGCTGAATGCTGGAACTGGTGATAGCTTTTTGATATAGAATTAAGCGTAATAACAGTAGCCATTTCAATGTTATACTGCTTATATATGTCAATCATAAAATTGACAACTTATAACTGCATCTGGCTCATCTTCATTTCTCCCTGGTCTCCTATAAACTCTCCCTGGTGGATGTTTTCAGTTGAAAGTGCAGTATATGCTAGCTATTGAATGAAATCTTATACACACAAAAGCAACCTTAAGGGGCCAGCCGAGTGGCGCGGTGGTTAAGCCCCGGTTCGGTCCCACATATGAGGGCCAGTGGCACTGCCCTCAAATAAATAAATAAATAAATAAATAAATAAATAAATAAATAAATAAATAAATAAGCAACCTTGTGTATTTAGGGTATTTGCCATTTTTCTGAGTTTTGGTGAAATCCCTAAAATTTTCTGTCACATCAAAACTCTCTTCCTCTCTCTCCTTCTCCCTCCCTTCTAATTATCTAGAATCTAATTATCTAATTATCTAGAATTCACAGAAGTGAATCTCTTCTTCTAGATCAGGAAATGTGCACTGACTTTTTCGTGAATAATGTTAAGCCACGTTAAGCATGGCATTCAGACATATCCCCTTTGTGGTATTTATGTGGTTTCTTTATCATCCCTCTTTCTAATAAGCTAAGCCATGATCTTGCCCGTTTTCCTGAACCTCATTTCTCATCCACACATATACTCTTCTCCAGCTCTTCCAGTTACTTGCACCTCACACACAGAGTGCCCCCTGGTTCCATGGTGCCGTTTTCCATCTTTTCCTCCTACAAAGAATATCTTTGCTTGTCCGATCTTTGTGAAAGACACTGCTGAGGCCTCCACCGGGGAGCCTTCCTGAGTGTCCATTTAAGTGTGTGTTTCTCTCTTCTTCTCTGTACCTGTAGTGTGTGGTGCAGCATCCATCTCAGCACTTATCAGATTGCTCAATAACTCTCTTGTCCATCTTCCCTTCCCTAAAAATAACCTCCTTGTGGAGAAAGACTTGATCTCTTTCCCTAACGCCTGTGTTAGTGCCTGGCACTGAACAGATAATATTTAAGTGCTATTGAGTGAACAATGAGCACCTTGCACCCTACTAGTTCTTTCTCAGGGTTGACAAGAGCACTGAGTTATTAAATAGTGCTATTTGTAGAACCCTCTGGAAGACCTCATCTGTAGTCGCCATACTTTGGTGTGTCCTGTGTGTAAAACTTTTGTATAGGAGATAAAAACTTCATTGTGGCCAATTCTTTCATTTCTTTCCCCTTCCTGGAAATCTCTAATTAAATTTTCCAAGTCCTTTTGCTAGTGACCTGAAGGCCCCAAGAAATTACATGTATTAGAACTAACCTAGCTTTGAATCTAAAAATGGTTTTTGTGGGCTGGTCGAGTGGCTCAGTTGGTTAAGAGCTTGCTCAAGAGTGTGAGCTGAGCTCTGAGCAACAGCAGTTCAATGCCCAGCCCGATCTGAGCTGCCGCTGAGTTGCCAACAGGTAGCAGGATGGCTCAGCTAAAACAAAATAAAATAAAAAATGGTTTTTGCTTCGGGGAGAGAAATTACTTTTTGGACAATTTAAACTGGATTTTCTTTCTGTATATGTTTTAGATAATAATGAGGTGGGGGGATCATAAATTAACCAGAATCTAGACAGAGGGTTTTAAACTTGGTGTATAGCATAGGTCACCTGTGTAAGAAATGTGCATTTTAAGAGATGCCAACAAAACATCGGTCGTCCAGTATGTAGTCTCTGGTCTGACTGACATCCCCTTAGATCCTTACTCCCATCTCCATTAATAATTAAGCATGCAAACTCATGCACTCAATCTCCCTCTTTCTTTAACATTTCTTGAGAAAGAAGTTGTTTACACAAATACATTATTTTTTCCTTCAAAAACTCTTAACTGATAACCTGTTAGAGGTAAGGACCTGTAATAGACACTTAGATGCAGTTCCCGAGGATAATATAGTTGCTAAGTGCTGTGCTAGGCTGAGGGGCTAGAAGAAAAGAAACATTAAAAAACAAGGGTAATTGGCCTTATGAGAAGTGCAAGGAGTGCTTTTGGAGGTCAGGGAAAGGGGAAGACACATTTGTGTGAGCTGCATTACTGAAGATTAGATGTTGAAACCAAATCTTCTTGCAAAATGAGTAAGAAATCTGTCTTATTTGCAATGCAAGGACAAAGTAGGATGGTTTCCATGCCCTTTTAAATGAACATGAATATTTAAAATGCATACATATCTTCAGTTTTAAATTTCATGTCTTCATTTTTCCAGCATAAGGTTAAGAAATATACCCTTTAATAGCATTTATCCTTCAAATCTTTCTCCCACAGGCTGATGGGTACAGTTTGGGTATGTTGATAATGCCTCTGAGTAAAGGACAAATATGTAGCTCAACATGAGAACAGTAGCATCTCCTTATTCAAAGATATGCTAAACTTAACCTCAGAGAAGTTGTTGCTTCATTGGTATCTCTGAATGTCTTCTAAAATAAGATTAATTTCCCTCAGTTTGGGATGGTTAGATATGGCCTCACTTAATGGTGAGGGAGTGAGCAAGAAGCTGAGCTATTAATGGTCTTCCATTTCCAAGACTCTCTGATGACCCTTTTAGCCAATCCAAGCACAAGCAAATGAAGGTGAAAATAGTTGCCCTGTTGAACTCCTGCTAAGAGAAAATCCATGCTAGGCTGAGGGACTGGAAAGGTGGATCTTGTACAGACTCCAAGAAAGCACCTATAGCCTAGTGGGGCAACAATGAGCATATATCACCATAATTGAGAAATAATAAGCTCACAAGAAAAGTGAAACAATTACTGTAGGTAGGTAATTCTTTGGGAAAGCTTACACAGAAATGATGGCATTTGATCATTTTAAATAATGAACCTTAAAGGCAGAAAAATGGAAGAAGCAAAACACCAATCCTATAGGAGGGGAGGAAATCCCCACCCACATTGTCCTGTTTCTTACAAAGAACTAAGGGGATTCACTCACTTATGGTCTTGAAAGAGATGCTTCAGATTGTCTCTCTGGTGGTGATTTCCCTTGAGCCATTCATAAGATGAACTGCCCCTTCTTGTTTACAACCTGGGTGGACCTTTTTTTTCAAGCAGAATCTAGAGGTTTATGTGAGGTCCTCTGGAGCCATTCCTTTCTGAACCACCACACTCTTTCACACCGTCATGGTATTTGAAACCACATCATCCTCAATTATTCAACAACTATGCATAGGTCTTCAGAAGACCTCTTATCCAAATACCCACTCAGAAAATCTTTGACTCCCCATCTCTGGTTTGGGTGTTGGTTGGTAACTGCCTGAAACATGGCTGAAATACCAAAGGAAGAATGATAAAAGTCACTATATTGTGCACCTGAAACTAGTTAATATAATATTGTATACCAACTATATATAAATTAAACAACAACAAAAAACAACTAAGATACAAAAATTTAAAAAATAAATAAAAATAACAAAAGTGCTAAGAGGAGGAACAGGGGCTGAAACTGATAATATCTGCTTTACGTTTTTACTTTAGGAGTTCACATGCATGCTTGCTTTCTTCCTCTTGCTCCCTGTCTTACATAGGAAAGGAATTGTAAAATGACTGGTGATGGGAGTTCCCACACTAGAGTCAAACTACCTGGGCAAGATGTGTAGAAAATGAACACATTCAGTCTTATTACTGCTATCCCTTGACCAATTTTGCTACTTTAAGAATTCTCCTTTGCCAATACCCCTCCCAAAAATATAACTTTACTCAAGCTCTGGAAGTTTATTAATACCCAATCATTGCCAAAATAGTTAAGAGAACTTCCAATGCCTGAGAGAACTTCCAATGCCCAAGATAGTGGAGAGCTGGCTGGCATAGGAGAAAATGCGTTAGATAGAAACTTTTCATTCTGCATGCAAGTAATTTCTCCTCCCTAAAGGAATACCTGCATTTTCAGCTTCCCTTAAGTTAAACTGGCAAATAATTCCCTAAGTATAAGAAAAGACTATGGGCAAAGGGATGTAAGGTACTCAGTATTTCCTCTGCATTTGGGACTCAGCTTCTTTTTTTTTATTTTTTATTTTTCATTTTTTTAAATTTTTTTATTTTAATTAGTTTCAGGTGTACAACACAGTGCAATAGTTATACTTTTTACCCCTCAAAGAGACAACCCCCTTCCCACAATTCTCCCCTCCACTCCTCCCCCCCAGGGACTCAATTTCTTGACTTGCTGGTGGCAACCAAAATTGTAAAACTATCTCCTATTGGCTAAAACGATCTACTAAAATGGCTACTATTTCTTGATTGCTTACTATGGTTAGAAGTTTTTCTAAGCATTGTGAACACACTTTGTATTTCTGAGGTAATAACATCTCAAATGATGAGCGCTTAGGTAAACTGCCAAGAGTCACAGAGTCAGTGCAGGTGCATAGCTCTGAGCCCAGGGGCTCCCACACTCATCCACAAAGTCATGCTGTCTCCTGTGAGGAAATTGAGGCGCCGATGCATTTCCACTTGCCCAAGCTTACTTGGCTAGCTGGATTCATACTCAGGCGAAATGCTGAGCCTTCACACTTTCTTAATTTCTGTGCTGTTAGTCTGAAATGGGCAGCCCCAGAGCTTAACCAAATGACGAATAAGGAACAGTTTATCTATTTCTTTCAAGGAGGCTATTCCTAAATGAATCAGGTCAACTTGACAAAAGCTTTTATTACTAGGCTTGGAGAACTAAGGTGACTTGGAAACATTTTAATCACATAATGTATATACCTCATATAAGGCCTAGCTCTGAAATTACAGTTCTCTTGAAAGACTTTAAGCAGAATGGCTATATTGATGTTTCTATGATTATTGTTCCCAAATGCCTTTCTTCCACCTGGTAGTCTAGTCATCTAAGACATATGTTAAAGCAAATTGGAAAAACCAGGAATTAAATAAATCCAACTAAACCCTAGTGCACACAATTCTTAATTACTTAAGGATGGATTTGATAGTTATCAGCTTTGGTTAGGAGGATTTCAAGTTTAGATTTGTATCACTTGAATCACTGAATTGCTAAATAGAGATCTATTTGGTTATATATGCTTTTTTTTTTTTTTAAAGATTTTATTGAGGAATTGAGGAAGGGGAACAGACAAGTTGCTGTCCTTTTGTTCTTCAGTCTAGTTGCGGAGGATGTTGCTTCATTGGCCCATGTTGGTATTGTCATTGCGCTCTTCCCGGATGAGGCAGATCAGTCGCCGGCCTCTGGATGGTCGCTCACCACGGCTATTGGCAGCTCACACTGGCTGCCGGCCACTCACGCTGGCTGCCAGCCACTCACTATAGCTGACGGCAGCCCACTGCAACAGGGGCTACAGCCTACACCATCGCTGGGGCTTGCACAGCCCAGCTCCAGGTGGAGCTGTTGTTAGCTGTGGAGGGCAGTGTCACTGGCCCTCATATGTGGGATTCGAACCGGGGCCACTGGCATCCCAAAACCAGCTCTTAACCAATGTGCCACTCGGCCGGTCCTGGTTTATATGCTTTTGATGGATGCTCCCATGGGTCATTCCAAGAATAATTCCTGCATTTTGGGATGAAAGCAATTTGATAGGTAGCAAAAATGGGTAACCCAGATATTTCATAAATGTATACTCATATTGCTAAAAATATTAGGGAGGTGACTTTCATGTCAAAGCAAATAATAAAAGTCACCATAAACAGACATTAAATAATAGAAGGTAAATAAGACATACAAGGCAAAGAGAAATACAATTTTTCAAAATCTCCACAATTTTGTGCCTGTTGTCTTACAAGCCTGTTTCTTTTAGTGCAGTTTAACTTAAACTAATTAACTGGCTTTGCCCACATTCTTCTCTTGTTCTCTTAAAATGTCAAGAGCTGTTCAAGCTCAGGCAGGAGCCAAGGACCTGCCTTAAGGCTTGAAGCTTCAAGAGGTAAGCACAAAGCCCTCCAGGTTATGTTTTCCGAAACCTTTCCATTAACTAAAACGTTTTTGCTTAGGCTTGTGGCTGTGTTGGCTCTCCATCCTGAAGCAGAGGCGGGGCCTGCTATGCCCGTCCAGATGAATTCAGAGATGATGAAATCCTCTCAATCCCTACTCATTTCCCATGACTGTGTTCAAGTGGATGTGGTTTGCGCTTAGTACATGGCAGAGAGCGGAGTCCCTCATCCTTCTTCTGTGCCTTGTCCAGGCCTTTGATGTCTGATGTTGCAAAGTTCTGCAATGCTGGAGCTGTCAGGCACGTTGCCACCCTTCTTTTCCACCTCCCCTGTCCTCCACCAAACTACGTTATTTTTTTTTTTTGAGGGTTACCTTTTGTTTTCAACATCTTATAGTCATCCAAGCATGGTAAAACAATTTTAGATCATTATATAATTTTTCCACAAAATTCAACAGGCGTTTATAAAATCTGTTATGTACCTGGCATTGTACTTGGCACTAAAGAAAATACACAAAGGTATGTAATGTGGTCCCCAAAGATTGCAGAGATCTCTCTTGCAGATAAAAAAAAGTCATACAAATACAACTATTGCTAGACAAGTCAGAGCACAAACAGTAGCATGTAAATAGAAGAAGGTAAATTATGTTGTGTATAAAAATGAGGCAATGTACATGATTTTCAACCATTTCCACTGTATTTTTCTTTAATGTGCATAAATAAAAAGTCTCAGTTCTTTTGAATGCCTTCTTTCTTACTCAGTCTGATCTTTAGCGTGTAATCCATAAAAGGCCATTGCTCCCTCCATAAATCTTCTTTAATTCAAAGCATAACTCTCAGAGTTCAAAAAATGAGCAGATTAGCCATTGTTGCTCCTCATTGAAATCGTCGGTGTATAAACATCTCCCTGGAGTCACAACTACAGTCGGCATAAAAATAAATCAAGAGTCAGCTATAAGTTCCAATGATTTATCAATGAGTTTTTTAATGGTGTGTGTCTGAATTATAGCATTTTTGCAAACCCCGCCACCACTTGCTATTTTCATTAGTTCATAATATTTTTAGAGTTTACGTATGTACATAAATATACATACACACATATGTGTATTTGCATCTATAAATTTTGCATTTCATAATGGCATATTCTTTGCCACTAGATCAGCTGCACTATTTTTGGAAACATTACTCTCTTTACTTGGAAATCAGAACCTCTTAGTCAATCTAAATATGACTTCATAACTTTTATAGCTTTCACTCCATGCTTTTGCAAAACATTATTGTGATTGCAAAAGAGTTCTGTGTGGTTAAGAAAAAAAAGAAGGGACTCCTCACGACATACCCTAAAAATGCTCTGGGTTTTTGTTTGGTGTTGGGATCCTAATGTGACTGATGTGTTTGTGTGCTAGTGTGTGAACAGAAAATCTAAAAGGTTAAATAAAATAGTTTTTGTGGGTTTTTTTTAAGTTAAACTGAAATTTTTACTCCTGTGCTTTTTTAGTCACTAATTAAATTGAAGTGGAATCACCCAGAACAGTGCTTTCAGGGTTCCCTCTATCCTGGAAAAAAGATTAACATTAATTTAAAATGCAGAACATCATTAATTTTATTCATTAGACATAAGTAATTCTCTTACTAATCCATCATTTTCCTTTAGGGGGAGGGGGTTTCTAAAAGCTTTGTTTCTGTTTTTCAAACCAAGGCTTTTTTTATTAAATGAAATTTCATTTCATTTTAAATTTCTATTGATCTGATTGTAGCAAGTTTTAAAGCAGGGCTTCTTAAAGTTGTGTATACAAAGGAATCATCCGGGGATCTTGTTGAAATGTGCATGCTATTCCGAAGGTATGGAGTGGGGCCTGAGATTCTGCATTCTTAATAGTCACAAAGTGATGTCACTGCTGCTTGTCTGTAGACAACACTCTAAACAGCAAGATTTTAAAGTATCACAAGTATGTACTATTGCAAGGCTTCATCAATAGCATATTTTTCTGTGAACCACAATGGCTTCCAAGGGTATATTTGCCTGAGTTCTCCTTCTGATGCCAAGTTCAGCGTTTCTCACTCTTCGCATTGCTTATATTAGAGGTTGCCAGTCCAGAAGAATGTACCAATAAACCTTCTTAGGGATTTGGAACTAATCTGGTTCTAACCTTTCTCCAGACATGCATTTATACAGACTCTCAAAACATTCTAGCTGTGTGTAGAAAACTAAAACATGCTTTAGATATTGACATTTAAATGAATTTAATGTGATGTCTGCAGCCTCATCCCAATCTGACCTCTACTGTTTTCCTGAGCCCCAAGCATCACAGACCTAAAAGCAGCTCTGTGAGCTCCGCTCTAACAGGAACACAGAGACAAAGCCAATTCATCCTCTTTCAGCTGCCCTAGTTCTCAGAAAGACCCCTGTACCAGGTACACACCCCTCCAGCTAAAATGAAAACTGTACCTCTCCAACGGGGAAATAAACGTTTGTTAAGTGAACTTGAATAAGAGGAGCAAGAAGTTGATGCTTTTATACCACTAACCAATACTTATAAGTACTTTGAGTTGGGGAAGGAGGTGGGTTAAAATAGTTAGCCCTATAGCGATTTAGCAGTAAATTATCTGTACAGACATAAAACAGCGGCTGAATGGGTCATGCAACATTTGCATATTTTAGATCCCCACAGAAATGGTGGGGAAGGGGTGACCAACTGTCCAGGTGGGTGTATTAATCACTGAATGTCTGCATGTGTGGACCAGAGATATGGAAAAATTATAACATATACTTTAATCGGTGCACACATATGCCACACCTGTGCCACCAGCCTGTTGTCCCCCACTGGACAATATCAAAGAGGTAAATTTCAATCAAGACAGGCTTAGGGGATCAGCTCAGTTTCAAAAATGTCCCAGAGGTGTTTTTATTTGTTGAAATGTTGAATTTATAAGTCCGGAATACAAGCGCAAAGGAGTGCTGCTTAGATGACTTTCAAGAGTCTGGCACCGTCACAGGCAAAGCCCATAAAACATCCCATTTGTGGAAGAAGCCAAAAGTGTATCGATGTGGCTCATTATTCACAAGTCTCTTTTGGACTAAGCTTGTACATGTTTATACAGAGACAATTATGAACATCCTCTGAGAAATTTAAAGACCCAGATTCCTGAAATTTGGAACAAATTTCACTGGATATAAGAATTTGTGTATAGGACACCATACTAGAAATTCCAAATCTTAGAGTTGGAAACAACGTGAAGGTCATGAGTCCAAACTCTCTCTCAAAGCTGGAATCCTCTCGGCCGCATTCCTTGGCAGATGGTCATCCAGCCTCTGCCTGAACATTTCCAGGGATGGGAAACATACCACTTTTTGAGAAAACCCATCCCCTAATGACAGCTCCAAATGTTGAAACATTCTCCCTAATATACAGCTCAAATGTGCTTTTCTTAAATTTCCATCCATTGATCCTATTTCTGCTACGTGGAGCCATAAAGGATAAGTCTTCAGCTTCTTCAACCTTGATCAAGAAAAGCCCTCAGCTAATCCAAAATCTTCTATACTTCACTTTAACAGTCCTAGTTCCTCCATCTTTTGTCCCCATGACCAACCCTTACCCACCCAAATGAGCAGAATATCAACACCCTGAAAATATGATCCCTAGAACCGTACACAGTCTTAGGAAGTGATCAAATCAGTGCAGATACAGCAAAACTAATGTCTTTATAAGCTGGACTTTGATTTATTCATGTGGCATATAATTGCAAACTTTTTCCACCAGCCACATGACCCTGCTGACTTATACTGAGTTTATAAGAAATTAAAAATCCACAAAACTTCCACATGAACAGTGAATGGTAAAACACTGGCCTCTTTCCCATTCCATATTGGATGATACATTTTTCTTCTTAATTTAAATTCAGAATCTAACAGATATCCCTTTGAGGAGGCCAGCTCAATAACTTTGGTCTATTCTAGTTGATCAAATTTTTTTAACTACACATCACAGATGGGTGCTAATCACAGATTACATAAGTATCTTCCATCAAAGCATCGATGAAAATGCCAACGATGACTGCATCTTTCACATTTATCTTTATACTGGCATTGATTTGTTACTTTCACTAAACCAAGCAGCAATCCCAGTACATAGTAATTGCTCAATAAATGGTTGTTCAATTTAATGTACAGGTTTCGAACCATCTGTGTAGGCTTCAAATAGACTCTCATGTGGCTCACATTGTTGTGTCTTGCCCATTGAATATCACCAAAGATGCATTGGTAAAATGCTTTGCTAAAATCAAATGCTTTGCTAAAATCAAGCATAGTCATATATTATAATAGAAATGGGCAGTGGGTTGAATAAGTAGATCCAGATTCTAGTGCTTGCTTGTGATGGGCCTCAGGTAACCTTTTTTAGTCTTTGTTTCTACTTTATTTTTAAATGCCAATTACTATTACCTGCCTTGATATCCGTACAATTATTGTAAGGAACAAATGTAATAATACATGTGACGATAGTCACTATAAATCACTATGTCCTTACTACACAAACGTTAGAGCTTATGATTATTTTACATCATTCCTCTGATCTGCTAGGCAGCCGAGTGTTGCTTAGGTAAGAGAAATAAGATTAGTTGAATATCACTTGTCCTTCAGGAAGTCATGCTGGATGCTGGTGATCATCACTTTATTTTTCTACGTGCTCACAAAGGACCCTCAGATATAATAATTTTGGATCTAGAGCTAGCTATTATTTTGTCCTCCATTCTAATTCTAATTCTAAAGCTTTTCTTCTTGAGTCCTCCACTGAGTTCATTCCTTTTTTACAACAGGTGGTGAGGCTGGTGATTAATGTGTGTATGAAATTGCTGAAGCAGTGTGAGAAAGCACCTCGTTTCACTCCTCTGATCATGCTCATTATTCGCGCTATTTTCAGTCTCATGGTTCTTCTGTGAATGAACACTACTGTCAGTAATTTCAGTTGTGGGTATTGGCATCTTCAGATACCAGCAGATGTCCCTACCTTCTTTGTTTTCAATTTTCACTTAGGTTTTGAAACCTTAACTCTACTGGAAAATTCAGTTTTTATTTGCATTGACTCAAAATAGGCAGCACTGTTTAATGATCAGCAACAATAGAATAAAAACGTTTTCATCTTTCTAATTTACTGTGGACACATACACTATTTTAAATTTTTAAAAACAATTTTAGCTATATTTTTTTAAAACAACAAGCCTCCTTTTAGTTTTTTGGGTGTTTTTTTTTAAAGAAGAGGAAAGCACAAATCATGCAAAATGAGAATAGTTGAGTAGGCCTTAATAGATCCTTACCCTGCTGACTTCTGCTAGAAAAATAAAAGCGAAAATACTTCATTTGTATGACTTCATCACTTAAAAGTTGTGAATAATTTTAATGACCATATATTGGTTTTTAATATAGATTCAGTTGAAGGCTCGTTCTAATCAAAATTGTATCAGTTTGTATTTATTTCCCCTAAAAGGATAAATTCCTTCATGAAGGGAAACATAAGAGAATTATTCCTTATTTCCTCTGGCCTGAACTGGAGAATTTTACCCATGGATTATAATGTAAGTTCGTAGAATTTGTCAAGGAAAGCAATGAATTGACTTCATTAATACTGCCATTTTTAAAAAACATTTGGAACTTCCCTGATAGTGCTGAAATTGGGGAAGCCAAATCACTTTTACAGACCTGATCTGGATGTGTAAAGATAGTGGTGATACCTCAGAAAAAAACTGGGCCACCGGGAAACCCCTGGGCAAACTGGGTCAAGTTATAGGCACAATTTGAAAAGGAAGCCATGATTTCATAACCACGATTTTATATTAAATCCCAGAGACCTGAGTAGAAAATTCAGTTTATTCATACAAAGCTAACTAAGCCTAAATACTGGCTAGCATCTAAACTACACACTTAATGGTAGACTAGGAGAAAGAGTTCCACAAGTTTCAACAGAATGGCTCATAAAACTCTTAACAGACCTGGTCCATAATTTGTTTATGTCCTGACATATAGAACATGGAATTTCCACTGGATTCAACACACAATGTGTCCACATAATGCCTTGCTGTTTAGGGGAATGTTAATTGAAACTCTCATATCTTTTCACCATCCAAAGAACTGTTAGAAACTATAAATTTTAGTGTTTCACACAGGTTCGTTATGATAACAAGTTGTCTGGCAAGGAAACACTGACACTTTATGTAGCTTTTCCAGCTCAGGAAAGGTAGTTGGTAGACCATAACTTCAGTAACTTAGAAAATAACAATCAGAGAGAGAGTACACATATATTTAGACCCACTCTTAGTTCCATAAAGACAGAGCTATTAAGAGGTTTTCAAAATCTCCTTGTTTAAGAGTTCAGTATCATAAGAGCTTTGCGCAATGTCTTATAAGCCCATTTTCATGGAAAAACCAGGAGACTATGCTACATTGATAAAGAAGAAATGATATTATTCCCAGAAGCCTGAGCACATATCCTTTCTGTCCTACCTCCTAACAATAGAAATTAAAAGTCAATGTTGGCAAATTTTTATGGATACCTAGTATGTGCAGGAGCTATTCTATACATTCTATAGTAAAGAACAAGATAAACAAAATACCTGGCCTTCATGGAGCCTACATTCTACTGGAGGAGGAGGGTGGGACATATGAGAATATAAAATTAGAAAGACAAAGATTTCGATGAATATAAAATGTTCATTAGTGACAAAGGTTTTGATGTAATGGAGATGGCTAGGCAGTTACTGCAGTTTGAGGGAGGGGTCAAAAAATTCTAAGGGGTGCCTCATAACCAATCCATTGTCCTCCCTGAAGTCAAAGCGATATATTAGAAATGAATTTGGTTAATGTCAGCCCCAAACCTGACTCAGATGGCTTCCCTTTATTCATAGGACAAAATCCATATCCTTAACCTGACCCACTGACCCTGCAAGGTCTGAAGGTCTGGTTCTACCCAAGTCTCCCATCTCATCTTGCCCCCTGCCTCAGTGTGCTGTCATCACTCCATTCAGCATTCAGCTCTATGTGTCTTCTTAGTCATTATCACAGTTGGAATTTTTCATCTCTCCACATGATTCTTTGATTAATATCAGAGACCACGACTAGACTGGAAACCCCATGAAGACAGGGGCCACACCTGGTTTTGCTTACAGCTGTATCCCCAGGACCTGACACAACTTCTGGTACATGATAGATGCTAAATACATGTTTTGGAATGCATGAATGCGTGAAAGAGTCATGCAGGGATCTCAGATATGGGACAGCTGTTTCCAATACCAGTCAGTTCCATGAGCACACCGTCTAGAGATTCTTTTCAGGTGTAGTTTGAAAATTGTTGATTGCTTACTCAGATAAAGTATATTGGTTGCCTATTATGTATAGTGACCTGTACTAGATATTTAGGGCATAAAACAATGAAAATGCAAGGTTTCTGTCCTTATGGAATTTATATCTCAGTTAGCCTTTTCATAAGTAAGATAACCCTTAGATAGACTATAGCAAGTATTCATTTATTTATCCAACTAAAAAAAAAATGTATCAGATTTTATTCCATGGTAAGTCCCTGACTTTGCAAAGTTATGGTCTAATGTAGAAACAACACTTAGTCTAATATTCACACAAATACTTAAGTGCCACTGTGGTGTGTATTAGGAAGGAAAGCATTGAATGAGGATATATGATAGGATTTGGGGGTAGGGATCTGATCTCTTTGATTGGTTAGGACAATTGAAGTCCAGGGAAGGACTCTGAGGGGCAGTTCGCTAGGCAGAAGTCACAGTGAAATTTGCTCCACTTTGTCTTTTACTGACACCAAAATATGGTTGTGTTGCAGAATATCTAATTAGTAATCTTTGCAGCCAAACATCAGTGCACCAAATAGCTTGCTTCCAATCCCACTCCATGTATCTCAGCGTGCTGGTGGACAGAGCTCAGGCCACAGGCTGTGTTACTACTTGATGTTAATGAAATCAGATAGTCACACACCTAAGTATAAAGTCAGAGCCACACATAGCCACCATGACTGTAGCCCTCTGGTTTCTAGGGCACCCTGTGCAGAGCAACCCCTGTTCCCTCCTGGAACCCATATGACCTCCTCACAAACATTTCCCAGTGCCACACCAGAAATCAAGCAGCTATGTCCTGTGTGTATGTCACAGGAACTAAATAAGATGACTTTACTCCTCACATCAACACAACCTGAATGTGTGTTCATACGTTTGTTAGTTTTATCCAAAATGTTAAAGATCCCAACAAACTTTATTTTCAGAAGGAAGGAAGGGAGGGAGGGAAGTCAGTCAGTCTATGAGGCCAGGACAGAGAGTAAAGGGGAAGGTGTTAGGTAATATTTGACCTTCTTCTTTAACAGCTAGGTAGAATTTTAAAAACAGAGAACCCTGGGTAAATCCAGAAGGACAGACTAAGGAAATGACAAGAACAAGGTCCAGTGATAATAGAATTTGATGAACCGTGGAGGGTTTGTAGTGGTCTGGACTGGTTTGAGGGTTGCAAACCTGAAGGAGATTAGTGGGAAAGAAGAAAGAGGTTGAAGAAGATTGTACAAGACCTTAAGTGCTAAGGGAGGGACTGGGGGATTGATGGTGTAGGACATGGTATACAGCCACACTCATCTCCTCATCCCCCTCCACACCTCCCTTCGGCCAGTGTCAGAGAAAGACATGGCCCTGGATTGCATCCTACCCACCTCCTTGAGCACATAACTCCTTTAAGGGTCTGCTCTTTGCCAGGTGTCATCATCCTCTTTCTTCCCACTGGCTATTTCTCCTCAGCTCAGCTCTTTTCTGTTCAGGGGGGCCTTGATCCTGTATTCTTCTTTAATTTCCACCACCTTGTCTCCCTCTTTATCTCCACAGACAAGCTTCTTCAATCAATGGTCTACACTGACTCTTCCCATTCTCCCATGTTGCTCATTAAGGCTTCAACCCACTGCTGTCTCCTATGCTATTGTTCCTTTAAACTGGTCTTGCCAGCATTACCACAGCCTGCCTTTTGATTGTTCAGGGCACACTTTTCAGCCCGTATTTTACTATATACCTCTGTGGTATTCGATACTGTTGACTCATGCCTGCTCCCGAAAACTTCCTTTTCCATTAGTTTTTAGAACCACATCCGTTCTATTTTTTTTTTAGCAATCCTCATGGAATCCTTTTCCTCTAACCACACCTTCTTATACACATTTCCCTGGAAACAGATGGTGGGGTAGAGAGTTGTTGGGGAGTACCCTTGGGAGATAATACTTGAAAGGAAGAGAGGAAGGTAAGAGTGGGCAGAGGGAAAAGCTGATGCACAATGAGATGTAGCTGAGCCTCAGCGGGGGCCCTAAAGCTGGAATAACCCTTCAGAGTTGTCCCAAATTGAAACCAGGGGTCTGGGCCTTTGTATCTGGGCCTCAGCCAGCTATTGGCTGTGGGCCACCATCTGGGAGGATTATAATCTTGGGTATGGCAATTCCCTGTGGTTGAGAGAGATTCCCATTGAGGGACATTGGCTGTTATGGGGACCTCATACTCTGTACATCAAAACTGAACTCACCACTCTACTGCAACCCTCTTACAAACCTACTATCTACTTCTTCAACTCTTTTAATGGCAGCAGCATCCAGGCAACTGGATTTCTAGAACCAGAAATGTTCTTTTCCTTCTCCTCATATCCCAGTTCCAAATAATTAGCATGTCCTGTGAATTTTACTTCCTTGATCTCTCTTGTATCCAACCCCTTCACTCCATTTCTGCTGTTGCTACTTCGGTTCAGACATTCATTTCTCTCTCCTATTTTTCCCAATGGGACCTCTTTTTGCAGTCGTGACAGCCTACAATGTATTACTGTGTTTTGTACAAAGCTTAAAATCCTTTAACTGCATTCTCTCTGCTACAGGGTCAGGTCTGAACTCCTTAGGATGTCACAAAAGTCCTTTCCTGATCTGCCCTTCCTGTCCTGTCCCTCCCTTTAGGAATTCTCCTTGAATGCTGTTTGTAGCTAATTGGCTCTCCAGAGTCTGACTTACAGAGATAATTCTTGAGAGTTTAGGAAGGCAACCCACAACAGTAGATCACATTATACTTGCAAGGGATTTCTTCTCAGTCAGAAACAAAACCCTTGGCCCAGTGCAGTGATAAGCAAGGCATTACATTAAATACCAGTATTAATCTCAGGGGGTCATGTGACCTTTTGAGCTGCCCAGTTTTGGCAAGAAGACAGCACCCGCCTGCTAGCTGGGCTAATCTGAGACTGAATGTTGCCACTAAATCCTTATTGAGCATGATTTATGCACCCAGCTGTTAACACTGATACACTCTCAGTGCCAAGACCAGGCGCCATTCCCTGGCACTTATACATCCCTGCATGCTAATCCAGGCTCATGCTGGGATGGGAAGGAGAGGAACAAGGTCACCCCAAGTCAGGGGCAGTGGGCACTCTTGCCACCGTGTGCCTGATGGTGGAATGCTGTGTCTCGTTATTCCCCACATGCCAGATATCAGTAAGCAGAATATAAATTCCTTATGTGACAGGAAAGCATTCATTGCACATTTCTGGTCTTAATCATGAGCAGAGAAGGGGCGAGGAGAGAGAGAGAAGAGAGGGGAGGGGAGGAGAGGAGAGGAGAGGAGAGGAGAGGAGAGGAGAGGAGAGGAGAGGAGAGGAGAGGATTCCAATAGGTAGGAATGATAAGAGAAGTAGAGGGAAAGAGACACTATTAGCCCAAACTTGTTATTCTTGAAAGATAACTTCTGTTTAAAACAGAGCCCCTCTCTGAAAAGTGCAGGGCCAAGTTATGCTTTAAAAGTAGCTAGCTCCCCTTTTGATCTTTTGTGAGGAACCCAACACCGCCACCCCCATGGACAGCTGATCTCAGCCTCCCAGCCCCTCAGGTGATGAGGGATGTTTTTGCTTTGGTGTCAGCAGGACCTGACGGCAGTATTTTGGAACCACGGCTGGTTTCCTCCTCCTCTCCCTAAGCCCCATGCCTTCGCTAGGGTTTCAAGCCTGTCCCTCCCGAGCTGCCCTCTTGCATTCACTTTCTTCTTGAGCTCCTGAATGTTACCCTAGAGGGGGCTGCAGCACCGCAGGCTTCCGCCTCGCCGCCACCATTTGCTGTTGTTGGCTGCAAGTCCCGCGCTTCTAGGCAGCCAGCGAGGACCCTGCGCTCGTCTTACCCAAACAGACAAGCCGGCGCAGAGCGAGTCCCTGCACTCCCGGCAGCCTTTCTCCCGCCCGCCCCCCCAACTTCTTCATCCTGAATCAGATGTGTGCATTTCACCAAGTGTGCTGATCCGTGGCACCCAGGAAGTCGAAGCCACCATAAATCTCTTTCGGAAACCTTGCGCCCCCTCCCTTGCTGCACGTGATGAGGGATTGACAGGTCTTTTTTTTTTTTTTCTTTTGAAATGGATCCATACCGGTTTGCTGCAAAGTTCCTTTTGGAAGTTCCCTGGGCATTGTATTCAGAAAGCACCTTAAGGAACGCAGTGCCTTCCTCACTAGGTGGTGACCAACCACCCTGTCAGGAGCTTGCATGTCCAGCATGGGCAAATCCCATGTTGCTTGGGCATGGGCAACATGCTCACTCCTTGCCTTCATTTTCCTTTAATGATATATTTCAGGCAAGTATCGATAGTAAAAACTACAACTTCCTAATGACTAAAGTTGCTCATTGTTGTTCCTCACCAAAGGCATTCCGTTTTTAGAAATATATGGCAGATATACATAAATGAGAAAAGCGATCATAATAGCTAATGTTTTAGAAAATTGAATGCTTACATTGTTCTTCCATCGAAGCTGTGTTTTCTCAGACTCTCAAGCAATGTCTGGCTCCCAGACACTTCATCAGTACTCACTGAACGAAGGCCAGGCAAGGTGCGAAGCACTTCACATTATTATCCCATTTCATCTTCATGCAGTCCTATAATTTGATAGATAATGAACTGGACATGTAGAGAGGAGAATCTGTCTGCCCAAGGTTGTATAATAAGAAAATGGTTGACCCTTTGACACACCCCCCCGTGTGATTTGAGCCTAGGCTTTTAATCATTACAGTATGTTGCTTCATACCAACTAATAACTAGCTGTTTGTATAAAATTTAAAATTTCGCCCCAAATGCTGAATTATCATCACAGTAGCATTTGCCAGCTAACCACTGTAGATCATGCTTCGAATTTTCTTGCTTATAATATTTTCAAGTAGGCTCCCTCCCATTATACTTGTTATTATGCTTTGACATTTGCAGTTCTATAGTGTGATAGGTATTTCTGGAAAACCTTGCATCCTGGGAAACATGCGCTAAAACAAACAGGATTTACATGAAAATTAGAGCAGGTCACTGAATACCCTGGGAATTTTGTAGGCAGGACACCCACAAACGCAATAACAAACCTGTAAAAACACTAGCACCATTTCAAAGGTGTGTTAGATTTCTAAGAAATACTATTATACATATAGGACTTGACCTTTAAAACAAAAAGTAAAAGTAGCTTAATGGGTGGGGAAATAAGGAAAGGTAGGGTAGAGGCTGCTGAGTAATGGAAAAAAGGCAAAATTGGGCCGGCTGAGTGGCGCGGTGGTTAAGCGCTGGCTTTGGAAGCCAGCAGCCCCGGTTTGGTCCCACATGTGAGGGCCAGTGACACTGCCCTCAAAGAAAAAAAAAAAAAAAAAAAGGCAAAATGCACCAAGATGGGAGACCAGAGACAATTACTTCCCAGCAGAGCACATGTCCTGAGAGCTGACAGGAAGAAGATGGAGTGAATGGCATAGGGCACAGACCCGCAATCCTCCACAGCTGGCCAACAGCAGGTGTGTTAGCACACCTTGTATACAGCAGGGGTTGGAGAAATTGGGTATCCACCAAGGGAGCTCCATGAATCTTCAATCATTCCTCCACCAATCACACATGCAGGTGATCATGCCTCACAGCAGAGCTCCCTGCCCCAAACAGGCTACAGTATTAGAGGGGCAAAGAACATATCTTACTTACACTTTTCAGATCCCTAGTGCTTAACACTTTCCATATTCCCAGCACCTGGCACTTACTACCTTTTCAAAACATGTTGGTTTGCATTTCCCTCTCTCATCAAAGAACACATACATGTATATGTACATGTTACTCTTTCATTATCATAAAACTAAATACATGTTTTATCATATATAAGTTATATAATTGTCTCTGATAAATATTTGGATCCTTGCTTCAGAAAACATATAAGAGTTAGCAGTAGTGTATTTCCCCTAATACCCTTTAACTTCATATTATATGTATAGCATTAGTTAAAATAAGTGTTTCAAATCGTGACAGAATGTATTCTGTATCAGCCCTAAAGATTATTTAGTTTTAGAAAAGGATATAGTTTGATTTTTGAATCATTATCTGTCTATGCATCCATATATCCATCCATTCATTCAATAAACACCTACGATGGACCAGAGGCCAAACTGAGAATTAGGATACAGTGATCAGTATAACAGAATTACTTCATGAAAAATATCTTAGGTTAAATTTTGGGATAAATAAAACCACTTTATATTAGTAAACAACAGACGGTTTCAAATGTTCATCTCTTTAATTCAAAGTCAAATGTTCCTTATTTTATAATTAGACTTGCCAAAAAATTGCCCAAAATTAATATTATTCATGCCACCATGAAGAGATTATCATCATATTTTGGAGATTTTTCCAGTGAAAAAATCTTTTTCTAGTCGTTATGGAGAAGTTAAAGCAGTAGAGGGGAAAATCAAAAGAAATTTTGTTTTTCGATTTAACAGAATACCGTGAATGTTTTACTTCAAAATTAATTTGGTCAAACGATTAATATTTTAGCACGTAGCTTTATGTTCCATGAGACCATTCAAAGACACATATTAGCCACTCACCAAGATTATCAATAATTTATCATGGGCAATTAGAAAAGAAACTGTTGGAGTATTATTCAGCCATATAAAAGGATGAGGTACTAATTATACTACAGTATGAATGAACCCTGAAAACCATGCTAAGTGAAAGAAGCCAGACATAAAAGGCAACATACTCTATGAGTCCATTTATATTTAATATCCAGAATAGAGACAAAAAATAGAGTAACGGGTGTCAGGGATGGGGACCAGGGAGGAATGGGGAGTGACTGTTCATATATATGGGGTTCTGTTTGGAGTAATGCAAATGTTCTGGAATTAGATGGTGGTGATGTTTTGCCCAACTTTGTGAACATAGTCAGAATTACTGAATTATATACTTTAAAAGTGACTTTTGTCATGTGAATCAGTTTTTAAAAAGAAACGAAAATGCCGACTCCATTCATTCTTCTAATAATTGAGCTATTTTGTGGGGAAATTCAGACTAGCAAGAGATTCATGTGGGCTGGCAAATATTAGTCCTTAGTCACAGGCTGCTATACATGCCTTATTTCTAATCAGTTTTAAAATAAGACAGGATTTCAGATCCAGTCTGCTTTCCTTCTGTTGGGGTTAGAAAGGAAGATCTGGGAAATTCACCATGAACTGGAAAAGAATTCACTACAGAAAATACAAACAAATCTGAAGCCTCATGTGTAATGTCAGAAAATGAAGAATGGCATGATGCCTCTTCAAAGACCTGCTTAGTTTGTAAAAGAAATCTATTTTTTTTTTTCTATAATAGGAGATGCTAAGAAGACAAAAAAAGAAAAAAAAACTTTAGATATGTGTGTCCCGTGAGGCTTAGAATGTAATGAGCTCAGCCTGGGAGGGATAACATTTGAAATACAACTTCTCCAAATGATTGAACATATAGTTTTGAGCTATGTTACCTGGAACAAAAGGTCCTCAGTTCAATTTTCAACTAAGTTTTTGGTGCTGCACAAGTATACAAAAATTTAATAGGCAAAACATATAATGAAAAATTTTGATGCCAAATAAAAAACTTAATCCAGTAAATGACTACTTTGGAATGTGTAGACAATAATGGACATTATGCTAATATACACACCAATTGTAAATAAAGTTTTGGCTATAGGAAAAGAGTTGACTACCTTGTCATTATGGCCTTCATGATTAAAAGTTAACACTCTTCATACATAGGATTCAAAATATCTTCTGAAAACAAAAGCTAGAGCCTTATTCTAAAAGAAGCATTGTATTCAAGAGTTTAGTAAAGTTTTACAGGGAATGTTATACTTCTAGGATATGTAATAAATGTGTATTTTCATCTACATAGCAGACTCCCAGCTTCAGTCTTCTTGTAGTAAGATTTCCAGAAGTTTAAGGAAAATGTCAGAGGGAGAAAACAAATATAATTTGCCATTCTCTGAAATTTTGCCAAGTGTTTATCAAAGGTTGAAGTCCTATCTTCTATGGAGATTTTTAAAGGGGTTTATTAAAGTTCAAAGTTGGGAGACAGTGTCTTTTCAAATGACTCCAGACATTAGCAGCTCAGTTGAATATATGTTTTGTGCTCTCCCAAAAAGGAGAAAAAAAACAAAAACAAAAACCTCAATTATCTTTTGATTTAATATATATATTAAATCTTTCAAATTTGCTAGTTATGTGTTTTTATAGTCTCAGAGGAGGAGTAACTACAGAATTCCAAAACGGGTTTAATAATTTACCTCCAGCTGCTGTGATAAGCGGGAGAACCTGATACTTTATTCTTTTCCCTTTAAACTTTTTAATAAGATGGAGCTCTTGACAGGTGGCTTTGCCATCACTATAAACTTGATAGTTCAAGAGAGTGCCACCTAGTGCATGCCACTCATTTGGTTGGTGCTGTCCCCACAGGTGCTGTCTCCTGGAAAAGCAAATAGGAATTGAGTTTCTACTAGACCTTCTCCTACCTACCACAAGTTAGCGAAGTACCTGGTTTTGTAGAACTGAATGGGTGTTCCGGCTCCCTCCATGCCAGCCCCTCCTTGCTCAGGCTGGCTTTAAACAGTGTCTTTACAAGCCTGTGCTTGCAATTTCTAACCTTGTCGTTGACACTGCCATCTGCTTAAAATGAAGGCTTTGGGGGCCTGGGTATACCTCTTTCCAAATGACCAGCCATGCAGGGCTTTGAAAATCTGGCCTTTGATGTATTTTATAGGGATAAGGAAACATATATTAAAGCCAGCTCTGCTCCACACACGAGGCCACATAACTGAGTCAATACTAAACTTGTAATTTCATCTTCAGTTTCTGTGGAGCTTAACTGTTCTAGCTTTCCTATTGCTGATGACCTCATAGGAAATCACTGATGAGCTGACAACCTTTTATGATCTAGCTGAGGACACATTACTTTTGTCTTTCTCCTTCAGTGTATAATGAATACCAGTGCCTGTATAAATGTTAAAGAGTTATCTGCAAACGAAAATCAAACCATTTTAGAAGTAGAGTGAAGGCAAAGTCAGTGAGATATTCCTTCCAGAGTTTTCTCTTTTGCTCTGTAATCAGCCATGGAGTTTATAGGTAGAGAACTCATTCAAAGTTGGAAGGTGGACTGGAGGGAATGTTAGTAAGATGAAGACGAGACATTATAGGAGAGAATGTGACTTTATCAGTTTGGGGTGAATCAAAGGTCTGATAAATTTGAAGTTTTTTTCTCAGCCTGGATGTGTACTGATTTTGAGTTTCTTGATAAGGTATGGAGAGATCTTCTGTACACTCGTGGCCTCTATTATAGAAATGATATTGTTATTGTGGAGGTGTATCTAGGAGCCAGCCATTCAATTAAAAGCATAAAATGGACTAAAGCAATCTTGCACAGATTTAACATGGCATCAAAAATACATAAAATGGCTTCATTGTTTTAAAGAATTTTTAGAATCTTCATTTTCTTAATTATATTGTTAATGGAGAAAGGAAAATTACTGATTGTCTACTAAGGGTCAAGCACTGTGCTGAGTACTTTGCAAATGCCATTGCATTTAATCCTCACATTGATTTCCTTTGTGTTTTTTTTTTTTTTTGACCTAACAGATAATGCTTCCCTTTTATGGGAGAGGTAACTAGAGCTCAGAGAGACGAATGAACTTGCTCAAGTTCGTTTAACTACTAAATGATGGAGATGGGATTTGAACTCAGGTCTTCGTGATTCCAAAATCTATGCTTTCTAGCATTGACTTAAATTCACACAAAAGGGAAAAACATGAATGAAAAAATAAAAACAAAAAAAAATATATTATATATATGTAAATTCTGCAGTCTTCATGTTTTCATTATTTTGAATTTTAGCCTTAAAGGATTTAAAAAAAAAAAAAAAAAGCACACTTTGAGGATTAGCCTCCAAGCAGATTCCCAGTATTTCACCTGTACATGCCTTTTCCCTGTTGAAAGAATATTCACTCCCCTAGGAAATAGTTGTCTTTTGTTTTACCTTAATTATTTGGTAAAAGAACAGATGCGGGTGGTAATGGTAGTCTGAGTAAGGGCTGAACCATGGACACAGGTGTGAGGGCAGACAAACATCCTTACAATTTTCACCCAAATGCAAAAATGCCATATTTAATGTCTTTCCTCCTACCAAAAATAGTCTGTGAATTTTACCAAGGAACTAATGATATTAACTGCTAATATCATTGTTTGTAATTCACAATAGTATCGTATATGTATTTAGCAACTGCTAATATTATTGAGCAATTTTTTTGTGCAGCCAGATACTTCTCTACATCCTTTACATGTCTGATTTAATTTTCTCACAATAATCCAGTAGGGTAGGTACTATGATTAACCTCATTCTACAGTTGCGGAAACTGATTCAGAGAGTTTAGGTAACTTGTCTAGGATCAGATAGACTGTTCTGGATTCAGGATTCAATCCCAGTCAGTTGGATTCCAAAGTTCAAGTTCTTAAACACTGTGGTATTCATCAATCAAATAAATGTATGTACTCATTTTCCTTGGTGAGGATGTTTGCTTCTCAGATTGAAATTCTCATAGGATTTTTTTTGACAATGATGATCAGATTCTTTCTCCACTGGCTCAGTTTGATAGTCCCTAAAGGTACAAAATGGCTCCAAACCTCACCAACCTGTCACTCCCATTAAGCATATATGTTTTATCCTCAGGAAAAACAATTAAGATCATTGATGATGAATGCTTTGACCATGCTTCTCTACTATGCAGAAATAAGTTGAATATTGGACTTGGTAAGATGAAGTCTTTATTGTTCATCTACATTCCTAAATGTAAAAAAAGATGCCTTTGTGGTACATCTTTTAATCACAGTATATGTAAAATAGTTCTTGGCCACCCTATTATTTACAAAATGGGCAATTAATAGTAATCTTTGGTATTTGCTTTATTCCAGGGTTTCAAAGATTATTGTCATTCTATTTAATTGATGGGGAAACTGAAGATTTGAGAGATTTGCTATAAACAAAGAGTTTATTCAATGATTGGACCAAAGAAGAAAATACTAACCCAGATCACATACAAAATACCAAAAGTATTTGATGCCCTATTTGATTGGAAACATTTTGAAAATTTTTTGCATCATTTCAATTGAATTTTAATAAAACGTATTTGAGTGACTGTTATTTGCATTTATGTAGACAATCCAATATTTTTGAAACCTACATTTAAAAAAACTACTTTTATCAAGATAAGTAGAACAATGTACTAAGAATAATTATGAGCCAATGCTTACTATATACCCAATATTACATCAAATGCTTTTTAGACATTATTGCATTTAATCTTTATAGTAATCTTATGATACAGGTATTATTTTACTTATTTTATATATTTTCCTTATTTTACTGTGATTTGGAAAGATTAGTAACTTGCTTAAGATCATACAACCAGGAAATGATAGAGCCAGGGTTTGATTCCAGATCTGATCTCAGAGTCCATGATTTTTTTTCTCCTATTGTACTATACTCACATTAGCCCAATTGTGTGAGTACCTCTCGCAGGAAGGCAGACGTTTTATAAATGTCCTATAAAGTAGAGAAAGGAAAAAGCAACTCCAAAGTGATCTGTTAGGATTGAAGTTCCAGAAACTCTAGATGTGGGCTTAAGTCTAAGACAGAAACTAAATCTCACTCCCGAATTCTCAGTGGGAGAGTATGTCCTGGGGTTCAAGGGGGGTGGGGAGGTATGAGGTATGTTGACATAAATATTAGCCTGGATTTGTGCTGGAGTGCATGATTTTTCTCAGCATCTAAAGATAAGAATTGAAAATGTTCAGCTACTATGGATTTTTCTTTCATTAAAAATAAACTGTACAGAGTTTATAGGTAGGATTAGAAACCAGTCAAAAATCTGCCAAATTACAAAAAGTATCAATCACAAAGCGTTCATGAGCAAGAATACAGATACTGACATGTTTATCAAAATATGAATATGCAGAAACTGGACCATAGAGAAGACCAAACGGGCTCAATTCAAGTCTGGACAATCGTTTAAAGCCAACCTAGACACACAAGGCAGGTTGGTTCTGGAACTAAATGGAATCAGCAAAGCCAGTATCATATATCTAAATAAAGATAAAATGTATCTGGGTGCACACATATATTTCCAACAACACATGTTCTTACCTATGTCATCTAAAAAAAATAGTACTCTTGATGTTTGGGCACACTGTTTGCCTTAGAGCAGAATTAGGCCTACCTTGGACCTTATCCAAAGAGAAGGTTTAGTTCCAAAAATACCTTGAAAAGACTTCATTATGAGGTGACTTCCCATAAAAGGCAATCACCAGAATGGACTAAAGATGGTCCTGAGGGGCAAAAGTTTCTTTAAAATTTAAAATTGACATGAACTTAAAAAAAAAAAAATTGCCTTTCGCTGGAACAGGAGGTGAGGCAATCACGAGATCTGGGCTAAACAATCACTATGCTGATTGTTTACATAGTTTTTGACTAGTCTGGAACAATGGTAGTAGAGAGTGTTTTGAACTCTGTTTACCACAAGTAACAAAAATCAAAATAAATATCCAGTTGGCTTCATAATGAAGCAAATATTTTCTGTATTATGTAGTAATAAAAGTCAGTGTGCACTGTAAATAAAGTTTGCTCAAGGGCTTTGTGAAAAAAAGCCAAATGTCTAATGACAGCCAGAATTCTACTACAGAGCACAGAGAGCTTAGAAATTAGTCACAATCCCTGAAGCTGAATGTTGCAGCGTGTTTGGTTTGGTTCTTTTTTATTTTGTAGAAAGGGGAAAGTGTAAAGCGCCGGTAGAATTGGCTCCATGCCCTTGGTGTCATTACTCATTGAAATAATGGGGGAAATGAGTGCCAAACCTATGTGGAGGAGGGGAGGAGGGAGACACCACACAGACCTCAGCTCAGGGTTTAAAAGAAAGGGGGGAAATTGGAATGAAAGAAAGAAAAGCAATGGTATTGTCCTGAGAATCAATACTAAGGGATTCAGGCTGTTAGTTTCACCTGATGCACCACAAAATGTCCTACAATTTTAAGTGTGTGTTTGGGAACTTTGCAGGTCACGGGGTAGATTTGCCCTCATGGAGCATGTGGCTAGACCCTCTCTGAATATCTCTCTGTTCATTCTTTCTTGAAATAGAGCACCTCCCTCCTCAGAGTCTGACACACCTCTCTGCCAAATGAGTTTGCTTCCTTTCTCTACATGCATGCCCCTGGAGGGCCAATGACAGGAGCTGTTTGAATGTAGAAGAGCCCAAACTTTTGATGTATATAAAATTGCAGGTGTCAAATACACGTGGTTGTGCATTTGTAGGATGTGAGCAATTCAGTTTGGTTTATAGGTTTTAGTCCAAAGATTTGAAAACTTGGGAAAATACTTTTCAGGACTCCAACAAAACAAGAAATTTCTCTCTCTCTGTCTCTCTCTCTCTATCTCTCTCTCTCTCTCTCTCTCTCTCTCCCTCCCTCCCCCTCCCTCCCCCTTTTCCTCCCCCTCCCCCTCCTCCCCCTCCCTCTCTCTCCCTCTCCCCCTTCCCCTCCCCCTCTCCCTCCCCCTCCCTCTCTCTCCCTCTCTCCCCCTTCCCCTCCCCCTCTCCCTCCCCCTCCCTCTCTCCCTCTCTCCCTCTCCCTCTTCCTTTCTCCCTCTTCCTCTCTCTCTCTTCTCTTCTCTTCTCTTCTTCTCTCTCTCTCTCTCTCTCTCTCTCTCTCTCTCTCTCTCTCTCTCACACACACACACACACACACACACACACATACACAGAATTTGTTTGACTAGAAAACAAGAGAGAATAAAAATCAACTAATAAACAAAACCCCAGTCTCAATAATAAATCCTTTTAAAAATTTCTGAATACCCAGTTAAGAGTCAATTGGGGTGTTGTTTTTGTTTTGTTTTGGTTGTTTTTTGCATTATAATGCTTTGGTTGAGCTTTTCAGGAAGAATGTCAAGACTGAGCTATGAAGAAGTTTGGCATGGACAGCTGAGGGTCTGCTGCCAGCCAATGTGAGGAGAACACAGGGCACTGGATGAGCTTGTCATCCACTCAGTGTCCAGGGAAAATTATTGCTCTTGTGATTGCAAACTGAGAAGCTTAAAAACTAGAACAACAAGATCAGGGCCATATGTCACAGCTGACAGGAGGAAAAGAGAAAAAATTATAAAGGTCATGGCCTATCTTTCAAAATTTTTACTTTTAAACTCCCTAAAAGAATTTATAAATTTTTTTTTTACCTACTACAGACACATTTTAAGTTGATATTTAAAATTTGTCATAAATTAAAATGGTTGCAAAGGATAAGATATTTGGAGAATTGTAGATATTGGCAATTCTAGATGGTTCTACTGATATCTTAATACTATACCAACTAGACACTCATAAATAGCCATTAAAAACATATACTGGGCATTTCATTTTCTTTTCTCTTTGAACTCATATTATCCTAATGTAATATATTTTATGATGGAAAGTTGTTCTCTTTCTACAGATTAAAAAAGAACCAAAAGAATGATCACTAACAATCGTATTTTCTAAAGAAAAGAAGTATGTTTATAAAATGAAATTTAATTTTTGTCCATTTTTTTATGTTCGCAAGCCTCAGTTTTGAAAAAATTTTCTGGACGATGATATTTCAGTTACTACCAGTATTTTAACAGTAACAAAAATAATATAAATTTTTACAAATAATATACTTTATTGAAATTATTAGTCTAAATAAAATATAGGGGACTTTTTTTCCCAAGTAGTCCATCTATCATGGATAAATGTTATTTATTGCCAGAATGAGACAGGGTTACTTATAAATTGTGTTTCTAATTTTCACATTTATTCACGTTGATTATGTAAAAGAAATGAATTTGTGGGTTAAAAGAAGTTTTAAAATAATGTAACTCAATTCTTCCAACTCCTTCTAAGTTATATGCCAAAAATCACTTAGCGATTAACCATCAAAAATTATATTTAATAGTTTGCCAGCTAATAACTCAATTATATGATTTAAATGCAAAGAATTATAAATGGCTTAGCCAGCAAAATTATTTGTAACAATCAGTAGAGCCATTTATCTTTTCAGTTTCTGCTTTACCAAAACTTATCATATGTCTATTAATTATACCTGTTGCTCTTTCTCTTAGTGGCTCCTCATTCAAGTTAATATGTTCAGGAAGAATTAGGAAAATTGGAATATAGTTAATTTAATATTCCTTTGCCAATAAAATGTATTTTGATAAAATGATGTTATCAATATCCCATGTTTTAAATATACTTTTGTCAAAACATTGTAATTGCAAAATACATATCTGATAAAGGACTTGTGTCCAAAATATAATATATAAGGACTTCTCACAAGTCAATAATAAGAAATAAACAACCCAATAAAAAACTGGACAAAAGATCTAAACACACTTCACCAGAGAATAGATACAGGTGGCATAGTATCACATGAAAAGATGTTCAACATGACCAGTCATTAGGGAAGTGCATATTAAAACCATAAGGATGTATTACTTCATACCCAGCACTGTGGCTAACATTTTAAAAACTGCCAATATCAAGTGCTGACAAGGATGCAGACAAACTGAAACCTTATTACATTGTTGTGAGAGCACAAAATGGGACAGCCACTTTGGAAAAGAGTTTAACAGTTGCTTATATTAAGTTTAATATATGCTTGCCATAAAGCCCAGCAAATACCATTCCTACAAAAAAAATGAACATATCTATCCAGGCAATTATATGTACAGGAATGTTTGCAATCATCCCAAACTGGAAACAACACAAATATATATCAGCCAGTGAATGGATAAACAAATTATGGTATATCTATACAATGGATGTATATTCAGGGATAAAAATTGGGAAAAGGATTAACTACAAAGGGACACAAGAGAGCTTCATAGGGTGAGGGAAATCATTCTATATCATGATTGTCATGGCGGTTACACAACTGTATACATTTGTCAAAACTCATAGAATTGTTCATCAGTAAGCTCCTTCAGGACCATTTTTGCACACACCTTTCTCATGCAAAGGTTTTCAGTTAGGATTTTCCTAACTGTTTCTCTATTAATGTTTACTTGGTCTGCTGTGCTTCTCACAGTCAGCCAATGATTTTGACACACAATTCAACATATTTTTGCAATGTTTTTGTTAGTTCTGTTTCTTACTAGCTGCCCTGGCCTCTCTTCATCAGTGACGCATTCTCTCCCCTCAGAAAAACGTTTAATCCATTTGTACACTGCCATTTTCTTCATGACCTTATTCCCATAAACTTGGATTAACATGTCCCTGCTTTCACTTCCACTCTTGCCACATTTAACAAGAAATTTAATGTTTGTTTGTTGCTCTAATTTAAGCTCAGACATTCTCACAACGGCATAAAAACACAACAATAATGAACGCCACTCAGCAAGACAGCACCACACGTCCACACAAACACGACTGTGAGATACTGATATACCAAGGTTATGAAACATTACCGAGCTGTTTGTACAGTGCTATCAATGTAAGCGCACAGTAGAAAGTTCGTGAACTTAAATGTCACACCTCGAATGATAAGGTGCTGTATATAGACATATAAATATATATATATATGTATATATGTATATATACATATGTATATGGCATGATAGCATGTGTGTGTGTGTGTGTGTGTGTGTGTGTGTATGTGTGTATATATTTCATCATCAGTTTAGAGACAATTTATGTCTGTAATTTCCATTTGGTTTTATACCTGTAAAATGAAAGGAAGTATAGCTTTACCTATCCAAATGAGGTTGTGTTATCTACATTATGGTGATATGAATGGGTAGAAAAGAGAAATTACCTTATTGAAACCATTATTAGAGCAACTTTTAGAAAGCTATTGCTACTTAGATAAGTACTAACTTAAAATTTGTATGACTCAAACAGCTCTTATGTAAATATATTTGTTTATCTGGCTACCCCAGAAATGAAACCTTGAAATTTTCCGCTCCATGTGTTATTAATTTACTGTATCTGAACTTGTTTCATTGCATGCAATTCTTCAAATCTGAAAAGATTGGAGACCAATGGTTTGATGCTAATGTCTCAAATATGCCACAGGAGTGTGCACTTGTCACTCACAGTTGTTAGTCTGTCAACTCAGCCTTGAATTTTGTGCTACAGACCAAGAATCCAGAGAACACAGCTCTAATCCCATTTTATCTTTCATTATTTCTGGTATTCAGTGTTGCTACTAGTTTGTATTATTCCCCTTCCTTTATAATAATGGAACCAAAACTAATGAGAATTTAAGATTTCATTGTGTTATAGAAAAGAATTATTGTATACAAAATATGAGATGACTACTGATGAGCAAATAAGAAAAATAATTGCAAACTTATGTAAAACCAGCCACAATTACTTCAAAGATACACATGAGCTTCTTAGGCCTCAAACTTTCTACTTTTTATTACTACTTTCACACATGGAGGTAAGCACAAAATAGAATTTTGTGTTTCACCTGTTTCACTAAGGCTACAATTTTTCCTGTTTGCACAATTCATAGGAGGTGGATGTGTGTGGATATTATCTATATGCCCGATTGATGAGGATTTTTATTACATCACTTCCTGTGGATCTCTGAAATGTATACTCTATTGAAAACTGTTTAATCCATCAAGTTAAAATTACTGTTCTTTGCAAAGTAAGCTTTAAGTATGAGAAATTTAATATGGAACCTGATAGCCTCCTACTTATTAACATTATGATTTTTTCAGTGTTTTACTGCTTGCTTATAAATACATTTTTTGTTAAAAAAGAATAGTGCATTCATAGTCACGATTGTATACAGGTACAAGTTGTTCACTTTTCTCAAACATTTGGAAGAAATACAAACAAAAACCATATGTTTTAAATATCCACAGAATACCTTTCTCCCATTTTGCTCATATGTTACAAACATTTTTTAAGCTGGTACTATTCCCAAGGAGTACCACTTACCCTCCAGTTTTATGACAAGAATAACTATATATATATATATATATATATATATATATATATATATATATACACACATACATATTTATAAATGCATTTTTCACTTAAAGGTAATTTTTTTAAATAACCTAACATTAAACTCCTAGTGTATATTTTTTAATCTTTAAAGCAGTCGGGTACATAGGTCTCAAAGTCTCCTAAGTAGCGTGCGTGTAAGATGCTAGGGAAACTTCAAAGGGCATCTAGTCCACTCTCCTTCTTCAGACCAAAATCTGTGTCAACTGATCCAAGCAGATGAGAATACAATCGGTTTCTTAAAAGCAGTGATTTTTAAAACATTTTTAGGCATGGACCCAATCTAATAAAAGTTGCCAATCCTCTTCCCAGAAAAAAAAATGCACATGTGTATACATATACCCACTAAATTTTACATTGAACTTGGCAAGGATCACCATACCCATCCTTGTGGAAGAAGTTCAAAGATTATAAATTAAATAGTCCCTGTTTTAAAGTTTAAAGAAGGAGGCCCAAAATGCTTGCTAGGCAACTCACTGTGCTTTGGATACTTTATAATCCAAAAGTTCTTATCTCTAACTAAAAGCCCTCTCATTTCAACTTATTCTCTTCATGGAGGTCATAAAGAACAGTCACTATTACCTTTCATATTCAGATTCTTGAAGGCCATATTAAGCCACACCTTGGATGTGTCCTCACCAAGATAAATAATCCCAGCTAAGTCATTCCAGTTTGGCTATACCTTTTCTCAGAGGCCCCATTATTCAATTCTTAATCATCTTTGTTGACTGCCTCTGAATAGTCTTCAAGTTTTCCATAGTCCTCTGAGATTCTTGAGCCTATCATTATTCCTCAGGCTGTAGCAAAGGTCCAACTGAGTGGCCTTACTGCTTAACTAGCCTTATGTAACCTGCTATCCTGAGCGTGGTAGTTGCACCCTTTCCCTGCCATATTGGAAATCCCAAGCTAAGAATTTGCTGCAAATATTATCACGGGTCCTCTTGATTGCCGGTTCTTCTAGATTTTCCTTTAGGGATACCTGGTATCTCAAGGTTGTAAGCTGCACTATTCAGGCCTCTCATTTCCAGAATTCCAGGGTCCTTATTTACAGCCCACACCACAGTAAGTGGAGGCCATTCCCTTAGTATCTAATGGATTCATTTAAAACAAGCTTTGACTACCTGGATTTCTCTTCTTCAGTTAATACTTCTCTATTTCATTTTCTTTTGAAGTTAGGAGATTTTTAAATAACAACTAAGCAAATACCAGTGCTCAAATCTACTTGATTTAATCTCCATGGAAACTCTGGTTACTTTCCTCTTGTTTATTGAGATAGTGGTACAAAGATCACCCCTCAGAGACTATCCCAATCTCAGTTTGTACCCCAACCCCCTTATGAGGTCACTCCTATTTTTTCTTTGTTATAGCACTTCTACTATTTAAAATTACCCTGTTCATTATCTGTTTAATTTTTCTTCATACCTTTCCTTCTGGTATGCACCACAAAAATCAAGGATCTTATCTAGTCATCTCATTCATTTCTGTAGCATCTAGAATAGTTCCTGACAGATTACCAACCCCTCAGTAAACATATATATTTGTGTGTGTGTGTATTTTAAATGAAATTGCCTCACCCCCCCCACACACACACCCATTTATCATACTTTGGAATCTTTAAACCCCATGTCCTAAGGAAAAACATCTGTTTTTCTACGCATTTTATGTACATAATTATTATTTTACAGTGCTATGGACTGTCCAGTTATTGTAGTAACTTTAAGGTTGTATTTTAAAAAGCACCAAAAAATGTTTTGATGAATAAAAGGAAATGGAAATACTGAGTCATCAGTTAAAGTAAAATCAAATTACAGAAAAAAAAAGTTTTACAGACATACTGCAAGAAGAAGAGAAGAACTTTTAGATAAGGTGTTTCCAATTCTAAAATATCCCTATAAGTTCTGAAAAAGCCCTTAGACAGAAATTAAGACAGGATTAAGACAGAAGTCCTTTACACAGGATGCCAAAGAAGAAAGAGGAATTGGAGAAAGCTCCAGTGCCTTTCCTTTCCCCTCATGACAGAAAAAGAATTCCTAGGTGTACTTTTCTGTGTGCATATTATACTTCAATGTTTTGTTTTGTTTTTTAAATCCCTTGGCTAGCCTATATTCTGTCTTAGCTCAGGCACAATCACACTTAGATGTAGTTGACACCTACTCTCCACCAGGGACAGAAAAGGGGATGTGCCTACATCTCCAGTTGAATCCATTAGATGGAAAAGGCTGGACTCAGTGAACCTGGCGTCTGATAATCAAAATCACTGGGTGAGTTGTTCCTGCTTTCCTTGGATGAAAGAAACCTTTCCACTCACACCTTACCTCTTTTCTGCAATTGTAAATGAGATCTTCAGTATTTCATAGAAGTAATTATAGAATTCGAAGGGATTTTGAAAGGCTGTTTTCATTTAAACCAATAGTTTTCAAACATTTTTTAATGTATCCCACAAGAAGAAATACATTGTACATGGTGACCTAGTATGCATACACCTGCACTGAAGCGCGGACACACACATACACACACTCACACACATACACACTCACGAAATAAAATTTCTGTCAAACAATATGTACCCTTACTATATGAGCCACGCTGGATAATTTCTATTCTATTTTGAACTATTTCTTTTTTTCCCTTTTGTTTTTACCCTTGATTGTTACACACTAAATTGATTTCATGACCTGCTAGCGGATAACTACTCAGAGTTGCAAAATAATGCTTTAACCATTTCGTAAAATGGTGAATGTGAGAGCTGAGCACTTTACCTAGTTTTGCCCTAACCGTTCAGGACATTTACTGTTTTTACTCATTGGGGCACAATCCCCCAAATTCAGTTCTGGTTCATTGGCTTATTTCACAAGATTTCCAGAGCATCCTTAAAAGAAAAAGACTTCATTGAGGCTTAATACACCATGAAAAACACTTGAGCCAGATTGAGCCACAATGTGCTGAGTCAGCGCAGAGTTTCCGTCCAATGACGATGAAATTTTTGAGTGAGTTACAAAGACACTAGTACTTCCCCATGGATAGTTTTTTTTGTTTTTTTTGTGTTTTTTTTTTTGAGCCAGAGTCATAAAATTTAGAGCCAGAAGAGACTTTAGCAAATCTAGTTTAGCCCTTTGAATTGATGACAAAAATATCCCCTTGAACATTCTGAGGAGTTCAGAGCATGAGGTCTTGTTCCTTTATCAACAGTATTTTTGAAAACAGCATTTGCTGCCATGAGCAGATATATTCTAAACAAACAGAACTTTCATGTTTTAAGAAATAACAGAGGATAAATGTTTTTAGTATTATAGAACATACTGGAAATATTATTTCTAGTATTTTAAAGGTGAAACTGTTGGTATCTTAGCTCTGTTTTTCAGAAGTTGCCATAATAACTGAATTGTAGAAGCCTTATCCTTATGACCCACACATCTACTTGAGAAAATAACTTCTATAAGCATGGACTTTCCATTCTTTAGACATTCAGCAAATATAATTTGAGAACCTAGTATCTGCTCTCAAGCAGCTTATAGTGTACTGAAATATAAAATGCTTGTTTTTGTATTACAAATTATGTTATCCAGGAAATAATACATCATAAACAATGTGTATTTCATGGTCAGGCTTTATTGATGTTTTATTAGACATATTTGATCTATCACGCTGGATCCTAGTGTCTTGGCAGGGACCTAGACCTTTTGATGTCAAGTCTTCTGTTGTACTCAGCAAGCTACCTCACTAGTTATTTTATTAACTAATACAATAAATATTTGTTGAATACCTTAGATTTATCAAGACTAATATTTTTTGAATACCTTAGATCTATTACTCAGTATCCTAAATACTGGAGTTATATACGTGAACAGGAAAGACCAAGTGTCTGCACTTAGGGAGCTTACATACCAAAGGCACCCATGATAGGTAGAGAATCAACCCCCAACCTCTGCCCCTGCTTAGTGAATCAGACCCTTTGGAAAAAGTATTGAACTTGATCAAATTTACTAATATTGATGCCCAAATCTCCAACAGCACTAAGGAAATGGATGTTTAAGAAGTTGGATTCATTAGGTTATTTTAAAAGTAAGCTCATTAGCCCATATTGCTGGGTGTTTCAAAGAGCAGTCCTTAAACATGATTCTTCCCATTTGATTTTTTAACCCCTGCAAGAAGAATGTTGTTGATAAACCATAATTGACAAAGACACGAGGAGGGAAGCGAGGGATAGAAGGAATGTGGGAGGAAGATATCCTCAGAATGAAGAAGCAAGTATAAAGTTGAAGATGTACTGATAATATTTTCAGAATCATGACTAGACATAGTAACGAGAAAACCCTTCTAGTGCACCCAACTCAAACAGAGTTGAATCTAGCAGAAGTGGGAAAACTGTTGGCACTCTCCTTCCAGAATTGCATTGTTTTGATGTTCTGACTCAAGTCTTAAGCATGACATTTCATGATGGGCTAAGCCTTGGAGCAACCACACCCTATTCTTGGCAAAAGTATATATCATATTACATTACCGAGGAGAACACAATGGAAAGTTTCTAAAATAATAAATAAACACCATATCTTATTTATAAATCTTGTCAAGGCCTTGCCTAGCCTCCACAGCGAAACCCCTGTTTGTTTGCTGTATAAGATGCAGCGTGCAGGGTAAACTGCTTAAACAGCAACCTCTTTTTCAATTTCAACTTCTTTAGCCCTAACCGAGGGGGGACTATCCTCTTTAGTGGTAAAAGTAGATCCAGGTTTTATGGCTGGACAGAGTCCAGGGCACTCAGAGTGAAGCAGACGGTTGTGAAGAATTATTTATGGCAGGTTTTGTGATGCCTGTGTCGTACTCTGATTTAATAGGGGAAAAGTGAAATCTGAAGCAGAGTGAATTCAATTTCCCAATTTTACTAGGTGTACATGCAGGTTTTACACAGGGGTACTATCGCTACCCCCAGCTTCTTTTTCATGGCTTGAATTCTTTGCAAAAGTGAGTTCTTCCTTGAACAAACCTGTGAAAATTCTACGTTGGGTCATCCACCATAAGCCTCCAGACTAACACCTCTGGAGTCTGCCCAGTGCACCTTTTCTGCTGTAGCACACAGCATATGACTTCCCTGTCTGTGATGAGCCAACTCACATTTCAGTGGAAATCACCCCTCCAAAAGAACAGGAAATAATTACAGGATCCTTAAGCAAATGGCACCACAGATTACTTTTGCTAAGTGTTCATAAAAACATTATAGTGACCTGTCATTTTGGCAAGGAAAATTAAATCTATGTGTCCAGTCTAAATTTTAATAAATGTAACTTTTAAAGCAAGTCTTGATTATTTTTCCACACCTCATCTTCAAAGAGAACATTGTGGATCTCAGGACATTGCCTAATTAAAGGATAAGCAATAGAAATCTTAGTAAAGGAACATAATACATGCATGTACAGACAAGTACATATCAGTATCAAATTTTGTATATCAGATTTTAACATATATCAGAAAATATTGTTGATAAGAATATCTCATATGCATAATCATTTTCTCTTTAATTTGGTGAGCAAATTATATCATTATAGTTCTCATTTCATTACGATAGACATGTTAACTACATCACTTTCGTTCATTTGTAAAGGTGATGAAGGTGTATTTCCCTTGTATTTTTATTTAATCTACCCAAACTCTTTCATTAGTAAGTGGATATCTCAGAATAATATTCAAAGATAAAAGAAATTGCCAAACAATAAACGTTAAAAATTTACTTGCGGAGGGCAGGCCGAGTGGCGCGGTGGTTAAGCGCTGGCCTAGGAAGCCAGCGGCCCTGATTCGGCTCCCATATATGAGGGCCAGTGACACTGCCCTCCAAAAAAAGAAAAAAAAAAAATTTTACTTGCGGGCCGGCCGAGTGGCGCGGTGGTTAAGAGCTGGCTTGGGAAGCCAGCAGCCCCAGTACGGTCCCACATATGAGGGCCAGTGACACTGCCCTCAAAAAAATAAAAATAAAAATAAATAAATAAAAATTTACTTGCGAAACAATAGACTAGTTGCCTTTACCTGTCTAATACAGACTTTAGGAGCGAGAGGAAGGAGAAAGAGAATAAGATGCTGCACCAATAATGGTCTTTGAGAAAGCAGGCAGGAAAGGGATTAGACATGAGGAAATAATATTTGACTCCCCTGGTCCATTGATTAGCAGGAAATAAATATAAATATTTTATTTATATATATATATATATATATATATATAAAGTCTGTGTGTATATGTTTAAGTATACATAATATACATTATATGTATGTATATGTTAATTAACGAAGTATTTTTTTAAATAATGAAATGCTTATGGTCTGTTACCCAGCTTAAGAAATTAACTGTGACCAATATCTTTGAAGACTTCTGTTTAGAAATGAATTTTCTCATTCAACAAATACTTAGTCATTCAACAAATATTTATTGAACATTTACTATGTGCTAGATCCTGTGCTAGATATTGGATACAGTGGTTAACAAAACTGAAATGGTTCCTGCCCTTATGGAGCTCATATTGTAATGTGGGCGAGAGACATTGAATATGTAATCCCACAAATTAATATAAATGCAAATATAAATGAATTATAGCTATCAACGATGGAAGGTCCTGTGTAAGAAAGTGTTGAAAACAAACAGCAAAGGCCAATGTATACTGCCAGATCTAGAAGGCCTCTCTGAGGAACTTCTAAGGTGAGATATGAGGAACTGTTAGAGAATAAGCAGTAGAGGTGTGAGGAGAAGACCATTCTAGGCAGCAGGGAGAGTGACTGCACAGGCCCTGGGATCTCAGCCCCATTTACATTTAAGTTGAGAGAACCAAATCCAATCTACATATGGGAAAACTTAGTCCAGAGAAGTACTTCTCTAATATTGCTTTCCTTTTGAGTGAAGGTGACATTATTGATATTATATTGTAAAACATGTGCTTGCTTCATTGATTTTTAACTTGTAAGAAATTTAGTAATCAGATATAGTTCAGCATATCATACTGAATTCCACAGATATTTGGCACACGGATTAGTAGTTCACATCAGGGGATTTCATTGGGATTGCTTTTACATAAGTATATTACTTTTTATTTTATATTCTCTTTTCTCTTCTTTAAAATTTTGTATTGTAATAAATATATAGTAAATCTATAGCACATAAAATTGACCATTTTAAGTGTACAGTTCTGTGGCATTTAGTATGTTCAAGGTATTGTGAAACCATCACCAGCATCCCTCTCTAGAATTTTTTAAATTCCCCTACTGCAACTCTATACACATTAAACATTAATTTCCCATTTCTACTCTCCTCTGGCTCCTGGGAACCACTATTCTACTTTGTCTCTATGAATTTGAATACTCAAGGTATCTCATATAAGTAGATTCATATATGTCTTCAAGGTTCATACATGTTGTGCCATGTGTCAGAATTTCTTTCCTTCTTAAGGCCGAATAATATTCCATTGTACATAAATACCACATTTCATTTATACATTCCTCCATCAATAGACATTTGGGTTGCTTCTACCCTTTGGCTATTGAATAATGCTGCTGTGAACATGGATATACAAATATCTGTTTGACTCTCTATTTTCATTTCTTTGGGGTGTATATCCAGAAGTGAAATTGTTGGATCATATGGTGATTCTTTGTTTAATTGTTTGAGAACCAAGCTTCTGCTTTTTAAAATTCATTCATTCAACCAACATTTATTAGACTCCTGCTGTGAGTCAGATAGCCATGCCTATGGTTAGGAATGATCAGACAAGACCCAGACACTGCCCTCAAGATTTCCAGTCTAATGTTTGAGTAGTTTATTGTTGTTCTTTTGTTTGATGGTAGGGATGACTTACAGTTGATTAATTAACTCTCTTTCCCAGTCTTCTTGAAATCAGTAGTATATTTGTAAGTGTATGGCAAGAGTGCCCTCATGACCCTAAGCTTGACCAACGTGAGGCTCTGAGTAACTGAATCAACTAGAACCAAATGGAAACAGCACATAGTCCTGTAAATCAGGTGACTCAGGACATTGCCAAGCCCTCCCCGTTAGACGTCAACTTGAAGAGAAAATCATTTCAGCCTAATCAGAAATTTGATCAATGGAACCTGTACAAGTGAAATTGTAGTATTGTTACATGAATTATACTAAGGTATTAAATTTGATTATGGGGGAACTAATTTTTCCATTTGAATGGGGTTATATCAATGGAAGCAACATATGAGAAAGAATAATCCAGCTTGAATAAGTTTTCTTAAATAACTTTAAAGTTTCTCCAAATAACTAAAGATAACAAAATGTAAACCTTAGCAAGAGTGATATAGGCTTGGAAGTGAAAACCAAGAAACAAAGAGTGAGGGGATTTTTAAAAACCATGGGTGGAAGAAAGACAGCCTCTGAGCACAGATATTTGTTCTGAGCTTCTTAGTAGCCAAGACAAAGATGGAAATGTGGAGAATTATATGGCTCTCATTATCTAAAAAATAAAACATAACAGTCTATCAAACATGCGTTCTGTATTTGAGATTATGTTCTAAGAATTTACCATAGGGATTCTTACATAATTGAACTACATAATCAAAATTGTCCTACACAGTTTTACAAGATCTCAAAAGCACCGTATTTTGCCATATATAATGTATACTTTTTGGCCCGAATTTGTGAGGGAAAAATAAGGGTGCACATTATACATGGGTAGTACTAATTCTGTATCTATATAAATGTTTTTAATTCTTTTATTTATACTTATGAGTTAAAAGTGTAACTCTAGAAATCAATGACAATATCCATAAGCAAAATAATACCCTGGAATATGATAATCGGTTTTGGTGAACTTACAATGAATTTGCAATGAAGAAGGGTTCTTGGCCTTCTATGATATGTAAATATCGTAAATTTGTTACCAGTACATAAAATATTTTGTACCTTGTATCTGTTCTTGTGTTTTGTGATTGTTACATAAAATTTCTTGTACCATAATATGTTAAAGAGTAAATGCTAAAATTACTTTATAATACAAAAAAAACAAGTACCTAAATGTAAACAAATAAAAATTTGAATTAAAAAATTAAAACAAAAGATTTTTTTCCCTAAAAGTTTGGGCCAAAAACGTGGGTGTGCATTATACACAGCAAAACACAATATTTCACACATGCACATTTCTATATTGACCATTAGTTAAAGCCAGAGGCATGTTTATTCATAGATCTACTGAGGCAATTCTGCAAGAGGCCAGAATGACATGGGCCAGGCTTATATCTTTCTAATGGTCGAAGCTGGTAGAGGAACATATAACTCTCCTATTTATTTAATAGTTTTCCATAGTCCTGCCATCTATATATTATGTTAAAAAAAATACATGTTATATTAAATACCTTTCTCTCATAAAAGTCTGGAGTTAGAAAGTCTAGGAACATTGTGATATTTCAGTGTCAGGCAGCCAGGGCCCTTTTTCTGGTATGTAGTATCCACTTCAGAGTTATCTCATGGTCAAAGTTGGCTATTCCAGTGTCCACATTATCATTCTAGCCACAAAAAGAGGAAAGAGTGAAACAGGGTATGCCCTTTTCTTTAAGGACATTACTTGGAGTTGCACCCACTGCTTCCCTTACATCTTCTTAAGGAAAACTTTGTCACATGGTCACCACACATAGCTGCAAGAGAGGCTAGTAAATATCTCTCTTCTGGGTGGCCATGTATGTTTGTTAGCAAAACAGAAAAAGAATGATAGATATTGGGAGACACCTTATAGTTCTGCCACAGGTATGTCATTTAATGTTTTCCCTTAAAATGCCTGTGTGAGTTTAACAATCAAGCTGTTAATAGCAAAAGTAAATGCATATGATTATAGTAAATATTTCATTTACAAGGCCATTCTGAGGCTGGCAGGAGAATTTCTCAGTCTGAATTATAGAAAAGTGAGGGGGACCCAGAGGAAGAGGTGGGAGGAGAAAAGGGAAGACATGTAACCAAACACCAAAACCGAAAGCTAGGCCATTTGTGTGACCATTTGAACGAGGGTGTACCTCTCCAAAGCAGACCATGACAAAACCATCACAGTTACATGCTTTGGACCTTGCTCCCTATTTATTTTGCACAAGCCAGACATGCCTCCACTGGTATTCCTCCTAGAGGTGTGCTCAGGTGACACACAGCAGACTTAGCTTGCTGGCCTTCAATGCAAAAAACCTTACAGCTGACTCAAATCCCTCCCAGCTGTTCCCAAAGGCTTTTCTGATTGGCTCTAACCCTGTAATCACATCTAACAAGGAGGGATTCTCTCCTTTATCCTTGGAACCCTCTGCTTTCTATAACTACTAGTTTCTGTGCTGTGAAACCAATATTGGATTTTATCTTCTAGGAAATGCACATGTAAAAAAACTAAATCTGGATTCTTTTACCAATTTTCCCAGTTGCACCCTATATTTGTCCCTCAGGACACCTACATATTGATATAATTTTTGTTGTTGTTGGCTTGTATTTAATTCTCTATGTTGTTACCCTATATAATTTTTTTTCCCTTTCGCCATACTTACCAATTTCCAAATTCCTTCATGAAAGTCTTTTCAAAAGAAAAGCCCATCATATTTTCAAGTAGGAACGTAAAATACCCAGTTTTCCCCCACAATCCATGTCCTTTCCTGAAGCCTAACGATGACAACAACAACAAAAAACTATATTATAAATTATTTTCTGTTTTAGGTTCTCTTTCATATTTCATTATTTGACAGTTTTATTTTTTTATTTTTTGACAGCATTTATAATTGTGAAATGATATAACCTATCTAGCTTAACAGGGAAACCAATCATCTAGTTGGTAGTAGCACACGTAGCCAACACATAACAGAAATAAAATTGCAGGCTCACAGTGATTTATTTTATTTTAGAGGAAGAGTATTCTGATTTTCCATGGTTCAGTTGATATTCTGAAATTTAAATTGTATTTCCAATTTAATTTGCATTTTTGCTAAGTTTTCAGAGGCCATCTTTTCTTTTGTAATCCTCCTGCTTCCGTTTTTTAAATCTTGCTTTTCTTTTGTCCTGCTACCATATCTGTAACATAGCATATGCTCATTAACTGGCATGTTAATTTAACAAGAATATTTCTAATGTCAGTTATGTTTAAGGCTTTGTGGAGGAGCTGACATTTGGATTATGCTTTAAAGGTTAAAATTGATTTTAGTAAGGCAGAGATGAGAGGGAGGGCCCTCCAGGCAGAAGGGACAAGATGAATAAATATATGGAAGTGGAAAGACTTGGAGTACTGGGGTAATATCAGGTATTTCAATTGGGCTAGAGCATGATTTTCTATTATCCTGGGACTGGAAGCTGATCAGGGAGTCCTTGAATGCCAAGCTGAGGAATTTGGCTTTTCCATTTTAATCCTGCTCTCTCTGTGTTGTCTATAAATCTGTTAACACCCCTTCACCTTATTGTCTGGCTCTGGTATAATTATTTTATCTGTGGAGGATGATGTCATGGAAATAGTACTGAACTAAGAACCAAGGGTCTTGGATTTATATATTACATTTGGGTTTAATATATGAATATTACAACTATAATTCAAACCTCAGCAATTAAATTGGTGTCTCTCTATGTCAAAAAGGCTACAAAAGGCAGTTTATCTGTTGCCAGAATTTTCTATTTATCATGCCTTGCACACAGTAGGTGCTCTATAAGTGTTTGTTGAATGTAATTCAATAACAAACTTCTCGGATCTGTGACATAACCCCGGCAATGTAGGAAAAGGGGGAAGAAGGATGGCCGGTTTGGGGGTGGTGAACAATTCTATCCTCCCAATAAAGTTTAGTGCTCTGAGTTTGTTTTTTCAGAGGGAGAGAAAGTCCTAGAATTAGAATCAAAACTGTGATAATGATTTTTTCCAATATTTTATTAGGATTTTCAAGCACACAGAGTTGAAAGAGTTGAAAGTAGAGTGGATGCTCATATACCCACTATCTAGCACAGTAGTGATTTACTGAGTACTTACTTTGTATCAGGCTTTGAGCTAGACTGCAAACCTCTCACTCCACTGCCCACAGCAGTTCTGTGGTGCTGAGTGTTGCTGGCATCATTTAATAGGGAAAAACAAATCAAACAAATAATCTGGGCTCCAAGACTTTCAGCAATTTATTTCCTTAAAGTCTTCCTGGAAATGTGTGGAACAGCTAGCATTTGAATTGACTGGTTCAAATCTGGGTCCTTTGCCCTCCCCCAAGCAGTCTCCAGAATTCCTCTCTCCTACTGGCTAGGGTCACATATTCTAACCAAGTACATACAGAGTGAGAAGCCCTGAATTAAGAATTGCAGGCAATAGGAAGAAATGCTATTCAGGCAGCTAGGAATGAATCAAATCGAATTCTAAAATTTATTGTGTTCCTTCCATATGGAACATGCAGTGCTAGACACTTTATAGGGAAAGGGAGACTATGGGACAAATAATTTAAAAACATGATTTTTTTTTTCCCCTTTAAGCAGCCTAGAATAGTGGGTCAGGGTGAGAAAAAGCCTGGGTCTCACGTGTTCCTGCTTTCTCTGCTTATTCTGTTCTCTTCACCTGCAAAGCCTTTCCCCTTTTCATCTCATAAAAGTCTCTGTGTCTCAAGGCCTTAGGTCTTTTTCAATTTCTTTCTTCCATTTGGGTACTCCCACTGAGTCCTAAAACTAGCAGTGGCCTCTCTTCTCTAAACTCCTGTGGCCCTGCAAAGATGCATTGTGGTTTAGTGGTTAGAAACACAGATGGCCTCGGTTGAGATCTTGGCCCTTCCCCTCTCTGGGTATATGATCTTGGACAAGTTATTTAATTCTTTGGGCCTCAGTTTTCTCCTCTGTTAAAGGGAATATATCTGTCAAGGACTCTGTTGCAAAGAACAGAATTTACCCTTGCTAACATAAGCAGAAAGTATTACATGATGGGGTATCAATTAACACACAGAACATTGGCATCGCCAATGAAAAAAGATTCTAGTTTGAGTTTCTGAAGACTCCATGCTACTCAGCAGCAACAGATAACCACAGGAGCTGCTCCCTCTTTCATAGCCAGGAGGTCACCTGCTGAATAGAAATGTAAGGGATGCAAGAACCATGTCACCTTCTCTGATCCAGCTAGTTAACTGCATGTCCCAAGCCTGCCTCTTGATATTCACAAAGGTAGTGACTGGCTAACATGACTGCAGACAAACCACATTGCTCTGTAGCCATTTTTACAAGTCCAAGGAGCCAAGTGTGGTCTCTGCCTCACTTCTGCCTTCCAAATTATATAGAAGTGCTTCTAGTGGTCAAATCTAAATTACATCTAGCACCCTAGCTGCAAGGGAGTCTGCGAAATGTAGTTTCTAGGTTTCTGGCCTTTGTGTTTCAGGAAGGCACTGGTTGGGATGAATGTTGATGGCTTATCCACCATAAATAACATCCATATGAGGTTAATGAGTGTCCCTACTTTATAGAGTAGTTAAGAGAATTAAATGGTATAATAAATATGTTTAAAACAATGCTTGGCACATGAGAGACTCAATAAATGTAGCTATTTTCATCAGCTTCTCAGAGAGTTTTCCAGGGGAAAGTCAAACCACCTTAGATATAGCTCCAATTTTTCACCTGCTAATAAATAACTTTGATGAACCCACTTATCGAAACAGATCCCCACTTTCCTCATCTGTAAACTGAGGATAATAATTTCTCTCTACCAGATAGATTTTCTGCTCATATCATGTTAGGTCATGTGTGAATGATGATTTGAAAATTGTAGCAGACACTCCAATCATTTGGGTGTTAAATAGATATTAGGTAAATTGGAGAGCTACAGACTACTGCTCAAATTGTAGCTGTGTCCCTGAGTCTAGCAGTCACCTTCCTGTAGTTTTATCTTATTCACCCTCACACCATTTTTTCCTCCCTTTAATTTTCAGAATTAGCCAGAGAAATCAAACAACTGCCACACATGCCCGTGAGGATAGTAAGGCTCAGGCACTGCCATAACCACCTCCTTCAGGAGGAGAAATGGGGTCCTACCCAGCTTGTCAATGTTCCCCACCCCTGAGTTCTTTCCAGAAGACCATCTGTCCTCTCGACCCCAGTGACTGCAACTGGAGGGCCAAGCAAGAAGGCCCAACCTCAGGAAGAGACAGGTGGCTGCCGCGTGAACACTGTAATGGACTCTCCCCAGGGAGAGAAATTCCGAGAGTTTAGCTCACTCTTTCCTGCCATAAAGCACACTGAATGTTAACAGCTTGCTCCTGTCCAAGCTGGTGTTTTTTAAATTAAGTATTGTTAAATCCATACCATTTGGAATGATGCTTCAGACAGCTCTGACACTCTTGCTTCTGCTTTCATTTCACCTAATATATTGTGCAGGGAGCCGGTAAACAGTATTATAGCAGCCGGAGCTGCTGCTGCTGCTGCTGTTTGCTGCTCCTGCTGCTGCGCAGACACTGGCAGACGGCTTTAATTTAGATACCTGAAGAGGAAAAAAGGAACTCGGCCAACGCCCCGCTCAGATGCCATAAGAGGCCTTTCCCAGGTTGCCGTTAGTATGGACCTAGATTACCTACGGTTTTATGCTATTTTTCCTTGGCACTGAAAAGGCTTTTAGTAGAAATGACGAAGATGGGAGACAGAGAAGCTGCAGACTAAAATAAGATACTTTCCATTGTCAGGTAACATATACCCATAGTAAAACCCGGGTAGCCTGCCTTCTGCTCCGCTGTCTTCACTATAAACTTCCCCGTCCAACCAAAATGGCACCATTGCCAACATCTGAAAATGTGTTTGTGTGTGTATGTGTATACACACATACATACATATAAGTATTATGTGTGTATGTGTATGAGATGAGTGTGAGTCAGATCTCCAAAGACCCTGTCCAAAAGCCAGTTCTAGCCAGTGGGGCCTCAGGCAAGTCAATTCACTTATCTGAGCCTCAGTTTCCATATATATAAAATGGGCTGAGTACTTAACCAACTTCCCAGAATAGTCATAAAGGTCCAGGGAGATAGTCAGTGTAAAATCATTCCATAAAATCAAAAGGTCTCACATAAGCTTTGATAATTATCAAAATTAGCTCACCCAAAAAATTGACATCAATCACCCTAACCCAACTTGATTTTGTTCTTCTTTTTCTAAGTTACATTAAGCTTGGAGTTTGCCCTGCACTGTATAATGCTTGACTGTGCAACTGCATTTCCTCATTTCTGTGAGCATCCCTAACAGGAAAGGAAATGCTTCAAGCATCCCAAGCATAGGGACCGGAAGCAGAGATAGTGTTGTGGGCATCCTCCAGCCATTCAACAAATGTTCAGAGCTTGGTTTTAAAATACCATACTATTCAGTGTCTCTATTGAGGTGACCATCTTCTATCCTTGACATGTCCATCAAAATGCCAAAGCAGAAATCTCTTGACTCAAAATATCTAGACACTATTTATTTCCAAAGCAGGAGGGAATCTAGACTAGCTACCGGTTATTCTCTTAACCACACCAATTTTGTCTAGTCCTCTGCAAATGGTATTGTGCCATTACTTCTGTTGCTGTTATTCCTTCTTCCACCATCTGTCCTTTCCTTTTGATGTGCCTAATGAGTGATGTTTATGTGTGAAAGGGAGGAAGTGGTGCTAGATAAAATATTCCATTTTATAGAACTAGTTGGAACTCTTTCGCTAATGACTCTGATAGAAGAAAGAAAACCCATAGCAGAAAGCCCCAGTGTGTAAAAGGGAGATATGTAACATAGCTTCATAAATGAAAGCTTATTTCAGTTGATCCATTTTTTAAAATCTGATGAAGATTTCAGATAACACCAGTCAAGCATTTTCACAGTAACTCATGAATGCTCTTTAGCTTATAAGCATTAGCTAGTGTGGGAGAGATTTGTAAAACAAATCTTTCTGAAATAGAAAAGCATACCCAAGAATAGGGCCACTTTTTTATGGATTTGTACTATCCATTTTCCTAGATGAGGAAAAAGGTGGATCTTTGTATGCCCTTGACTTTCCTAACAGGTTAAAATGGGAACTTCAAAGCTCTTCTGTCTTTAATTGATATACCATTTGAAGTAAGTCACCTGAAGTTGAACAACCTGCTTTTCTTCACCTTTCTGGAAAGCAACAGTACAGGTATGTATATAGCAGACTTACCTGTATTCACATGCCTATGATGGCTTCATCAGATTTTCCATATTTGTGTGTTTCATGCCTCTTGTCGGTATTTTTTTTTAAATTATTAATGAAAGGAAAGAATAGTAATTCTAAATGTCTTCTACCTCCACCATGTGTATTGTATCTTTTTGGCTATCGGGAGGTCCACAAAGGAAAAACTTCCTGGTGACACACCTATGGAAATGGAAGGCCAAGTTTGCTCTTTCATTCTTTTAAAAACTCGGAGATTTCCTCAGCAGATAAGAAGAAAGATGTCCTTGTTTGACACTTGACACTTTTCTAAAACTAATAAAATCCTCTCGTGGTAGAATCAAATCTTGCTTCCTGGTGGATTAACCAGACCCAGAAGCCTCCTGACCTTCCCTTGGCCTTGTCGTCATTGTAATGTTCATTATCACTTCCTCCAGGGCTGAACTAGACCTCACAGGTCACCTCCTCATCCAACCCTCTTGCAAGTGGATGGGAAAAGGAGGTAAAACTCACTGCAGCCTTTGCCGCTGTATTATAACAGCTCCCATAAAGGACATGAAGGAAGAGGAGGCTGAAACTGTGGGTTTAAAGGTTTGGGGATTAATTGAGGATTTAATTCATCCTTTCTGTCACTCCCCCAACCCCTACATCAAGTAGTTGAGAGTTGGCAGTGTGTCAAAACCAGGGTGTTCCTCAATCCCAAATTTCTGCCCCACTCATCCCTGAGTCTTTGTTCAGGGCTTCTTTTTAAACCAGTGGATCTAAATTTCTAATTGTGCCTTAGTGTGAGTAAACCTTGGATGTTTTCAATTGTCACTTTACAAAGAAGCAACTTCCTCTCTTTCAGATCAAGTCATTAGCACACACAGTCACTTACGCCATTCTTTAGGTTTAGTGAAGAGCTTGCAAAAACTAATATAGTCTCCCTTTTCCAAGTCGGGGGAAAAGAAAGAGGAACTTTATGGAAGAGGAATAAAGCATTTGTACAGAACACGTTGAAAGAGCACATTATTAAGTCAGTTTTTGTCTATGACTCTTTCCCTTTATGGCATATGTTATATATTGACAGGGATTAGGTTTCTCTCCTGAATGGAACAATACGGAGTCACAGGGAGCTACTGTACTTTACAAAGCAACAGGCACAAGCAAATGGCAACAAGAAACGTATCTCACACAGACTAACCAGGTTGGTTAACAGCGTAGGGCTTTGCTTCATCCTGTGCAATTCTGCATCTTTTGCATTTCTCTTCTCGCTCTGCTGCGCGGCTCTGCTCTCCTTTCTTTTTCTTCCTTTCACCCCAGTTTTTTTGCTCGCACTGTTACACTTTCTCTGTCCCCCTGGCTTTGTTATTCAGCATGTCTGATTAGCAGGAGCCTGATTGGCTGGCTGCCTGCTCCGAGAGAGATTCCATTCAGCTTACCCCCCACCCATCCACCCACCCACCCACCCGTAGTCAGGAAATGTGAGCGGGGCTGATGGAAGCTGATAGGCAGGGCTGGAGTGTTAGCACCAGTACTGGATGTGACAGCAGGCAGAAGAGCACTTAGCAGCTTATTCAGTGTCCGATTCGGATTCCGGCAAGGATCCAAGCATGGAATGCTGCCGTCGGGCAACTCCTGGCACACCACTCCTCTTTCTGACTTTCCTGCTCCTGGTAAATGCCTTTTCCTTTCTATATGTTGCTACTGCCATTTAGTCTGGGTGCTGTTGGGGTGGTGTGTGTGTGTGTGTGTGTGTGTGTGTGTGTGTGTGTGTCTTTATCTTCAAACAGCAGGGAAACTAATCTACATGATTTAAAAAAAAAAACTTATTTTAGAACTTTAATCCCCACGTCCCAAGCAAAATAAAGTCTGCAAGACTTTGTGGGACTAGAGACATCTAATAATATCTATCAAGACATGAACTTTGGGATAGACTGCATAGAGTTGTGAGCTGGGACTGTGTAAATGGTGGTGTGTATGCGTGGAATTTGAGTGACAGGAGTCCTAAAATCAAACTCACTCACTGTGGTGTTCCTGGAATTTTTTGACGGATGAGCTGTGAGGGGCTCTCCCCCACTGCCATATAGGAATTCTTCTCCCTCTGTGAACATGTGCTACAGACCAGGTAAAAGAGGGATTGAGAGACTCCTTGCAGCCAACCCAGATTATAGCTCATAATTACTGCAAGTCATCTATGGATACAAGTTAATGCTAGTATTTATGAATTGAGGATTATGGTCTTTGATCTCAGATCTGCTTTTGAAGAATAAAATGCTGACTTTCTGTACGGCTGCTTTCCACAGTCACAGTGATAAGATGCTCTGCTTTTGAACATCAGCACACACTGCATTTTTGACTCAAAGTAAATGTTCCATTGTGACTCATACTTAGTTTTATGGGCAGAAAATGAACATTTACTGTCCAAAAAAAATCTACACTCAAAATATTAATAGCAATGCACATTTTTTAAACCAGAGTGTTCTGGGCAGGCTGCTTAGTAAACCTCATCTGAAGGGTTGATTCCAAAATTTGCACACACTGATTCCAAACAAACGTGATTGTAGCTCTCCCTGTCACATTTATGGCATGCCAGCGCTTACTTCCTCAGAAAGTAGCAAGGCAGGAAGGGAACAAGGTAAAAATGCAACAAATATATAGTTGCCTTGATTCATGGATGGTGAAGGGATGTTTTGTTCTGATTAGGCTCTGACAAATTTGATCTGCACTATAATTATGAAGAAGGGAAGTAAGCCATTTGGTACAAATTGAAAAACTCCAGGAAGATTATCAGAGAGTAATCAGACAGTGATTAACTATTTTATACATTCCCACTTATTTGCATCATTGTAGCCAAGAAATCATAATGTTTCATTGCAAACACTCTAAATGTAGAAATATATGTTTAAGTTTTTATGGAAATTTCAAGGCAAAGTGAATTTTAAGCATGAATGGACTGTAAGTTTTAGCTGTTCTGAGGAATATAAAAAAGCAGAATGTTTAGGTGAGCTTTATGACTAGTGAAGCAAGCAATTTATGAAAGGTGTCTCATTTTTTCCATATGGGACGTGTTACTTACATACACACCATTAGTTTGCCTCGTCTTTCCTTCTTTGTGAATTTTTTAAAAATGTGTCTTTTCCTGTTGAATTGTATCATAAAGCAAATTACCAGTACACATTACTTTTTTTGGTATCTTCCATATGAAGTATGATCTCATTATACTTTGGAAAAACTTTCCCATTCAGGAATAGATTGTTTTGCTACTCATTTGGTAAGTGCGTTATATTCCTCTTTGATATCTTGAATGTTCATATATGTATTTGAGCATATAATGAGACTTATGTGGAAAAAAGGAGTCTTTGCTTCTTTCACTTAAAAAGTAAAACATATTTTTTTTTAATTATAAGAGTTGTGTTATGAGGCTAAAGTGAAATCAAACCTGGGTTTGTTTCATGCCTGAATTTAAATGAATTGGGATTCTGAGAGTTATGCTAGAAAAGAAAGAGAACTGGCTGGTGAGTGCCAAATTACATCCCTCTGCAGAGTGATAACAGCATTAGTAATACCTGCCATGTATTGTGTGTCTGCAAGTGCCAAATGCTAGGCCAGTTCTTTGAAAAGCATTACAAGGCATCCTTACAATAACCTTATAAATAAAACATTTTTAAATCCATTTTACAGATAAGGAAACAAGCTCATATTGGAGCTCCCAAATCAAACACGTGCTGGAGAGAAAACAACTTATTTGCTTTGCACTATGGTTATAAAATGTTCAGCAATGATGGAAGCAATGACATAGGTTGGTCTGTAGTCTTTGATTTATTTAGGCTTTTTGCATCATCTTGGCCATTAAAGATATGTACAATAATATACGTACTTGCTATATTTGCTCATTAACTGCTCCCTTTCGCTTTGCAGCCAAAATTAATTATTGGCTTAAGAGAAAGTGACCTTGAGCCTGATCAGTATTTGACTTCAAACTAGAAATGTAATGTCAGCTTAACCTTCAATCTGGATAGAGAAATTGAACTAGTTGGCTTGTTGTTTTCTGTAATTCTTTTACACATTACAAAAGTCTATCTACTTTTAAAGTTGTTAAGCAATTTTAAATATTCTTTTAATTTAATTGAAAAACATGCTGTTTGTTTAGTGGCAAGCCACTTTGTACCTCAAAACAGCCTTCATATCACTGACAGCTGAATCATCTGTATCATGACTTGGCTCTTGAGTGTGTACAAATATCAACTGTTGTTTACCCTCAGTTTTGTCAAATCCCTTTCCCCTTGAAGCACTATTCCTGAGAAAATGAGGTCCTTGCATCTTTTGTATTTACTTTAGGTTACCACCCATCTTTTCATGCAAAGATCCTACATCATAGATTTATTTTTTTTATTCTGGACACAATAGGACCATAGTGCTGATAAAGAGATTTCCATCCTGATTTTAGGTCAAATTAAGCCACATAACCCAAATTTACCCATCTTCCCACCCTGCTTCCCTTTTTCATTCTCCCTCTTTTGTACCAATTGTTTAGATTGAAAAGAATGTGGCAGAAACCATGACCAGCCATTGACATATGTGTCCATCCAAACTTAAAGTCAAATCACTTCTTGTCAGAAAGGCATTTAATCAAATTTGCATTTGCTTTTTGTTTCTTTTAAGTGGTTTTAAGCTCTTTCGCCTGCTATTGTGGGAGTTGCAAGAGTAACACTCGGAATTATAATAAAGTACATGTGTTTTTCAGTTGAATTTCTTTTTCTTCTCTGCACTAATTTATACATGGAAACTAGTCAAACACAATAGCCCATTCCCTTCAGTCACTCTGGCACTCTCCTCCCCTATTATCTAAGTGGATCTATCTTGGATGGCGAGAAGCACCATTAGCTTGTGGAATGAATGTTAAATCCCTTATTTACAGCAGATTGTGGCCTGCTCCAATAAGAGAGAGAGAGAGAGAGAGAGAGAGAGAGAGAGAGAGACTGTGTGCCTATGTGCATGCACAAGCGTCTTTCTGTAACTGTTCATTCTATTCATTCTACATCCATTTCTTATCATGCCTAGATTGTCTTTAAATCAAGCGTAAGGATTTTTTTTACATAAATTTGCATAACATAGTGAGGCATTTCTTTAAACATTATTTTCTTCATGTTTTTGTGAACTTTCTTGTCTAGACATGGTCAGCTGCATTTTGATTTTGTTGGGCTGCTGTTTTTAGTGTTTCCGTCTCTTCAGGACCACTTTCTGGCCGCTGTCATTATTTTCATGTGAACCAGTTCTGTTGCTTTATATAAGTGAGAGAAGTATGTCCAATAGTGGTCACTAGTGAACTACAAAAGAATCCTGATATACCAGGAAAATCTCTTCTTGTACGACTACTTGGATATTGACAACTTTTGAGAGGAAGAGAGAGAATAAATAAATGAATGTATTTGTGCATTTCTACAAGTACCAATACATGCTGGCTCCCCTTGACCAATATGTGTGAATATGCTGGAAAGGAGTTCCCTACCATGTGGCAGGCAGTTACTCAGACATATAAGCTGCACAGACTTCATGCTTATATCCTTATAACAGCGTTAAAGTCAGGGTTTGTGTAAGTTTATATTTTTTTATTTTTTTAAAGGTTTTATTGGGGAATTGGGGAAGGGGAACAGCTAAGTTGTCCTTCAATCTTAGTTGTGGAGGGCGCAGATAGCTCAGCTCCCAAGTTCAGTCACCATCCAGCCGCCCGTCAGCAGCTCATGGCTGCTCAGCTCAAGGTGCCATGTTCAATCTTAGTTGCTGGTGGGTATAACCCACTATCCCATGTGGAAGTCCAATGGAAAACTTGTTGTTCAGAGCACATGCTCTCACCAGCTGAGCCATCCTGTCACCTGTTGGCAGCTCAGCGGCAGCCAGCTTGGGCGCAGCTCACTCACCCATGTGGGAACCGAACCGGCGATCCTGTTGCTCAGAGCTTGCACTCTTAACCAACTGAGGCACTCGGCCTGCCCAGGGTTTGTGTAATTTTAATTAGTAAAGTGTGGTTAATACCTATAATTGTTACTCATTTTTTTTAACCCAGTTTATGTTGGTGCATTTTGCACAGGATTAGTGGTTGCATCAGAAGTGGTCTGGTGTTTTACCTCTCCCCTTTATTATAGCTTAATCAAAATATAATTTTAAACTCTTTCAGGAAAAAGGCAGTGTTCTGTGAATTTCAGCATCCTACAGCACCTAGTAGAGTGTCTTGTGTATATAGGCATCAAATGGACTAAATTAAGAGAAGAAAGGATTACAGAGACTATTACACAGTTCTCTAATTTTCCATATAATCGGTGTTTCCTGACTTTACATATAGAGTCCAGTTTCTTTAGTCAAGTGACAGCTCTACTTTGAGTTTGTCTATGTCAGGTTCCAGGTCTAATTATTTAAGTTTCTCACATCTAATTATTTAAGTTTCATTCTTCACTTCCCTTGTTATGCATATTCTACTGGTTCTTGTGTCTCATGAGTAGAGTGACCCAGAAGTGACCTCTTCATAGCATGAAAACCATAGTCTTTTCTTGAGTGAGAGCGATCCTTGAATCATCAAGAATAACGTATTGGTTAACTCTGTTGAGATAATGATAGGAAAATGTGTCTAAATCAAGTTTTATATAGTCTTGCCATTTTTACTAATTTTCTTCTTCTCAAGAACTGGCTTCAAACTTTGTCTTTTCACCAGAATGAGACAAGTGCATGTCATTTTTCTGTCTACATCATAACAACCATACCATGAGGTGGAATTTTGGCTTGATTGGCAGTACTGGCTCATAAGTGGCTTAGGGCTGGCATACCAGGGGTGATGTCAGTCCTGAAGGATCCTAATTGAAATAGGCTAGCACAGCTGTGTGGGGAGCCTGCCTGCTAACTGGGGTAAGCTGTTGCTATCAACCTCTTCTTTCCATGAGCTCAAAAATAAATGACTAAATCTCCCCAATTCCTGAACTTCAAGATTAAAACCTACATGGAATAAAGCTTAACTGTTCTCGTTTCCCCTCCTTGGGACTTTGCTAACTACAGCACCCAGTATGTGGGATAGTTAAAAGTTTTCTGACCATGCCACGAAGATGTCCCATTGGTAATACTCTGCAGCCAGCAGTGACCTCTGGCTTTTTATTTGTTGTAGTTTCAGAAGCTCAGTATTTATAATAGTCTTTATTTCAGTCATATAAATATATCTTCTGTCATTAACTATTGTAACCTTCACTTGAAGAAATATTGTCATTTCTGTGTTTGACTACCCCCACCCCAAATCCCACCAGTGTATAGCTACATGTACAGTCAGTGTTTAGTAATTATTTTTTCAGAGGCATAAATAATTAATTATATTCTTTACAACATTTTATAGGTACCTTCTAGTTCCTGTGCTTCGTTTCATTTATCTCTGTCATTGTACTTCTCATACTGTACTTACATTGCTGTCTACTTCACAGAAGTGTGGGTAACTACAGAAGGAGTGACTTGTTCTTCCTACCACTATCAAAATGTCTGGGAATTAGATCTCAATAAATGTTTTTTGATGAGTGAATAAATGGGTAAATAAGAATGACTTAGCAAGAAAAGGTGAAAAGATGGCAAATTATAAGTAGCAAGGGGAAATGTGAACATCCATTTCACATGTGAAACATTTCACTGATTCTGGTGTTGATAAGATCAGGTCAACAATTCTAATAAATTCCAAAAAGAAGACATGTATTTCATTTTTCTATCTCTCTTAAGCATCTACACAATGAACAATAATTAAACAATATTCCCTTTTGCTGTTGTTAATTAGAATGAATTTTACATGTTTCATATCTTTTTAAATCTGTTTAAATTATGAAATTGATCCTCAGGAAGAAAACTCATTTCTTTTTACCACAAAGATAAACTATATTTCCCAACCTTCTCTGTGACTGGATGGTGCAATATGATTGAGTTCTAGTCAGTGGATTATACAGAAAGTGCCAAAAAAAAAATGTGTACACATTTTAAGAAAAGAAAACCTATTAAAATTATAATACTCAATATATACTGATAACAAAAGATGAATACAAGTCACATTTGATTTCTGCAATTAAAAGAGGTGCTCAAAGTGGTTACCATCAGTGTCCAGACACTTCTGATTATGGCGAACTACTTACTGCTTGAGCAACGTTGACCGAAGTGTCTATGTATACATATTATTTTGGCATTCCTGGTAGTTAGAAGTGATATATGGCAGTTCTAGGCCTAACATCTCCAATATAATCCTCTAATCAACAAGCACTCTCTCTTTACATGCCTATTGGATGCAGATCATTAAAGAGCCTTAAGACTCTAGAGATTGGCAGGGCCACCAAACGGAAGGTATCAGTCCCTGAATGACTACATGGAGCAGAGCCGCACCCTGACACTCTCATAGAGTTACATTTGTGAACAGTCATTTAACTGTGAGCAATAAATAAACCTGTATTGTGCTAAAACACTGAGACTCGTGGGAAGATGTTACTTGTTATACTGAAAACCTTTTAAAATAACATATGCTTCAAATTTAAATGACATGTATCTAGTATTCACTGATACTAGTAAGTACTAATGCTACATTTCATTTATTATATGGGAAAATTGAAATAAGAAGATGCCATGACATCCTAATGGTGGTTTACATTACCTAGACTGTATTAAGTACCTGGGGGTATGTGCAGGTACTGCAGGAAAAATATGAAAATGGGTTCGCGTCCATTTTTCAAACATAGTATCAAACAGTGAGTGAAGCGGTAAGAAATGAGAAAAGGAACCGAGAGTCAGGGCTGTAGTAAAGAGTCGAAGTCTAGTCTCTTGGAGCAAAGCAGGACTGAGTAACCTAGTCAAGGACTCAGAACCACACAGACCTAAGGGGAAGGCAAAGAAAACAAATAAACAAAAATACCGAGAAGCAGAAACCAAGGCACAGCACTGATTCTGCTCCAGAGACAAATGTCAGAAAATAAAGGACAAATGACCGAGAGGGGAAGAGATTCACACAGCCAAAGCAAACATGTTTCACACAGCAGCATATAAAGTAAAATGCACTTCTTGAATACACCTAGTCTCAACCCATTTTTTCTAGGAGATCATGAACATGTCATGAAAGAGCACTGGTTTTATTTTTTTGAGAGTGTAACATCTGGGCTGTAGCAGTGATTCTAGCTCTGCGATTATGGCCCAGTCACATAACGCACTCCAGCTTTTATCTCCCCATCCATGCACTACTGCCTATCCCACCCAATTCCAGGATGCCGTGAGAGGAAAAAGCAGCATTAAGTGTTAAAGTGTTTTGTAAACTCCAAAGTACTATAAAACTTCAAGTGATTACTTTAATTCATGTTAAACTCATTTATCTATCACCAACTGTATGTTCAACACAGAGCGAGGCTCCGTGGAAGACAGATTTAAGCCCTTACAATGAGAAGCTTGGTAGTGTGCTGGACATTTTGTTGTCAGAGTTATTTTTTAAATGTTTCAAAAACCTCTTCTGTAGGGAATGGATATTATAATATTATTTTCAGTTGTCCCACAAGACGGTTCATCTTGTAAGTAACTCTTCTGTACCTGCGTAGGCTCTGTTTAATTTTCTTATCCACATGTAAATGTAAATTATGGCTTCCCACAGATTATGAATCTGTTATTTTCATAGCTATTATCAGTCAGTATTTGACTTCAAATGTTATGTTTTCCCTAATTTCCATAGCTCAGGATATCAATTTGTTCAGCAGAACACATTAGAACAGTTTCTTATTTAATCTAAATTCTTTAGGAGAAGAATTTTTCTCAAAGCAAATTCTTATCGATATGAGAATTACCATTAACTATGTGAGACCAATATCTAGGGAGTTCCATCTGCCCCATTATCATTGGGGCATCAGTCATGCTGGCAGAATTCAATATAATATAGCTTTTACTGTATTCTGCTTACTTTGTGATAACCAAAATCCATGCAAAAACACAAGCACATTCCACTTAAAATTTCTATGAGTGCAATTACTGTAGTAGAATTCATCTCCCTTCCTCACTAGATTTTTCTCTAAAGTTCTTATTAAAAATACATTAATTACAGTAAATCTAAAAAGCCTTGTGCATGGAAAGGAGGACAGTTGAGAGAAAGGGAATAGCAGAAAAATCACTGTGTGAGCATACGCCATTTATAATAGAGGAGATTTATTCCACTTCTGAGGCAAAAAATTGCAGGACTCTAATAGTTTCACCACCTGTGAATTATTTGGGTGCACCTCATAAGCGGGTTCTTTCTTCTATTTGTTTAAAGAAATAAGTGGTATGTTCGCCAATTCTACACTACATTAATTTTCACAGAGTTTCCATTTTCATCTTCATTGCTTTTTCAGATTTTTTTCCAAAGCTTATGCCATTCTTCAACTAAAGCTTTGGGTATTTCCCCCTTCAATTTTTGTCCAGGGACTTTCTCTAAGTCAATTCAGTCTATTAGAATAAATGTTGGGACAAAGGAGGGAAGGAGTGTGATAACCTAAGACATCCTGACATAAATTCCAAGAGCCCTAAAGAAATGAGACAGGAAATTATGAGCAACCTATAATAAATTCAAACTGTCCAATAAAATAAATATACCTTACTTTGTTCTCATAGCAAGGTACAGTAGGGTGTCCGATTTCTCAACCTACTTTGCCGCCTGTAATCTCAGTCACCATTTGAAGCCTGCCAGAGTATTGTTCAAATATTGAACTTCATCAATAGAACCAGAAACAAAAAAGGACCATGGAAACAATAAGAACTCCTACTGTTCAGGTGTTGAGGTGAGATTTAGAAAAAAATTTTTTAGAAATGTCTGTTTTTTCATTACAGTTGTTATAACCATTGGTCATTGAGACCAAATATAATTTTCCTCATGTGCCACACACTTTTACGTTGTGGCTTGTAGCTAGTCTGAGTTAACAAACATGCCTTGAAATGACTTTTACAGAGTTAGTTTAATTGACATTTGGAATACCAGGAATAGATTCATAGTGGTTTAGAATTAAAAGGAATCTTCAAGGTACCATAAAATGTGACCTCAACTGACTTATCTCTTTGAAGGCAGGAGTTTGGTTTTGTTTTGTCTTGGATATCTTTTAATCTCTAACACCAGGCAAAGCGTGTAATACAAGGTCGAACAATTAAGTTGTGAACTCATCCTAGAAAAGGTGCTAGATACCTCATTGCTGAATATCACTATAGTCACCTTCAAAGTACTCCCTTTGGGAAGCTACGCACTACTGGTGCCAGTGCCTAGTCCATCCTTCAAAGCAATTTTGGAACTCTTTTTCTGGAATGGCCATCAGAGCTGTCGTCTTATTACCCTTGATGTCCTGAATGTCATCAAAATGTCTTCCTTTCAATATTTCCTTTATGTTGGGTAAAGAAAGAAGTCATTGGGGGCCAGATCAGGTGAATAGAGAGGGTGTTCCAATACAGTTATTTGTTTACTGGCTAAAAACTCCCTGACAGAGCTGCGTGAGCTGGTGTATTGTGGTGATGCAAGAGCCATGAATTGTTGGTGAAAAGTTCAGGTGGTCTAACTTCTTCATGCAGGCTTTTCAGCACTTCAACCAATAGTAATCTTGGTTAACTGTCCAGTTAGTACAAATTCATAGTAAATAATCCTTCTGTTATAAAAAAAAAAAAAAAAGATTAACAACATTGTTGCAACAAGTTCGCTAACTTAATTGTCATACCTGGTAAATGTGAAGCATTCAATGTAAGTTTGTTGTTTCAATAAATGAGTTCATTGCCTAATTCAGTCCTTTTATTTTGCAGATAATTGAATTTAAAATATAAAAGTGTGCAAAGAGATTTGAGATGTATTAGCCAGGAACACCTTGTAGGTAGGATCTAACTCCTGGAAGCTGGATCTCTTTTTTTTAAGCCCATACTCCTTTGAGAAAGAGTTCATTCTCTTTCTCTTATCCTGTGTGGCCTTTAAGGCCCTTTGCATACTTGTAAGAGCCAGACAGGCTGGCCTTGGTAGAGCAAGGTTGAAATGTTGAAATTGTCACATGCAGAAGAAGCCAAAGAACCCATGAAGCTGATGAAAAATCATCCTGAGTAAAAACTCAAGAGTCATTGTTGGTTCGTTAGAGTGACCTGGCAAAAAGGGGACTGACGTTCATAAAGCTTGTCTCTAGCCCTAGACCTGTGTCATATCAATAAGTTCATTTCTCTTGCTTGCCACCTGAATGAAAAAATGTGAAGGTTTTGGTGATATATATATGAAAGTCACTTCATGCAGGACCTCACACATAGTAGGCCTTCAAGAAGTATTAGCTTCCTTCCCTCTTTACAAAATAGCATATTTGTTGAGAGTCTGTTGTATATGAGGCACCATGCTAGCTACTGGGTATACTGTGTTGAATAAAGTAGACATGATTCTAAAGATGGGTCTTTCTACATATAATATCAGAAAGGATTTGGGACAGGGAAGAAAGAAGGCAGGCAGGAATTAATTGGCCAGTACTTTCCATTGGTTTTATGTTGCTGTCATGATATTTTCTTTAAATTGTATATTTAACTATTGCTGATGTAAGGGGGTCTCTGCCTAAAGAAATAGACACATTAATTCATTATTTATAGTGATTCAAGAAAGAATGTGTTAGAAAAACTCTAAAACTCTAAAGATTTATATTTAAGGTCACTTCTTTGAGTTATGCCTTTTTTCCCCTGGAATCCTCTTTTTTAGTAATACTGAAACCTAAGCTTAATGAGTGTATTACTTTGTCTCAGTGTTTATTTGATACATAAACACCTGTCTTTTCCATTTTAGGGCTATGCTTAAATAGTGAAAGCTTTAAACCAGCCTCTCATTCAAAGAATAAAGGGCCTCAGTGGCATATAGAGAGCATTAATGAAAGTAGTTTAGCATGCTCTGAAAAGGTTAGCTGAAAAGGTTTAGCATGCTCTGTGGAAACCATTAGTATATAAGACCTTTACAAATCTTTGAGCATCATCCTAGTGACCAATCAGCATGTTCTCAGCTCTGTGCTAGAAAGGGCTCTGATTTTCCAACACCTCTGCCATGGCCCTATCACCAGTCCCAACCTGCCTTAATCCGAGGCAGACATTCTTACCCCAGTTGATTCACTTGGCTGACTTGAGTTCAGTGCTGCTGGGACTCATATCAGTGGGACTGTTTTGGCTGTAGGCTCCAAGATCTTGATTTTGAGAAACCCATTTAGTGGTTGATGTCTACATTAGAGTTCTAGATAATTGAAAGCAGTGATTCCCAGCCTTTTGGATTTCATAGGCCATGAACATTTCAGAAGTAAATAAGGATGTGTTCATAAGTAGGTAGGAAGTATAGACAACAGATACAATGTTTCTAATTTCTTTATTTTGCTAAGACATTAATAAAGTAAACTGCTATCGCCATCATTTCACAAATGAAATAATAGTTAATGCTGCAACATGAGATGCATTTTACATATATTAAATTATCTAATTCTCATAACAACCCTATGGAGTAGTTACAACTATTTTTCTCATTGTACAGATGAAGAAACTGAGACATGGAGTGGTTATATAACATGCTTCAGGCCAGTCAGCTAGTTAGTGGCAGAGAGCAGATTCGAACCCAGGCAGAGTTCATTCTTGTCCCAGCTCTACCATTTTTTTTCTTCACTGCTGCAAACGAAAGGTTGTTTGAATAAGCCCAGAGTTCCAAGCATACAGAAGAAAACCTAACTCACCGCATCTAGCTTTATGGAAAGCTAAGCAGTGTCCTTCTTTTTATTTCTTCTTTGTATCGGTAAAAACTTAGTCACAGACAGGCATGCTGTATGCCAAACACTTTCCTTGGGACACGAAGGTAAACAAGACACAGTCATACCCCCAGGAAACACACAGATTCTAAACACAGTCTTAAAAAGATAACACAGGCAGAGGCTGAGTAGAGGAAATAAGGTTCTGCAGCAGCACAAGGAAGGAAATTGGCATTCCTTGTCTGCAGTGCCCCAGGCTCTGTGCTAGGCACAGAATAACTTGACTTTGAGATGGGTCACTGAAGGTGACATGAAAGAAGAGACATTTAAAGGGAGTCTTAGAGGATCAATGGAGGCTCACCAGGCAGACAAGAGAGTGAAAGGGGGCCTTACAGGCAGCCGCACCTGCATGGGCAGAGGCACAGAGGAGGGAAAAGGAAGGTGATTTCAAGGATCAGTGAGTAAATCCCAGTGGCTGGAGCATAGCCAGGTCATGCAGGGCCTTGCATGCCATGCCCAGGAGCTTTGAGCCAAGCCTGTCTTACAGAGTGACAGCTGTAATGGCCCCACGGAGTGGAGAGTTCCCCCGAGACTCAAAGGCCAGTTAGAACATTATTGCTCCTTTCCTGGTGAGAAGCCGTGAAGGCTGAAGGCGGCAGCAGCAGTGGAAAGGAGAGAAAAGCATCCATGTTTGTGGCTACAAAGCTCTCTGCAGGAAAAATTCCTTCGCTTTATATCTGGTGGCCTCAGAGACTCTTAAAGCACCAACTGTGTGCTGGGTTCTTTAGGTCCCACTGCTTAGCATACAGCCTGTAGCCTGGCACTGAGCAGGTGCTCAGATATTTGCTGAATGAACAGGTGAAAGAGTGAATACTTTTATTCAAGGGCTCCCTGTTCAAAATTGTGACCTGCAGTCAGGTTTTGTTTTTCCCCTCAAATGATGGCAGGCCCCCTGGAACAACAAATGTATCAGTATCCTAAAAAGTTAAGAACTTTCTTCCACTCTCTCAGGAATGAGTGAATTCAGGCTCAGCCTTACTGAAGAGATTGCCATACTGTTGTGACTTAACCCTTTATTCACTCTCAATGAACCTTTCAAAATAAATAATGCATATTTCAAATGGGCACCCCTGTACTTTTTGAAAGCTTTACCACTCTCGTGTAACACAGAGTCTGTAACATGGAGTCATTTTTGTCCTGTAATCAGAGACTACAGTATTTTCCCATGTGTGGTTATTTATCTATCTGTTTCTCACCAAACAGTGCCCTATTCAGCTCTTCAGATTCATGTCTCAGTTATTAATCTTTCCTTGGGAAGCCAACAAATATCTTTGCCCTAATTCTTGCAGTGTTCCACGTTATCTAATATGAGCTACACATGCAAAGCTCCATTTGAAAATAGCTGAAACTCTAGCATGAAGGGTCTAAATTTATCTACCCTGATTAAATACTAATTGTGCTCTTCAGGAAATAATCAAGCCATATCTAAAATTCATAAATTTATTATTTTATATGAAAAATATAATGTGATCCAAAAAAATAACCCACACTTTATTAATTAAATGTCACATATATTTTTTCTAAGTTTTTCTTTATGAATCCAATTGCTAAGGCATCAGAGTTTTAATCAGGCATTGGAATCTTGGAGGTATATAATTTCTTCATCTCTCAATTATGCATAGTCTCCAATATGCATGTAGCTCTTTACTCAGCATTAATACAAAATAGATTATAGCTTGGCCTCACCTCATATAGTAGATTTGCTTTGGAACAGTATCAAACAGATATGTATGTTTTAAATCATATGGTCTTTCTGACTTTCATTCTAATTTTGGACACCTACCACTTTAACTTTCCTCCCTCCTTCCCCCAAAACTAACTGCAAACAACATAAAACTCTCTTCAGACTTAGCAAGGGGGAAAAAATGTGATTTTTCAGTCTCCTCCTATGGGCCAAGTATTGAGCTATTTGTTTATAGATGTTACCTCAGATAAATCTTAACCACAACCCATTTCACAGAAAAGAAATCTGAGTACGAGAACCTAAAGGGTGGTGTGAGTTCCTCTACGTTTAGTGTACGTGTATTCAATTTTTTTTTTTTTTGCAAACAAATCATATTAAAATATGCAGTACAGACTATTTTCCATGTTGTTGGAACTATGTTATTTGGACTCTGTCAGCAGGAGCCTCCCCAACGTGCTGAGTGATTTCCACAGTTTCAGAACCAAGTTCATTAGAGTTCACTGCTTGTACCGTATTTCATCGATCCTAAGATACACATTTATTTTTTCAGATTTTAGAAATGTGGATGAATCTTATAATTGATAGTGGGTCACAGATTAATGGGTGGCTTCTTTTTTTGTTGTTCTTCTTGGTACATCAAATAATGTGATTTCATACTGTGGCATCTTGAATTCTATGAAATACTGTGTCAGGATCTTTCCTATATCTAACCAATGGGAGCAAACCTAGGCTCGAGATTCAGATGCAAAAACATGATCCATGGACTCCTCTCCTCCTTCCTTCTGCCCTCCTTCCTTGGATGCAGATGGTTTCTGCCTTTCCTTGCCAATCTATGACACTGAGTTTGTACGCTGAGCTTACCTTACTCCTGGTCTGGCCCATACCAAGGTCAAAGCCCCCTTACCTAGGAACTCCTTTGTTCTTAGTGTGTGTGTGTGTGTGTGTGTGTGTGTGTGATATACACATGCAGTTTTCTTATCTGTAAGCAATGTAATGTAATGCAGTAGTTCCTAATTTGGGGACAGTCTCAGAATCAGCTGAGCACTTGTTAAAATTAAAATGATCAAAGCCCAGGTCCTCCTACTCATGAGCTTGGACCCCTGGATACTTCCTTAGCTCTCCAGGTGATTCTGATAAACACCAGGTTGAGCACCTTCCTGGTGTGGTTGCGAAGGGCAGAACTCTTTGGCCAGGCTGCCTGGATTCAAATCCTGGCTCCACCAGGGTAACCTTCCTGTTATTTTCTGTGTCTCAGTTTCCTTGTCTGCAAAACAGGGACCAACAATAGCATCTACCTCAAAGGATTATTGTGAAATTTAATAAAACGAGTCACGCAACATACTTAGCGCAATAGCTCACACACGTAGCCAGTGCCCAGTAAACATCAGCATTTATTATTATTCCCCTCCTACAGGCTGAAATTCCTCTATCTCATTCCCAGAAACCAATCTCTTATCTTTTCCCCAATTCAAGGCAGCTGATGGCTTTGCCTGCTCACTGAAATCTCCCATGCAATCTCAAAGGGGCTGGGAAGAAAAACTGGGATTTTCTTTTTAATTTTGGGGTTGTCCGGAGCCTGTTGAAGTCAGAGAGCCTGAAACAGAATAAAGATAAAGGCTGATTCAAGAAAGTCATCTTGTGAATTCACTCATAAACATTGTCTAATTCAGGCTTCTCACCGTTCTCTGCATCAAAATCACCTTGAGAACTCAGACTAAAAATTTCTGGGCAGCCACCAACCTCCCTCCTGTAGGAGAGTCAGGTTCAGGTGGTTTCGGGAGGGGCCCAGACATAGGCAATTTTCCTTGAGTTCCTAGGTAATCTGAATATGTAGCTACAGTTGATAACCACTGATCTAATTGAATATTAAAAAGATTCTAAACACTTCTCACCTGTTGGGGCTTTGTCTCTTATCTTTGAAGATGATCTATAGAGCCCACCCATCTCAAAAAAAAAAAAAAAAAGAGTACTTCTTCCTTAAAATAGGGATACTATTAGGTTGTCAGAAAAGTCATCACGTATTTTTTCTGTTTTTCATTGCAAAAATGCGTCATGACTTTTCCAACAACCCAATACTATACCAATTCCAATAACTTATATAGTTGATGTGAATGCATTTTGTAAATTATAAGAGTGTGTGGGGGGGGCAGGGGAGAGGGAGAGAGAGGAAGGATTATGATGCATGGTGTGAAGAAGATTATCCTATTTGTTAGGTAGCATGCACAAAGGGACCCAGTACTCTTCCAGTTAATAGGATGTAATGTAATCTGAGCTATAATCTACCAGCCATTTAAATGTATAAACATTTTATTCAAAAATAGAAGTCATGCACATTTTATACAAGTTAGAAATTAGAATCTTTCTGAGCCTGGTTTGAAGAAACAAAATAAAACAAAACAGATACTGTGAGGGAATCCAGTCTTCTGCATATACTAGTCATCTAATCTTTCATTTTCATTATTTTCCTTTTACTGGGTGGCCATTGTGTCCCATTAAATATTTGTTCTTATTTCCCCCTGCTTTCTTCAGACAGCCGAGTTTAATTCCTGTCCAGATGACTGACTTACTCATTCATCCTTATCCCACTTAATTCCACATAAAGAGATTCTAAATTCCTCTTTATCTTTTGGGAAAGTAGTTGTAAGGTAGATTTTGCTCTTATCCTTTTTACAGCAACACTTCACCTCCCCCCCAACCTTTTTTCTAAAATGCCCATAAACCTGCTGTGCCTCTTAGGGATATTATGAGGAAAAATGACTACGTGTAAGCACTTTGAAAACTCTAAAACTCCAATCATATCATGCCCTGCTCCAAAGCCTTCATTGGCTTCAGCTGTCATTCTATTCAAGGACCAATCCCTCAGCTGGAACGCAAGGCCCTCTCCCAGACTACCATTCCAACCTTATCGACACTGAGTACAGGGGAACTGACCTGGCCAGAACTGGAAGCAGAGGGGATACCTGTTGTGTATCACGTAGCTGACGGTAAGAAGAGCCCCATTTAGGACACTCAGATGGAATGGAAAAGGGAACAGAAAGGAGATACATTGTAGAAGTACAATGCAGTATATAGTACAGGATATTGGGTATGTGTGTGTAGATGGGTGGGGTGGAGTGGGGTACAGGACAGAGAGGTCAGAGGGAGGGGAAATGTTTTCATATATTTATAACTGTTAAAGGAAAGACTGGTAAAGTATTGAGGATCCAAATATTGAGTTTGGTTTTGGACATGTTGAGTTCAAAGTACTAACACAGTATTCAGGTGAGTAGAAATAAAAGCCTGGAGATTGGGGTATAGATGTTTTTGTATATCATCCACAAAAGGAAGAGTACAAGCGAAGGAAAGGTAAGATCAACGGGAGCTCAGACAGAAGAGCAAGGGTCCAAGGACAGAACTTGGAGGATCAAGCATTGACTAGTCAGAATGAGTAAGAAAAGGCGAGTGGAACAGGCCAGTAGTCACTGCCAGAGAAACCAGGGGGGAAATATCCCACAGCAAGGTCTGAGGAAAGGTCATAGGATGTGGTGAATTACAAGATTCTTATGAATTTCAGAGGAACCGTGTCACTTAAGCGGTTGGGCAGAAGCCACATTGCACAGAGTTGAGGAATTTGAGGGAATTAAGGAAGTGGGTGCAGTGGACGTGGATCAGCCTTGCAAGAAGTTTAAAAGTGAAAGGGAAGGAGGCAGGACACACTTGAACTCTCACCGCTGACCAAGTGGCAAGAAAAAGCAGGAAAGCCCAAAGCAGGAATTAGGAGATAAAAGTCAGCTCGGTTTTAATAAAAATAGGAGAAAGTGCTTTCGTCTTAATAGCTCAAAGAATGCTGATAGCAGCCGTGTGTGAAATTGATTTCTGAGGCCCAGCACTCGAGACAGAGAGGCTGTGAGGCAAATAGGGTAGTAAACCATGATTTAGCACCTTCGCTTTCTCTGCTTATTACAAAACAGGCTTTAAAATAGAAGCCTGTGGTGCGCCTCAGCAATCTTGATATTGTCAGTGGCCAAGATCCATTTTAATATATTCCTGGGCATTCCAGTGATTGATTATAACATTACTTTAGACAGCAGTCTGTTAACTTTTCTCCTTGCTAAACATGTTAATGCAATGCATATAAATATTACTCCTACCATTAAATAATAGTTAAAGATGCTGAAGGAATTTTTTTTTTTTTTTGCTGAAAACAGAAAGGTGTTAGACTCGAAATGCTTCCATGTCGAAAGCAAAAATTAAATTTTATAAATTCTGAGAGAAACAGTATTTGATTCTAGTTGATCAAGCATTGAGGGTAGAGAAGGGCTCACAGGAATCACAAAAAAAGTATTATATTTCATATGCTAATAAACATTTAATAAGTGGTTTCACTAATGGCTCCTTTACATTCATTTAATTTACAAATGAATGGAAGATTATATTACTTCCCATGTGTACAATACTAAATGATATTTTTCAGGTATAATTTTAAAATGCTAGCAGTACAGGAAATTTAGCTAGTTCAAAAATATAAATGGTTTTCATGAACTTGATGGAGAGCTAGGAAGAGAAAACTGGTATATATGTTTCCAATCACCAATATTGTTTTCTATCTCAATACACGTAGATCTATACTTCCTACAGATAATGATGACAAGTTATAATTGAGAAAAATAAGTTATTTTTAGAAAACCAACGTCTTTCTTGCAGTGTTTCAAAATAAAGAACTTACACAACAATCCATGCTGCACAATATTAAAGAAAAAAATTGTAAGCTATTATGTTTATGAAATAAATAATAATTTAGCGAAGTCTTGCTCTGATTGCTGTAGTTACAACAAAAGCTATACCACCAAGGCAACTGACCCTCAATTGTTACTGATAAAGGACTTAATATGTGGGAAATATATCTGGAAATCTGAATATTTTAAAAAGTAATCACTGTAAGTTTTACCAATAGAGAACCACAATAACAGAGTTTCTGCTTTGATACAAAACAAATTATATCATGGAAATTATTAATATAGTTATTGGTAGAAATGTCATAAAAAGACAAAACCATTCTTTCTCAACACTTGGATAGGAAATAAGCCAATACAGAAACTGAAAAACATCATATAAAGCTTTTATCTCATCATTTGGTAAACTTGGCTTACATGTACTTGCTGATATTCAAAGATTTAAATAGTACACACTTATCAATAAAAAGTACAGAGTATTATCAGCATGTCTTATTATTCAGAAGCCACTAGGATTTGACAGAGGTTCTGGATGCTGATAACTGCGTTAGTAAAGAAAATCAGTCCCAATAGAGTGTCTTCATTTCAAGAATTACTTTTTAATTAAGCAATTCTTAGAGCTGAAGCAATAGGATCATCTCTACTCGAATTTCATTTAGTAATTGTACTGGTCAACTCTTTCATATTTTAGCCTTTTTATTTTTTAAATAATCTTTACACCAGACCCATGAGTTAAATCAAGCAAATGTACATGTCTCATTTTACAGGTTAGAAACTGATTTGTAAATACACTTTCATGAGATTGGCTATTTTAGACTTGTAGACATCTTTATGGCTAAGCATGTCTTAGAAAAGATCTGGCCAAAATTCCTTCTTGGGGAAGTGACTGAACTGAGACACAAAGAACTAAGTGGCCTTAAATACCACAATGGCCAGGGCCTGATCCCAGCCTGTTTCCCTGTTTAGAAGATTTTGCCATCAGTACTATCTATGCCCATTCTCTGAAACATTTTAAAATTTAAAATGCTCACAAGGGCTGGCCAACTGGCATGGTGGTTAAGAGTTGGCTTGGGACGCCAGCAGCCCTGGTTCGGATCCAACATATGAGGGCCAGTGACACTGCCCTAAAAAAAAAAAAAAAAAAAGAAATGAGTGAAACACTAATTGTCCACTGAATAATGATCTCCATATGAAGCCCTGCATTAGACATTAAGAGTGTAAAGCTATATCATAGTCCCTGTCTTCAAGGGTGCATATCAGTATTTACTCTATTCATTTCAGATCTCTATGATTTTAATTTAAATTATGATAATTTTTAACTGTACAGAGGTCTTCTATTTTTTTACACTTGTGCCATGAATTCATACTCAGCAGCTCAGGCTCCTTTCCACTGGTTCTCACAAAAGTGTGGCTCTCTGGGTAAGGCAGGCTGGTGTTTCCATTGAACCCAGGTAGCTTTCTCTTTGGTTTCCTTCTTTTCCTGATCATTTTCTTTCACCCGCTTCAGAAAGCTGTCTCGGCTCTTGGAGTGCTTAATATGCTCAATACACACATTAATTCTCTCAGCAGGAATCTTGCCCTTAACTTGTTTGTTTATAACAGGGCCCACTGCATGCTGGGTAACATTGTAGACCCTTCCAGTTTTGCCATAGTGACATTGTGGGCATTCCATTTTGAACAGTGCCCCTTCCCTTGATGTCTACAATACCACCATTCTTGTAGATCAGCATGTATGTGGCCAATGGAACAACTCCATGTTTTCTAAAAAGCCTAGAGAATACAGAGCTGGTTCTCTCCTCTTTTCCTTTGTACTGACCAATTACTGGAAGATGGCAGTCCTGGCCGAACAACTAGATTATTTTTACATGACCTCTAATGGAAATTGATTCTTTCCAGTTCAGCACCCTTACTTTAAAACTGCTATCAAAACTTGCTTCTATCAAGTCATTTTTTTCCTGATTAACTCTGCTCAACGTTAAATTTTTCTGTGACCTATGGTATCTGTCCTGTACTAATTTTTGCATTTATGAAAATATGATTTAATACACATTCTTTATTTTTTATTTTTGTTGTAGAAGCCTATGCTTTTAAGTCTCCCTCACCTACCTATCTTCATTCCCTCCTGTTGTAGCACACTCATCACAAAGCACTGCAGAAGAGTTGACTATTGTTTACTCAGTGATGAAGGCTCTTTGGCAAATAGATGTCTAAGACTTGGGTTAGGCTAGATTAAGGCAAAATATAACAGGTTAATTGCCTTTCAGTTTTAAACATTTTGGACATATTTAAAGTTGGAATAAAAAGACATGTGAATAAGCAGAAATCTTTGTATTTCATGGGTCCAATTAATTTTTTGTCTTCCATTCCCTTGCTCATCTGCAGCTTCTGCATATGTATTCCCCCTTTCTGTCTTTATAGAGAATCTGAATGTGTATGAACGAGAGTGAAAGCTGACAGCCGTTATGAATTAGATACTCAACTACAACTTGCCCTAGCCTGTCTTGTGTTAATTATTCATTCAATGAATATGCACTGAGACGGATTACACATCTGGTGTTCTATAAGGCACTGGGTATATCTTCGTCATGTCCTTAAGAAACACACAGCCCCTTCCTGGGAATAGATGTGTAAACATGTAACTATAGTGCAGTGGCTGCTGACAAATGCTCACAGAGTCCTAGCAATATGCTCAAAATACACAGGAGAGGCAGAGATCTCTACCCGGAGATTAGAGAACATTTCACTAGATGACATTGGAGTTTCATCTTAAAGCAGGAGCAGGAATGCACAAATTGAAGATAGTAAAAGGATGTGCTGGGGGCCGGCTGAGTGGCTCAGTTGGTTAAGAGCTCACTCAAAAGTCCGAGCTCTGAGCAACAGGGTTGCCGGTTTGATTCCCGGCCTGAGCTGCCTGCCACTGAGCTGCCAACAGGTGGCGGGATGGCTTAGCTAAAAAAAGACAAAAACAAACAAACAAACAAAAAAAAGGATGTGCAAAAGACGGAGAGGAAGGAAATCTAGACAGTCGCAGGATCATGAACAAATATCAGAGGTCCCCATACAGCTGTCTGACCGAGAAGCAGTGCTCAGTCACTGGAGGGTAGAGGACAATGATCAGGAGGGATGTCTGGTGGAAGAGCAATCAGGAGCAGCAGAAATCAGTCTAGAGCAGGGGTCGCAAACTGGCTCACATGCGGCTCTTTGGGTACAGTCCATCTCAAAAGTTTGCAGACCCCTGGAAGAGCCAATCCTATCCCTCACAATTTAAAAATTATTTGAAAGCCACAAATATATTTTTACATAATCACCATTATGTGAATAATATCCTTTAAAACTTTTCTAAATGAAACTATGGTAGTTTTATTTTGATTTTCAATTTTACTTCAGAGCCACATGTACGTACCCAAAGAGCCGCGTGTGGCTCGCCAGCCGCAGTTTGCTGATCCCTGGCAGCTCTTCCATCTCAAAAGTTTGCCCGCTCCTGGTCTAGACCATTGATTTCAGCTCAGGTGAGGAAGGGTGTTGTATGCCACAAGAGTAATTTGGACTTTATCCTATCCCAATGGTTCTTAACTTTCTTTTTTTTTTTCCTTTTTAAGAATCTGACAAAAGCTATGTATCCTCTTTCCAGAAATATGATAATAACACACATACGCCCAAAATGTTGCATACAGTTTGAGTCCTCATAGCCCATCTGGAATCCATTACTAGATGCTACCAGCTATAGGGAGTAGAACCATAGAGAGCCTCTAAAGGAGTGAACAGTTTAGCTTTGTATTCTAAAAAGATAACTGGCAGCAATGTGGAGGACAGATTGGTGGGAGGAGAGGCTAGAGGTCAAAAACTCAGATGGGAAGCCTATTGCAAAATACCAGGCATAAAAAGCAAGAAGCAGAATAAAGTCAATGAAAGTAAGGATGGAGAGGGTATAAGTGGAAGAGAGAAGCATTTCCAAAATGGAATTGACAATAAGACTTGCTGTCTGATTAAATGTAGATGTTGAACAGTCAAAAATTTTTCAATTTTTTCTTTTTTTTTTTTTTTGTGAGGGCAGTGTCACTGGCCCTCATATGTGGGACCCGAACCGGGGCCGCCGGCTTCCCAAGCCAGTGCTTCACCGCGCCACTCGGCCAGCCCAAAAATGTTTGTTTCTTTTCTTTACCTTACCCCACTAAATTACAAATTCTCTAAAAGGTGTTACTGTACCAGGCTGGTCTCAGGGGAGTGAGCAGATGCAGAAACATAAACATTGCAGGATTTAAACTTAACATCCACGAGAATGCAGCAGGTCCCTCCATAAACCAACAGGGAAAGTGCTATGGGGTAGTGAGCTCTGGCACGGGTAGACAGTTATTAGTAGACTCTGAGAACCAAACAAGAGCTGTTGAAAATGGTGAAACTGGATGGGGGACAATCATTTCAAAACAGTAAGTCAACTTGCTGGTTGCCATCTGTGCCTTCCTGGCCCCAGAGCATCTAGCAAGGTTTAAATGCTAAAGAAACCTGTTGATTATCAGCAAGCAATTATGATGCTTCTAGGTTACTGGGATTCTTGGTTGCTTTGCTTTACATTGATGATGGAAAAGTATTAGGACCATAGGTAGTCCCTCAAAATGATTTACTGCCAAACTGCAAAACCTGTAAAACAGTTCCAATTGCTTTTGCGTCTGCCTATAGCAACAGGTGGAAACTAGAGAGAAATGTTATCTATTGAAGATACAGAGGTATGGTCATTGGAACAGCTATTGCTTTTTAAAATGTGCATCCAAGTTAGAGGTGCAGCGTTTTTGACAAAATTCATCTCCTAATGTGGAAGAGGGGCTGTGATATGTATTAGAACTAGAACAAAAAAAAAAAGCCCCAGAACTTGAAACTGCTTGGAAATTTTAAGTAGCTAGAACTCTCTTTGTCTCTCTCTCTCCGTCCTCTCTGTTTCTTTTCTCTCACCCTCCCCCACCCTGCCATACCTGCATGCTTATTCCATGCCCTGTGTATGTTTTTGAAAAATGACAAGTAAACAAGTAATCTAGGATTTAAAACAAAACATACTTCCAAAGTATTTCACCATTTGGTAAATATGGAGGGAGGGGGAGGCAAAAATGTATACACATTTTAAGAAAGGTAAAAAACTATTACAATTGTAATACTCAATATATCCCAATAACAAAAGATGAATACAAGTCATGTTTGACTTCTGCAATTACAAGAAGTACTCAAAGTGGTGACCATCAGCATCCAGACACTTCTCATTATGGGGAACTTACTGCTTGAGCAACGTTGACCAAAATGTCCACTTGTATACATTTTTTTTTGGCACCCCCGATATTTGTTCAAATCTCTTCATTGTCTTCTAAATGAAATGCATAGCAATCATTGCAATCACAACTTCAGGAAGCTTACAAATAAAGAGCATTATCCCTGCCCTCACAGAGTTTGTAATCTACTTGGGAAGATAATTGCTAGGTAAAATGATAATGCTAAAGAACTACATAGTGATATTTGTATTCACATTCTGTATGTATTGCAGTGAAGCAGGTTATTGTTATCAGTTTCATTTTTTTTCTGTACCAAATCTTTCAAATTGATAATACATGGGTGTACCATCAAATAATTACAGATTAAGCAGAATATTGATAGTAGAGGCTTATCATCCTACTTTTTCTGGGGAAAGGGATTTAATGTGAGCAAAAGTAGAAACAAGAATACAGAAAAGAAGAAAACATAATATTGGGTGAGGGAGAAGGTTTTCATTTTCAAATCCAAACACTCATCCCACAATGCTTGAATGGCACTTGAGACAGAGAGAGCACCTGGTCACGAGCATTGGAATAGATCCTAAATGACACCCGGGGTCCTATTAGCTTCATTCAGAACCCTTCTTTGGTTTTTTTTTTCTTGTTGGCTCAGATAGCATCATGGCTAACCAAAGAAGGGTTAGGCAAGTTCTGCTAAAACCAAAGACTTATTAATAATAGTGGCAGAAAGTTAACTAGTCACTTCTTCCAACTTCTTCACCATTATCAATTATAATTTGGGCTTGTGCTCATCAAACTCTAAACCATATTAATTTGTTAACTTTCCAGTTTCCTCAGTGAGTCACAGAGTGAGCTTTTTTCTTGTCAGAAATTCTTGCTCCATGATCCCAAACCCTGACATGTGCTGCCCAGAGCCTCAGATGTTTCGTTAGTTCTACAGATGTTGTATAAATGCATTTTGGCAAAATTTGCCAGTGCTGCAGAAACCATCTATGGCTGATTGGGGTTGCAGTTTGGATAGAGCTCCAGTTAGATTAGATAGAAACGGAAACTGACACTTCTAACAGGCTCACCAGGAAGTCAGGAATTCACAAAAAGAGCAGAGAAGGAATTTCATTTGAGGGGGTGTTGCAGACATGCCAGTTTGGGGAGTAGAGGGGTGTGGAAGCCCCTGGAGGTGATTCTTCACTGTTTTCCTTGGTGCTTGGCCTACGTATTATTTTCCACTGGAGAGTTTTTTCTTTCTACATATAGAAAAAAACAGCAATCTGGAAGGGCAGCTTCATTTTTAGAACCCCAGGTAAAAATGGCTTGAGTTTCACACTTGAGGTGATATGTTATAAAGGCTCTAAAATATCCCTACAGTGCACGGGCCTGGAGGGCGGTGACTGGCAGCACAAATATGAGAATAAATGATTTTTGTTTTTAAATTACTGCAGTTTCTACAGGATACAATTCTTCTATTGTCCAGTTTTCCTTTGTGCAAGAAATGGAATTACTGGTTTCAGCCTTCTAATTGAGCAGTCCCTAGGTTCAGAAGTTCAGCTGTTATCATTGTTATTATAAAGCAAATTATTATAGTGGAAAAGGAAAACCAGACTGACAGCCTATTTGTAGTATAAAATTTCTAAATTTTCTGGATTATATATATACTATATATTATAAAGACTATAATATTATATGTTATATAGTCTATATGTAGTCTATAAGATATACCCCTCACACATAAGTATATGTATATATACACAAATGTATACACATATGTATATGTATATATGTACGTATGTGTGTGTGTGTGTGTGTATATATATATATATATATATATATGTTTTCACCCAAACTTAGTTTGAAATCTCTATCAGAAAAAAATGCATAATGATATTTATATTAATATTCTATTAGTATTACAACAAAACAGGGTATTTCTATTTGCTAAGTTTGTGCTTTTAAAGTAATAGAAACCGACAGGGATAGAATATTTTACTATGGCTTTCCTTCAGATAAGCTGACTCAGAATACTCTGAATAGTCACAAATTTCCTGAATACTAATCTTTGCTCATATTAGCAATTATTGATTTTAGTTCAACTTGGCTGTGAAATTATGTTTGGGCAGAACTCTCCAGAATGCCCAGAGGCTTCTCAGCAGTTCCCTAGATGAACCATAATCCAGCCTTGTCCTTGGATGGAATACAAAAAAATGAAATTATCCTAGTTCTGAAATGAAAATTTTACTGAAGCATTTGACATTGAGCAGAGTCAGGGTTTTGTTGCCTCAAAAGTTATGAAGCTGCCTTAATTCCATCTCCAAGTTGTTACTCACAGATTGGGAAAGTACCCTGAGGATAAAATAATTTTTGTAAAGAAAAGCAACATTAATTCTTGCTGTTCTGTAAAAAATTCATGTACTGATAAATGCTGTTTAAAATGCAAAGAAGGTCAAAATTGGAAAGGAGGCAACACAAAAGATTGGCAGATATGGGTATAAAACCCGGCTCCACCAGGGACCAGCTGTGTGATGGGTGGGATGTGTGTGCGTCGAGAGAGAAAATAATGAACGCTAATGTGCCAGAAACTACGTAACATATATTCTCTCAGTTAATCCTCATAATCACACCAGTAAGAGAAGTATCAATGTCCCCATTTTACGTATGAAGAAACTCTGGCTCAGAGATCTGACAATGTGCCTAAGTCAAGTTTACTAGTACGTATATTACCGGTAAAGTGTGTTCGACTCGAAAGCCTGTGCTCTTTCTTCTGCACCATGATGCAGGTGGTTCAGCCTCTCTGACCCTTAATTCTCTTACTTGTAAAATGGGAAAAGAATTTCCTAACTCAACATTGGCTCATTATGGGTATTAAATATGATAATTGTGCAAATCCTGGCATGCTTCCTGGCATATAGGTACTTCGTCAACACCAGCATTTTCCCCACACCACCAAAGCTCCAGGCGTAGGTGCAGTTAGATGCCCTAACAGGAATATGAAAAGGGAATGTATACATAAATAAAATTTTTAAAAAAAGAAAATAAAAGGGAATGCGCACAAATGCACAATGAAAGGAAAACGGAGATAGGTGCCCCAAAGTCTTCTGTGCCCATCGAGCTTTTCACCCTGTTACAGAATTGATTTTTCTCCTCAGTAGCAATGGACAGGCTTTATGCAGCGGCCTCTGAAAGACCGTGTGCTGTGTCACTGGCAGTTCATCATATCCCCCAGCAGTGCAGCGGTGATAAGAACCAGATGAACCGAATTTCCTCAGCAAATCTAGCAGCAACTATCTGGGAAGGCGCATGCCTCAGTCTCCACACACTCGGCTCTTTCAGAAAGTACATCAAAAACCTAATGGACTTTTACAAGAGCCCAGTTACTGCTTAACGTCTGTAAGCTCTCAGGAGCAGGGAATCACAACCCCAACCACGTACAGTTGGCAGTAGAACCAGTATTCCAAGTTGTTCAAGAAGCCAAGGATTAGACAAGATTTATAGAGACCTGATGTGTGGAGGGGAGCTAAAAATGGAATCTGCAGGTTCATTTCCAAAGCTTGGTCCATGGACGGGATGTTTCTTTCTGTGTATAGATTTCTCCAATTTGCAAGGGCACACGGCAGGATAAATGGCTCTCTCATCACTGCAGGGCTTGCCCTTCTCTTTCATTTAGAGGTGTGTGACATCCATTTTGTACAGTCACATACACAGCTCAGATGGCTTAAGCTAAATGCTGTCAGTCTGGAAGGAGAGGAAAACCAGAGACTCAGGTAACTTCTTGCTCATCTTGAAACAGGAAGAACCATTCTTTGCCTTGTCCCATTACCCATTTTGCTACTTTTGAGGATCTATTGATGTCTGAAAAACACTTTGCTTATAATATAATTTCATCTGTTGTATGACTTCAATTTTACAAAAACCTATCATCCATTTCCTCAGCACCTACTTTTGTTTTCATACAGCTTGACCTCTTCTTACCATATTTGGAAAAAATATTTTCCAAGTACTCTGTATATGCATGTGTGTGTCTGAGCAAATACAAAATTGAGTCCTTTTATTGCTAATTTATGCTTTGCCCTATAATACCCTTTCATATGTTCTTGATGACCTGTCCAGGTTCCAGTAAAAGATGTTCCTGGATCAAGTGGCACATAGGAGGTCATTCTAAGGTTAAATATCCACTGGGTAGTGAGAGGCATGGAACTATTGCTTCATGTGATTACTCAAGGTGTTTAACTACTTGTACAACAGCTGTCAGGCTTAAAGCTGATTACCTGAGCATTGGTTGCTCCATTTGGCTCTGAAATCAACCGCAAAACTATCAGATGAAAACCACATTTAGATAAGCCAGCAATGGCGAGAAAATGATACCATTTTGACGTTGATGGACTTACAAAAGCTCTTCTCATCTTCTTCTAATACTCCTAGGAGGCATTTAATGATCTATGGCCACAATGTAAAGGCATGCCGTGGAGATATTGCAGGTTTGGTTCCAGACCACCATAATAAAGCAGGTCTTGCAATAAAGGAAATCATAATTTTTTGGCTGGTGGAGGGTCTTGCCTTCAGTTTGCAAACAACACATCTGTGAAATGTAGTAAAAAGCAGCACAATAAAATGAGGCATGCCTGTATGTTCCATGCAGTTGGCATTGGCTGAGGCAAAGAGCCATTTAACTGACAGGGAGCAATGGATGGATGTAACTGGGGAGTTGGTGGATGAGTTTTTAACAAGTAGTTGACTTAGGAGTCATTCAAAGATATCATGTGGCACCAAAGATCTAGAAATAGCTAGACATTTTCTAAATTGACTAACTCAAGGGAAATATTCAATTTAATTTTCATAGGATTATAGAACCAAGACTCAGGCCTTTCTTCTCTCAATGTGTACTGGATTTCTGAAATGCTGGCTCAAAAGAAGTGCCAATTGTCCATTTTAACCCATCCAATGACTATGCAGTAAAATAAGTGCTGCAATAAGAATGGGACTTACAATGGACTTTTCCCCTCAGGTTCAATATCAGATGCAGTTTTTATGTTTTCTGATAAATCTCCTATGGGTGAAACACTAGCTTACATATTCTATGGTTCTCAGTCAATTAATAGTTGAAGACCATCCTTCCACCTGATACTGTCACTGAAATTTCCATCAGTGGGGTCAGGGATAATCTCTTGACCACTGTGCTTTTATAGCATTCATTACCTTGTTTCTGAGATATTGAGATTAAAATATTACCTTGATGTGATTGAAATTGAACAAGAAACATTGGCTGGGATATATTAGAAAAGCTTAGAATTCCGATTTCAGAAGCAACCTTCACTGCTTTTACACACTCATTATTCCTATTTTCTTCTGCCTCAGTTTCTTTTGTTAGATGCAATTCAAATTTTACACTTTAAAAAAAAAAAGTGCTACTGCGGAGTGAAGTGGGATGCACATTCAAAAGTAAGAGAGAAGTAAGCATGGATCCCACCTGGACCTGGCACAAAAGTTGTTTATGTTGAAGACCCTCTTAAAAACTGCAATCAGCTAATACTTCTAGGTCTTCAAATGACCTGAAAGATGTTGATGAAATGTCATTTTTGGTTATAGAGGTAAAAATCTGATACAGTTAAAAAGGAGGAAAATCGCTTTACTTTCTCTAACATTGAAGATGGATTGAGTTGGAATGAACTGTTTGTTCCAGTTTGAGAAATAATCCATGACTTGCTTCTGGGTTAGTGTGCGAGCTCTTTCAGGGAAATGTGGGTTCTCACTCAATATGCCTAGTTGTGCTGAAACTTGTAACTTATGATGAAATAAGATGTTTAGTCAGTGAAACCTCACCTTAGAGCCATTTTAGTGTCTGTTTAGACAAGGCACATGAAAAATATCAAGCAACCTTAGCACAGAGTTTGAAACAAATTGCTTCCCTAGAAAAACAAAATCTCAGTTATACATTACTTCCTAAATATCTTATCCAGAGAGCAGCCAGAGAGAAACCTCCCAAGGATTTGGCATCCCGGTGTTCTTATCTCACATGGAAATAGAGCTCACATGTGAATGCCACATGTGGACTTTTTCTTTTTTCTTTTTTGCAGTTGTAGTAATTGGACAGTATCACTCATCTTGTTCATTTTAATTACTTCATGAATCCTAACATTTGCAATGTTGGTTTTCATTTGGTCATATTTAATTTTAACAAAATGAGGGAAATTACATTGTACAGTGTATGTTTGTCACAAAAACAGTTACTGCATCGGGCAAGTACTCTCAACAGAACCATCTTCCAATCGCACAGAGCAAACACAAAGGGAGTAGAGATGCACCATACAGTTTTTTAAAAATCTAAGCAATGAATTCATTGGGTGTGTGGAGAGGAGAGTTGGTATGTACACTTCAATCGCAAAGAGTTTTTTTCTGTCTCCCTATTTAATTAAGCGCTGGAAACAGTATCCTGCTTTGCGATGGTTAGAGATTGATTTTTGTAATCCTAAAAAGCAGGCTTCAGAGTTCAATAAATACTTCTTTTAGAAAGGACATGCTTTGCAGTAACTACTGTGTTTTGTTACCCATTCTAGGCCACATATTATAGGAACCTCAGACTACTGGCAGATCACATCACCAGGCCAAGCAGTATGACAAATGGCTGGGAGATTCTGCTGTGGGAAAGCCAGGGATTTCAGGGAGATGATACCTTACAAATGCAGTGCCTTAGGGCCGGCCGAGTGGCGCGGTGGTTCAGCGCTGGCTTGGGAAGCCAGCAGCCCTGGTTCGGGTCCCACATGTGAGGGCCAGTGACACTGCCCTCAAAAACAAACAAACAAACAAAAAAACAAATGCAGTGCCTCAGCTGAGCTCTGGAGAAAAAAACACTTGTACCTTCCCAGTGTACCTCCTAGAACCTTTCAGAGCCCATATATGTTTATAAATGATGTTGATAATATACAACATTAATAATGTTAATAATAAGGGCAACAAATGTTTATACAGTGTTGATTATTTAGTTCCTCTGAGCTTTTAATATATATATATATATATATATATATATATATATATATATATATATATACACACACACACACACACACACACACATATATATATATATATATATATATATATATATATATATATGTATTTTTGTTGTGGTATAACAAAATGTAACAAAATTTATCATTTTAATCTTTTTTAGTGTACATTTCAGTGGCATTAAGTACATTTAGTAACCATCAAGACCATCCATCCCCAGAATTATTTTTGTAATCTCATACTGAAACTTTGTATCTATCCCCTTGCCCCTTCCCCTGGCAACCACCATTCTATTATATTGGGTTGTCCGAAAATTCATGATGCTTTTTTGCAATAGATGGCACTAGTTCATTTTTGGAAGTACTAGAGTCATTCGCATCTATGTTATTGCTATGTCATTTGACAGCTGACAGTTCTAGTTTCATTCTAAAAAAAAACTGAGCAATTTGGTTGTGTTTTGGAGGTTTTACAACAAGTTGAAGATGGAGACCAAACTGCATGTTTGCCATATTTTACTGTTTTACTTCCATAAAGGGAAGAATGCGCATCAAGCTTGTGAAAAGCTGCATAAAGTTTACAGTGACAATGCTCTACAAGAATGTCAGAGCCAACAATGGTTCACAAAATTCCGTGCTGGTGATTTTTATCTCAACGACTCTTCTGGGTCAGGGAAGCCCACCGAGGTTGATGATGACAAAATCAAGGCATTGATTGAGTCAAACCCACATTACATGACATGAGAGATTGCAGAAACATTGAACATCCATCATTCAAGTGTTCACGACCACCTGAAGAAGCTGGTATACATAAGCAAGCTCAATATTTGGGTTCCGCCTGAACTCAAAGAAGTTCATTTGATGGCACATATAAACATCTGCAATATGCTCATTAAACATGAGGAAAATGATCCTTTTTTGAAGTGACTGATAACTGGTGATGAGAAGTGGATTGTTTACAACAATTTGGTGTGCAAACGGTCTTGGTCCCAATGTGATGATTCACCTCAACATTGAAAGCAGACATTCATCAGAGGAAGGTTATGCTCTCAGTGTGGTGGGATTTTAAAGGTGTTGTGTTTTTCAAGCTTCTACCAAGGAACCAAATAATCAATTCAAATGTGTACTGTCAATAATTGGACAGTTTGAATGAATCCATCATCCAGAAAGGTCCAGAGCTTGATAATTGTAAAGGAGTTGTGTTCCATCACGACAAAGCAAGACCTTACACAAGCTTGATCACCCATCAAAAATTATTGGAGCTTGGATGGAAAGTGTTGCCACAACCACCATACTCACTGACCTTGCACCATCAGACTTCCACTTGTTTTGCTCTCTTCAAAACTCCTTGCATGGTATAACGTTCAATTCAGATGAGGCTGTAAATCAGCACCTTGTTCAGTTTTTCACAAATAAAGACAGGTCCTTCTATGAACAAGGAATAATGAAGCTCACTGAAAGATGGCCAAAGGTTATCAAACAAAACAGGCAATATATCATTGATTGATCTTTGTTCTTTATATAAATAAACAACCTTTGAAAAACATAGACAAAATACGTCATGACTTTTCCAACAACCCAATACTTCCTGTCTCTGTGAATTTGACTGCTCTAGGTACCTCATACATGTTTGTCTTTTTGTGTCTGGCTTATTTCACTTTGTGTAATGTCCTCAAAATTTATCCATACTGTTATATGTGTCAGAATTTCCTTCCTTTTTAAGGATGAATATTATGTATATACCATATTATATGTATATCCCACAATTTATTTACCAAATTCAACCACCAATGTACATTTGTGTTGTTCCCATCTTATGTGTGCATTTTACTATTGTTATTAAAGTTTATTAGGGTGACAATGGTCAACAAAACTACATAGGTTTCAATTCTATGATACATCATCTATATATTGTATTATGTGTTCACCACCCAGAGTCATTTTTCCTTCTATCACCATATATTTGGCCCCCTTTACCCTCTTCTGCCTCTCCCCTGTCCCCTTCCCTGCTGGTAACCACTAAACTGTTGTCTGTGTCTATGAGTTTTGTTTCTTTCTTTCTTTGTCTTGTTCCTTTGTTGCCTTCAGTTTTTTATGTATTAACTATTTTAATCCTCATAATGTCTCAGTGATATGAGTATTTTTGTTATCCCTATTTTATGGTAAGAAAACGAAAGGATAAAGAGATCTCAACTGGGGCAATCTGCAGCCAGTATTCCACCCCAGGCTAAATAGGCTCATACTCCCTGCTCTTAACAAATGAGCATCCCACTGCCCTTTCAAATGATTTAAGAACCTAAATAAAACTGTTAGCCAATCTAGGATACAGCACTCTAAGACCAGATTTCTGACTTAATTTATACCAGTTTTAAACTTCCAAGAAGTCATCAATTTGACAACTGAGCACTATAGCAACTAATTTTCAAGAATCCTATTATTGAAAAATAAATAGTTTCCTAGAGGTGAGAAGATGTTCTTTTCTCTTTCAGGGGCCCCTCCTGCTTGGATGATACAACACTGAGTATAACTAGGACATGAGAAATTAATTTAAAAATGATAATAATAAGTGCCAGCCAAGTGGCGCGGTGGTTAAGAGCTGGCTTGGGAAGCTGGCAGCCCCGGTTCAGGTCCCACATGTGAGGGCCAGTGGTACTGCCCTCAAAAAAAAAAAAAAAAACAAAGGTAAAAATGATAGTAATAAGAGCTATTTGTGACGCTCCAATGCGCTGGTCACTTTACGTACATCATCTCAAGTTTTCACAAGGCTTTGTGAGAGGTTACCCTCCCACCGTCACCTGTCCCGTGCTCTCCCAGTATCCCACGCTGCCTACAGGAAATCGGCATATTTGCTAACGTGCACATTCTAAACCATTTTAGAATTGTAATATTTGTCATATGTACAAATTGTCTTTGACTGACATGAGAAGAACACTTTAATGTTTGGATATCACCTTTGGTTTATTCAGTACAATAATTTGGCCACAATTTACTTTAGCTATTTGTAGAGCTGTTGCTGCAGACTGAATTGCGCCCTCCTTGCAGTCATATATTGAAGCCCTAATCCCCAATATGATATTTGGAGATAGGGCCTTTGGATGATAATTAGGTTTAGAGGGGGTCATGAGGGTGAGGCCCTCATGATGGGATTAGTGCCCTTATCAGAAGAGACCCCAGTGAGTTTGCTTGCTCTCCATGCCAATGCAAAATGGAGGTCATGTGAGCACACCGTGAGAAGGAGCCATCTCCAACTTGAGGGGAGAGCTCTCACCAGCACCTGATGGTGCTGGCACCCTGATCTTGGATATAAGTACCCAGAACTATAAGGAAATTAGTTACTGTTGTTTAAGCTACCCAGCCTGGTATTTTCTTATTGCAGCCGAGCAGACTAACATAATTGTGTATACATATATGGCATATTCTCAATTTATAATAACATAGTAATTATAGGCAATATTTATTAATGCTTTACGCTGGAACTAGTCCCAAGTTCATTTAGCTAACCCTATGTGGTGTGTGTGTGTATATGTACCTATGTAGTAGCATAGTTACATTATCTCCATTTTATAGAGAGAGATTTTGAAGTATAACGAGGTGGTAAGTTAATTGCTGAAGGACGCATAATAAAGAACAGAATCCATATCCAAACAAGATGCTTTCTAAATCCAGAGCCTGTTCTTTTAACGGTGGCACAGTTTTTATCTTTTATCTTTGACTCTTCTTTATAAGAAATGTGAAGCACAATATCGAGGCCTGTACATAACAACTTTCCTTACAGTAGATGCAGATTTCACTAGGAAGTCTGTTGATAATGAGCACGTCTACCTGTCTAAAGTTGATCTCTACTAAACTTACTTCATGCAGTTATTCTAATGAACAAATCTGAAAACTGGGAATGACATTGCTTCATTAGAAAGCACTGTCAGTTGCATAAAATGTTTTTCTGGAAAGCACTGCTGGAATGCACATGCCAAGCTTCTCTCTTCACAAGGAGGCAAAGAGTAAACCCATGAATTCTGGGCAAAATTTTGACTCTATTGCAATTTATCTTCCACTAACCCAGATTCCTATTTTTTGGCCCCCTTTTCCGTTTGTTGTATTAGTACAATCCCTTGCCCCTTCATGTATGGCCTAGGGTCCTCACACTCAAACCTCCTTCTCCCCAAACATATACACATTATTAAGTTAGAAAGATTCAGATGCATGCTTTCATGCCCAGAAAGGCCACCATGGACAGACATACAGGCCACCACCTTTTAGGACACACATTTCAGGATGTGCTGGGGACATGATACTAACCATCTTCTCATTTCTTACAGAGCTCCAGGACAACGCGCTCTGAGGAGGACAGGGACAGCCTGTGGGACGCCTGGGGCCCATGGAGCGAGTGTTCCCGCACCTGCGGTGGAGGTGCCTCTTACTCTCTAAGACGCTGTCTCAGCAGCAAGTAAGTCCTGTACCCAAAGGGGGCTTTTGTAAGGCCCAAGGGTGGCAGGTTCGAGGCATAAAACTGAGGTGTGAAGAATTAAATATGTGAATCTCCAGCTAGGTATTCCTGTACTCATATGGAAATAAGAATTTACCTCATTTACCACAGAAATTTTATGTGTTTTTATTTTAGAACTAGAAGAATGTATTCATCGAAGTAGATCTGGTACCTTTCGTTCCACAATATATACTTTTTGCACCACCTTAATTATGGTGACAGTACTAACATTAATAGCATATTAAGCTTATGTTGGATTCCAATGTTACCAAGTCCTTTGCCAATGAATGGTATATTGGTTTAGTTTTTTTGTATGTTGTAGTGGCCAGAAGTTCTCTAAGGTCATTTGGTTCAATGAAGGATAAGTTTTGACCATAAGAAGACTTGGGAGAGTAGAAATGCAATGGGAATTGGGCACCAATAGTGAGAGTGATGATGAAGGTGGAAATGAGAGTAATCAATGGTTTCTAAACTGAAAGGAAAAAGCCTGAGGTGCTAGAATAAAAAGTCTTCACATAGAATAATAGTAATTCATAACTGCTTCTTGAACTGTGTGGTCCATGACTAGATTTTTCTCCAAACTGTAAAATACAAAGTACCATGGTATTTTTTGAATGAAGTATTTCATTTGACAGTGAAAAATGCTATATGTGGCAAGTAAGAGGTTTGATGAAAATTACTATATATTATTAAACATAAAACAGAAGAAGGAAAAAATATACATCTGCTGATTCTTCTAGACTTTTCACAAACAAATGGCAGAAAAGTGGTGAAATGTCAGTTCAGGAAAATGTCTATTTACTAAGAGTGAGAATTTCTTGAAATCATGGTCTGAGTCTAATCCCTTTCTGTATCCCCTAGGCCTGCACAGGGTCTGACAGATATTAGGAGCTCAATAGATGTTTCTTCACTGAATCTATTGATAACTGCAGTCCATTTTGGTTCCAGGCAGGTCCCAGTGGGAATGACATACCCTGGAAAAAATGGTCAAAGGGCATATCTTGCAAGAAATCAGACCAATTCTGGTATTCAGCTATTCTTATGTTTTGGTCTGCACTGAAGATGGGTCTGTTAGATTGTTTGTCTTCTTTCGAGGCCAACTTCATACCAAACCAGATCCCTGAGATGTTAAGAAAGAATAGACCTTTCATCCTTATGATTCACCTGTTCTCTTAATCTTGAACATCAAAAACATCCTCCATCTGCACTACATGGTGCTACATGGTGATAGCACTTCGTGAGGCATAACTGATAATAAATATGCATCAGGAAAGCCAAAATGTACAAATTTGGAATGTTCCTATTATGTAGTTTTCTCAAATTAGCATGCTCGAGTGTTCTTTAGGGATGAGCCAAACATATGTCTCACAAAGCTAGTAAGAAATGCATGGGAACTTTCATATTGGCTCAGAGATGTGAATGTCACATTGTGAGAATATTTTATTGAGTAAGAGACTGAGAAGCAACTTAAGGAACAAATTAATATCACAAGGAAAATTATGTCATTCAGCATTTTACCAAATGTTAATGTTATGTGAAATTCAAAAATGCTATTTTTGTCATGCGGTAAATTAAGACTCCAGTTGTTAAGATTTTAGTATGATACTATAGAAGATATCAGTTGTCATGTAGTGATAATGGATTGCAACTGTAGAATGTAAATTCTATAATGATAAATGTATAGAATACATGTCTCGATTTGACTTTCAAATGTTGAAAAAAATACAGTTAGTAAACAAATACTGAGCTGGAAAGGAAGCTACCAAGTGGGAAAAGGGGTGGACCACCCATTCTTTAGGGATTTGAAGAAGGGAAAAAAACTCCAAAAAGATTACATTTTCAAATCCAATAAGAATATAAAGAAATTTTAAAAGAACAAATGCAATGGCTAACTCATCCAATGAGTCGTTTGTCTCAAGAGAACCAGAATGAGTATAGCTGAGCATAAACTGACCTTAGAATATAAGCCCTATGGAAGAATGGTGTCAAAATATGTGCTGGGGCACAGATAAACAATCCTGTAATGATTTTTTTTTAAAGTACCCATTGGCCAAATTAAGTCACTTGGCCAAGCTCAGTGTCAAAGAGTCAAAGTGGGAACATGAAAATGTTATGTGGAAAGGCATGCGATGTAGGGAGGCTGAAGAAATGGGACCATTTTTGAAATCTACCATGGATGGTCTCCTATGGCTTTCTTATTCATTTTTAATGTCTAATGAGATTAATAGGTTTTCTCTTATCGCTACAGTCCAGATTTAGGCATCTGAATTCAATTCAGTCACCTTATCCTTATGGGAAAATCAGAATGTATGTGTTATGAATGTATGTGTCCTTAGAAACCCAGCAGGTGACTGGAATGTGTGTGGTAGTCCAATGGTATGAATTCAAATTCAGCCCTAATAAAACCCCTCTATCTGCTGAATTAACCTGATAGGCCATTTTTTCAGCCCTGGCCATATGCTCTTAGGTCATCGGTATGATATTTTTAAGTCTATCAACTAATGATTATTCTATTCCTAAGTGATAAAACTGTAAAGAGCTCTAAAATACCCAGATTTTATGAAATAGATGGTAACCACTCAACTTCCTGTGTTAGTGATCACGTTCCCTGATGGATTGGGAGCTTGTAGGAGGCTTCATTAACCTTCTAAGTAGAGAGCATCTTCTCCAAGTGATCGTGTGATGGTTACAGGGATTTAAAAAAAAAACAGTGGAGGCAAAGTGGAGTGAAAATTTAGACAAGCATTAAATATTAAATCCTTCACTCTCAACTGGCAGTGCTTGATGCTGAGGATAAAAGCACTAATCCAGGGAACTAATGAGCAGATTTCTTTCCTTGCCTTCTCCCCTGTCCTTTTTCTGAGGTTCACAGAAAGTAAATGGTGCTTGCTTTTCCCAGTTTCTTTTTTTTTATTAATAGATTTTTATTGGGGAATTGGGGGAGGGGAACAGACAACTTGCTGTCCTTTTGTTCTTCAGTCTAGTTCTGGAGGACTTTGCTTCACTGGCCCATGTTGGTATCATTGCGCTCTTCCCGGGTGAGGCAGATCAGTTGCCGGCCGCTAGATGGCCGCTCACTGCTGCTACTGGCAGCTCACTCCTGCTGCCAGCCACTCACTGTAACCTATGGCAACCCACTGCAGCAGGGGCTGTAGCTATGCTGTCCCTGCGACTCACAGCAGCCCAGCTCCAGGTGGAGCTGTTGTTCACCATCTTAGCTGTAGAGGGCAGTGTCACTGGCGTTCATATGTGGGATCCGAACTGGGGCCACTAGCATCCCAATCCAGCTCTTAACCAACGTGCCACTCGTCCATACTTTTCCCAATTTCTGATACTGGAGCATTGCTAATGGCTTTTACCTGCATCCCTGGTTTGAGCAACAAAGGAAGACGCTATAGAAACTTTTTTCTACAACATTTACTAATTTCTGTATGATGATATTAGGTTTTATTGAGTAACTCTGATGATGCAACTGTTGCTAATCTTGTATCACCAAGTGGTAGGTAATACCTGCTTTTATTTATTTATTTTTACATTAGAAAACAGACTACACCCACTTGTACTTTATGATGGTCCTTTATTTCAAGTTAAACAATGTAACAACCACTTTGAGAAGCTGCTTCTCTTTCCAGTTCTTCACCTTTCCTACCAAATACTCTGAAATAATAGTTTTAGCAAATTCGTTTGGCTGGTTGAGCTGGATTGTGTGTTGTGTAGTGAAAGCAATCTTCATCAACCTAAATTATTTAAATATATATATTTAATACTATAGATCTGTCTCTGAGAACTCTAAGTTTGTCTTCGGCCAGTTAATTTAGCCCTGTAAGGAGTTCCAGATGAGACAGGCACTTCAGAATACTGTTTTAACGTCATGTGTACCACTGTAGGAGGCCTTTGCCAAGACCTAGGTCAAAGGGGGAAAACTGCTGCTTATCTGAGATGGCAACGAGTCAGACAGATAAATGATCTTAATAAACGTGATGCCAACCTTTGCGTTGGTGGCTGAAGAACATTTAAAGGTCTTTCATGACCTTTCTTACTTTCTGAAATGCCAAATTAATCTGCAGAGTAGTTAATAGTATGGATTACTAGAATAATATTATAGATGCATTAAACATTAAGAGTATAAATATTTTGTTAAATCCCAATGGATTAAATGAAGGGCTTATCAACTTGATGTATATCCACAGAGCAAAATGGGCCGGCCGAGTGGCGCGGTGGTTAAGCACTGGCTTGGGAAGCCAGCGGCCCTGGTTCGGGTCCCACATGTGAGGGCCAGTGACACTGCCCTCAAAAAAAAAAAAAAAAAAAAAGCCTACCTGTAAAAGATAAAAGCACTCTTTAGAAGTCACCCCAATAAACTTTAATTTAAAAAAAAGTTAATAAATTTTGAATTGAATAATTATTTTGAGTTGAATAAAATTATTAGGTAAACAAGAGATAAAATTATCTTACGATGGAGGTGTCTTTAAAACAGTAAGATTATGGTATTATTTTGAAGGGAATATGGCTGCCAAAATGGTGTCAGTTTAAACACAGAAAAATTAAAATAAATAACCCCAAAGAATCTTATCTCACAGGAATTGGAAAGATCATTCTAACCATCTCATTTCATAATAATTGATCTAAGGGAAAGTAAGCTAACGTCTCTGATTTTTTAATTGCAAACACAATTCTTCTCCCATAAAAATATTGATACTTACACTAATATAAACTTTAGCTAGCAATTAATTTCTATACCATATAATAATACCAAAAGAAAAATTTTCACATTAAGATTTGGCTTCTTACACAAATATTTTTTTCTTTTAAAGTCATCTCATCTCTATCATAACATCCAATTAAGGCTCACAGGACTTGTTTTAAGAGGTTTTAGAACTTTCAGTTCAAGTGAGCCCCAAAGCAAGATTTATCTGTTTTTCCATCTAGTATTGCATGTTATCAGCCTTGTTTTCCTTGGAAATGTTTGAGTTTTTGTTTAAAAGAAAGATATACAAGTTCAGAGTGGGTCCGACTACTCATGTCATTTATATGAGGTGGTCTTTTCATTGTGTTAAAGGAAAGTTCACATTTTGGAATTTATGTTTGAGAGTTTGCGGTTGCCTTCCTTTTACTTTTTGGGTCAAAGCCTACTCTAAATGTATTACCAGGACTTCTAATATTCCAGGTCATATATCTTAGAGGAATGTTTTGTTCCAAGATCTGATCTCCTTTCAAGGAGGAGAATCCACCAAGGCCAATGACTGAATGTTTGGGACCAATTTATGGCCTGGTTTATTCCATAAACCTGTTTGTTGGAATAAAAGATGGCTGGAAATGTGTTTGGTGTCCATAACCTTTACTAACCATGTTGAAAATCTGTTAACTCTTGGCTGTCTATTTCTATTTATTTAAAAATTCCTTATTTGGTTAGTTTAATAGCTCTTCTAAAGTTTTTATTTCTGCACAATTTTTTAACTACTTTATTGAGATGTGTTTGACTTGTAAAAATTATATATATTTAAGGTGTAGAACTTGATGTTTTGATTATACGTATATGTTATAAAAAGATCACCACAATCAAGCTAAATAAATTATCTGTCACCACTCCATAGTTACCGTGTGTGTGTGTGTGTGTGTGTGTGTATAGAAGATTTAAAGTCTGTCCTCTTAGGAAATTTCAAGTATACAATAGAGTATTGTTAACTATTGTCACCATGCTGTGTATTAGATCTCCAGAACTCATTCATCTTGTGTAACTGAAACTTTGTATCCTTCGACTATTATTCCCCCCTCTCCTCTGCCCCTGGCAAACCACCATTCTACTCTCTGCTTCTATGTGTTTGGCTATTTTAGATTCCACATATAAGTGAGATCGTGCAGTATTTGTCTTTTTGTGTCTGGCTTATTTCATTTAACATAATGTCCTCCAGGTTCCTCCATGTTGTCACACACACTGCGGGATTTCCTTGTTTGTTAAGACTAAATAATACTCCATTGTGTGTGTATATTCTCTTTAGTCATTGACCTGTCAAGGGATATTTAGGTTTTTTCAACGTCTTGATTATTATGAATAATGCTGCAGTGCACATGGGTGCAAATATCTCTTTAAGATCCAAATTTCATTTCCTTTGGATATATACACCCACAAGTGAGGTTGGTGGATCTTATAATAGTTACATGTTTAATTTGGGGGGAACCTCTACACTGTTTTCCATAATGGCTTTACCAGTTTATGTTTTCACCAACAGTGTAGTGTTGCCTTTTCTGTGCATCCTCACCAACCCTTATTATCTTTTGTCTTTTGATAATAACCATTCTAACAGGAATGAGCTGATACCTCTTCGTGGTTTTGATTTGCATTTCCCTGATGATTATTGATGTTGGGCACCTTTTCATATGTCTGTTGTACATTTGTATGGAGTCTTTTTGAAAACATCTGTTCAGGACCTTACCCATTTTTTATTGGGTTATTTGGTTTTTTAACTATTGAGTTGTAGGAGTTTCGTATATATTTTGGATATTAAGTCCTTATCAGATAGATAGATAGATAGATAGATAGATAGATAGATAGATAGATAGATAGACAGACAGACAGACAGACAGACAGGACACATAGATAGTTTTCAAATACTGTCTCCCATTACATAAATTGCATATTCTTTCTGGTGATTGTTTTCTTTGCTTTACAGGAGTTTTTTCATTTGTTCTAGTCCCACTTGTCTCTTTTTGCTTTGGCTGCCTGTGCTTTCAGTATCATGACCAAAAATCATTGCCAAGACCAATGTCAAGATGTTTTCCCCCTGTTTTTCTCTGGAGCTTTACAGTTGAGGTTTTACATTTAATCTTTCTCCATTTTTTAGGTCATTTTTGTATTTGGTGTGCAACAAGGGTCCCATTTCATTCTTCTGCATGTGGATATCTAGTTTTCCTGACATTATTTACTGAAGAGACTATCCTTACCCACTTATGAGTTCTTGGCACCATTGTCAAAGATTAGTTGACCATTACATATGTAGGTATACTTCTGGACTCTCTATTCTGCTCCTTTGGCCTATCTGTCTTTTTATGTAATACCAAACTGTTTGATATTATACCTTTGTAACTTAGTTTGGAATCAGGAATTGTGATGCCTCCAGCTTTATTCTTCCTTCTCAGGATTGGCTGGGCTATTTGGGATTTTGGGGGGTTTCATATGAATTTATAGATCCCTTTAGGAGTATGGACTTTTAACAAAATTAATTCTCCCAATCTATGAACATATTTTTATTTATCTGTATCTTCTTTAGTTTTATTCATCAATGTTTTGTAGTTTTCAGGGTATAAGTCTTTCACCTCGCTGGTCAAGTTTATTGCTGAGTGATTTATTCTTTTTGATGCAGTTGTAAATGGGAATCCTTTCTTAATTTCCTTTCCTGGTAGTTTGTTGTTATTATATAGAAATAGCACCAGTTTCTATATGTTAATTTTGTAGTCTGCAACTTTCTTGAATTCATTTGTTAGTTCTAACAGTCTTTTTATTGAGTCTTTATGGTTTCTATATATATGATAATATCTGCAGAGATCATTTTATTTCTTTCTTCTCAATTTGGGTGCATTTTAGTTCTTTTTCTTGTCTGATTGCTCTAACTTGGACTCCTGGTACTATGTTAAATGGAAGAGGTGACAGCAGGCCTCCTTGCTTGTGTGGAATCATAGAGGAAAAACTTTCAGTTTTTTTCCCATTGATTTTTTAAAAAATTTTATTAAATTTACAAGTTTCAAGTGTACAATTTTATAATACATCTTGTATATATTGCATTGTGTGTCACCACCCAGAGTCAGTACTCCTTCCATCACTATATATTTGACCCCCTTTACCCTCTTCTACTATCTTCCCACCTGCCTTTCCCTCTGGTTACCACCATACTGTTGTCTGTGTCTATGAGTTTTTGTTTGTCTTTTTCATTTGTTGCTTTCAGTTTTGTATCCCACATGTGAGTGAAATCATATGGTTCCCAACTTATTTTGCTGAGCACAATAATCTCAAAATCCATTCATGTTGTCACAAATGGCAGTATTTCATCTTTTCTTATGGCTGAGTAATTGTGGTACATATATACAATGGAATATTCCCATTGATTTTGAGGTTAGCTATGGGCTTTTCATATCTGGCCTTTATTGTGTTGTGGTCAGTTCATTTTATACCTCTTTTGGTGAGAGGTTTTTTTTTATTATTATTATTGTTCATAAATGGTTGTTAAATTTTTCATATGCTTTTTCTGAGATGATCGTGTGTTTTATATCTTTCATTCTGTTAATATGGTGTATCATATTGACTGATTTGTATATGTTGTGCCATCCTTGCATCTCAGGGATAAACCCCATTTGGTCATGGTGTGTAAGGTTTTTAATATGCTATTGAATTCAGTTTGCTATGATTTTATTGAATATTTTTGCATCAGTGTTCATTAGGGATATTGGTCTATAGTTTTCTTGTGGTGTCTTTGTCTAACTTTGGTATCAGAGTGGTACTGGCCTCATAAAATTAGTTTGGAGGTATTTCCTCATCTTTTTTTTTTTTTAAAACATTTAAGAAGAATTGGTATTGTTTTTTGAATGTTTAGTTGAATTCATCAGTGAAAGTAGTGGGTCCTAGTCTTTCTTTGTTGGAAGGTTTTTGATCATTGCTTCAATATTCTTATTTGTTACTGGTCCAAACTAGAAAAGGAAGAACAAACTAAGCCACAGATAGCAGAAGGAAGAAAAAAATAAAGATTAGAACATAAATAAATCAAATAAAGATGAAAACAATTTTTTTCAATCGAATAAACTAACAGTTAGGATTTTTTGAAAAGGTATATGAACAGATTCTTGGCTAAACTAAGAAAAAAAGATAAAAGTTGCAAATAAGTAAAATTGGAAATATAAAAGGAGACACTACAATGGATACCTCAGAAATTAGAAGAATCATAAAAGACTATTATAACAATTATAGGCCAACGAATTGGATAACCTAGAGAAAATGGACAAATTCTTAAAAACCTATAACCTTCCAAGACTGAAGCACCTCAATTTGTATTCATTTAATAAATATTTATTGAGCATCTTATTAGGCAAGTTGCTGGGTATAACTAAGAATAAAAAGCCCAAGTGGCAAGCTTCTGCTCTTGGGAATTCACCAGTTTATTAAGTTTCTATACTGAATTTCTACTGATTATAGTTTCAAGATATTTTAAGAACTAAGATAATTTCCCCCACTTCTGTAAATAGGTAATACATCTGTAGCAGTGGTTCTTAACCCTAGCTATACTTTAGAGTTACCTGAAGAGCTTTAAAAAATAAACAATACAAATATGGGCATCCCATTGAAAACCAGTTAAATTAGAATCTCTGGAAATGGAACCTTGATGTCAATAATTTTTAAAGGCTCTCCAGGATTTTAATGTGTATCTAGCACTAGAACTGCTGCTCTATTGGAGTAGGTAACAGTGAAATAATGAGGATATCTCCATTTCTCTGGAAATATAGAGGTTGGGATAATGAAGAAGGAATTTTCTGATTTAAAAAAAAAACGTATTTGTGCTTAAATTTCTCACTCACATTTCTATAAAGAGATCTAGTCTACAGTCTGGAAGGAAAGCAAAGGGCATCAGCATGTCAGGACATAAAAGTGGCGATTGCCCTTGCACTACTATGAGCCAAGGCAAAAAATTTTCTGAGTGGTTATCCCATTTTCTAGTATCAGTAAAGATCAGCCTTGCCCAACATGCCAAATGGACTCAATGATTGCTGAAATTTTCATCCATTCCATTAGTAAGCCTATAAATAACACCCTTTAAGCCTCTAGTTTATTAATGAATGGTTAAGTTATTGTCCAGTGTCTGGGGTGGTTTATGCAAATTCTCTTATCCACCTCCCCTCAAATTCATTAAATTTCCTGTCCACAGAGTGAAATTTAACTTTCCACTTTACACCCTCTGCATGTAAATAAAGAATGGTTTCCTAATTGTACTTGAATTTTGTTATTGTCTTTGTTTGGGCCCAATTTGTACAATAGAAAATGAAAGTCTATCTTACCCTAACTGAGTTGCTTGATTTCAACCAATGAGACAGGTTGTGGTGCATGGCCTGGGAGAAGGAGAAGGCAGTGGGGAGGGAAGGTGGGGAGAGAGAGAGAGAGAGAGAGAGAGAGAGAGAGAGAGAGAGAGAGAGAGAGAGAGAGATTGAAATTAAAAGGACACACCAGATATTTAGATCAAGAAAAGAGGAATACCAGAATTGCATATATAAGCGGATGGATGCTTTACCTAGAGCCAGAAAGAATAAGTATAGAATGTAAAGTAACATCATATTTACATGTGAGCATCAGCTGAAGCCCGTAATTTTCTGTGCCAACCTCAAATAGCTGCGGAACCAATCCCTGCCTCCGGGCTGTGGGGTAGGACTCACCAGTCATGATAGAGATTCTTTCCTAGACAGAGAGAGTCACATGGTTAGGAACCCTGCTTTCATACCTGTCTCATTGCCTCTGAGAGAACCTTTATCCTATTTTGTGGATTATCCCCTTTACTTTATTTTTTTAATCAAAGTATTAATTTTGAATCTTGGCCTCCCTATTTGCTAGCTGTGTAACGTTGGACTTGGTTGTAGTTTCTCTGGGATTTAGTTTGCTCATCTGCGATGTCAAATGGGCAGTGTCTGAAACAGACTAGGTGTTCAATAAATGTTTGTATTGAACAAATGCCTAAGGTGTCTTTAAACTCTCATTTGAATGTGTGACCCTGAGAGAGAGTGAGCTTTTCTCCTCCACATACTCAGTCAAAACCCATTCTGCTGCAAAATAGAGAGAGGAGCAAAAGTTGCTCTTAGTGTGAATCGTTTTAAAGAAAAATGAGATTCTCCAGGCTCCCATTTTGCAACGGACATCTGGATGATATGGGCAGATTGAAGAACTTTTGTCCCTAGCCAGAATAATTCATAAATTCCCAGCTCCAGGGTTGTATGGGGTGAGGTTGTGAGAGTCCTAGAGTTTCATAATATACATTTTCCTCATGGGGAAGATGGAAAAGTTGGACTTGATGTTGCTAAAACACATTTGTTTTTATTCTCATTCTTTGCCTCTTTTGGCTACTGAGCAAATGTAAGATCATTTGCAAACCTTATGGCATGTGTGTATGTATTATAGAGTGCACGTCCTTCCTGCTAGGGATCTTAAGCCAAAGGCAGCAATCCCCCTGACCCCCACCCATCACCATCCTTCAGAGGGACCAAATGCATTGCAGTGACAAATACAATTTTGAGTAAATATGTTAAAATAAACATGTTCACAGAAAAGAGCCAAAGTTTCTTTCTTGGGTAGCTATTTAGTTTCATTTTAAACCTTTAATCTTCAGTTTATTATAGAAAGATTTTAATCCAGTTTCAGGGTTTAAAAATTATGGCCAACATATGGCCAAATATGAGGCCAACAATTTTTCATGGCCTGAAATTATCCTTGTAGCATTTCTGTCTGTTCTACTCCTTCCCTCTCCCTTTGACCCTTCCTCTTGCCCTCTCGTTCTCTCCCTCCCTCCCTTCTTTCCTTCCTTCTCTTCTTTTCTCAGTAAATGCTTGTGGCGTGCTAACAACATACGAGGCCCTTTGCTAGGCACTGGGTCTCAGAGATCAAACGCATATACTGCAGGAGAGAAAAGCAAACAGAGGAACAAAAACATGTTTTCTAGTACTCACTCCATCTTGGAAGGGTGGCCTCATGTAGTAGGTGACCTGTGGGGCCCAGTGGCACAGTCTTCCTGGTCACCTGGGCCAAGTGCTCCAGGAGTGTCCCTTGTGTGGGTTGTGTGTGCTTTCCTGTCATAGTTGAGCCTTGATTGCTGTTGGCACATCAGCGGGTGGGGTTGACCCTCAGGCTGGCTAACTGTGAGGATTGGTCATGACCACAGGGGATGAGGTGCTGTGTGGTCCAGCAGGATGGGGGACTGACCCTATAGAGCAGGATTTGCCCCAGCAGGCTCTGGTGCCTGCCAAGACCACCTTTTTGGTCTGTTGCTTGTGGAGCTAATCGGGTGGTGCTCTGTCATTGAAAAATAAAAGAAAAAAAAATTTTAAAAAGAACAAAAACTGTAGCTGTCCACATCAGATGGCATGAGAAGTGTGATGAAGACACATCTATACAGTTTGGCCCATACTGAATTTTTAAAAACTCATCTTTTTGTATTCACACACATTATGCTGAGTGAAATAAACCTTACTGAAAGGGAAAACAAAATGTTTTTTAAAAGTGAAAAGAGTCCTGGGCAGCTAGAGGACTGTGCTTTAGTCTGCCAAAATGCTGGCCTCTGTTGGCTCTGTGCCTCCTCTCCTGATGAGACCTCTACCTACAATGTGTCTTGCTGCTTGTGCCCACCCATCAAAATCCTAAATGTGATTTAAAGTTACTTCCAGCCATGGCCTTTCGTCTCACTTTGCTATATTTATATGGCATTTTGTTCATACCACTTTTAACCACTTTTACATATTCTGGCTTGTGTTAGAGTTATTTTTATGACACTGTCCTCCATTAGATTATCAGCACTCTGGGCTCAGGCTTTACCTTGTTTTGCTTTATGTCTTCCTGCCTTGCACATAGTAGGTACCCAGTCGATGTTAAATGAATTGATTGAAATGATTATTAAGGCCAAGAACCTACTATAGTACGTTGGGAAGCAGGAATAGGGAGGGGAGACTGTTTCTTGAGTTCCCCTTCCTTGTGTCACACTCTTGGGATCCATATGGCCCACACAGGACGCTCTCCCTTAGGGATCATCTTCACCCCACCTCTCATCCTGTCCCTTTGTCCATTTCCTTCTACATTTAGTATCCAGATCCTGCTCATTAGTTGGTTCACTATGAGTTATATTACTGTGTGTTCTTTTTGGACTCACGTGGACTTTTTTCAACTAAATTTTGACATTGATATGTGTGAGGGAAGTCATCGTTTTTGTATCTTTCCTAATTCCTTGCTAGTACTGGTTCAGATTGGATGCTCACTCTGTGAATTTAGTGACTGTCAATAAGAAGGCCGTGTACAAAAACTTGTTCATCAGAAAGCCCTGCAAAGGGGCTCATTTTCACTTTGAGACTGTGTGTTGGACATTATCTCATTGGATGGTTAGAGCAGAGTCTGGCTTCATTAGAAGCTGGGCATGATCGTGATGGTTTACAATGTCACTGTTCTTGCTTTTTTTTTTTTTTGAGGGCAGTGTCACTGGCCCTCATATGTGGGACCGAACCGGGGCCGCTGGCTTCCAAGGCCAGCGCTTAACCACCATGCCACTCGGCCGGCCCGCTTTTTTGTTTTTTGATTCCATGAGTATACTCCTTGTTTTCATATCCCTAGCCCATATTTGTGAGAACTTGATGCTTTGTTGTAGCATGTCTGTATTTGAAGAACAGGCAGAGATATGTAAAATCATACTTGTTTGGAAAAAAACTTGGCAGTGAGTTTTCTAGTTGCAATTTAGAACATACCAAACACTCATAATAGCAAGTAAACCAATTTGAAACCCTCAGGACAAACTCCAAACTTCAACCTGTAATATCTTCACATGAGTCTAAATTTTTAATTTAACAGCTATGCAGCCTCTTAGCAGATGCTAAAGAATCTGTAAAAGTTCAGAGAAGCCTTCTTAGTTACCTATGATTGAGCGAAGATCAAACAACCAGAGGGGATGTCATCTTAGAATGTTATTCCTAAACCTACATCATTTCCATGTATATTGAATTTGGTCTCCACATTAAGTTTCAGAACTCTCTCTGTATACATAAATCAGGATCCCCAAGCTGGTATAGTATTCAGAATGTTTTTATAATGAGAGATTAGTATAGAGCAGAGGTGTTGAATTATAAAACTGAGGTTACAAAAATATGTTACCTGTGCCAAAAACACACTTTTAAGTCCAGGCCTCAACTTATGACACTGTTTTTCGGTGTGGGCCTATGCTACCTCCTGTTCTGTTTACAATTGCTTTGAAAATGCAGCTTTCAGGCGGACATTTTTTTTTTGGCTCCTGAGGCCACATTAAAGCCTCTGGCAGGTTGAGAAGAGTTAGTGTGACACCAGGGCTGTGTCTGTTCCCAGGCAGCTCACCTACTGATGGATGATGCCTGGCAGCATGCCTCCTTGTTGTTTGTTGTATTATTACGACAGAAAGCATTTTCAAAAGCTGCATTTATCAAGTTGTCATAATAGTTTGGCTTGTATATCTATCTACCCAGAAAAAAAAACAAAAAACAAATCTCTCCCTTAGCACTAATCTGCTTGAACCATGTGCTGTATCAATGCAAAAGAGGCCATGAAAAATGAATGGGCGTCCTGCGTGGGATTCAGGAACCTTTCAACTGAATGCTTCAGGGGAGAGATGTTTTTCCTATATATGCATCTTCAAGTCCCCTAGCACCAGGACCTCTGTCTCCTCCTTGTTTCAAAAGTGCTTTTCCAGCAGTGGTTGTGTGTGTTGGGCATGTATTATCCTTAGGATTTTGTCTAATGAAGGGGATTTAACCTCAATTGGGAGAAAACTATGGAGTTACCAGGAAGAAGATTTAGATACCTTTTAATGTTTAAGATCAGTTTTCCATAAGCAAGTGTTAACAGTTTAAACATTGATTGTTATTGAGAATCTTGTAAGCAATTGTTATTATTATTATTACTTAAAAATAATTATTATTTGGGCCCGCTGAGTGGCGCATTGGTTAAGAGCTGGCTTGGGATGCCAGTGGCCCCAGTTCGGATCCCACATATGAGGGCCAGTGACACTGCCCTCTACAGCTAAGATGGTGAACAACAGCTCCACCTGGAGCTGGGCTGCTGTGAGTCCCCAGGGATGGTGTAGCTGCAGCCCCTGCTGCAGTGGGCTGCCATAGGCTACAGTGAGTGGCTGGCAGCCAGCGTGAGCAGCCGACAGCCAGTGAGAGCTGCCAAATGCTGCTGTGAGTGGCCTTCCAGAGGCTGGTGACCAATCTGCCTCACGCAGGAAGAGCACAATGATGATACCAACCTTGGCCAGTGAAGCAATGACCTCCACAACTAAACTAAAGAACAAAGAACAGCAACTTGTCTGTTCCCCTTTCCCAGTTTCCCAATGCTGTTCCCCTCCCCCAATTCCCCAACAAAATCTTTAAAAATAATAATAATAATAATAATTAATAATAATAATTATTATTATTATTTGAGTTAGGTGGGTGTCTGGGAGCACATGGCTATGCAAAGGAGAGGGAGTGTAAAGAAGGATTCAAAGTCATTGTCCAGAATAAATATACACTTATTAAATATTTGTTAAAAATACTTAAAATCTATTAATGTTAATAAAGTACTTACTAGGAATGCATATTAAAACATCTCCCATTACATAGAGGTATAGTATAGCATATAATGAAAATACAAAATAATCATGTAGATGCTTTTTTAATTGAGATCTAATTAACATATAACATTGTGTAAGTTTAAGGTGTACAACTTGTTGATATGATACATTTATTTTTCAGTTACAGTTGACATTTGATATTATTTTATATTGGTTTCAGGTGTGCAGCATAGTGGTTAGACATTTATATAATTTTTGAAATGGTCCTCCCAATATTTTAGTACACACCTGCACCACACATTTACATATTGCAATATGATTACTACTTAGCTGGTACCTCTATCACACACATAATTATCATTTCTTTTTTTGTCTCTTAGCAACTTTGAAGTTTATAATACGGTATTGTGGTCTATAATCCCTATGCTGTTCATTAGATCTCCAGGGCTTATTTATCTACTAGTTGCAAGTTTGTACCCTTAAACAAATCTCCCCAATTCCCCCACCTCCCAGCCCCTGGTAACCACAATTCTACTCTTTATGTAGATAATTTTTGAAGAAGGAACAGTGTTTGAATTGACTTCTCTTGTTGGGAATCAAGCACTACCCAAACAAAGAGTCCACATGAACAAGGCTCATCTTATTCTTGTGAAAGACACACTAAATTAGAATTAAACAGTAGTTATTTAAAACATGGAGAAGAATATAGAGAATTAAAGATTGACTTATTTTTAAGCACAAGAATAAAACAGAGAGAGCTAAGGGAAAGATGAGAACCTGGGACTCATAAAACCGACAGGGGTGACATGTCATCTAACTCCTCTTTCTCTCCCATATGCAAGGCCAGACCACCACTAACCATCTGTTACACATGAACTCCAGTTCTTGCCCCTAGGTTTTCGGCATCCAGTTTGACCCATGGACGAGGACAGTGAGCATCTGAGGATAGCTTTACACACAGGGTCCGGAGGTTCATATAACTTCCTCTTTCATGACAAAATTGATTGGTATCAAGTGTTGTTTCCTGAAAGAACCTCTCACAGTAATGTGTCTGTGGAAAATGAAAAGCAGCTCAACAATGCATTTGCACTTGGTTCTCTCAGGTGTTCTCAGAATTTGTTATTCTTTTTGAGGTCTTTGTAAAAAGCTCCAGAAATATAGAAGTGTTTTTTACGTTTCTTGCTAGATAGCTCCAGTTAGTACAGAATTGCTCACTTGAGGGAAGGGAGGAAAATACATGAAATACAGTAATGCCTTGGTTTAGAAGCATAACTCGTTCCAGAAACTAACTACTCGTATTGCAAGACATTCGCTCGTTTACCACGTTAAAATGCATTAGAAATGTTCATCTTGTGGAACACTCGCAAACCACATTACTCGCAATCTAAGGTTTTGCTGTACTGGCTATGGCTATACAGCTGCTTGTCTTTCTAATCCATGGCTATTCAGACCCACAGTCTTTCGGGCTTAAATTGCTGACATGGCTTTATGTTTTATGTCTATTCTCTTGTAAATAGCTCATAGTTTCATTTTGGATAACCAAAAGAAGATATATATATATATATATATATATATATATATATATATATATATATATATATATATATATCAGATAGACTGTCCTATTTTAAAATTCTTGCCCATGAATCCATATTTGAAGGGTAGGAAATATTCCGAGAAATACAGAAACCTGTTCTTACTTAGCTACACTCTTTGCTTTTTGGAACTCAAAGGCAAATATTCATGAGCCCAATAGTAGTGCAGTTTTCCTTAAGATCTCTAGAGTTTAAATATACTTTTATCAGGTTTTTTTGAAACTGTTCACTAACATCAAGGATGTCTAGTTATGTCACCAGAGGGTGTTTGCTTAGACAGGAGATGAGAAGAATTTTAAGGTAAAAAAATTGATCTAGTTTACCAGAATTTTTTATTCCTAATGAAAGATTAATCAAACATGTCTTCCGTCTTCCTCATTTAAAGACTTATATAAGTGGGGAGTGGGGCGGGGGTAAAGCCAAGAAATTGTTAAAGCCTGGAAAGGGAGCTTTTAATTTTCCATGGCAATTCATCTCGTCTCAGGTTGTTAAATTATGATAATTGAAACTATGATAACATCAGGATTTTAGGTATTGCAAGAGCTTGCATGGCTTATTACCCATATGTGTTAATGAGAGACCAATAAAAAATTCCTCAAGCCTATACTAATCTCATTATAAGTGAATTAAAGTCTGAATAATTCAAATAATAACTTGTAATTGGGGTGATTTCCATTTCTGAGGGAAGGAATTAGTCAAAATTAATAAGTGACTGGCTAGGAGCAAAGTTCTGAAATAAATAAGGAAATTTCTGTACAAATTTAATTTGGAATAAATTTTTATTTATATTTTATTCCTTCATACTTGAACCAGTTTCTGAGTCCTTAATTGGTACAGCACTTAACTCTCTAAATACAGTCCTATAATTTTATTTTAGAATTTGCGTTGAGAGGATCCATTAACTCAAACCCTCTGTTATCACTGGTCTATAACTTTCCTCAGAAACCATTTCGGGCTGAAATTTCTAATGCTTGTTTTCATTCCCAGAGGCAAATTTTATTTTGTTTAAATGTAAAGGAAACCATTCAGCTGTTTTATATTAATGAACTATTTTTCTAAAAATGAAGAAAAAGAAAATACATTTTACTGCTTAATTCTCAGATGACGCTTTTGTACCCAGATAAATGCCTTGGATGAAGAAATTCACACTTGGCAAGAATTAAAATCTTTGTGGTAGAGTCTCCCCATTACTGAACTAAAATTTATATTCAGGCTTAATAAATTTGAACTTTTAAAAAATACAAGGTTCTCTGCACTGAAGTTCTTTCACATTACATTTTACTGACGAGCATGGTTCTCTTGGAGATGTTCCAAATATACAGTGTGTGTCTAGGTGTTCTTTACTTACTAGAAGTAGATTTACCAGAATTGAGAAGCAGCTGATATATGGATGTAGTACTAATAGAGTACAGTTAACCCCCAGGCCCACTCGCCGCTTAGCTTCCCAGATTTAATCTAGTGTTAGGTTAGTATTTTACACATCTTAAGCATATCTTGTTCCGTTGTCTTTATTATTGTTTTATATGCTTTGGAGTTAGACAAACCTGTGTTGCAATCCCTAGTTATCTCTTTTCTGTATATCTGGCTAATCTTTCTCAGCCTCAGTTTTCTCATCTGTTAACTGGGAATAATAAAACTCTCCAGAGTTCCTGGAAGATTAGCAGTCATGTGCACAGAATACCTAACACTGGGCCAGAAACCTACAGCAGATACACAATACATAGGGGAGGCTGGTATTACTGTTTTTCTCCACAGTTGGAAGTTTTCAATAATGAGGATCTTTCCAATTCAAGTATTACCACTTTAATACCATATCTCAGTCAATTAAACTAAATAAGTTCTCACTAAATTAGTAATATAATATAGTAAATAATTCAGGGACAGAATTAAATTATTTGCAAATTAATATTAGATGTCAGACAATTACAGGATATTCTTTGAAAACTGCAGTGTTTCGCTTTTCTTGTTTTTTGGCTTTGTTTTGTTTTTGCTTAATAAGAAGCATTTAAATCAATCTTTTGCATTATATGCTTCTATCTCCTATTATCTAGGATGTTTTTAAAACGTGTAGGTATTTAATTTTTGAAATATCTGAGGAAAGCCTCATTTAAATTACTGATGCAGGTATTTTTCTGCTTTTTTGGGGGATTTGGGGTTTTATTTGTTTTTAGTAAACAATATCTCTATATTAACCCCTTGGCACATGAACAGACCTTTTGTAAATTATCTCAGTTGATCATAACTTTATGTACTGCCATTCCAATATCCACTGGACAGATGAAAAATCTAAGATCCTGAGAAGACAATAGGCATATATAAGGAGAAGAGCAAAGTCTATGACCCAGATCTTCAAACTCTAATTCCAATTTGTTTCCATTATTTATTCCTTTTAGGGAGACATGGTTAGAAAAAGAGATGAAAAACAGGTTTTAAGGTCTTAATGATTAACACCATAGTTCACTTTTTAAAAGCAAGAAGTCATCATTGTATCTTGTTTTAAAACCTTCATTGAGGTTCCCTTTGCATATTGCCAAGTTCAAATTTAGAAGATATTTATCTCATCTCCTCCAATTTCCCATATAAACCCAAAACTCCAACAAAACAAAGCTGATTGAAATTTGCACATATACCATATTTTTCATACCTCTGTGTGTCTGCCTACTGTTCCTTCTCCACATATTCTTAACCCCCTTTCAATATCTATATATTTTTGCATCTATTAGGCATTTAATTTATTAAATGTCTATACAATGCTATGTTTTAGGTATTGTTGGAAATGCTTCATAAATAGTAACTCAGTTAATCCCCATAATAACCCCATAAGATAAGTAAGAGTATTCCATTTTACAGATGAAAAAACTGACACATAAAAATTGAGGAACAATGATAGAATTCCAGAAAGAGGATTCTGGTTTCAAAGTGGGTACTCTTAACCATTACACTATGTCACACATGCACTTGGAATTTCAAAATTGAAAAACATATTGCATTCTGCCAACACTGATGTCTACATGGCATGCTACCAAAGACCTCTGGGTTGTGTAATTCATTACCTTGTAAATGTGCCATCAACTGGGCCTAGCTCTCATCTTTTTAGACTCAGAAATCTGATATTTTTCAGCAATCACACCAAAAACAGATTTCTGTCTTGGAGGTAGACTCACAGTGACTTGGCCCATGAGATTAATGTTCTCAAACAAGAATGCCAGTTTATTCACTTACCACTAAAAATAGTCTGTCTATCACATGGACCAGAATACCCATGTCAGCCTGACCAGTGCACTCTGCCTCTTAGCAGTCATGGAAAGACAGATCACACTTGGCAAGTTGTCTGGTCAACATGGCATCGTAACAACAGGTATTGCTGGAATGGGCAGAACATTCACTGGCATCGGCCAGGTTAGCAAGAGGTATCTACATTGTGACAGCAACAACAGCTTTGCCTGTGGGACCTGAAGTTTCTTGGCCTGGGACATTGCTGCGCTGGGTGCTGGCAATGATGTATCCATCGTTCTCCTAGTTTCTATGATTCTGTTGCCTGACTAGTCCTTTGTTCCCTTTGCCACATTTTATTGTTAATGCATATTCTATTTGATAACATTCTCAAAACCTAACACAAATACTATCTAGCATTTCTTACGCTGAATTATAATTATATGAGTGATTTTCTCACTAGCGAAAACCAAGTCACATTCATTCTTCTTTGTATTCCCAGAAGTAAATGCATTGCCCAGCACATAATAGGAGCTCAGTGGGCGTTAGTTGAACAAACAAGTGAATTAGGAGGCAGTAAAGTGTCATGGTTATGAGTGAGAGCTCCAAAGCCAGATGGCCTGGTTTCAAATCTCAGCTCTATTACTTAATAGTTGTGTGATTTGGGGAAGTTTCTTACCTAAGCTTCAGTTTTCTCATTTGTAAAATGGATATAATGATAATACCCTATGTCCCAGGGTTCTTGAGAAAATAAATAAACATATATAACGAACTTAGAAATGTACCTGGAACTCCATAACTATTAGTTATTAGTATAATTATTCTCTCAGAATTTATTGTATTTTTACTTTTTTAAAAAGTGTGACTTATTTTGAAAAGAGCAAAATGCTGTTCTTGTTTTGAGTGTCATCACTGAATGTTTCATCAAAAATTGATTGTTTTTGTTCATAAGAGTTTAGTAAAATGGAAACTCCCATGTATTGCTGGTGGGAGTATGTAATGGTACAACCTTTAAGGAATGAGTGCAATTTGGGAATTTTATCAAGAGCTTATAAAAGTTCATTCCCTTTAGTCCAGTAATTCTCCCTCTAGAAATTTATCTATCCTGAAGACATCGTCAGAAATTTGGATGAAGCATATGCACAGATGTGGTTCATTGCACTCGAATTTATCAAACCTCAAATTGGAAATTACTTAAATGACGAGTAATGGAAGAATGATTATACAAATTATATCATTTGATGGAATATTATGTAGCTCTCAAAATGATGTCTTTAAAGTTATTTAATAGTGTGGGAAAATACCTCCAAAACATGTAAATGGAAAAAACAAGTCACAAAATGGTATAAGTGATGTGATTTTCTCCACACTAGAAAGAAATCAATCAATAAAAATAATAGTGATTATCTTAGGTGAGGCAACTATGAGGGATATATTTTTTTTTCCTTTTAGGTAGCCTTTCCTAAAGCCTCTACAATGAGCATGTATTTTAGAAATAAAAATAATTCTTTAAAAAGTGTGACTTTTTATACCCTTAGATATGTAATTTTATAAGACATGTTGAATGTTAAGTCCAATTTTTATCATATTCAAGATCTAAGGTTTTTCAGTGAAATATCTCTTCGGTTTTATACCAGCAATAAGTAAGAAGACAGGATTTATTTAATAATATTTTTCAGAAAACTTGACATTAATATTTATTTGGTTAAAAAAGCACTAACTACAAGTACTTATTTTGACAACTTTTGAAGCAAAATGAATGCTTAGTTGCAACCCTCATGGAGAAATCAATTTACATGTACGATTTCTTTAGATCTGCTCAATTTAATATTTGATAGTAACTCCTGTAAGAACATACTCAAAAGAATAAGAGAGACTCTTATGAGTATAAAGAGAGAATTCTTTTTATAAGAAAATAGCTCAAATATTGAGCCTTGCATAGGTAATAATGAGGTGTTTTTATTTTCTTTTTGTCACCTAGGAGCTGTGAGGGAAGAAATATTCGATACAGAACATGCAGTAACGTGGTAAGTACTGAGGTTCTATGATTGTTATCATGTATTTTTTTCAACAATGAATAATACTAAGCAGTTTTATGTATCCTGAGCAGAAATCAATCAACCAGCATTTCACTAAGAGTGATTTGTCTCACTATACAGATTATGCAGCATTGAAAAATAAGTATTTTTAATGTTCCTCAATATCAACTTTTACAAATTTGGCCAGATTGACTAACTTGACTATCTCAAAACAAGGACAGTCTGTATTTCCTGTCTGCTTTCTGGCTTTTTATATCTGGGTCTCTTGAAACAAAAGGAATGATAAAAGGGAAACTTCCCACTTGGGGTCTTATGAAATAAGTGTTAGTTAACCAAACTCAGATTTCTCAAATTCATTCATTCATTCAACATCTATGATTCAATGCTAACTATGTGTGAGGCACTACACCAGTACAAGGATAAATAACATGTGGTCACTGTCTTAAAACATCTGTGATATAGTAAGAAATGTAAAGAGAAAAGACAGATGTGCACATTGCCACATTCTAGGTCAAAATATGACAAATGCTGTAGGAAAGGGATGGAGTTCTTAGAGGATTAAAAAAAGAGAGAAATCGAAAGGGTCTTCAAGGAAAAGGTGATTTGAGGTAGAGCTAAGTGGGCTGGGAGGGCTGTGACTGGCCCAGACTGGGTGGGAGGGGTGACAGTTAGTCCAAGTGGAGGAGACATATTGGGCAACTTTGGAAGTGGAAACATTTAAGGTGTATTCTGAACACTAATTTGTGTAGGATTGTGCTTAGCAGTATGGCAGAGAAGAATTGAAGCCATTTTGAGGTTACACCTTGAACAGATTTGAATGTTGCGCTTCCAAATGTCTATTTGTTCAGTGAATAATGAGGAGTCACTAGAGGTTTTTGAGCCAGAGTATGATATTATAGAGTTTCACTTCAGGAAGTTTAATTCAGTAGTTATATGAGAGATGTACTGGAACAGGAAATAAATGGGGAGCAAGAAGTAATAGGAGTTTGTATAACCAGGAGGGAATAGATATAAGAGAGATCAAAATGAAGGTCACTCAGCAAGACTTAAGCAATTAAAATCAGAGTGATGAGTTAAAGTGAGAATAAAGAAATCAGTCTTGTGCATATTTAGATGTCCTGCTCTTGCTGATCCTGCTGTTCAAGATCTTTCTGCAGTATATGCATGATGGGCATTTTCCTCATTCCAGTCTCAGTTCAAATGCCACCTCCTCAGTGAGGTTTCCTTGACCCTTTTATCAAATGTGGTTGTCCCACTGCACTGCCCAAACCCATCCCTCACAAATTGCCTTATCAATCACTTTTTACTTTCCTTAGAGCACTTACCGCTACCAAAATTTATCTTATTTAATTATTTGTTTCTTTTCTGGTTTTCCACTCATTAATGTAAATTCCATGAGGATAGGAGCCTTATTCAGCTTGTCCACTCCTGTATCCCCAAAGCTGAGTACTGTTGACTTACATATAGTAAGTTAACATACAGTAGATTTTTGCCAAATGTTACTGAGTACCCAGGCTTCTGGAAGAATGGCAAATGTCATTATCAAAAATAAGAAAGCTGGGAGGAGGCTTGGGAGAAGAAAATAATAAATTTGATTTAGGGACACCACTGAGTTGGACATGCAGGCCAATCTTGTAGGTATATTCAACTAGGCAGTGGGGGTTTGATCTAAGGAAAGAGATCAGCGCTCAAGCCCTAGAAACACAAAATAAGAAATAAAGAATTTGAAGATTTGGTAGCAGTTTGTTCAATAGAATGTATGAAATGATGAGAGAAGGGAACCTTAGAACTTTGGTGAATGTCTGTATTCAGATAGAAAGAGAACATACTTCCAGGTAAGCCCTCAAGGGCACCATGAGACAAGTAGAAGGAGAAATTAGAGAGAATACCTGAAGATGTTCAGTAGGATAAATGCTGCCAAGAGGTTAAAGTATGAAAAAAGGCCAATGAGGGAGTAGTTTCTATAGTGCATTAGGAATGAAATCAAGATCACAGGGGGTAGGGCCGGCCGAGTGGCGCAGTGGTTAAGCACTGGCTTGGGAAGCCAGCTGCCCCGGTTCGGGTTCCACATATGAGGGCCAGTGACACTGCCCTCAAAAAAATAAAAAAGTTAAAAAAAAAAAAAGATCACAGGGGGTAAAGACATATATTCATGAGGAAATGGAGTTGATGGGCATAAGCTATTCTTATAAGGTGTTAACAGAGACATCTCATTATTTGTGGTCATGGAAGGGTGGGTGGGTTCTTTGTTTACCGACAGTTGAGAGAGACAGTTGAGAGATGAATTGATCTAGAGAGTGACCATATGTGGAGGTGAGGGTAGGTATACTTGATGCCACAGACCCCAAAGGAGATAGTAGGTGACAGTAAGAACAGGAATCTTGAAAAAGAAAAAGGATATCAAATTAAGAAATAAAGGATGAGGGTATACAAAGATTTCTAAAGAAGAGAAAAGTTGAGACTCTCATGAAGAATAAGCTCAAACTTCTCTGTAGAGGTTTCTAAGTCATCTGCTGAAAGTGAAAGAAGTGAGTCAGACTTGGGAAAGTAAGTATAAAGGCATAGAAGAGCCACTGAGGAAGTTAAGTGGAAGCGAGCAAAGCAAGATAAAAGAATTGCTGGGCAGTAAAGAGGATTCAGCTGAAGATAGAATGCTTGATATGACAGAGAACATGGTCATCAGGGTGTTACGATTCAGTCAGCCAACTGCACTGAAGCAGTAATAGAGAGTATGGACATAGGAAGTGAAACTGGACATTGGAAGGGACCCATGATCACAATATAGATAAGAGAGACTAAAATGGATGAAAAGTATATTTTTAAATGCCTGACCAAGGAGAGCATAAGAAACTGCAATAGTAGGTGTGATTATTGGGAATAAGAGTAATTTTTCAATGGAAACTTTTGCCTAGTTCATTTCTCTATTTCTATTCAGAGCAGTAGGTGCCAGTAACACAGTATCATTGTCTTCTCCACCACACACACACACCCTTCACTGAACTATGGACTGATTAAAAGAATCCAAGGTATTTTTTTTAAGGTTTAAAAAATGGCATTAATTGAATGTGTTTTAGAAATGTTATGAAAAAAAATTTTGGTGGAAATATACTTAGCTCATTGATTTTCTTTACTATCCCTTTTATTGTAGTGATATCTCATTCATCAGTTTAAAAAAAGAAACACCATGCTGTTATTAAAGAATCTCTTTACCTTCTACTCCTTTTCTTTCTACCTTTCAGATTAGTAGAAAGGGTCCCGACGCCCCTAAAGAGATGAATGCCTGAAGCATCTAGAGCAAATGTCTACCTACCCTTTCCTTAAAGCCCTTCAGAAACAGCCTATAATTTCCTTGCTATCATGATGAACATTTTCATGGATATATATGCAGGATAGGACTCTGACCTAATGTGACAAAACCCATAGCATTACTCGAGCCAACTCTTTATAGCTTGTAGAATCAAACTGACACTGAGTTTTTTATGAGAACCAAGAGTCTTCAAATAATTTGAAGCCTTTTTCTTTTTTTTTTTTTTTACTTTCTGGCTTTTGGCCATGACAGAAGCAACATTGCCAAAAAAAAAAAAAAAATCTTATAAGAAAGGATCTTTTCATAATCACATTCCACTTTTTTAAACTAAGTTCAGAAAACATTCAGTTAAATATTCCCCTTTTAGATACTCCTTTCAGAAAAACTTGAGAGCTTCTTGTTAGCTAAACTCCTTAATCTCTGGACAGCTTCCTAGGGCCCCTCTGAACCACTTCTGCTACAGAGATTCACACTTTTTAAATTCTTCACAGTTACTACATATAGTATTTCTTAGGGTTCTTGTTCCCCAAGACCAAGGAGGAGAAAACACCTCCTCAGTTTCCCAAATTTCCTGGCTTTCCCTGAAATTACTTCATATACTTTTCAAGTTTTACTGTTAATTACTCTACAGCCAGTGTATTGATATGAGAAAATTAACGTTCCCATAATGTTTGTTACCATAATAGTTCTTATAGCAGGGTACCTTCTTATACTATTGAGTTAGAAAAGTCATGATGCATTTTTGCAATGAAAAACATAGAAAAAATGCATCATGACTTTTCTGACAACCCAATATTTCTAGCTGGTCCAAGTAGACCATTTTCATTCTGAAGGACATAGTTCATCTAACCTTTCCCATTTTGTAGTCCTGCTTTTTCCTAGGAAAATTGTAAGGCTCTTTGTCTCTTGAAGGAAAGACTAAGGATACTGTTGGGAGAAACAGTGGGTGTGAACTAGCAAACCGATTGAGTCATTTAGGTCTCAGAGATCTTCCCTGGGGCCCATCAAAAAGTTCACCTCAGGTTACACCTTCATGTATATTCAGATTGAATCTCTTTTCTGACCCCTTGATGTTTTTGTTTTTTTTTTTAATTTTTCAATTACGGTTGACATACAATATTATATTAGTTTCAAGTGTACAACAGAGTGATTAGACATTTATATAACTTATGAAGAAGTGATCACCCCAATAAGTCCAGTACTCATGTGACACCATAGTTATTACATTAATATGGGCTATATTCCCTGTGCTATGCTTTATATCCCATGGCTATTTTGTAACTACTAATTAGTACTTCTTAATCCTGTCCCCTTTTTCACCCACCCACTCCAAACCCCTCCCACCTGGCAGCCATCAAAATATTCTCTGTATATATGAGTCTGTTTCTGTTTTGTTTCTTTGTTTATTTTGTCTTTAGATTCCACATATAAGTGAAATCATATGGTATTTGTCTTTTTCTGGCTGAGTTACTCCATTCAGCATAGTACCCTCTAGATCCATCCATGTTGTTAAGATGATAAGACTTCATTCCTTTTTATGGCTGAATAATATTCCATTGTATATATGTACCACCTTTTCTTTATCTATTCATCCATTGATGTACACCCAGGCTGCCCCCACATCTTGGCAATTGTAAATAATGCTTCAGTGAACATATAGATGCATCCGTCCCTTCGAAATAGTGTTTTGGGATTCTTCAGATAAATACCCAGAAAAGGGATTACTGGGTCCTTCTTTATCTCTTGTTGTAGCCTTTGTTTTAAAGTCTATTTTGTCTAGTATAGGTACTGATAACCCAGCTTTTTGTTTTTCAATTTCCATTTTCATGAAATATCTTTTCCTATCCTTTTACTTTTAGTCTGTGTTTCTTTCAATCTGAAATGAGTCTTGAAGGCAGTTTATGTAAGGGTTTTGTTTTCTTATCCATTCAGCTACCCTATGTCTTTTGATTGGAGCATTTAATCCATTTACATTTAAAGTAATTGTTGATAAATATACAGTTACTGCCATTTTATTATTCATGTTTTTGATGTTTTTTTGTTCTTCTTCTTAATGAAGTCATGCTAACATTTCTTGTAATACTGGTTTGGTATTTGGAAGCTCTTTATCTGTCCTTCAGTTCTAAATGATAGCTTTATTGGGTAGAGTAATCTTGGTTGTAGGTCCTTGTTTTCATTACTTTGAATATTTCATGGCAATCCCTTCTGGCCTGCAAAGTTGGTTTTTTTGTTTTGTTTTGTTTTGTGTTTTTGCTTTTTTTAAAAATGGAAGTTCATAGAGGTGACAATGATTAGTAAAGTTACATAGGTTCTAAGTGTACAACTCTGTAATACAGCATCTATATATCACATTGTGTGTTTAACACCGAGAGTCAGTTCTCCTTCCATCACCCTATATTTGATCCCAATTACCCTCATCTACTACCCCTCTACCCACTACCCTCTGGTAACCACTAAACTGTTCTCTATGGCCTGCAAAGTTTATGTTGAGAAATTAGCTGATAGCCTATAGGAGCTCTGTTGTAGGTAACTAACTGCCTTTCTCTTGCTGCTTTTAAGAATCTGTCTTTTTCTTTAATCTTTGGCATTTTAATTATGATGTGTCTTGGTGTAGGTCTTTTTGGGTTCATCTTGCTTGGAACTCTCTGTGCTGCCTGGACTTGTATGTCTATTTCCTTGACCAGGTTAGGGAAGTTTTCAGTCATTATTTCTTCAAGCAGGTTTTCAATTCCTTGCTCTCTCTCTTCTATTTCTAGTACCCCAATGATGCATATGTTGGTATGCTTGATGTCCCAGAGGCCCCTTAAATTATCCTCACTTGGGGGGGGGAATTCTTTTTTATTTATGCTGTTCTGATTGGATGTTTTGTGCTACCTTATCTTCTAAATCACTGATTTGATCCTCTGCTTCATCCAATCTGCTGTTGTTGTTTTTCTAGTGTATTTTTTTTATTTCAGTTGCATTTTTCATTTCTGACTCTATTTTTTGTTTTCTGTCTGCGTTTTTATGTTTCCTATCTGTTGAAGTTCTCCCTGCATCTTTATAATCAGTGTTTTGAACTCTGTGTCGGGTAAATTGCTTGTCTTCATTTTGTTTAGTTCTTTTTCTGGAGCTTTGTTCTGTCCTTTTACTTGGGACATGTTTTTTGTCTCCCCATTTTGGCTGCCTCCCTGTGTTTATTTCTATATATTAGGCAGGGCTGTTATGTCTCCTGGTTTTAGTAGAGTGGCCTTATGTAATAGGTGTACTGTGGGGCCCATTGGTTCACTCTCCATGGTCACCTGAGCTGGCTGCTCCATGTGTGTTTCTTCTGTGTTGTGTGTGTGTGTGCCTTCCTGTTGTAATACAGCCTTAGTTGCTGTTTGCATGTCAATGGGAAGGATTGACCTTCAGTTAGTTATGAGGAGTGGCAGTGAGTACAGTGGAGGAGCTATTGTGCAGGGGCTGACCCTATGGAGCAGGATTCTCTTTAGCCGGACTCTGGTGCCTTCCCAGTCTTCCCTTTGGGTGTTTCATCCTTGGAGATATCTGGATGTTGCTCTGGCTCAGTCTGAAGCTAGCCACCTGTTGTGGGGGCACAGGGCCTTTTGGAAGGAGCCCCACCATAGGTCAAGTTCATAAGTAGATTGTGCCCTGCATGGGGCCATTTGGCATGAACCACAAAGCAATCTGCAGATGGCAGCCACCCACTCTGAGCTTGAAGATGCCTTGAGAGGCCAAGTTGCAAACAGAGGCTGGTTGACACTAGTACTTAGCTTAGGACTGCTTAACAAGTGGTACAGGGCACATCAAGGCCAGATGTTATTTTTTTGGATTTTGTGAACCTTTGAGAGAGTGTAGGAAAGTCTTCAGCATGAGCCAAGATGGGCTGTTTGTATGGAAAAGGCACTGGAAGTGGCTTCAGTGGGTCTGCAAGTGTGATGGGGCAGAGTTTCAGTGAATCCCCAGGGTGGGGCAAACAGTGTTAGCCAGGTTGATGGAGACCCAGATATGGCAGCCTCCTGCATCTGCACACCCAGGAGGGTTGGGAGCTCTACAAAGAAATAATGAATTCTTCCAGCACTTCTCTCTGGAAGAAAGCTGCCCTTCCAGCCTTTGTCGTACACCCAGACAATTCGATTCTTCCCATTATGTCACTGACTCCTTATGAGCTGCTGCCTCAGTGCTGGAGCTCAGAGGTAGAGTCCATAAGTGAGGAATTCTGTGAACAGACCCTTTAAGAGTAATACCTGGAACTCCGGCTTCCCTCCTCTCACTCAACCACAACCTCCACTGGTTTTCACAGCCAGAAGTTGTGGGAACTTCTCTTCCCGGTGCTAGAACCCTGGGCTGGGGAGCCTGGTATGGAACTGGGACTCCCCACTCCTCCAGGGGCACTTCTGCTATTGAGATATCCTTCCTGATTTTTAACCTCCACATGCAGGTGTGGGACCAGACCATCCTGCATCTCTGCCCCTCCTACCAGTCTTGATGTGGCTTCTTCTGTATGTCTTTAGTTGTAGGACTTCTGTTCAGCTAGACTTCATGTGATTCTCAATGATGGTTACTCTGTAGTTTACTTCTAAATTTGATGTGGTCATGAGAGGAGGCAAGCACAGTGTTTACCTACTTTGCCATCTTGACCAGAAATATGACCCCTTTGATTTTAAGTAGGCATTTTGAATTGACTTCCAAAGTGTTTAGACTATTATTGTTACTCAGACACTGTTTTTTGTTTTGTTTTGTTTTTTGTCATGATCCTTAATCTTCATAAGATTTGAGATTTATGAAACAGTGACTATAATTCGCAACATAATAGGCTAAGGAGCTTGCGGAAGCTGATGGTCCTTTTCAGTTCTTTGCTAGGACTTTATTGCTCCACTGCAATTCTTTGAAAAAAAAAAAAAAGCTGTAAGATTACAGTTGGGAAGCCACATTTCCATATCTCTTCCAGAACTCCTAGGAAGGTGAGTGGACAGGGGATTTCTGTCTTCTAAGGCCTGGTTGATACAACTAAAAATGTTTTTAGCACCTGAAAACAAGACATCATCCGTTAACTCCAAAAATAATTGAGCACAAGAATTGTTCTCGATGCTGGAAAACATTGGTGAAGACGACCAAGACCTAGGTCTCCTGAAGCTTTCATTCTAATGGAGGGAACCAGATTACAAAATCACATAAACAAATTATCTAAAAGAAAAAAATTATAAGGTAGCGATCAGTGCTCTGCAGAGAATTAGGTGATTGGCAGCAACTTCAAAGATTGAATGGTCAGGGAAGTCCACATGCAGAATGATGTTTGAATGACAGAAGGGAACTAGCTCTGTGCTTATCAGAGGAAGAGCAATCCAGATAGAAGGAACAGCTAGTGCAAAAGCTCTGAACTGTGAAGGAATTTGGTGTATTAAATAAAAGTAAAGCCCAGTATATCTAGAAGATAGTTAAAAGGGGAGGAGTATTGGAAGATAAGAAAAAATGTACCTTAATATAGACAGGACTTAGATCATGAAGGACATTTGAGAGTGTTACATTTTCAGCATAAAGGGAAACTACTAGAGAACTTTAAGGAGGGGAGAAGAGTGTTGGACTTATGATTACCAAAGATAGGTTTGGTTGCAGGGCCAGAGAGAACAGAATGATCTTGGACAAGCTCATATTTTGGGGAGCCTCGGTTTCTGCACCCAAACAATGAGAGGGTTGAAATGAATGATATCAAAGGTTCCATCCAGCTCTAAAATTCTTTAATTCTTCAAAAGTATTGTCTAGGCTATCCTGGATTTGGATCTGAATGCAGACCAATGAATATATCTATGATAGTTCAGTTACTAGCAATACTTAGTGAAAATATTTACAACCAACAATAGAGTCAGAGTGAAGAGAGCCAATGTGGACAGTAGAAGCAAAGTTCCCATCCTTGCTGTAGACCTTGACCATCCATCTTAACCAGTAATTCTCATCATTGAGGTTGAAAAGGTGCATGGCCTTCATAGAGGCCTTCACATGGTTATTATGGTTGATACAAGATGAATTCTCATTTGATCCATTTTTCCATTTTTCTTTTAGGGCCTTTGTACAGCATAAAATCAGGGTACATTTATTCCTTATGTCAAGAGTCAAAGAGTAACACATGAAAGGAATGAATGTTCTGCTACAGACCTTCCTTGGTCAGAATTTGGAAAAAAAAAAAACTGCTGGGACAACATTCAGACCAGTGAAATACCCTTGGAGTCTAGGCAGATGCTATAGTAAATAGTAACAACTTCAGGAGGCAGTCAGTGGGTCAGCATGCGGGACCGTTTTTCCAGCCAGCAGGCACATCTAAGGTAGAAAGGAGGTGAACTTTCACATAATCAAGTCCTATTCTGGTAGCTGAAAATAAGACATTGTCAGGGCCATTCATTTGTTCACTTATTCATTTGCTCTTTTAATCTTTCAGTATTTAATCAAAGTTTATTGAACACTCCATTCTTGCTCCACTTTAGGGATGTTAGGAGCTTCTGCTATAAATAAAAAGGGAGGGTACTCATCCCCAGGGAAATCAGAGTCTAGTTGAAAAGACAAATACACAACCCATAATTAATTAAAATGTTGTAAAACACTCTCACTATGAAGGTAAGCACAAAGTACCAAGAGGTCACAAAAGGACCATATCTGGTTTTCTTATCCAGTGCCTAACATGAAATTTCTAAAACTGTGCTTCTAAAACTGTGCACCAAGGAACACAGGAAAACTCCCAGTGCTTCTGTGGGATGTTTTAAATATTCAAGGGGAACATAACAATACTTACATCTGTTGGACACTGAGAACTCCTAGATCATGCTGTGTTTCTTTCCATGATATCTTCATAAATTGGGTTTGCTTTGATAAAAATCAAGTATTGTGAGAACATAAATGTGGGACAGCAAGGGAGAGTGACGTTGTCCAATCTGATTTCAAACGTTAAGAAGTTGTGCAGTGCACACATACCATTAGTAAGTAAACGTGGTTATTTAGGAATTTTAAAAAATGTTATTTTTTCTTTCACATAAAACTGCTGCTAAGTTGTTAGGGCACAAATACCTATTAAGTTATTTGGACCTAAGTACTTGATAAATGGAACTGTTAGACCTAGGGGTGCCATAAGAAAAATTACCAAGACATTAAAGGGGTTGTGAACAGATGAAGTTTGGTAACCTCTATCACATGGTAAACATTCAACACATATGATGAATGAATGAATGACATCCTAAATAAGGTGACATTTGATCTAAGTCTTTCAAGATGATAGAATTTCTTTCCAAGCTACAGTGAGAGAGAGTGTTATGAAAAAATGGAATTCATCTAACAATTTCTACTGTAACCTATTATGTACGAGGCACTTTTTCTAAGCACTGGAAAACTGTAACAGAAAAAGAAAAGGTACTGTTCTCATAGAGCTTATAGTCTAGTGGTAGAAGGTAAATAAAGAAAAGTATGACAATTTCAGGTAGTGAAAGATTATGAAGGAAATAAAGCAGGGTAATGGTAGAGAGTGACGCAGATGAGGATCTTCTATACAGGGTGGTCAGGAAATTCTCTGTGATGCTGGGTCCAGTTAGCATGTGTGAAAGGTGAGGCATGAAATAGCATGGCTTATTTTGGGCCCTAATGGGTTATTTTATGAGGTGTGGTATAAGGTACATTATAGGGAAAGAGGTATTTATTTGTGTTGACGAGAGTGCACTTAACCGCAAATGTTATTTTGTAAGGGGAATTCTTAGCTTCTCACTAAGGGTGACGAGCATTGTTTAGAAAAACAGAAGAAAGGCTGACAGAAAGTAGGAAGCTCTGCCTACCCACTTCTGTGCATTTCTCTTCTCCCAGACCTACAGCCAGTCAATCTCAGACTGAAATGTATAAATGGCAGTAGAAGGATTACTTAACTTCAAGTAGGAAGTCTCTTACGTGTGAAAGAATTATGAGGGAAAGCTGTTGGTTTCTTCTTAACGAATGTTCAAAAACCTCCAGCTACTAAAGGGGGCTTTCTGAGGGCAGCCTGAGCATCCTAGGTGGTTCTCCCTAAGGTTGACTTAACTCTCCATCAGTGGACCAAAGAAATGTGCTTCCTGTCAGATCTGTCCATGCTCCCCGCCTATTTACCTATCTAGCTGAAAAAACACGAATTTCCCTTATACTTTAATTTTCACTGAAAAAGAGAGTGCTCTCATTTTAAAGTCTGGTAGGACATGTCTTCTACAAGTAACTTTATTAGGATTTCATTTACACTGTATATATACAATGTATGTATACATTGATATATATTTGTTCATGTAACAAAACTGGGCCCAGGCTCTCCTGTCCTTTAGATTTCACATGCCTTTTCATGTTGGTAGTCTCTGAGAGGTCATCAAAGTATATGTATGAGAGGTCCAGTTAGCATGTATGAAGGGTGATTTAAAGAACACTCTCTTCATTTTCAATTCTGGACACTGAGGACTGAAAGCAGCATTGTATCGCGGAATGAACATAAGCTATTCTGTGTCCTGGGTATTCTCCTTAGTAATTATGTGCTTTTAAACAATATTCATTAACCTTTTCCGATCTCAGCTTTCTTACCTATAAAAATACTCTTCTTATACATGTACAAAGTCTGCTTATTAAATCAATATTTATCATAATTTTAAAAATTGGAAACAATTGGAGGGGGGCTGGATAAATAAAGGTATGTCCATATCATGGAACATTATACAATCATTAAAAAGAATAAGGGAAAGAAGGTCCAAGAAAGCAGCTTAGGTAAATGCTATGCCTGCTGCCTCCCAGGATCACATCAAAATTACAACTAAATCATAGAAAAATCAACTTCAAGAATCATCTGAAGACTAGCTGAACAGAACAACTATAACTAAGGATGTAAAGAAGAGGCCACATCGAGACTGGTATGATGAGCAGAGAGTCAAAATGGGATGACCCCAAACCCACAGATAGTGGTTGAACACTGGAAGGGACACCTCAGTGGCAGATGTTCCCCTGGAAGAGGGAGAGGTCCCAGCCCCATACTGGGCTCCCAGGCCCAGGGGTCCTATTCAGAGAAGAGGACTCCTCACAACATCTGGCAGTGAAAATCATGAAGACTCTGCTCATCTGGGTGAGAAACCCAGACAACCTCTTAAAGTGAGCAACAGGCTTACTTGCTTGCACTCACCTCTGGTGGAGGGGCAGCATCTAGAGAAACACCAAAGACATGTGGGGAAATGCTGCGCTGTGTGCCTTCAGGACAAGTGTTGGAGGGACAGCCACCATTGTCCCTGAGTGGAGCCTGCCTCAGGTGTAGCCTACAGGAGGGCACCATCGTTTCTGTTGAACCCTCCCCCAAAGGGCCAAATCTGAGACTGCATTGGTCTGGTAAAATCCACATGTGTGCATTACCTTGGTGGTGCCCTGAATCCCCACCCGACCCAGCTAGTGCTGCATAGCCGGGGTCACTCTCGGCTCCTGGGTGGCCAGCCCCACCCCACAAGCTACAGAAGCCTTTTACAACAACAGATAGCCTGCGGTGGCCTGGGGAACTTTCAGTGGCAAACAGTTTTCCACAACTTGTTCTGTAGCCTCTCTTGGGCAGCTCTCAGGGATGTGCAGGTATGAGGTGAGTGGTGGCTGCCTATGGTGTTCTCAGGGCATTTTGCAAAGTGGTCATATGCCTAGCACTGGCACAAGAACTGAATCTGCATTAACTTTGTATAAACTACCAGCCAGCCACACCTCGCAATTACTTGGAACCCTGCCCTACCCAGCTAGTGCATCACTGGGGACACTCTCAACACCAGGTCAACCAGCCTGTTCCGTGCACCTAAGGAAGCTCTTTCAATAGCTGAGCCTTACGGGCAAATGTAAGGTGACAACAGGCCTATGGAGGCCTCAGGTCTTTTTCTAAGCTGCCCCAGGACCAATATTTGTGGCATCAGTCCTCAGTTCATAGCAAGGACACCCTCATATGCCCGCAGGTCCAGCACAGGCAGCAACCAACCACATATAGATTTGTGGCTCCTACCAATTAGTCTCAGTCTGGTCACAGGCAAGGCTGAAATTGGCCTGCATTAAAGCCCCTCCCAAGAGACACCAGAAACAACACAACCAGAGGCCAGTATCGGACCACACCAGAGAACTACCCAGTTAGCCCCACCCAGTTAGCCCCACAAGCAGCACAGTCAAAGGGTGGTCTCAACAGGCACAAGAGCCCACTGGGGTGAATCCCCCTCTGAGATATCAGCCCACACAGAGCAGCTCATATACTATGGGCATAACCAGTCCTCACAGCCAGTCAGCCTGGGAGTCAATCCCACACACTGATATGCCAAAAATAATCAGGGCTCAACTACAACAGAAGAATATGCACAACACATACAAGAGGCACCCCTAAGAACAGGTGATCAGGGAGACTGCACCACTGCACCATACAGGACACATACTACATATGGCCACCAAGCAAAGACTGAGAGATATAGGAGATCTACATAATACACAGAAGCAAATAGAGAGGCAGCCAGAATGAGGAAACAAAGAAACATGTCCCAAATACAGGAACAGGAGAAAACTCCGGAAAAAGAACTCAGTGAAATGGTGGCAACCAACAAACCAACCAGACAGACTTTAAAATACTGGTTATAAGAATGCTTAAGGTACTTTGTGAGAACTTCAACAAAGATGTAGTAAGCATAAAGGACATAGAAACTGTGAAAGAGAACCAGTCAGAAATAATGAATACAATAACTGAAATAAAGAATATACTAGGAATCAACAGACTAAATGGAGCAGAGGATAGAATCAGCAATTTAGAAGACATGATAGCAGAAAACACAAGATTAGAACAACAAAAAGAAAACATAAAAATAAAACAAAGATAGTTTAAGGGACCTTTGGAACAACATCAAGCATAACAATATCGCATCATAGGAGTACAAGAAGTAGAAGGAAGGGAGCAAATAGGTTTTCAAAGGACTGAAAACTTCCCTAACCTGGTGAAGGAAATAGACCAGCCCAGGAAGTATACAGATTCCCCCTAAAATGAACCCAAACAGGCCCGCATCAAGACACATTATAATTAAAGTGGCAAAGGTTAAAGACAAAAGTTAAATAAAGTCAACTAATTACTTACAAGGAAGCTCCCATAAGACTACTCAATAGAAATTTTTCAGGTCAGGAGGGAGTAGTAGGAAATATTTAAAGTGATGAAAAGTAAGGACCTACAACCCTATTACTTTACCCAGCAAGGCTAGCATTTAAATTTGAAGAAGAGAAAAAGAGCTTCACAGATAAGAAAAAACTAAAAAAAAAAAAAAAAAAAACTGATTACAACCAAGCCAGTATTACAAAAAGTGTCCTCCTCTAATTCCTGGGCCTTCAGCAGATGCTCAAACTCAAAAGCTACTGGCTCCCCCCATGAGCTCCTCATCTTTTTTCTGGGCAGGCAGCAGCTACCAAGCTAGCCTGGGCATCAACATGAATCTGGCTGGGAGTTACAGTGGGACTGGGAGTATGGGGACCATTACCAAAGCCTATTGATCCCCCTGAAGCTAGATCCCAACATCCAGGAGAAGGAGCAGATCAAGACTTTCAAAAACAAGTTTGCCTCCTTCATCAACAAGGTGTGGAATCTGGAGCAGCAGAACAAGATTCTGAAGAGTAAGTGAAACTTCCTGCAGCAGCAGCAGAAGACTCACAGAAACATGGACAACATGTTCAAGAGCTACATCAACAACCTTCAGCGGCAGCTGGATACATTGGCCCAGGAGAAACTGAAGATGGAATCGGAGTTTGGCAACATGCAGGGGCTGGTGGAAAACTTGAAGAATAAATATGAGGAGATCATTGAGTGCACAGAGATCTAGAATGAATTTGTCCTTATCAAGAAGGATGTGGATGAAGCTTACATGAACAAGATAGAGCTGGAGTCCTTCCTGGAAGTGCTGACTGATGAGATCAACTTCTATAGACAGTTATATGCAGAGGAGATCCGTGAACTGCAGGCCCAGATCTCCGACACTGTTTGGTGCTGTCCATGGACCTGGATGGCATCATCACTGAGGTCAAGCCCTGTATGAGATTGCCAGCCATAGCAGGGCTGAGACTGAGACCATGTACCAGATCAAGTACAAAGAGCTGCAGATGTTGACTGGGAAGCACAGGGATGACCTGTGTCATATGAAGATGGAGATTTCTGAGATGAATCGGAACATCAGCTGACTCCAGGCTGAGATCGAGGCCCTCAAAGGTCATAGGATTTCCCTTGAGGCTGCCATCACTGATGCTGAGTAGCATGGGGAGCTGGCCCTCAAGGATGCTCAGGCCAAGGTTGCCGAGTTGGAGGCCATTCTGAGAACCACCAAGCAGGACGTGGCCTGGCAGCTGCACAAGTACCAGGAGCTCATGAATGTCAAGCTCGTCCTGGATGTGGAGATTGCCACGTATAGGAAGCTGCTGGAGGGCAAGGAAAGCCATCTGGAGTCCGGGACGCAAAACGTGAGTATCCATACCAAGACCACCAGCAGCTACTCAGGTAGGTTGAGTCTCACCTATAGGAATGTCACAAACCCTGGCTTCAACTACGGCCTAAACTTCTAGTCCACCCTCAGCTCTGGCTGGGGCTCTGGTTCCTTCAGCCACACCAGCACCAGTTCCTCCAAAACTCTGGTTGTGAAGAAGATTGAGACTTGAGTTGGCGAACTGGTGTCTGTCATTAGATGTCCTGCCCAAGTAAAAGGCTAGGCTACCTCCTGGCCTCTGACCCTGTGGGAAAGAAGTTGAGCAAGGGAGCATGGAGCACAGGAGACACCCCATTCCTCACCCTTTGGGGAGGAGTCTACTGCCAGGGGTACCTCTTACCCATGCCCCCAACTAAAAGCCAAGTCAAGTGTTTTTTTCCAAAATGAAGTCTCAGCTGGCTCTGCCAATCCTAAAAAAGAAAAGAAAAGAAAAGAAAAGATATGGGAACAACCACAATGCCATCAATAGACGATTGGATAAAGAAACTGTGGTACATTTATACAATGGAGTATTACTCGGCCATAAAGAAGAATGAAATCTTACCATTTGCAACAACATGAATGGACCTAGAGGATATTATGCTAAGTGAAATAAGTCAGACTGAAAAAGACAAATACCATATAATCTCACTTATATGTGGAAACTACAGAACAGAATAAATGAGCAAACAAAACAGAAATAGACTCCTAGATACAGAGAAGAAACTCATGGCTGCTAGAGGGTGGTAGCAGGATGGGAGAAAAAGGTGAAGGGATTAGAAAGTACAGATTGGTAGTTACAAAATAGTCACAGGAATGTGAAATACAGTGTGAGGAATATAGTCAACAATATTTTTTAAACTATGTATAGTGTGAGATGAGTACTAGACTTATGGGGGGATCACTTCATAAATTATATAAATGCCTAATCACTACACTGTGCACCTGAAAGTAGTATAAAATAATATTGAATGTTAACTATATTTTTAAAAATATATAGTCACAGGATGTTAAGTACATCATAGGGAATATAGTCAATGGTATTGTAAGAGTTATGTACAGTGTCAGATGGATAGTAAACCTTGTTGGGATTATCATTTTGTGAGGTGTGTAAATGTCTAATGACTATATTATTTTGTACACCTGAAACTAAAAAAAATAAAATAAAAATAATTAAAAATAAATTTATAAAGAATGAGGGAGAACTATATGTATAACTTATAAAGTTCTTCCAAGACATATTAAGTGTGAAAAAGAAAGCAAGTTGTGGAATTTTAATATCTTTAATATGACCTCAGTTTAAACAAACAAAAAAAATCCCTACACTGAAGTATGTCTGGCTGTGTGGCATATCACAAGTCTTGAAGGACCCTCATCAAACTGATCACAGTGATTATGTATGTATGTAATGCAGAGGGAGAGATTTTGAATGATATAAGAGGGGTTTTCGTTTTCTATCTCTATACTTCTGTAGTGTTTTAGACATTTTACAGTGAACATATATTGTTTTACTGGTATAAATAAAAAGGTACCCCCCCAAAATGATGTTGGGATAAAATACTTCAAAAGTCATTGAATAATGTTTATTTTTAAAATTGGAAAACATACCACCTCTGAGGATTACCTGAAAAAATATAGAAAACGTGCTCAGTCTGGTGCCTGACTCGGTAACGCTGATTGTCTCCTCCCTCAGTCCCTTTCACCTTCCCCATTTCTATGGCAAAGTACTCTTTCACTATTTTTAAAATGTGAAAATTAGCTCTTTTTAAATTTTTGAAGGTCAGCCTTACTGTGTGGCATCTTGGGGAACTTCTGCTGGTTATTTTGCCAAATAACATGTTACAGGTATTCTGGAAAAAGAATGTTAGATCTAGTTTCTGGTAGAGCTGCAGGCTTATAATGCCCTTTCCTTTCTATGAAATATAGAAAACGGACTTTCTATACGATGCCCAGTCCTTAGGCTAAACAGTTAGGCCTCTGGAAGCTATAAAGCTTGACTGTACTTTGGCCAGACAAATACTTGGTCAGAACTGCTGTATATTCTCAGAAATACATCCCCAGGGACCAATCAATATCCCCCATAACGAGTCTAACTTACCACAAAGCTAGAACAAATGTAGAAAGGCGACTTAACTACTTCTAGGGCTTTGTGGTTTGTATGAGTGTGTTTTTTTCCCTTTCAGCTTTGAGAAGAATTGCTGTTGCTGAAACAAAAGGATGTTCTTTATGGAACAGCTTTTCAAAAAAATCCCAATTTCCTTGACTTGGGCCACACAGTTCTATCTGTGCTGAAATTAAATAACAAAGAAAAATATTTTGTAGGAAAAAAATGAGAAATAACTTTTGTTTCTCTAAGGAGAGAGTTTCTCACCACCTATGAGAGCACTAAGCTAACTAAGGTTTGACCGTCTTGCAAATGAATGCATCTCTAAATGCAAGTACACAGCATACCATGTGGATAACTGGAGGCTAATTTTGATTCAAAATACATTATTTCTCTTTCAACAGTTAAACACTGAGTATGCAGAATAATGGTTGAAAATATTTGCAGCAATTACTCTGGGAAAAAAACCCTCATATTTTATGACTAACTGTTTTATCACTTGTGGCATAAAGAAATAAACATTTTTTTAATGATTCACAGATTCCTCCACTCACTGGATCTGGTGGATGTAGACCTCTGTGCAGTGCTTGCTGCCAGGCAGCTAGCCAAGTTTTGGGGGGTTTTCCTCCCCAGTGGTTTGGGCCCTTCTGCTTTTCTTCTCCCCTAGGCCTTCTTCAGACTATTGCACACATTTCTTTTCTGTTTTAACGCTTTTTCTGACATGTCTTTATTGGACCCCTCCTAAGTCTCTCTACTTTTCCTTTCTCCTTAATGTGTTCTCAATTTCTTATCCTCTGCCTCAACTTCCTTCTCTGGGAGTGGTCTGATAGGAACATGACTTCATGGAGAGAACACAGGCTTGGGAATCCTGCTACTTACTCACTTTGTGGTTGGGAAGGCTCTCTCACTTCTCGCAGCCTCAGTTTCTCAATCATGAAGGGAAATAAGATTCACACTCACTTGACAGAATCCCTTTACAAGAATCAGTGCTTTAATGAAACACAAGGGAGACATTTAACAAATTTTAGTTCTTTCTTCCACCTTATTTTGGCAAAGATAAATAAGGGATAGTCTTCCAGAAGAGCTAAATTCCCCCAGCTAAGAACAATTTCACCCTTATCTGTAGCTCCGGGTAATATTAAGAACTCCAAATTACTAGGGAAGATATAAAAGGAAATCTATTGATACGACTGACTTCTGCTCGTTGGCATCCTTCTGGTGTGTTTAAAATGCCATATGGGATTTTTTCACTCCTAAGTCGATCATAGTTTTTTTCTAAGCCAGTATCATCCCATGGAGACAGTGAAAGGGAATGTTGGCAATACTTGTAAATGGCCTTTGAGTGATAGGAGCTGGACTTCCAGAACTGCAGAGTCACACATTCTATTTCACACATGTGATGCTGACAAGAAATCCTATTGGATCACATAACCACTGTGTTCTTTTCTTGTGGACTGATAACTAATGTCGCACAACTGCTTTCCTAAGGCTGTGAGTGTGAACAGGAATGCCTGCTTGGTCAACCCAGAATTTATTTCCTTCGATATTGTCATGATAATTGCTATATTGAAGCTCTGAAGAAAAAGTTCAGCAGACTTCTAGCAGATGTGTGTCTTGTTATGAATAACACGTACTGGCTTGATAGATTTTTGAAGGAAAAAAATCATCAATCCAACAAATGAAGAGGATTAAGAATGAGCCTATTGTTTTCTAGAGTGTTTGGAACTGATTAGATTGAGAAAAGCTCAGATATGCCCCATCTCCCAGCTAACTTCCTGACCTGGCAAACAGCTTTGACCTGTATGTGCCACAATCCTCCTTAGAGAAAATGGCTAGAACATGGACCACACACTTCAAAGGGATCCTGGCAAAGTCATAGTCTTATCGAATATTAGAATTAGAAAGTAACTAGAATATTAGAATTAGAAAGGGGCTTGTATATTTTGGGTATCTGCCATGGGCCAGGCGTGGTGCTAATGACTTTTCAGCTGCTAATTCTTTTAATTCTTATAACCAGCTTGAAAAGTGAGTATTACCTTGATATTACAGATAAGAAATTGCTACACGTAAGAGATGAAATATTTTGTCTAGATCACACTGTAAGGAGTGGTGCTGCTAGGTTTATGTATTCCCCGTGCTCATTTCTCCGTAATGCAAGAGGGTTTATAGATGATCTAAACTAACTCATTTAGCAAATAACACAACTGAGATACAAAAAGTTTACGGCTCAAGCATATTTACAACTCATGCTTTGTTTTTAAAGAAATCAGACATTCAAATAAGTTTACTGTAACAATTATAATTCTTCAGGGCTAAAAGTACATGAACTGCTAAGAGTTTTAATTGTGCAAATAAAATACCACAGAAAAGGCAAATCCAAGAATCCTTGCTGAAAACATCCCAAATTCCCTCCCCTTTGAGTTTCTCCACCTATTACCAGAATATAAATTTATTGAGTCAATAGTCCTCAAAAGCTACTTTCCTGAGTCCTAGTTTCTGAACTGCCTAAGATGTATGCTGGCCCCTTGTGACCCAGCTAGAAGCTTGAAACAGAGATCTGACAGTGACTTAGAAAGAAATTACTACTGAAGTTCTTCCCTTGGCAGAGTTCCTCTTGGAATGAAAACCAAACAAGCTGCCATTCCTAAGTTGCTAGCATGCAAATACTTGTCCTTGCTCAGCCCCTTTTCCGTGAGACTAGAAATGATACATAGCATCAAGTCTTCCAATTAACACCAAGATGTGTTGAAACTCAATCCAGCCGCATGAATTCTTATGTTCCCCCTATGTTCACTCTCAGACCTTCTTGCACTGATTCCTGTGAGCTTGAGCCATTATTTAATTAGTTAGCTCACTTCTGTACTATATTGTACTTCTAGGAATCTTGTTCTTTATGTGTTTTTCTTTGCATTTTAAACATTCTCTTCCTTTTAAGAGGAAGTTTTAAAATTTAAAGAGGTTATCTTTGAGGTTTGGCTATATTTTTCTTTATAATTTTACCATGAGCAGAAGCAGCTACTCATGGCTCTTAGAGTACAATTAGTTTGGGTTTCAAATTCAGTTCAGAGTTTTGAGTGAAAGGTGGTCATCACAGAAAGAAGGGTAAAAAGGCATTATTTAGTTTTTGTTTCCTTTGAATCTTGATTGAGCAAATACGCTTCAAAACTCATTCAATACCAGTATTATATAATGTACCGCCATACTTTCCTCAAGCAATACATCCATTACAAAACTCCTCCCTTTAACCGTTGTTAAAAAACAGCAGTTTTTTGGTCTCCGGCCTGGACTACCTTTCGCCATCCCGCCAGGCTGAGGCCGTTGCAGGTTTTAGAAGATGGCAAAGTTCATGACACCCATGATCCAGGACAACCCCTCAGGCTGGGGTCCCTGTGCAGTCCCTCAGCAGTTTCAGGATATGCCCTACCAGCCATTCAGCAAAGGAGATCGACTAGGAAAGGTTGCAGACTGGACGGGTGCCACATACCAAGATAAGAGGTACATGAATAAATACTCTCAGTTTGGTGTTGGAAGTCAGTAAGCATATATCCACGAGGAGGATGAGACTAGTTTCCAACTGGTGGATATTGCGCAGCATGCAGAAGACGGCCTACCAGCGGAATCGGATGCGCTTTGCACAGCGAAATCTCCATAGAGACGAAGATGGACGGAACATGTTACAATTCAACCTGCAGACCCTGCCTAAGAGCACCAAGCAGAAAAAGAGAGAACGCGTACCCCTGCAGAAAAAAATTCCAGAAACAATTTGGACTGAGGCAGAAATGGGACCAAACATCAAAGAAACCCCAAGACTCTTCGGTTGAAGTTCGCAGTGACTGGGAGGTGAAAGAGGAAATGGACTTCCCTCAGCTGATGAAGATGTAGTACCTGGAAGTGTAAGAGCTCCAGGACATCGAAAGATGTGGGGCCCTGGAATTCTACGACGAGGCCTCGGACCGCCTCACCACGAGGAGTGAGAGGCCACTGCGCAGCACCAGGCGTGTCTTGCACACTGTCACCACCACCGATGACCCTGTCATCCGAAACCTGGCAAAAACGCAGGGGAGTGTGTTTGCCACCGACGCCATTCTGGCCACACTGATGAGCTGCACCCGCTCTGTGTATTCCTGGGACATTGTCGTACAGAGAGTCGGCTCCAAGCTCTTCTTTGACAAGAGGGACAACTCTGACTTTGACCTCCTGACAGTGAGTGACACGGCCAACGAGCCCCCTCCAGATGAAGGTAATTCCTTCAACTCGCCCCACAACCTGGCCATGGAGGCAACTTACATCAACCACAACTTCTCCCAGCAGTGCCTGAGGATGGGGAAAGAAAGATACAACTTCCCCAACCGAAACCCATTTGTGGAGGATGACATGGATAAGAATGAAATCGCCTCCGTTGCATACCGTGACCGCAGGTGGGGACGCCATCGACCTGATTGTCCCATGTGGGCACGACGGCGTCATGACCGGAGTCAATGGGGAAGTGTCCTTTATCAACATCAAGACCCTCAACGAGTAGGATTCCCGGCACTGTAACGGCGTTGACTGGCGTCAGAAGCTGGACTCTCAGCGAGGGGCCATCACTGCCACCAAGCTGCAGAATAACAGCTACAAGTTGGCCTGATGGACCTGCTGTGCTTTGCTGGCTGGATCTGAGTACCTCAAACGTGGCCACGTGGCCCGGTACCATGTGAAAGACTCCTCGCGCCACGGCATCCTGGGCCCCCAGCAGGTCAAGCCCAGTGAGTTCGCCAGCCAGACCAACCGGAGCGTGGAGAGCGCCTGGGACATCCTGCGCTGCGTCATCGACATTTGCATGAGGCTGGAGGAGGGCAGGTACTCATCAGCAAGGACCCCAGCAGGCAGGTTATCCGCGTCCATAGCACTTCAGCTTGGACGAGGACGATGAGGATGAGGAGGAAGAAACTTAAAGGAACTGGAGTTTGTAAATCTACCGAGCCTAGGAAGGACCTGGATGCCTGGTGGAATCTTTGTCTGATACTTGTTCTCTGAAGTTTGACAGATGGAATAAAGTATAAGTCCCGTCGGTCTCTCATACACACACACAAAAAAACACAGCAGTTTTTTAAATGATGTATCACTACATTTCATAAAGTGTAATTTATAACTTTTTAAATTATTTTACTTCCCTGAAAATGTTGTTGGGAATTATTTACTTTGAATTGGCAACTATAATTTCATATATATATATCATCATGGGATGTAAAGTACAACATAGGGAATATAACCAATGGTATAGTAACAGCTATATATGATGTCGGAGGGGTAGTAGATTGGGGGTGCTATCTCTTTGTGAAGGGTATAAGTGTCTAATCATTATGTTGTATAGCTGAAACTAATTTGAAAACTTTTAAAATTTGTTATAAATATAAAGGTAATTTAGGCCTCTTGATTGTTAGAGGACTATAGTTTGAAGAACAGTTTTCCAATGACTTTCTGTGGAGCCACTTTGATATCACTGCTGGGTGATGAAGGCTAAGCAGCCAGATTTCTAGGCCCACCAGCCCTGTTTCATCCAGAACATCTCTGCTCTTTACCTGCTTTATTGCTTAGCCTTCACATGAGAGGATGAAACTTGGAAGGAAAATACTTCTACAACAACAACACCAAAAAAGTTTGAAAACCTTTTCTTTTATCCCACCCCTCCTAAGAGAGCTTCTAGTTTTTGCCTGATTGTTTCTAGGGAAGATTATTTTTTGCCCAGTTACCAGGAGGGTGTTTCTTATGTACTTTCTGATATGTACTTTCCTGTCACTGTTTAATTCAACAGATAGTTATTGACTAATGTGCAAGGCATTGTGCTCAGAGCAAATGAAAATGAGAAGATTTGTATAAGACTCTTTCTATCTCAAATGTTTTGAAATTGGAGACAGGAAGACAAGAAAGAAAAAAATACAGGTATTTCCAATCCAATGCACAGTAAGATAAGTTGTGAAAGAAAAGTATAAGAAAGAAGTAAGACAACTCCTAATCAATCTGCGATTCCCTTTATTTCCAAACAGTCAGCAATGTTAGATAAAACATGAAATGATAAAAACCAGTACCATAGCCAAGTTCAAAAGCAAGAATAAAATACCCAGGACGAAAAATGGAGCATAAATGCACGATGGTGAGCAATGCTGATATCACAGGTTTCTTGGCTCCATGACTGAAAATAAGCAAAGATTAATGGTAGTTCAGCTCCTATGGGATCATCAGGACCAAACTTATTTTTACAGAAGGGGCACCCAAGCCAGGTAGAGAACTCCATGTCAGGAGCTTGGATGGGGCTGTCTCTGAGGAGAGAAGCTAAGTGTTGTTGTTGTTGTTGTTTTAATAATGACCTTTGCCTGGGATGAGAACTTCATCTGCAACAGTGGGTCTAGAGAGGCTTGTGAACATAGCGCATTATGAACTGAAACTACCAAATTACACTTGAGCTCTACAACACTTGCAATTAAAACCCCAAATTCCAGTATATAATGTAATTCTGAACTGGGAGCTGTTTGAACCACATGAAGATAATCACAAAACTATAGACTTTATTATAAAGTCTATAGACTTTAAGTTATAGACTTTAAGACAGAAAGAATAGCCTGGGTTACTTAGGTAGGTCAAATTTAATCTATTAATGCCTTAAAAGCAGAGAACTTTCTGCAGCTGCAGACAGAAAAGATGTCACAAATGAAGTTAGACTCTGAGCACAGGAAGACTTTTACTCACTGTGACTGGCTCTGAGATGGATGGGGCCATGGGTGAAGACCAAAGGGGACTCTAGGAGCATGGTGGCCTACAGCTAACAGAGGAGAGAGGGACATCTGTCCTGAGTTTGACCAACAACCAAAATGAACTTGGAAGTGGATTTCATTTCCCAACTCTAGGAAGCAGCCCAGCCTTTCCAACTTCTTGATTTTGGCCTTGTGAAAGAAACTCTAAGCAAAGGACCTCCTGTAACCACAGTATACCTGCACTTCTGTCTTACAGAATTATAAGATAATCAGTTTGTGTTTTAAGCACCCAAGTTTACGGTAATTTGTTAAGGCAGCTAAAGAAAACCAATAGAATCAGTAAATCAACTGTTGACGGTAACTTTGTTTTTGTTTAATGTATGTGTATTAACAGCATTTCAGTGTTTTGTATGTATTAAGACCCTTGTATTTGGGAAGAGCGTAGAAACACAAAATAAATTTAGATTTTTACAAAATTCAAGTTGAGATTTGTATTAAAAAAATTTTAAGTATCCACTAAAAGAATAAAAATAAAATCTATAGTTTTCAAACTAGCATCAAAAATACTGGACAGTAAAGAGAATCTTATCAATGTTCAAGAAAAAAGAATCAAAGAAAAACGATAGTAAACAGAAAAAACAAAACGGGGTGGTGTATGTTCAAACTTTACAAGATAATGCCAAAGTTTTCTACAGTGATTGTTTTAATTCACACTTCCACCAAAATTATACCTGTTTCCTTCACTCCATATCGCTGCCAGTGCTTGATCATATGTGACTTTTTAATTTTTGTCTGATCGTATAGGTGCACTCCTAGAACATACCCAGTTTGGTCACATATATTATATTTTTTGCACACATCTGGTTTGGGTTTGCCAATATTTTGTTTAGGACTTTTGCATCTATATTGATGAGTAATCTCCTTTCTTATACAATCCTTATCTGTTTTTTTTTCCTTTGTTAGTTTCAGGTGTACAAAGCAACATAACAGACATGTACACCACTCACAAAGTGATAAACCTCCCAATCTACTACCCCTCTGACATCTTGTGTAGCTTATCTGGTTTTGATAGAAGGAATAGGGAAGTGTTTTCTCTGTTTCTGTTGTTTGGAAGAATTTATTTTAGACTAGAGTTGTTTAGGGGACTTGGCTTGTAAAATCATAAGAAAGGTATTTTTTTTTCTTTATGGATAGATTTTTCATTACTGATTGAATTTCTTTAAAGGCTGTATATGCAAAGTATAGCATAGTGGACAAGAGAATGAACTTGGGATCCAAACTATCTAGGTTCAACCTCAACTTTGACTTACTAGGTGTGTGAAAGTCATTTATCCTCACTGTGCCTCAGCTTTCTCATCTGTAAAATGGAACAACATATAGGATTGTTGTGAGGATTAAATTAGTTAATGTATATAAACTATATAGGACAGTGCATAGTACATAGTAAATTCTATGTACATGTTTACTTTAATTGTTGTTACTTATGTTTCTTCTTGGATAATTATTTTCTCTTGACTAGTTTTTTTCTGACTGTTTTCAGCTTAATAGCTTAAAGCTGGTCATACCTTTCTGTTACTATCTTTTCAACTCTGGCTATAATCTGCAGTTGTCTCTCCTTTTGTATTACCAATAGTGTTTATTTGGGATTTCTTTTTTCTTAATATTATCATTCAGTAAAATTTGTAGGAAGTTTATTTTATTTTTCAAGTAACCAACCTTCAGCTTTGTCAAGTCTGTGTTTTCTGTATTTTTTACTTTATTGATCTTTGTATTATTTTCTTTCATCTACTTTCTTTGGATTTTATTGTATTTTTTTCTAATCCCTTAGGTCTGATGCTTAGAGGATTAAGTTGCAGCCATTTTTGTTTGCACATGCAAATGTTCAACTAAGTACAGCTTTGTTTGCTTCCCACAGTGTGATAAAGAGAATTTTTGTTATCATTCAGTTCTAGGTATTCTAAAATTTCCATTATGATTTCTTTAAGTCATAAATTATTTACAAACCTGTTTATTAACATAGATAAATATGACAATTTTAAAATGATCTTTCTTTATTCCTCTTTAACAATTGCATTGTGATTTTTTTTAAATGTTCTTTTTATTCTGTTTCTTTGAAGTTGTTGGCACTTGCTTTATGATCTAATATCCATATGTTCTTGAAGAGAGCATGAGTATATCAAGCATTTAAAATGTGTTTTTCAAATCTCTTACTTCTTCAATGATTTCTTTTTAACCTGTTTGAAGAAAGGACTTAAAAATATCATCTTTTAATGGTTAATTTGCCAATTTTACCTGTGATTTGTTTGAACTGTTTGAACCTGTCTTATTGGATAGCTATACATTGTCAAATAGTTTTATCTTCCTGGGGAATTTAACCTTTATTCATAATTTAGTGACCATCTTTATCAGTAGTTTTTTTGTTTCAAAATCTGTTTTATCTGATATTAATATAGTGAATCCACCTTTCATTCGGTTACATTTCTCTCATATATGCTTTTCTGTTCTTTTACTTTCAAGCTTTCTCTATCTTTAAGTTTATGAGTATCTAATACAAATATATTTTGTAATTGCAGTCTGATAATCTGCTTTCTTCAACCAGTTTGCATTCACTGTGATTAATGATAAAGCTAGATTTATTTCTAATATCTTATTTTGTAATCTCTATTTATCCTGATTTCCCAGTGTTTCTTTTGTCCTTTCTAGCTTTCTTTGAAATATGGAGACTCTTTTTTTTCTTATTGCACTTTTCCCTGTACTGGTTTTAAAGTTATACATCTACTTCTATTATTTTAGTGATTAATTTAAATTTTAATAGATATACTTAAAGACTAAAGGTAAAGTAGTATCTATACTTGCCTATCAAACAATTCAAGCCTCTTCCAGTCACATGCTTTTGTTGTCAGGTGTTTTACCTTAATTTTTATTAACCCTACAAATTACATATTTTATATATTCAATGCTTTATGTAGTCAGCTTATATTTATTACTCCTGAAGATTAGATACTTTATATGGTCATTGATTATTTAGATATACATGAAAATATTCCATTTTCTTTGAGCCATATTCTTTCTTAAATCATAGATCTTCAAGGCGTTTGTTTGTTTGTTTCTTTGGTTTGTCCTCTGTCAGGCATACATCCTTTGGAAGTTCTTTCAGTGATGATTCAATGGAAATAAATACTCTTGGTTGTTTGTTTTTATAAAATATTTGTATGTAGTTCTCTAACAAGTTAGTTTTATTGTGAAAGAACTAACTTTTAGAGAGACAGTTACCTTCTCTCAACACTTTGAAGATAGCAGTCCACTGACTTCCAATTTCTATTGTTACTGTTAAGAAGTCAGCGGCCATTCTCATTTTCTTTGTCTTTCTCATCTTTTATGATTTTATCTTTATCATTGGCATTCTATAGTTAGCTATGATCTCTGTAGGAACAGATCACTTATTTATCCTGCTTGATTTTCATTTGACTTTCTGACTCTGGGGATTTGTGTTTTTAATTATTTTTGGAAAATGATTGTACTCTATATAATTCAAATTTCTTATTCTGTTGTTTATATGTTCTATATCTTTGTCTCTCTGTGCTGTGTTTTATATAATTTCTTCAACTCTTTCTTCCATTTAATAATTTGTCTCTCCCACTATTTCTAATATGCTTTTTATTCCACCTACTGAATTTCTAAAGACATTTATATTTTTCATTTACCTCAGATCTGTTGAGTTCTTTTAAAACTACACCTGGTTATCCCTGTTCTTTTATTATACTTTCAGCATCCTTTAGAAAAATTTCCTTATTTTGTATAATTTCACCACATAAATTTTATATAGATCTGATTTTCTTGTTTCTGATGTCTCTTTTTTATGCTAGCTTATTTCCTCATATCCTTTGTGATATTTCGATGTACATTTATGATTGTTGGAATTTAAGAGAGAATCCCTTGTACCCTGGGTTAATGTATGTACTTTCTGGGAGAATTTACATGTATTTTTGAAGGAGATGATGTTGGCATGGGGTGGTGATCAGTACTAATCAAGACCATTTTAAACTAGATTTTCTACTGTCCACATTGTGTGATTTGGGTCCCAAACTCTCATGAGCCCTGTTAATAAATCCGAAAGAGATTTCTGTCTCCATCCTTGACCCATAGCCAACTTGAAATAGGCACAATTCCTTAGTATTTCCCTCTAAGAAGCAAAGTAGGTTTTATTTTGTTGATGCCATCCCATTTTATTTTTTAAATTAAATTTATTTTTTGTAAGGGCTTAATATTCACATTAAAATTGAGCAAAAAGTACAGAGATTTCTTGTATACCCCCTGCTCCCATACGTCCAGCCTCCTCCACACCTGACATCCCACCCCAGAGTGGTACATTTATTACAGCCAGTGACCCTACATTGACACGTCAGTTTCACCTAAAGTTTACATTAGGGTTCACTGTTGGTGTTGTATATTTTGGGGGTTTGGACAAATGTATAGTGACATGTATCCACCATCATGGTATCATGTAGTATATGATAGTTCCACTGCCCTAAAAATCCTCTCTGCTTGACATAATCATCCTTTCCTATTCCATACCCAGACACCACTGATCTTTCGACTGCCTTCATTTGTTGGCCTTTTCTAGCAGTTATGTGGTTTGTGTTTTGTTTGTTTGTTTTTTTTCCTCTTCCTGGTTTACTCTTTCTCTGAGGGTTTTGCCTTAGGGTCTGAGCATTTTGAGGACATCTGAATCCTCTTCCACAACTTGCAATTCATAGACTTTGTCTCTTGTTCCCTGGCCTCATAAGCTGTTACAATAGAAAGCTCTACACCACCAGAAACCAGCAGATCCCTTTAGGACATCCATCAATTTCCTTCCTGGATTCATGCTTTCTCATTGTTTTTGTCTCTGAGGAAACTTTTTTGCCAGTTCAGCTGTGCATGTAACAATGTTTTAAAATTTTATTTTTACTCCAATGTAGTATTTTTAGGTATTCTGAGGTGGGAAGCTTTTTCAAAGTATCCACTCCTCCATATTGCTGCATATGGAAGTCTCTTAATTTAATCCTGGACAGAAATTTATTTAGCATCAACTTTGTTCCAGGCGTATACTAAGGCCTTTAAATGACACAGTCTTTCATGTTTTCCATATTTTGGAGGAAACAGATAGAAAAAAAACAATAATACAGTATAGCATGGTGAGTCCAAGAATGAAGTACAGGGCACTGTAGCATCTGGGAGGAAGTTGCCTCACACAGGCTGAGGATAGGGAGTTGTCTGAGAATGAGACCAGGAAGTAATCGTTTTGCTTTAAGGCATCAGCCAGGTGAATCCAGGGAGGCCATATTGGATAATATCAGCCAGGGGAGCAAAGCATTAAGGAAATGGCAAATATTCTGATGTAAAGCATGGTGGGTTAGGAAAAGTAGGGAGAACTGAGGTTATAGAACAGGCAAAGCTAGGTGTGCTCCCCAGAAAACTGCTGAGATGTTTGTTGCATAGCCACACTATATAGAACAGAGAAAACAGTCTTAGATAGTTCTAAGGGATCCTAATGACACTCAGGGTGAGAAACAATTTTGGCAGCCCTTTTCCTTCACTACTTTGTCCAAATTCAGCCTTAAAAGGAGGCAAAATAGGAAGGAAGGCTGCCTTCGTCCAAAAATTCTCCTCCAATTTTGAATTGTTTGCTTCTCTTCCTATAATCCTACCATTAAAATAAAAGCTTGATTTATGGCCTCAATACCTTTCTACCTTCTTTAAATCATAAGCATCATGAAGGCAGGGAGTGTATCTGTCTTTTAACTATAGCCTAGAGTTTGGCAAGTGTCTCCATGTTTTGAACATATGGAATTAACATCTGTTGGGAGTGATTAAGTAGAAAATATTGGTAGTTATTCAGACCTTATCTGAATCCATTTGCTTTCCTCTTTCCTCTTTCTTCTTACCTAGTGCAGCCCACTGGTGGACATGAAAGTTTTATAGTAAGAAAAAAGGAAAATCAACTTTGGAGCCAAGTTCTCATCAGGGTCAGGCTGGTGCTCAGAGGCCATGCTTTAAGTTTCAACAGATGACCTGAAAACACTGGGTTGTAGGGTCAGAAAAATATATTTCTCTAATTCTCTTTCAGTTTCTTAAAATATGCCCATGGTCCAAGATCAACAAACTAAGAAGTATGAACACATATGAACAAAGTTGAGTGTTGTCATCCATTGAACTTATAACCCAGTAAATTTGGCACATGATATTGTTTGATTAGACTCATATGTTAAGACATTCATATAAGTCACTTTAATTAAAATTGTGTTCAAACTAACTAAAGTAGTTCTAGAGGCAGCAAGGCAATGGGGGAGACAAAACTAGATGAAACAAGTACAGTTCCTCTGAAGCCCCCAAGAACTGGGTAACTCATGTAACAACAAACCCCTCTGGGTTGTTGGTGATAATAGTAAAACCTTACATTTATTGAGTGTTTACTATGTGCCAGTACTGATTTGAACATTATTCTTATATTAACTCATATCCCATTAGTCCACAGAGCCACCACAGGACAATGCCAGCCACCTTTAGGTCAGGGTGAATATTGAGGTCCTAGAGAGCTCTTTTGTTTGATTTTTTAGGAGTTGACTCCTTTCTCTCTATTCGGAAAGTATTACCCAGCAGTACAATTTATGGCTGCAAATTGAAAGTTGGTAAGAGAAGCAGTCATGGATTTGTACTCTTGTGCAGGATAAAGAGGAGGTTAGGGATGTGGAAAGAGAAAGCAGAGGTACGATTAGGGATGTCATGTAGGTCCCAGGCCCCTAGGAAAGGAGAAAGGGGAAACGGAAGGAAATTTAGGAAGGGAACTAGGAAAATAGAGCAAGTAATTTCACGGTTCTACTTGACTGGAGTTTCCTGAGTGAAAGCAATGGTGGACTCCTTTCTCTGGTTATGTAAGGGAGGCTTTCACTCTTCCCTACAACAAGCCTGTGGAGGGTTTTCCTTCCCTCCAGGCCTACTGCCTGACCCGATTGGAGAAGAAACTCCCTTCCCTGCTTCTTTATTTTACTTGCTGCTTTGTTCTGATTCCATGGCTATCAGATTTTTCTAAAATAATCTGGCTGTCAACTGTTCTCCTGGTATTGCCATAAGTATCCTCTAATTTATCAAGCATGAGTTCTAATGTTTGCTTTGGCGCCATTCCCATGATGAAGCTTTCAGAAACCTGAGGATTCTTCTTTTACAGGATCAGTTTATGTAGTATTCACCAAGCACTTGGGTGTCAGAATAGAAATTCTGATCTAGAAGTTGGAAAGAGCCTAGGCAAGGAAGAGAGAGAGAGTAATTAATCTCTCAATCATTTTATCCACAGTAACCCTACCTCTTTCTCCTCATTCCAGAGCCTACAAGAACAGACCCCACTAACCTTCACTGGTACCTTGGCCAGTCTGGGAACATCTTGTTTCTCATTTTCTCTCTTTGGAAAATGTAGCACAAAAAAGCATCATGTCTCTTACCAGGATGACTTGGGTTAGTGGTCAGGGTTAGAGTCTTGCATTAAGAGAGGAATCTGGCTGAGAGGAGACTATTCCGTTCCATTGACTGGAGAATAGATAGAGGTCTTTCTCCTTTATCCATAGACCTGGTGCCTTCTCGCAATGGAGAGTACCTATTTCATTCTGTAGTGAGCTGACTAGATACTATTCAAATAGAAGCCTGACTTCTGCTTTATAGAAACTAATTCAGGTGAACCTTAAATTGTGTGCTATAAAGAGCTTACCAAAAGACTGCCCAGATTCATTTCAGTCCATTCATGGGACCGAGTTACATGCCTCCAAAAAGAAGATACAGTGCAAGGAACACAGGCATCTGTCAGGATTCAGGGATAGCCAGAAAGAAGTTACGTCTGCAGGCAATATTAGGTGGTTGTTTATAGGCTGGGAGTGAGAGAAAGTAAAGAGAGAATGCTGGGTCTTCTTCTCTGAATTGTGTGACATGGTACTTATCTTTGAATTGCCCTCAACAGTGTATTTTTCTTTATTTTGTGTGTGCATGTGTGTGTGTGAGAGAGAGAGAGAGATTGGCATAAGCACCACATGTTCCAGGAGATAACTTCACTCTCCAAATTTGCTCCTTTGTAATATAGCAAGCTTTATTACCCTTTCTCACTTATAAATAGAAACATAATGAACTTGTTATGCAACAGACCTAAGCTAAGCGGTAGTAGCAGTGTAAGTATTTACATGCTAAAATGTTTCCCTTATACCAGTCCTTCCTCTAACCTGACTCTCCATCACAAATATTTGGTAAATGCAGTCCGAAAACAAAAAGCTGTATAATTGTGTGCTTATAAAATGAAATTGTATGCTGTGCTCCAAAAAGGACTACAAATTACCATTTCAAATATGCTAATTTGGGGGTGAGAGGAAAATATTTATTTTAGAGTAGAATTAAAAATGGTGAAAAGTCAGAAACGCTGATTTAAGAAAAGATATTGCTAAATTGGAGCTAATTCAAAGACTCTGACTAAAAATAATAAAATACCTCAAAGAATGAATATTTTCAAAATTGAGAGAATTTAAGAGCCTAACATGACAAACTACAACCAGTCCTACAAATACCTCTGGGGATTTGGATTCCAAACGTCTGCGTTGTTCAAAGGAGAAAAACTGAAAGCACTGAAATAAAAGCGACCCCTAGGGAAAAAAAAAAAAATGAACTTTTAAAACTAAATGTTTTTACTTAGATCAGCTCTCAGATACCTGGAGACATTAAAAACTAGCCCAGTAAAGCATTTGTTTTCATATAACAAGTGTATCTAGTAAAGAGGGTGGGGTTAATGATTCATTATATCATCCATTTTGAGTCTCTTATGTCAGAATGAACACATTGGAATGGTTTAGAGCTATTTAATATACCTGTAACCAATGCTCACTTAGTAGGCACAGAGCAGGGCATGCCCAAAACTTGAATAAATGAGAGAATTCCATGTCATTGCATAGGCGCGTAAATCTGTAAAGATGTAATTTGATTGAGCTAGAGCCTGATCCATAGTAAGGTGTTAAAATGGTTAATGATCAATTTTCATGGGCACTTCCTTATTTCCCTTAAATATGTTATTTTCCAAAAGTACTGACAGTTTGAAAGGAAACTAAAGAAAATCTATAAATCTTTCATACCAGGTAAAAGAAAACAAAAACATGGACTCTTAAATATATCTTGTACGTACTTATACATGAAAATTATACATGTTTCAAGGAAGTCTGTTGACATTTTCAGAAAGGAAGTTGAATGAGCCAAGAATGGCCTTACCTTCCACCCTCCAAAATCAACCCTATTTTCTGTTCTTTGCACTGATTTAGAGATTTAAATATTATATTCTTGAAATATAATAGAATTGTCTACATACAGACTGTCTAGACAGGGCAGGGACTATCTGTTTCATTTGACATAGCAGCTAGCAGTCTTGCACAAATAAATGCTTTTGATGATAATGTTGATGTTAGTATAAGCAGGTGGCCAAAATTTGGGGGATAAAGCTTGATACCTTAACATTAGTGCTTTATAGTGCATGCATGCATGCACTGGGTATTATATAAAAGTTACATATGTCTGGCTATTTATTGAATAATAAATTATTTCAGCACATTTTATGTTTCTTAATATTGCCCTGTTAAGTATATTTACATGGAGAAGGAAATATCAATCTGCCTATTCAGAAAGCAGGCAAGAATCCCTACTCAATTTTCCTAGTGTCTGAAATGCAAAGTATTCTTGTAAATCTATATATTTTTTTAAAGGAAGAAAAAAAATAGCTATTTCAAGCTTTTCTAAGATTTCTTGATTAGAAAGCTATCAAAATTTAGGTTTCCTGCAAGATTCAAGAAAACACAATTGGGGTTTCTACAATGAAAACCATGATTTCTGTTTCATTTATTTAATGTGTTAGTCATTCATTCTCAAAAAACAAACATTTGAGTACTTGTATGTAACCGAAAGCCAAACAGTCAATGATCTCTGGAACTTATACTTTAGTAGAAAGAGATAGACAATAAAAAATAAGCATAATAAGTAAATTATATGGTGTACTTGAAGGTGATTAAGTGTGATGAAAACAAGAAAAATTGATTGTTAGTAAAGTTACATAGGTTTCAGGTGTACAATTCTGTAATATATCATCTATATACCACATTGTGTTCACCACCCAGAGTCAGTTCTCCTTCCATCACCATACATTTGATCTCTCTTACCCTCATCTGCCATCCCCTTCCCCTTTACCCTCTGGTAACCACTAAACTATTGTCTGTGTCTATGAGTTTTTGTTTCTTCATTTGTCTTGTTCCTTTGTTGTTTTCAGATTTATATCCCACATATCAGTGAAATCATGGTTCTCAACTTTTTCTGTCTGACTTATTTCACTTCGAATTACAATCTCAAGATTCATCCATGTTGTTGCAAATGGCACTATTTCATCTTTTCTTAGGGAAGAATAGTATTCCATTGTGTATATATACCACAACTTCTTTATCCAATCATCTATTGATTGTCACCCCTATAAACTTTAACTTAAAAAAAAAGAAAAAGAAAAATTGAGAGGATAAGAAAGAATCTGTAGTGGGAATGGGTGTTGCAGTTTTACATAGAGCCGTCAGGGTAGGTCTTGTGAAAAGGTGTTATTTGAGCAAAGACTTGATGGAGCTGGAGTAATTAGCCCCCTGGAACCTGGGCAAAGAAAATTCTCGGCAGAAAGGAGAGATAATGCATGTGTCCTCAAGTAAATTTGTTCCTGGAGTGTTCAAGAGGAAGCTGGGAATCCAGTGTGGCAGAAGGCAAGAGAATAAGGAAGACAACGGGAGGGGATGGGGCCAGATCTTTACTTCTATCTGAGATGAGAATCTGAGTGAAGTGGGGAGCCATTGCAGAGTTGTAGCAGAGAGGTGACATGATCTGCTTATGCTTTAGATTGTTCTGGCTGCTTTGTTGATAGGAGTCTCTAGGAGAGTGAGGGTGGGAGAAGGAAGATCAGTGAGGAGACTACTGTAATTACTGTAATAATAAAGGCAAGACATGACTGGATTGTCAGATTCTGCATACTTCTATGTACAGAGTCAGTCTTTCTTGATGGATTGGATATAAGAAGCAAGGATCATTTTAAGGCAGTGGTTCTCACGGTGTGGTCACCAAACCAGTGATATCAGCATTGTCAGGGAACATGTTAAAAGGGCAAATTCTTGGGCCTCACCCTAGATTTACTGAATCAGAAACTCTGGATGGTGGGGCCCAAGCAATCTTGTGTTTTTAACAAGCCCTCCAGTTGATCCTGATGGACGCTTAGATTTGAGGACCACTGCTTAAAGATTTGGGGCCTAAAAAGGGTGGAGTTGACATTGACTGGGATAGTGGAGGCTGCAGAGGAAACAGATTAAGTGGGGGAGCATCAGGGGTTCAGATTTAGACATGATGAGTTTGTGAATTCTTAGACAACTCGATGGTAATGAGTTGAGTTCAGGAGAGAGGGTCTGAGTTGGAAATAGAAACTGAAACATTGATTATTTTTCTGAGAACAAAATATGGTATTAGACTGGATTACACAAGTGAATATTTACTGTTTAGTGGTTTCATCTTAACTTTGAATAAAAGAAGCAGAAACCGGGCCGGCCGGGTGGCGCATTGGTTAAGCGCTGGTTTTGGGATGCCAGCAGCCCCGGTTCGGATCCCACATGAGGGCCAGTGACACTGCCCTCTACAGCTAACAACAGCTCCACCTGGAGCTGGGCTGTGTGAGCCCTGGTGATGGTGTGGGCTGCAGCCCCTGCTGCAGTGGGCTGCCATAGGCTACAGTGAGTGGCCCGCAGCCAGCGTGAGCGGCTGACAGCCAGCGTGAGCTGCCAATAGACGCAGTGAGCGACCATCCAGAGGCCGGTGACCCATCTGCCTCATCCGGGAAGAGCGCAATGACGATACCAACAGTGAAGCAACATCCTCCGCAACTAGACTGAAGAACAAAAAGACAGCAACTTGTCTGTTCCCCTTCCCCGATTCCCCAACACTGTTCCCCTCCGCCAATTCCCCAATAAAATCTTAAAAAAAAAAAAAAAAAAAAAAGCAGAAACCCAAGTCATAAATACCAAAATGTATAAAAGAGGCAGGCCACCATCTATTTAAATGTGCTAAGTGATTTGAGAGCAGTAGGGGGTATATTTTCCAGAGCCTCCAACTATTTATTGTAGAGGAATTTTTTATGGTAATTTTTTTCTATTTTACCATCAGTATATTAAAGGCTCCTAATATTTTAAGAGTAATGCTTTAATAAGATTTTCTAAGGTTACCAAGTAGCTGATACATTTCTATATATGTTTACATGATAAAGTAGCAGCAATCCAAATTGCTGGAGGATAGAATAGATGCTTTACTAGACAATTCTAATTTTGTGTTCCTGCACAGTAACTTTTATGGAAGGTGAATGATTAGAGCAGATAGAGGGGAGGTACAGAATTTAGAAGAAGAGTTCAAGACAGGGAAATGCAGTGAGGAGGATAGATTCTTTAGTTACTGCAGTACATGTGGTCGCCTAACTATAATTCCCAGTGTTTTCTTAATACTATCAAGTATTAATATTGACTCTTTAAATAAAGCCATAAAATCAGAATTATGTATTTATATCAAGGCACTCATAATAATTTCAGTAAAACAGCAAAATTAGCAGAAAAAGACAACCACTGAATACTTAAGGATAAAAGGTAAAGCAGAGGGATGTCTCTCAGGAAGAAGAATGTCTTCTTTAGAACGAGAAATAATAAAGAAAAAGGAATGTTTCTCCTGACCCTGAATTTATATTCTGTATATTTTTTCAAAACCATTTTAAAGGCCTTTCAGATGCTGCCACCTTAGCTGCTGAGGTATAATCTTTTACAATTCACCCAGTGAGTAAACTCTGGGAAGCCTGACCCTCTTTTGTCCCATAATGTAATCTGATCCACCTATCATCATCAAGGGACATCTGGGATCCATCTTATCTTTCCCACTGGCTAGTTGATTAACCAGAAAATGTTTTGAATTGAATTCATATATGGCAGGACTCCATGGACTTTATGAATTATAATGGGAGCATATAAAAGGTCAGATTTTATATTTTGTGTTTTTAAAGAAGAAAACTGACACGGTTAAGATTGAGTGCTTAAAAACTGGAGACAAAAATCATATTATGTTAAATGGCTAAATACAGTAATTCATAGGACCATCTGACTATTTTAAATAAAATACGTATATCTTTTCAGAGTGAGCAAGTCCCAGCTCAGTAGTCCAACAGAGAGTTATCAATCCACAGACGTATTACAGTTAGTTGGAAATAGAACACCAAGAAATACATTATTTTGCTCTCTTTTGCTGTATTCCTGTTGGGTGGTGTTTACATGATAAACAGATATCCAAGAGGCTGGAAGTTAGGGTTCATTGGTCCAGTGCATTCTTCCCCCATCATGTTTTTGACCAACTTCTTGTTCAAGTGCCACTAGACTTTTCAGTGATTTTTGTCTTCATCATTACCACTTATATGCCAACATCAGTGCATAGGTATATAAATAATAATCTGTTTCCTTCTTTGTTTTAAACATCCCAATTGAAAACTCATGATTCCTACCACTAAGTTTTTATGAGACTAGAAATTTCACATCATATATATTTAGTACACTCTACATTCAGTATATACCCTGAGGGAAACCACTCTCATAGTCAGAACTGATGACGTGGTATCATAAAGCATCTCTCCAGAAGCTGATATTTCAAAGATGATGCCCAGGAGATGTTAAATATTTTTCAAAGCAGTTAGACATCGGTTTCTAAACCTGACTTTTAGGAAGATCAGGACATATAGTGGTTTCATGGACCAAATTACAATTAAACACTTTGTACATGATGAATCTCTATGCAAATGAGGGTTGTTCTGTTGTGGTTATGATGCTGATACATGTGGAACAAGAGTCTCTGATGACTTTGCTTGAGCTTCCACTCCTGCAGCTGGGTGATCCCAGATGCACCAGGAGTTCAGTGAGTGAGTGTCTTGAACTATGCTTGAGATGTTTTGGGTTCAACAAAAGAAACTTTTGCCAAATCCTTCTTTCCTTAATTTTTAAACATGTGTATTTCAAGGGAAATTTGATTCATATGTTTCTAATTCATTTACACTTAAATCATCAAAATGTTATTTTGTAAGAGCTATTTGATGTCCAAGAAGCTTTCTGAACCTGTTTTATAAGTTGTCTAAAGTCCTTTTTCTTAAAACAGGAAGTTGCATTTTGCCAAGTACAAATAAATTCAAATATTAAAAAGATTCGAGTTCAGTTTCCAACTTTAGGTTTTAAGCTCATTCTAAATGTAGCAAAATATAGTTCCCACCCGACAATAATATGGGAAGAAGGAAAGACAGTCGTGATAAAAATGAGTAAAGGTGTTTGCAAAAATTATTATTCTCAGAGATATTTCTCCAGTTGTGAAAGTTCCTGGAACCTGTAACAGATGATCTTGCAGCCATTACCTACAGGTGAATTCCGAATAGGAACATCTGCCTGCTTGTTGATTCTCAATGATGTATCTAAGTTTACTGCTTTTGTCACAGAAAAAGAAAGCTCATAAGTCCTAATATTTTAACTTCACTTTTTACTAATTTTACCGTTGTGTCTTATTTATCTTAGTAAAGATGGGAAGACTCAACACATTTTGTTGAACAGAAGGGACTCATAAGAGACTCTGTAGGAGTTTTACGTTTGCACTAAGATGCTGTAACATCAAGTTAAAAGTCTAATTGACACTCTTGGAATTGGATAAATGTGGAAAATTATCTCTGGTTTATCCTATGAGGTCTCTTAATTATACAGTACCTTTACTACTTTAATGAAGAGGTGATTCAGCCTGATCCTGGAATTCCCTGTAGCTGGTTCATTTTTATTTATAGATTAAGAAGGTAAAGGTAATTTTGAGAGGAAATTGAGACCATTCTAAACAATTTCCTCAATGCCCTGCTTTGCTGAACCCACTTCAATATTTTCTGTACTATTGACTAATGAAGTGACTCTTGGGATGACAGGTAATATGCAACTAGAAACACTTTATTTAAATATTATTAATTAAACTCTCATTTCAGCAGTGAGCATTCCCATGCAATAGCCACCAAGAAAACTTGCTTGTATAAACTAGTTTTATTAAACTTGATAATCAAGGAGGAGCAGCACCTTGACAATCTCTGTAATGTCCCACGTGGGGGAATTTCTAGAAGAGTATGGATAGAGTTTGGGGTCTGTGGTAAATCATAGGGTTATTTTAGGACTGAAGCTAGTAAGTGAGGTCTAAGCAGAGACTGGTAGAATTTACCATCTAGTAAATTTGTAGTCTTGTCTTTGGAAAATAACTCCATAAAGAGTAGGGGTTAAATTGGTTTGTACTCTTGTCTTGGAACACATGGTCTGAAATGAACTGGTATTAAAACATCTAAGTTTAGATCATTTGTGTAGCCTATCTTGTAATTTACCTGTTTTGTGATTCGTAACATAGTTTTGCAGGTTGTGGTTTTGTTTTATTTCTCACAACAAAAAAAGTAAATATCACAACAAAGTATAACACATTTATTTATCTTTTAAAAAATTTTTAACCTGTAGCATATCATTTAAGACATTAATAAGTAATGAATTCAATTATTTTTTTTCAGACAATACTCAAAATCACTTAAGTCTTGTTGGGTACCTATGTACATATACCTGTGTGATATAAATTATTATTTTCCTTCAGTACTATGTTTTATTAACTCTGAGAACACATAGAATACTAACAATAAAATTCCTTTGAGAGTTTATATTATATTTTGAGCTATATATGTTCGTCCTAAATAAGTATTTAATTTTTATACCCCATCCTGCCACAAAAATATATGCTTCCCCAAATATTAGAGCCTTAGATGCTACTTTATAGTGTCACTAAAATTTGAGAAAAGAGTCAGAAATTCCATTTTATAAAATAGAGGAATGCTATTCTCAGAATATTTATTTAAACATAAAGAGATTTTCAGAGAATGAAACCTTGTATACAAGAACTCTAAAAAAATGACATTGTAGTAACCAGGAACTGCTAAAGACCACATGGAAATTCCTTATTTGAGGTAAAAATTATAATAAAAACCTTTCCACAGATGGATATTCTATATAGTATATCCTAATCTGAATACATGTAGAATAAAATGAGCTACCAGATATCCTGTACAAGAGATAGGTGATATTTACCTTTTTAAAGTTAAATCTTATGCTTTCACTGAAGTTTATCATTCGTTAGATAATAGCCATTGTTAATTACAGTTTTACATTTTAAAATGCCCTTTATAAAATATACGCTTAAAACATTCTTGTTTTCCACTGGTCTCTGTCAACATTATTTAAAATTCAAATTCAGAGACTCTCCTAATTCTCCAACTCTTTCTCTTTAGTAGCTTCATTAAATAATCACAGTATTAGCTCCTGTGTATCCTCTTCCTCAGGCCTGGTTTTGGTTGACATAAGCTCTTGAAATTCTCACAGTGAATGGCCTTGAGAGCTGAGTATTATTATTATTGTCTCTGTTCTAACCGTAAGGAGACCTTGGCTTGGAGAGACCCACGGTTATGCACCCACATTCCCATCTGAGGAGGAGTTTCATACCTTTCCACTCTGCCATGCTACTTTAAGCTAAAGAAATTCATGTCTCAGTGCTGTTCTCTCATCTTTATTCCCTGTGAAAAAAATCACAAAGAACTCCACAAAAAATTTTTGAATGAAATTAGTATAACTTTGCTGCTCTTTGCTAAAATATTGTCATAACTGTTGATATCAACAGAGATGCTTACAACTAGCCTTCTGACTTTAGTAAGTTCTACTTAAGTTGTTAGGAAATCAAAATGGTATTACAATGTGGAGGAATCCATGGACCAACCAATCAATGTCTTTCAGAAATTCTATTTCAAGTCGGTCATTTTCCCAACTAATATCAATCAGGTCTATTTCATGTTGGCTTCTTTCCCATTTAACTTCTGTCAGAAAATATATATCACAGTGATTACTTTCTGAAATCTCCACATTTTGAGGATCCAATAGTCATATGACCTCTGAGATGATATGGGAGGATCCATCTGAAATGACTTGAATATCTGCTTTGTTTTCTAAGATCTGACAGACCACAGACCTGCTCCTGGTTACTGCTTGGGGCTGCTCTCTTAACCTGTGTGTGTCCCTCCCCACTTTCTTCTCCAGGACTGCCCACCAGAAGCAGGTGATTTCCGAGCTCAGCAGTGCTCCGCTCATAATGATGTCAAGCACCATGGCCAGTTCTATGAGTGGCTTCCTGTGTCTAATGACCCCGACAACCCGTGTTCGCTCAAGTGCCAGGCCAAAGGAACATCCCTGGTTGTTGAACTGTCACCCAAGGTCTTAGATGGGACTCGTTGCTACACTGAATCTTTGGATATGTGCATCAGTGGTTTATGTCAAGTAAGTGCTGGCTTCTTGTCATTCTATTTTTCCACAGGGTTTCAGTGTCTTTGTGTAAATAGTTTTGATAGATCCTGTCTGAATCTCTCAGTGTTACTTTTTCTAGAGTTTCTAATAATAAATTTGAAAATGGAGGTTTAATTTCAGTTAAAACGATAAGTGTTGTGTTTTGTATTAAAGAAAAGTGGGCTAGAATTTTTATTTATTTTCTTTAGTCTCACTTGACAGTGGAAGAATAAAAATTCTTGAATATTGTATATCACCTTTGTACTAGACTCTAAAATTGCCTCTATTTCAGTTTTCCCTGAAATGTGGAGAGAGAGAGAGAGACAGAGACAGAGACAGAGACAGAGACAGAGACAGAGACAGAGACAGAGACAGAGACAGATATGGGGGGGAGAGAGAAGGAGAATTTGGAGACATCAATTTTCATTTGCTTAGAGCTTCAGATTCACTCAGGTGAGGTTGGCTCTAAAATCTCCATGTAACTGTAGGAGAACTTGTTGTTTCTTTACTGTAACTGTAATTTTGTTAAAAATTCAGACAAACTGTAGAGAAAGGGATGGCAGTGTCCACTAGGTCAGATTTCTGGGAGGTAAATCTTTAAAATAGGGATAGCAAAGAGGTTTGATGCCTGGTATCATCAATGTCTGCTTTGGGGAGGGTGTTAGCAAGGTGAAGATGAGTTCATGTGGGTGCTGTCTTGATTTTAAATTCTACTCTTTGGGTTAGGATGACCAGCCTAGTTTGGGAGCAAGCAGTTGCTGTATTTTCCTAGGGGCTATACTTGACTATGTACATTTATATTTCACAAAGTAGACTTTTTGAGAATCTTTCCCTTTCCCTCCCAAGAAGACAATGGTGGGAATTTTTCTCTCTTCAGAATCTCTAATGTCACAGCTAGCAGTATAAGAATTAACATAAAATATGTTTCAGTAATTTGTTGTTTCAAATTCATATGTTTATTTAAAACCTAAATCTATATTTAGACATAAAAGGAATAACTGTAGTGTGAATTATAAGAGATGTGAGATGTCCTGCAAAGTTTTATGCCCAGGAGAGGGAGACAGGAATACTAAACCTTCATGAGGTCTAGAATCGTGAGACAGGGCAATTTTGGCATGTCCAAGCACTTCTCAGATAGGAGGATGGAGATAATATTTATATACCTGAAGTTTTCTTTATATACAAGAGATATGTGAATTTCAGATATAAATTTGAATAGAGAATCTTACTATTTTAAAGCTAAGAAAGGCCTAAGAGATGATCAAATCAATATCATAAAAAGCAATATATTTGGACATCGTCTGTGATATGTGGCATTTGCTTCCTCTCTAGGACTCAGTGGTGTTGAAATAGAATTATGGATTCTGTAAAAGCTTTGGGGATAATAGAGAATTGAAAAGCAAACAGATATAGAAAAGAGGTTGTGTTACAGGGAATGGCAAATAAAATAATAATTCCTTATGCATGTATACTGTTTGAGTAAAGCAAGACAGATTTCTATTTTGTAAATTAAGAAAAAAAAAAAAAAAAACGAGGACCAGAAAAGTTGTATGATTTCCTGAAAGTTATATGTCTGGTCATGGCAGAAATGGGACTACATTCCAGGTCTCTTGATATGTAGTTTAAAGTTGTTTTTAACTGTGTTACACTGATGAATGAACCAAAATAAACAAGACAGGTCAGCAAATTAGGTTTCATTTGTTTCTGTTGCTTGGGAGTTCAACATGGTGTGTTTTTTTCCTAGACTAATCCTGCCAGCTGGCCTCATGTACCTTGGCAATTGAAAGGGAATCCTATCTCAGCAGCAAAATAATAAATTTTATATATAGTAATATGAAATAATAGTGCTGGACTTTTGGTTGCAAGTATAAGTATGCCTCCTTGAGTAAGAGTCTTATGAACATGACTTAGGTTTAGTGGCAAATGTACATTATAGATTATCTGAAAAGAATCGTGACATACTTAGAAATTATAACTGGTTATTGTTATTTTCTTCATTTATTTGTCTTGTTAGAAGCAATAGTAAGATAAAGGAGTGGAAAAACCCAGATGGCATTTACTCACTTACAAGTAATTTGGCTGGAGAGCAGGGCACTCCCCAGGTACACAGTAAGAAGACCAAGAAGTAGTTGGTGAAAAAATTATGGAGGCCTGAACAGCAGACAGGACAAAGGTAAACAGTGAGTGACCAAGGAAGAGCCTTCATGGAGAAAAGACATAATCAAAGCTCTGATTTTAAAAAAAAATGAATATGGCTGCATTTACAGGATGCTCGAAGGGGAAGGTGCTGGAGGCAATGAGACCAGCTGAAAAGAAGGCTCTTGGAGCTGCCAAGGTGAAGCCAAGGATGAGCCTGGGCCAAGGCAGTGACAGTAGGAACAGAAAGGAAACTAAATCTAAAACCAGGAAGGAGTTTTCATTTTGTTTATCACTAGGGCAGAGGGTAGAAAGCAATAAATAAAATTAATCACGCTCAGGGGATCGAAAACTACAATGTAATACGAATTTGTGATGCATATAATTTTTAATCCTTGCCCCCAAACCTACTTGAATTTTATAAAACAAGGGAAGGAACAGAAAATAGCATGAGAATAGTGGACTAAAGATGGACTGTAAATACAGTACATACATTTTCAGAAGGACAGAGTGAAATTATGAACTGTCAAAAGCAAATATTTAGCTTTCTGCATAGTCTGACCTTGATAGAAAATGATAGCAGAACTATAGCGATTTGTCATTTATAAGAACATGATTATTTCATTAATACCTCTTTAATATTCAACTAATCAGTTTCTCAAAACTGGACCTTTAACTCTTAACCAAAATTATGGAACCTTAGACTTTTAGAGCCAAGAGATACTTCAGCAATTGACAGATACTTCTATTTCACAAAGGAAGAAATTGAAACCTGGAGACTATCCCAAGGTCAAGAATGAGTGTGTTACCTGTATTTGTTGTGAATGAGCTTCAGGAATATTCTAGAATCATCGCTATTTATAAGAGATATCTTGTTTTTATTCAGTAATAGCAGAGAATCATACTAGGCAGTAAAATAACTTCTATTTTGTTTTATTTTTTTATTGAGAGATAATTGACACATAACATTATATTAGTTTCAGATGTACAACATAATGATTCGATATACTCATATGTATGTATAACAAAATGATCACCACAATAAATCTAGTTAGCATTCATCACCACACAGTTACAAAAATTTTTTTCTTGTGATGAGAACTTTTAAGATCTGCTCTCTTAGCAACTTTTAAATATACAATACGGTATTGTTAACTATAGTCACCATGCTGTACATTACGTCTCCAGGACTTTTAAATTTTATAACTGGAAGTTTGTACCTTTTGACCCCTTTCATCCATTTTGCCCACCCCTCTCCACCTCTGGCAACCACCAATCTGTTCTCTGTACCTATGAGTTTGAGGGGTTTTGTTTGTCTTTTGTTTGTTTGTTTGTTTTTCCACATGTAAGTGAGATCATACCCTATTTTCCTGTCTGTCTGACTTATTTTACTTAGGATAATGCCCTCAAGGACCACCCATGTTGTTAACAAATGGTAGATTTTTTTCTCTTATTTTTTTTTTTTTTTTGTGTGTGTGTGTGTGTGTGTGTGTGTGTATCACATTTTTTAAATCCATTTGTTTATTGATAGGCTCTTAGGCTGTTTACATGTCTTGGCTGTTGTAAATAATGCTGCAATGAACATGGAGGTACATACACCTTTTTGAGTTAATGTTTTTGTTTCCTTTGGATAAATATCCAGAATTAGAATTGTTGGATCATATGGTAGTATTATAAAAAAAGAAAAATTTGAGGAACCTTCATATTGTTTTCCATAGTGGCTGTACCAGTTTACATTCTACACAAAATGTACAAGTGTTTCCTTTTCTCCACACCCTTTCAACACTTTTTATTTTTTGTCTTTTTGATGATATCCATTCTAACAGTATGGATGATATCTCACTGAAGTTTTGATTTGCCTCTCCCTCATGATTAGTGATGTTAAGCATCTTTTCATGTATTGGATTGTCAGAAAAGTTATGATTCATTTTTGCAACAAAAAACATAGAAAAAATACATCATGACTTTTCCAACAACCCAATATATGTTGCCCATCTGTATGTTTTCTTTGAAAAAATGTCTATGTAGATGTTCTGCCCACTTTTAATTAGATTATTTGTGGGTCTTTTTGCTATTGAGTTACATGAGTTTTTGATATATTTTGGATATTAACCCCTTATCAGGTTATGATTTACGAAGATTTTCTCCACTTCTTTAGGTTGCCTTATTTTATGGATGGTTTCCTTTGTTGTACATAAAGTTTTAGTTTGATGTGGATTTATTTGTTTATTTTTGTTTTTGTTGCCTTTGCTTTTGGTGTCAAATGCAAAATATCATCACCAAGACCAATGTCAAGGAGTTTTTCCCTGTTTTATTCTAGGATTATTATGGTTTCAGGTTTTACATTCAACTAATTCATTTTGAGGTGATTTTTGTGTATGGTGTCAGGTACAGGTCCAGTTTTGTTCTTTTGCATGTGGCTGTCCAGTTTTACCTAACTCATTTATTGAAGGGACTGTCCTTTCCCCATTGTATGTTCTCAGCTCCTTTGTTGAAAATTAATTGACTATATTTGTGTGGGTTTATTTCTGGGCCCTGTATCCTGTTCCATTGTGTCTGTTTTTTATGTCAGTACCATACTTTGTTGATTATTATACCTTTGTAATATAGTTTGAAATCAGAGAATGTAGTGCCTCCAGCTTTGTTCTTCTTTGTCAAGATTGCTTTGGCTATTTGGGGTCTTTTCTGGTTCCACACAAATTTTAGGATTGTTTCTTCTATTTCTGTGAAATATGCCATTGGAATTCATAGGGATTGCATTGAATCTGTAAATCATGTTAGGTAGTATGAACATTTTAACAATATTAGCTCTTCCAATCTTATAGTTTTCAGTGCACAGGTCTTTCACCTCCTTAGGTAAATTTATTTCTGAATATTTTATTTCTTTTGATGCAATTGTAAATGGGATTGTTTTGTTAATTTTTCTTTCTGATAGTTTATTAGTGTATGGAAATGTAACAGATTTTTCTGTATTGATTTTGTACTCTGCAGCTTTACTGAATTCATTTATTAATTCTAACAGTTTTTTGGCAGAGTCTTTAGAGTTTTCTGTTTATAATGTATCATCTGAAAATAGTGACAGTTTTATTTCTTCTTTTTCAATTTGGATACCTTTTATTTTTTTTCTTACCTAATTCCTCTGGCTATGACTTTCAATACTATATTGAGTAAAAATGACAAAAGTGGGTATCTTTGTCTTGTTCCTGATCTTGGAGGAAATGCTTTCAGCTTTTCACCATTGACTATGATGTTAGCTATGGGCTTGTCATATGTGGCCTTTCTTATGTTTAGGTATGTTCCCTCTATACCCTTTTAGTTGAGCATTTTTATTATAAATGAATATCAAATTTTGTAAATGCTTTTTTTTGCATCTATTAAGATGACCATATGATTTTTACCCTTCCTTTTTTTTTTTTTAAAGATTTTATTGGGGAATTGGGGGAGGAGAACAAACAAGTTGCTGTCCTTTTGTTCTTCAGCCTAGTTGTGGAGGACGTCACTTCACTGACCCATGTTGGTATTGTGATCATTGCCAGGTGAGGCAATAGCTTGCTGGCCATTGGACGGCTGCTCACAGTGGCTCATGGCAGCTCATGTCCACTTCCGGCCAGCCCCACTGCAGCCTACGCCATGGCCAGTGACTCACAGCAGCCCAGCTCCAGGTCGAGCTGTTGTTCACCATCTTAGCTGTAGAGTGCGCAGTGTCACTGGCCTCCTGTGGGATCCAAACCGGGGCCCTGCTGCTCAGAGTTGGCGTCCCAAGCCAACTCTTAACCAACGCACCACTCGGCAGGCCCAACCCTTTCTTTTGTTAATGTGGTACATCACATTGATTCATTTGTGGATATTGAACCATTTCTGGAATAAATCCCACTTGGTCATGATGTATAATCCTTTTAATGTATTCTTGAATTTGATTTGCTATTTCGTTGAGGAATTTTACATCTGTGATTATCAGGGGTATTGCTCTGTAATTTTCTTTTCTTGTAGCATGTCTGGTTTTGGTATCAGGGTAATGCCAGCCTTGTAAAATGAGTTTGGAAATGTTCACTTTTTGTCTATTTTTTTGAAGAGTTGGAGAAGGATTGATATTAATTCCCCTTTAAATATTTCACAGAATTCACTAGTGAAGCTACCTGGTCCTGGACTTTTGTTTGTTAGGAAAAAATAAAAAGCTTTTATTTTTGAATGACTGCCATATCTAGGCCCTTTACATAGGTTTTTTTTTTCTTCTAATACTTGCAACTCTACTTATTAGATAGCATAATCCTCATTTCAAAGGTGAAGAACTGAGGCTCAGGTAGATTGTAGGACTATGCCAGAGACACCCAGTTCTGTCTGACTCTAAAGCTCCTATTCCTTCTAGTGAGGCTGGGTGGACAGAGGCACGTAATGTTTGGTGTTGAGTGGTGGTCCCCAAACTTAGCTGCATACCAGAATCACCTGGAGAGCTCTCAAAACACAAAAGTCTTAGAACCAATCCCCCAGAAATCATATCTATTAGTTCTGTGATTTTAGAACACTTTCATTATCCTTTTGTTTAGCAAGATTTATGAACACTTATAGATTAAAAAAGCAGACAGGATTTAATGTCAAATGACAGACATTGGAACCTGGCTGGCCTTTAATAATCTGTTTAATCTTGAGCATGTTACTTAACTTTCCTAAGTTCTGTTTTTCAGTCTGTGGAAAATGAGATTGTCTGATAAACTACAGAGCACCCAAGAGAGATAATCATATGAAAATGCTTAACAAGCTGTAAGGTGCTGTGGAAAAGTAAAGAAGACTGAACATTTTGAGTTTCCAAATATATTAAAGTAGTGGTTCCCTGTGTGGAATTTCATAACCCTGTAACAATTTTAAAACATTTATAGAATCAGATAAAGTTACCAACTTTTTATTCTGCTAAGTAAGGACATGGAAAAAGAAAAAGAAACCTTCTACCATGAACTTTCACCATCATCATCTCATAATTGAAATGCTAATATCAAGAAAATATTAAGAGCCTGATTTCAGAATAAAGGACAGTCCTTTAAATTGGATATAGTTTGCTTTATGAGAAAGTTGCTACCCTGTACTTTTCTTCACCAGAGCACAGACATTGACACTAATAGTGCTTCACACACCAGCATTTGGAAAGCACTGCCTTTGAGATCATCTAGTCCAGCCCAGGGGAATATAGGTGCACTAGGTTGTGCCATTTTCCCAGGATTTTACAGCTATTTAATGGCAGACTAGAGGTCAGAGAATGTCATACCAACGAACCCTTTCTAACTATGCCAGCTATGTTATTTCTTCAGCATCTGCCAAAATTTTGTCCAGCTTTAAGTCTATCATTTATATATGAAAACAATTGGTTTAGTTAATAGTCATATCTTTTCAAACCACATTCTCTCCTTTTCTTCACTCCTAGGGTCCCCAATGAGTTGTTTTGTTGGTATTGTTCCCCATCTTGCATCTCAGACTAAAACACTGGTATTTCTATTTGCTCATTACTATTCTAGACGAATTGAGTATGGAGATAAGGCAGGACTAGAGAGACAATTTGTCATAGTATGAACAGTTAGGAACAAAGACTCTGAAGTCACACTGCCTTGTTGGAATCTAAGCTCGACCACTCATTGGTGTGTGACTTTGAGCAAGTTCCTAAGTCTCAGTTTCTTCATCCAAAATGAGGTTAATATTTGTAACTATCCGATAGAATTGCTGTGAGGATTAAGTAATCAAATGCATTGAAGTACTTGCTATGACCTTCATGAATACAAACTCGTAGTAACGCTAGTGGCAGCACCCAAATTACTTCTTGTCTTTGACTTTTCCTCTTTATGGCCTTAATTGAGTGCATATTTTAATGTGGTTATACATATAAAAGGGGATAACAGACGAATGAACAGACCTTCTGTTAATTTCCTATTGCAACCTTCCTTTGCTAATAACTCCACATTGTACCATTATCAACCTCTGATCCAGGGTAGTGAACTGCATCCTGTGCAGAGTTAATGAACCATCACAAATAGGATCAGTTCTATTAGTACTGCTGTTATTCATTTATTTTCATTATCCAAATTACCCCATTTATATTTGTTGTAAAGCACAAAGTGGTTTCTGTTATATTCATATATATATATATATATATATATATGGAGAGAGAGAGAGACAGAAAGAGAGACAGAAAGAGAGAGAGAGAGAGAAGCACAAATTTACAGGTAAAACATGCACTGCTGTGAAAAGTAATTTTGAGGTTACTTTGAAGTCAAATACAGAAAAGTGTGTTTTATTTTTGTATTTAATGAAATTCACCAGTTGATACCTAATATAGGTTGATTAAAAAGACCAAGTGCAAGTATAAACCAACTCTTTTGTAATGAATCTACGTATTTTTAATATTGCTTATTGCTATTTCAGAAAATAAGGCATTCTGAAAAGGAAAAAAAAGAATTCCTTTCAAGTAATGCCTTATATAATATTGTTTTTAAATGAGCAATACAATAAAGAAATAAGAAATAATGTTGGATCATGGAGTTTTGATGTTGATACTGTGGCAACATTAAAATGAAACATACTTCTAACAGAGAAGTTCTTTCCATTTTTAATAATTCCTGTGGTGAGTAGTTTGAAATGAATTGAATGGAATGATTATTTCTCCATCTCTGTCTGTGACCTAAGTCACTGGTATCAAATGTCTACCAGTTATTCTAAAGGTGGTGATGTCAGAAACAAGAAGTTGGACATTTTTCCTTCTGTGTTTTGTAATCTAATTCCACATGGAAGCATGGCATTGCTTAAAAGATTTAAGCACGGTCTTTCTTTTTCTGCCCTTTGAGTGATACAATAAAGGTGAAATGAACTCCTTTACAGTTGAGTTTTGGCAAATTACTTCATTTCTGAACATTATTTATTTGTTCTCTGAACCTGCTATATGTTGGATATGGTAGATGCAAAGTTGAATAAGATCTCTTTCCTCAGGAATGATACTTTTGTTAGGATTATTGTTAAAAATGCATTCCTTCATTCCTTTATTCAGTCATTTAACAAATATTTATTTAGGAATTCTTAGTGTACTGGATACTGGAAATATATGAATGGACATAAAAAAAGCACAGTCCCTGCCCCCCCCAGCACTTACACTCTGAAGGGAGACACGACAAGTATATAGGAAAGTATACTGTCTTCGCTATACTACATTTCCTCACCCTATACAAGAAAGTTCAACCTAGCCACTATGCTATATTCTCCTCACTGCACACTGGGTGCTCTTTCTAAAATACAGATTTGACTACATTTCTTAACTGCTTGAATCATTTCAATTGCACTCTTTTGCTTCAGGGTAAAGAAAACCCAAATTACTTTACATAATGCATTTCTTTATGGAACGGCTTAAAACAACAGAAAGTTATTCTCTCACAGTTCTGGAGGCTAGATGCCCAAAATCAATGTGTCATAGAGCCATACTTCCTCTGAGAGTGTGTGTAGAGTCACTCCTTGCCTCTTCTTAGCTTCTAGTCAGTGGCCATCAATCTCTTCCTCCATCTTCACATGGCCAGCTTCCCTGTGTCTGTGTGTCTCTGTTTTTACATGATATTTTCTACCCAGTGTCTCTTCTCTTCTTATAAGAACTCTGTTGATATTGGATTAGAGCCCATTCTAATTGAGTATGAGCTTATCTTAACTTGATTAAATCTGCAAAGACTGTATTTACAAATAAGATCACATTCATGGGTATTGTGGGTTAGAGCTTCAACATACCATTTTGGGGGACACAATTCAACCTGCAATAGCATACATTCTTGTTTATTTGTGATATATATATATATGTATATACATATATATATCCTCTGTAGAATACACACACACACACACACACACACGCATATACATACAGAAGATGTCAAAAAAATGTGTACAAGTAGACACACTTTGGTCAATGTTCTTCAAGCAGTAGTTTGCCATAATCAGAAGTGTCTGGACGCTGACGGTAGCCACTGTGAGCACCCCTTGCAATTGCAGAAGTCACATGTGACTTGTATTAATCTTTTGTTATCGATATATGTTGAGTATTACAAGTTTCACACAGTTTTCCTTTCTTAAAATGTACACATTTTGAAATTATTGAAATAATTCAAGCAGAAGAAAGATAAGACATCTATTTTAGAAAGAGTACTCCATCTGCAGTGAGGGCAATGGATTGGAAAGTGGCAACAATTGATAATGGGATGAAAAGGAGAGATTGGAAAATAAATCAGGAGAGAAAACCCATGGACTTAGTGATTGGTTAAATGTAGTAGGAGAGAAAAATTGAGAGGTGAAGATGATGCCCAGGTTTCTAATTTAAGCAAAGTATGGTACTGCCTTTCATTGGAATGTTGAACATAAGATAAGGGTCAGGCATTGGTTTGGGGCAGTGCTGGGGGATGGGAGGATGATGTACTCGTATATACAGTGCATTACCTACCATATTCACTCAGTGAATTTGTGTCCTTCTTCATGCCTTTTACCTTGTCTTCTGTTTTTATTATTATTAGTTTCAGGTGTACAAAACAATATAATACTTAGACATTTATACCCTCACAGAGTGATAATTCCCCTCCCCCAATCAACTACCCCTCTGACATCATATATAGCTATTACAATCCCACTGGCTCTGTTCCTTATGCTGAACTCCACATCGTGTGCGTGTGTGTGTGTGTGTGTGTGTGTGTATTGGAATTTTTTTTCCATCTCAATAATTCAATTTGTGAGATGGGAGACCTTTCTTTCTACAGCTTTTATAGAAAAGCTTATTTGAAAGCTATATCCCTTTAATTTTTTCTTTGAAATTAAACATGGGCTGGGAAAGAGAAAATCATTGATTTTGTTTTCCCAAAGATATTCAGTAAAGTAGATAAAGGCAGAGTGGATCTAATTTAGAAAATGTTTTCAAATTTTATCATTTTTAATGCTGTCTAGTCTGTAGAGTGCATTATGCTTATCACCATGTACTTCTTATGCCAATTCTTTGGGATAACTTTATTATTTCCACTTTATAAATGAGGAGGTAGAGGCTCATAGAAGGTCCTACACCTAGAAAATGGTACAGCTACAATTCAAATCTTATTATTTCTATTATGTGTCACCCTGTCCTCTGGCAAGGATATATTAATAATGAAGAATAGTATCAGTGAGTACACCTCTTTTTATTGATAGAAGTATGACTCTGTATAGCTCAGGAAGGAAACTCTATAGCTTAGGAATTCTGTGTTTCATTAAATGAAAGTTCTAAAATCTGACAAGTTTCTTGGTTTATCCTGTAATGTTTTGTGTAATGAATGATTCTTTCAGCCATTTGTTTGTAGAAATACTGAATGTGCTAAGTTTTACCTAACCATCTTTAAGACTTGTTTCAACATTGTTAGTAACTACAGAGTTTGAGATTCCCCAAACCACCCTCACTTCTGATACTAAGTTTCAAGTGTACAGAAGTTCAGGACCTCCAAGATTACCCTCAGGTTTGATAATCCCCTAGAAGGACTCACAGAACTCATTATACTCACAGTTACGGTTTATTATAGCAAAAGAACGCTGATTAAAATCAGCCAAAAGTAGGTGTAGAGATCAGGGTCCAGGAGAGTTCATCTGCAGATCTTCCAGTTGTCCTCTTCCAGTAGAATTGTATGGACTGCTGCTCCCAGCAACAATGTATGACTGTCTGCATGGAGTATTGCCAACCATGGAAACTCACCCACATCTTGGCATCTAGAGTTTTTGTGGAAGCTCGATCACACAGACATGGTTCACCACCTTAGTCTCCATCCTCTCCAGAGATTGAACTGTATTATGTGGTCCAAAGCCCTCATCATAAATCATATTGTTATAGACTATCTGGCATGGCCCAAGCTCCCCAGACAATGACATTGTTATTAGTTGGGAAATTACAAGGACTCAGAGGTTACTTCCCAGGAACCAAGAGCAAAGGCCAGACCTCTCTTTAGGCAGTTTATCCTTTACTGCACAGTGACTTTGGGGCCCTTCATTCATTCAAGAAGTACTGAATGCTTACTATGGGTCACTAAGATACCGCCTGGGGTACATAGCAGTAGTCAGAACTCAAGCCCTCCCCTCAAGGAGCCCATACCCTCCCCTTTCTGTAATAAAGAAAAAAATATGCCATATTTTTCCCTCATTTACCCTTTCTACCTGTGGAGAATCACCTTATTACTTATGAGAGGATTCCATGAAAGTTGCTGCAACATTCTCACCAAATAGTCAGTGTATGTGTGTGTGACTTCAGGTGTGCATAATGGTGCAGGTACTTTGGAAAACTGTGGCATTTTCTTAAAATGTTAAACATAAGTCATCATATGAACCAGCAATTCTACTAGATATATACCCAAGAGGGATGAAAGTATATGTCCACAAAAACAAAACAAAATCTTGTATTCAGCTGTTTATAGCAGCAGCATTCATAATAGCAAAAAGCAGAAACAACCAATGTCCATCAGCTGAGGAATTGGGTAAGTAAAATGTGGTGTATCCATGCTGTGGAATATTATTCGTAATGAAGAAGGATGAAGTATTGAAACATGCTATAACATGAATGAATGTTCAAAATGATATGCTAAGGAGAGAAGCCAGTTACAAAAGGCTGCATATTGTATTATTTCATTTATATAAAATGTCCAGAATAGGAAGTTCTACACAGACAAAAAGTAAATTAGTGGTAGCCTAGGGCTGAGGGTTGGAGTGGAATGGGGAGTGACTGCTAATTATGAAGTTTCTTTTGGAGGTGATGAAAATGTTTTAAACAGATTTTGGTGATGGGTGGAGAATTCTATGAATATACTAAAGCCATTGAATTGTATACTTTAAATGGGTAAATTTTATAGTATATGAATTATATCTCAAGAAAGATGATTTTAAAATGAAGTACAAGGTTGTAGACTAAATAGAAAGACTGTTAGCTCTAGGAGTGAGCTGATCTCACTCTTTGACAGAGTTAATATGACTTACCCATTATTCTAGGTGAGTGTCCCCTTTATTATTATTATTACAAGAAGAAATCATTTCTGACCCTAAGTATTTACATGTATTAAAACTGATTTAGAAACTAGCATGTAACAGATCTTTAATGAATATGTGCTGAATAGATAGTGATATCAGATTGGAAGTTGAACACATTTTTTTTTTTCCTAAGGGAAATAAATTTGGACTTCAGAGGTCTTTTCCCTAATGTAGTGAATTTTCCACAAAGCACTATTATTTATTTAGCTACATTATATATTAACTCTGCACTTCACTCATTGAGTGATTTCACAGAAGACAGTTTTGCAGCTGAGAAGGGAATTTGAAATCATGCAGTTGAATCTTGACATTTTACATTTGAGATATTTGAGGCCAAGGTAATTTCAATCAGTTTTTAAAATAGGGCTGCCATGTGGTCCTAACTAGGCTCTATGGGGATATAGAAGGAAATAGTATGATCCCTGTCTTCAAGACACTTGCAGTTTTAGGGCAATGAGGTTCAACCACAAATAACCATAATCAACAGCAGCATGAGATGGAGGAAGAGCTTGAGTTTTGGACTCAAGTCAGATCCAATTTTGAAGTCTGACTTCTAAAGTTATTAGCTGTGTGATCATGGACTAATTTGTTAGGTTTTATGCCTCATTTTGCTCATCTATAAAAACAGAGGTAACAATGCCTAATATTAATAAGAGCTGATCTTTATGGAGTACTTACATCCCCAGGCACTGCTGAGCTATGTAAGCATGTTACCTACCTTATGTCCTTTAATCCTCACATGAATCCATGTGAGGTTACACCATTACCATTTTTATAGAGGGGGACAATGAAGGTTAGCGAGATGAAGTACTGTAGATTCATTCACCCAACAAATATTAATTGAGCATCTACTAATGCCAGGCATTACGCTAAATGCTGGGAATGCAACTCCAAGTACAGGGCGCAGTGGAAGCACATAGGAGAAGCACATGGCAGGAGCACTGCATTTTAGTTCTGGGAGGTTGGAAGGCTTTACTATCTAGCTCTCAGGTCACTCTCTTCCCCGGAATGCACAGTCCTTCCGTGAAAGACCCAGGGGAACTGATATTCATTCCTATCTCTTGCCCTGTTTTTCTCTTGTTTCCTTTGTCTTATATTAATTTTCATGACCATCTAGCCCATTAGATTGAGACCTCCTTACTGGCAGAGACTGTATCTTACTCATCTTTAGTTTCTTTACATTGAATTGTATATAAGGTTGTTGCATGGATGGATCAACAGATCAGTAAATCTCTGTTGACTATTTATGTCTCTTGATGACCGAGCCCTCTCTAAATCACACAAATTACTCATCCTAAATGTCTTTTTTATCTTTTAACTTATTGGGGCCTTGTTCTCATTTCCTTCAGACTGTGAAACAAAGTCCATTTATGTGAGTTTAATTTGTTGTTGATTGTTGTTGTTTTATGATATTAGGCTAGAAATAATTTATAACTTGGGATCTCTTGCCATCCACTCATTATTTACCATGGCTTAGGAGATGACCCAGATCTACCTAGGACGCTCGCCTTCAAGATAACTGTTGGTTTGCTCAGTATATCAACTAGATTCTCTGGATGAACTCTCATTGCTGAAGGTATTAGATCCTTCCTAGGATTAAACTTGCAAAACACAAAGCTATAAATTTTAAACAGGATTCCAGCATGATGTAGTTTCTTTCCAAACTGTATATTAAAAAATGGATCTGGAAATTGTTTGCTCCTACAGGTTATTCCATGGTTAAACTAGATGATCTTCAGACATATTTTTAATTAGTTCAACTTGCCCCATAATTAATGTGGTTATTAAGTTCATGGCCATAAAATCCTAGTATTCCTAGAAATTTGAAATACAAGGTTCATATGTATCAGAAATTTGAAAGATTTGAAACTTTGCCTTAGATATTTTTTTTAAGTTGTTAAATTAGAATAGCAAAGTAGAATTGAGGGAGCCTTTTTGATATTGAGTGTCTTAAGACACTTCATGTAATTGTTTGAAAATATTAATCAAATTAAAATATAAAAAGTAGTTAATAAGTAATTATACACTGGCCAATTGGCATATTTCCAAGGAAATATCAAGTTAGGTAAAGGGATAAATTTTTTTAAGTGTTATAGCTATTTTAATTGTCAAAATCCCTAATAAAAACAATTCAAAGCATCAGGTGGCTTCCAGATTTTGAGCCATGAACATAATTTTACCCAAGTTTTAAGCACACTCATGGTTGCCAATGACTCTCCTGGAACAATCCTTGGAAGGGCCTTTTGCCAGCATCAGGAAAATCTACCCAAACACCTACAATTAGTAGAATAAATCCCACCTTCCTTTCCATTGCCTTTTGGTTAAACTGCCCTGCGGAGATCAAATCAAGAAGGAACAAAGTATTTTTGCTGTGGGCTGACTGCTTGTGATCCAAAAGGACACTTAAGAATCTGAGAAATCTAGAGAGAAAGACAAGAAAGTGATCTGTGTGGTTAATAAAACAGGGAGGTCAAGACAAATTCAGAGACCTCAGAAGATATTTTGAACGTCTTTTTAAAGCTAATCACAGAACAATGGCTTCAAAAAGGACGTTGGCGATCACCTTCTATGAGTTTCCTCATTCTATTTCTGGAGACAGAGCATCAAAGCAGATACCCAAGGTCTCTCATTAGCAAGCATCAGAGCCAGGAAGACTCAAGCCTAGTTCTTCTGGAGCCAAGTCCAGTACTTTTCAATCTGTGTTAAGTGCAAATGCTTTTTGTATGTATGTTTTTAAGAACCTTTAAGGAGAATTTAAAGTAGTTTCTTTTGATTTGAATTATTTATTCATTTTTTTAGCCTCTTTTACCTTTACTAAGTGCATTTCAATCCCTGAGCTAAATTTCGCTCCCTTGAGGCTAAATTATCACAGAACATTCCATTTACTTAAAAAAGTGGCACTATAAAAGAAAATACAAGTAAGAAACCTTTCCAATAATAAACATTCTAAAAAATTGAATACATACCACTTTCATTCCTGCAGAAATTCCCAGAGCAAACCTACAACACCTACCACATCACTACCTGCAAGCTGTAGCAATGACACAGTGGCCAGGAGCTGGTGGCTGGCTGGTCCCCTGTGCACTTAGATTTAGGATTACATGTGGGTACCAGCTTAGTTTCTTTGTCAGTAGAAGCAGGTGATTTAAAGAACAGATATTTCAGGAAAAGGGGGAGGGCACTAGGGAAGCTTGGGAAGATGTGGCCAAAGTCACATTAAAATAAAAGAACATAGCCAGTGTTTTGTTTTTTCAAGTTCTCAACTCTCTTGACTATTGCCCTCTTCTCTGTCCCCAAGGTTCTCCTGGTAGGGGAGGAATTCTTCCCATTGGGTGACTCTCAGCTCCTCAGGCAGAAACCTCAGTCTTGCTGTTGGTTGACAGAATGATATGTTAATTTGCTGGATTGGTCCCTCCACACAACAGTCTTTTATTGGACAACATGATATGATGTCTGTGCAGCCATTTCCACATTTGATTTTACTAGCTAGGGATGAAAGCTGTTTTTCTTGAATAGGGGTAGCAATGATTTGCTTTGCTTAGGTAAAGGATATATTTTGACAATGTAGGGCAAAGACCCACTCAATGGGGAAGCAGGCACAGCTCTTCTGGCACCTGCCTTTTCCTTCCCCAGGTGTGTCCTGGGTCAGGTATATGTGATGTGTGCTGAAAGGATGAGCGTTTAGAAGGGCTAAGTCAGAGGAGCAGGGAGTCTCTTCATGCATGGGCTTTTTTCTTTTTTTTTTAATCCAGAGAAATACTTTTATGCTCATTCAAAACATGCTTTCTTAGGCAATTGTACATAGAATCGTTTTATCAAGGCTAGGTAGATCTAGCCTCCTATTTTCCCAAGTATTCTCCAAGTTTCTCTCTATAATTCAGAGTATAGATTTTGTTTTATTTTATGTTTTAGTTTTCTGCCCAGATGATTTTCATGGCTCTAAAGCAGAGTTTGCAAACTAGCAATCCTCCAGCCAAATACATCCCACTGACAACTTTTGTTCAGTACACACAATGTGGTTTTATAAAAATTTGAATGAGTTGCCAGTATTTAAAAATAATATTTCCAGTAAAAATTCAGATTTGCAACATCGTCTTTTAAAAAATCAGATCTGCAACATTTGGTCTGCGTTCCGATACGGCCACCATTTGATAGAGCTGAATAGTTGCTGCATCCTCGAGATGGTGTGAACACTTTCAAGTCTGCGTCCTTACCTACACAGCCTGGTCTCTGTAGCTACTTGCATTTCTGACCCTTCTCCAATGGCCAGGTGTTTCTCAGGAGAAGGAGAAAGAGTTAAAGTTATCATCATGGGAATTACAAGAATAATAAAATATCCACCTCATATATTAAACACTAACCATGCCAGACATTGTGCCAAGCACAACATACCTTTTAAACCTCACAGGAACCTCATTGATAACCCAGAAAGTTACTTTGCCTGCTCAAGTTCATAGAGCTGGTGAGTGGCTGAGTTGAACTCAGACCTGTCTGACTCTAAAGCCTGTGCTTTTCATTTTTATCATAGTGCCTCTCAGAATCATACCTCCCTCCTAAATAACCCTCCCAGAATTTTGGACCTATAAAAATCTGTGACTGGATGCCAAGGATTGGGGGCCCTATTGAACGCTGGTTTTCCAGTTTCTATCAGGAAGAGGAGAAAGGAAAAGTTTGTTATCATTGGTGAGGCTTCTTCTCTCTGATCTGCTGGTACATATAACCATTCTCCTGGGTAAAAATAACTCTTATGAAAATTTTTTTCTAAGCCAGTTGGAAGCCACATTAAACACTTCTAAAAGAATATTTGGGTGACTATGAGGTAAGGAGTAACTACTCACATTTTTTTTTTAATCTTAAGATATGAAAATACAAAATCTTAACCTGTCAAATGGTTATTTCCAAAGGAAAAAAAATAAAATTTCTTATACTTGAAATTACATATCTTAGTTATGTTATCTTTCTTTCCCTTGATCCCAGTCTTGTACTATCGTTAAAGACTACTGCTTTCAAAATCCAGAATATTGTAGATTTACTGTTGGTTTCCTTTGGCATTATCTCCTTCACTTCTGTTTCTTTTCTTCCAGACTCCTTGAAACCTTAAACTACTGTCTTTGGGTTTTGCCATCTCCTTTTAAAAATGCTGGGAGTACATCTTAACAAAATTTCCTTTTATGCATTGAGTTTTGGGGTAGGAAAATAAATGCTCCTCCTGGCAAAATGCATATGTTCTATGTTAAGATTCTTCTGATTACAAGTAATAAAAATGCACTCATTCAACCTGAATTGGATATGATTTTGTTACTGCCTGCTGCCTATGATAGAATAGTTCCATCTTGAGTCCTTCCTCTATTCCCTGGATAGTGTGAGTTGTATCTTTCATCCTCCAGTAGGTGAATCTGATGGCCTGGATATACTCAGATGTTAATGCTGATAGACAAGCTATGAAAAACCTCTGTCTTGGTTCATACTAGAGTCTTTTTGTACTAGGACAAGATGAACCTTCTCATGCAAACATGAGCCTCCTCTCTTCTTCAGCCAAAAGTTCACTGGGGTTCAAACAGTGTCTTAATGGATTCCAGCAAGATTTTTGTGGAGCTGTAAGAAAGAAGTTTCTGGTTTGGAGGAATGTGTTTACCACAGTACCAGCCCTGAAAGCTGGACCCACCTGGATTCAAGCCCCAAGCCAGCCTTCTGGCCTGCTTCCGATTTGGGGGGGGACTTGGCAACCTGCCTTTATTGTTCCAAAGTATTGCTGCTATTCTTTAATTCACAGTTCACATCTCACCTCCTCCATCAACCATGCTTAGGCTGATGAGAAATCAGCCTCATCTGTACCCCAAATCTAGTACATAAGACCCTTTTATTCTCCCATTCAAGCAAATAGAAACAGGTAATTCTCAGTTGTCCATATTGATAAAAGAGTATGTTCCTATGGATAATTTGTTATTATATCTCATTTTTCAAGACTTCCCTTCCTCATAGAAAGGTGTATGACACATCGAGATAGATATAGAGATTGCCAAAAATATATATATACATTTTAAGAAAGAAAAACTATTAAAATTGTAATACTCAATATGTACTGATAACAAAAAATAAATACAAGTCACATTTGACTTCTTCAATTACAGGAAGTGCTCAAAGTGGTTGCCATCAGCGTCCAGTCACTTCTGATTATGGTGGACTACTGCCTGAGTCACATTGACCAAAGTGTTCACTTGTATACATTCTTTTGGCACCCTCAGTAGTTCAGACATTGAGAAGTAGTGGGACTGGAAGGTTGACTAAGGGCACAACGAATGTGTTTGTGATGCTGAATTCTCTCTGAATTTTGACACCTTCTCTCTGAATAATCCCATTTTCCTCCCTTATCTTAGATCAGTGGGCAGTTTCTCAGAGGGCAATTAAGTCATTTGAATAATGAAAATAATTATGTAAAATAAGAGTTCGTTTTTGAGTTTCGAAGAACATCAGAGAATAATTTTTCTTTCCTTTTTCATTTCTTCAACTTCCATAGTTGTATTTGTTATTATTGGGTTGTTGGAAAAGTAATGATGCATGTTTGCAACAGATGGCACTAGTTCATTTTTGGAAGTACTAGAGTGATTCGCATCTATGTTATTGCTATGTCATTTGACAGCTGACAGTTCTAGCTTCATTCTAAAAAAAAAAATTGAGCAATCAAGTTGACTTTTGGAGATTTCACAACAAGTTGAAGATGGAAGACCAAACTGTGCATTTTTGCCATATTTTACTGTTTTACTTCAATAAAGGGAAAAACTAAAGTCAAGCTTGTAAAAAGTTGCATAAAGTTTATGGTGACAATGCCCAACAAGAACGTCAGTGCCAACGATGGTTCATGAAATTCTGTGCTGGGGATTTTGATCTCAACAACATTCCTCTGTCAGGGAGGCCCACTGAGGTTGATGATGACAATATCACAGCATTGATCAAGTCAAACCCATGTTACACAACACGAGAGATTGCAGAAACATTGAACATCCATCATTCAAGCTTTCACAATCACCTGCAGAAGCTGGGATATGTAAGCAAGCTCGATATTTGGACTCCGCATGAATTCAAAGAAGTTCATTTGACAGTGTGTATAAACATCTGCAGTATGCTCATCAAACGTGAGGAAAATGATCCAGTTTTGAAGTGACTGAATACTGATGATGAGAAGTGGACTGTTTACAACAATGTGGTGCACCAATGGTCTTGGTCCGGACGTAATGATTCGCCTCAAATGACGTTGAAAGCAGACAGTCATCAGAGTAAGGTTATGCTCTCAGTGTGGTGGTATTTTAAAGGTTTCATGTCTTTCGAGCTCCTACCAATGAACCAAACAATCAGTTCAATTCGCGTGTGTACTTTCGGCAGCTGGACAGTTTGAACGAATCCATCATCCAGAAACGTCCAGAGCTTGTTCATTGTAAAGGAGTTGTGTCCCATCGCGACAATGCGAGACCGCATACAAGTTTGATCACCTGTCAAAACTTATTGGAGCTTGGATAGGATGTGTTGCCACACCCACCATACTCGCCTGACCTTTTGCAGTCAGACTTCCACTTGTTTCCCTCTCTTCAGAACTCCTTGCGTGGTATAACATTCAATTCAGATGAGGCTGTAAATCAGCACCTTGTTCAGTTTTTCACAAATAAAGACAGGTCCTTCTATGAACGAGGAATTATGAAGCTCACTGAAAGATGGCAAAAGGTTATCGAACAAAATGAGCACTATATCATTGATTGATCTTTGTTCTTTATATAAATAAACAACCTTTGAAAAACATAGACAAAATACATCATGACTTTTCCGACAACCCAATATAATTATAGTAGTAGTAGCTGCTCCCATTAGTAAACTCTAAGAATTTTACATTCTTAAAATGAATTCTCACAACCACTTTTGGAGGTATGATTGGTACTGTTTTACAGAAGAAGAAACCACAGCATTGAGAGATGTGGTAACATGAACAAGATTTACGTTGCTAATAAGCAACAGAGCTTGCATTCAAATTCAGACCCATCTGGTTCCACAGCTATTATATTGTACCATACTGTACTGTACTGCACTGCACTGCATTGCACTGTACTACACTACACAATACTACACAATGTTGTATATGGTTGGGTCCATTAGAAACGTGCTCAGTGGAAGAACAGGAAGTACAAACACGGGGACTTTGTCCTTGTCCAGATAGAAGGAGGCCATAGTACCAGGTGATGTTAGAGTAATGGCAGCACTACAAAGCTCCTCAACAGCAAACAAACATCAGAGCATAAGTTTACTTACATTATGTATTTCTTTATCCAGTTCCGTTTATGTGTCTGCTGCTTTTCGACCTCCTATCCTTTTTTTTTTATTGTGGTAAAATAAACATAACTAACTTTAGCATTTTAACCATTTTTAGGTATACAGGTCACTGGCATTAAGTACATATACACTGTTGTATAAGCATCACCATCATCTACATCTAGAACTTTTTCATCTTCCCAAATGGAAACTCCATTCCCATTAAACAATAACTCCCCATTCTCCCCTTCTCTCAGCCCCCGGTAACTATCTTTCTACTTTCTGTCTCTATGAATTTGACTATTCTAATTACCTTATATAATTGGAATCATGCAATAGTTGTCCTTTTGTGGCTCATTTTATTTCACTTTGTGTAATATCTTTAAGGTTCCTGCCTGTTGTATCATGTGTTAGCATTCCGTTCCTTTTTATAACTTGATAATACTCCATTGTATGAACTGTTAAAAGGTAAACGGTGGCATATTATAAATTTTAAGAGTTTATTTGAGAATTTATCATTAAAATCAGGCAGCATCAAAGCAGAAGTTGTTAGGAGGGCTCTACCAACAGAAACCAAGAGAAAGATTTATTTAGAGAAAGCAGAGAAGTGAGGAAAGGAAATTATGTGATTGGCAATAGCTTAAAGCCTAGTTGGCTGACCTTGGCATTTTTGATTTTGTAACCTTGAGGCATTGACAGACTTAGATTTTTGTTTACTTACATAGGAGGCCATGGCATGAGAGCTACATCGGTCTAATCACATCCTTCTTTAATTTAACAGTATGTACCACATTTTGTTTATCCATCCATGTGTTGATGGACACTTGGGTTGCCTACTTGTGAATACTGCTGCTTGAACAAATATCTGTTCAATTTCTTACATTCAGTTTTTTTAGATATAAACCCATAACTGGAATTGTGGGATCGTATGGTAATTCTTCGTTTAATTTTTTGATGAATCTCTATACAGCTTTCCACAGAAGCTGCACACTTTTCCATTCCCACCAGAACTGCCTCCTGCTCTTGCACCAATACTTCTAGGTTATAGAGCCCTCTAAAGCACAGCTGTGCCTTGTTCAGCCTTTTGTCCTTTAACAGCTAGTACAATACCATTCACATACAGGGTGTTGAGTAAAGGACTTGCTCATTGTGATGGAGATCATGATGCTGAAACTTCTCTGGGCTCTCTAGGCAGTTCACAAACATTGGTGCATGAATTCCTCTGCCCTGCATTCTTCCCTACCTTTTCTCCCTGAGCTCAGAGAATAGCTGTGAAAATAGTGAGATGCTGTCTACTGAAAAGAAATAAAAGTATGGCTGCGCTGCTTTGCATACCAACGAGAGTGGCAGCCTGCTATGTATTCAGGTGTTGATTTATGATGGCAAGTACATGTTTAGCAGGCTGAATCCACATCTTCAATTTAAATGACTGCTTACAAAATAGTGCCCTTTTGCCCCTTCATATCTGCATAGAACCAATGGCTAGCCACATAGTTGAGAAAGCAGTTATGTCTAAAACAAAGTTCTAACTCTGTTACAAAAGAAGTTATTACTTGTGGAACTATCAGATAAGCACTTGGTCCAGGAAGGTAAACTTAACAGCACGCACACTGTAAAGCAATGCGTGATTGTACTCAGCAGTGGCTTCTGCCCTCACTTTAGGAAATTTGAGCAGAAATGGGGTAGACTGCTTTTAGTTCAGGCTAGAGACAGAATTGTACCTTCAGGAGTATACAGAAGGTGCCAAAAATGTACACATAATTTAAGAAAGGAAAACTGTAATATAATTGTAATACCCAACATAGGCTGATAACAAAAGATGAATACAAGTCACATTTGATTTCTGCAATTGCAAGAGGTGCTCAAAGTGGTTACCATCAGTGTCCAGACACTTCTGATTATGGCAAACTACTGCTTGAGCAACACTGACCAAAGTGCCCACTTGTATACATTTTTTTGGCACCCACAGTATTTATGGAAGTTTCATATAGCTCTTCCCATGGTCCTTATATTACACTCGCATTGCCCCTGCTACTGTCCTCTTGAACATTTTTGGAGCTAATGCTGCCAATGTCCTGCTTTGGGGAGTTATGTGAGGTTCCCAAATAAAAGCTAATATGAAAATTCTCTTTTCACATGCTTTCCAAATGTTTTTATTTTACTTTTGACAGAGAGGGTCAGAGCTGAGTGCAAAGGTGCTTCCATATTGGACCACACTCTTCTTGTCACACACCCTGGCCCCTGGCCCACGCGGGGAGGGAGAGCAGAGGCAGGCACTATTTCTGAGAAAGTATGTGTTCAAGTCAATGTGCTGTGGAATTGACATTGTGTCATTCTAGGTTTTCCTCTCCTTCCTGACACTGCATGGTACGAATCAAACGTTCACATGAAGGTCACAGTCGCTGGCCATTGGCAGAGTTTGTAAGGTCCTTGCAGGGTTAGGCTGCCCAGAGTGAGCTGTGCTTGGGCTGAGTTCAGTTTGTTTCCCTTCTCTCGTTCCTCGCTCCTCCCTTCTCCTTAGTCTTGCCAACTGCTACTGGAGATGTTTTTCCCTCTGTTTAAGGTAGTAACTGACTTAGTGCTGAAGCCAAGCTACAGGCAAGCCTTGAAAATAAATTGCCGGGGGCTTATTTTCTTGCTATTGGAAAAGGCCTCGAAATCTTTTCCGGAAGTTCTTGTCTCCCAAGAAGCAGCCCTTCAGGAGCGTCTTCCTCCCCTGAGTGCGCTGGGTACTAAAAAGCAAGCTTAGTGAACATGAGTGTTGTGTGTTGGACTAGATTTTGAAGCAGATGCAAACATTCCCTCCAAAACCATTTCTTAAAGCAGTGTGCTCTCATGTGAGAGGCTGCCACATACGTGTGGTGCTTCTATTCTTTCGGAAATGGACACTGTTGATATAAACGTCCTCAGGTACTTTAGGCCACTGACCCAGTGTAATAGGAGTGATTTATCAGAAAGAGATTGGAAACTCAATTCCACCAGTTTCTAGGTAAATGACATGAGAAGTTGCTCTGGTTTTGTCATGTGTGTGGTCCCAGAGTTCATGTAAACTCTGCAAAACGCTTCGTAAACTCTGCAAAACACCTGGCCCAAAGTAGATGCTTCATAAGAATCGCAGTTCTTTTCCTCTTCACTGTTAATTGTTGCCTCTTCTTGATGTCAGATTTGATAAGTGAGAATTGTCCATTGCCACAGTCTATTATTTCCTAATATAATTTCCCACCCATCAGAATAATCGTGGCTGACAGTATTTATGTTCCACCTTCCTGCCAACTCAGTTACAACTGCCATTCACTGGCCACAAAGCAAGAGGCTCCTTGGAACTCAGTTGGGAAGACTGCACCGCTCTGAGACAAGCGACCACTCTCAGGGAAATCCATGTGCCCTTGCTCTTGACACATGTATTAGAAAGAATTTAAAAATTGTGGTTGGAAAACATTGGAGAACTCAGTGAATGCCTAGGTGTTCTGGTGAGCACCATGTTCATAGAAATTCTCATGTTGATAATAACAAATGTTTTCATCTTCTCTTTGATATGTAGCCTAGTAAGTTATTCCTTGTAACACAGCTGCATCTACAGGAAATAATTCAACTTTAAATAGTAGAATTTTAATGTGGCATGAAGACTAGGTAAAAACCATGTGAAGAATCCATTTGAAATGACAATATTTAAAAACCTTAAAAATCAATGGTTAAATCATGTTTTGCTAGCAAATGCGGTGTTTGATAGGCTTATCCTTGCAGAATTTGGGAACTTTTTTGTTTAGATTTCACATAGATTCTAAATCTGTATTGATAAGAACACATTGAGTATTTTAAAAATAAAAACCTATTACCTCAAATTACATGCCTTATGTATAATACATGTGGAAGAAATGTTACTTGGTTTAATATGGCCAACTTATGATTGCTGCATGAACCATAAAAATTCTCTCTTTTCTTTGCCCATATCCACCAAGAAGCACTGAGGTGAGGGTACTGAACCAGGTAATCTTTGTACCTTTAGAGGGGTTAGAAAATTACACAGGTATAATCTTTCTGTATTAACCCTTATTAGGTAGTTGTAGAAACTGACTAAAAACCAATTACAACTGTTATAAAAACCTGAATTTTAAAATATATCTAAATTTAAATGTTAACTTATTTTATTCTCACATTACACATATGCTGAAAGTTGAATTCTGTCAAATTTGAAATTTATAGTTTCAGCGGGTTTTAAACTAGGAACACAATAGGAAAGAATAAGAATTCATTTTTATGTATTTGAGTGGGTGGCTGGTGGAATTTTTTAAATCTTTCTGAATGAGAAAAATGTATGCTGTTATTCATTTTTATCTCAGTGAATTTGTTGTTGTCTAAAATAAAAGAAGCAGCAGTTCATTTTGCCACTGTCAATACTGCAGTGACTCAGCAAAATGCAACGGATTATCCTGTCTAAACCTAGAGATTGAAAGTGTGGCCAAATTGATCACCATCAGCCTTCTTCCAGCTCAATGTAGTCACATCCAGCAGCTAACCTTTCATCTGGTTTACGGAATTTTTGGCCCATTAAAAATGATCCAGTCCACTTTTCTCTTAGGACCTTTGTGACTGCTGTTTGATTGGTTTATTGCTAATCCTGATGAATAAGCAATTCAAATTCCCAGTTTCAGGAAGGCTACTTGTCCTCTTTAAAAAAGAAAAAAAAAATTTAACTGATTTATTTTTGGCTTGAACGTTTAGATTCAAGGTTTCTTCCCCCGTTAAAAGAAATAGATTTTGAATATTCCCTCTAACCAAGATGGGTTTGATTACTCATTTTCTTTCATTAAATTCAGCTGTCATGTCATCACGAGTCATATGGGTGCAGGCTCCCATGGAGAAAACAGGACCCCAAGCTCTTGCTCCAGCCCCTGAAAATGGATCTTTCCCAGACTTCAGGTGTGAGAAGAATGACTTTGAGAAATCTTTATCTTGTGTAAACAAATACATTTACTGATTGTTACTCGTTATACATACTTGAACGTGGCCCTGAATTAACTCTGGATTAGTGATCTAGAATTAGTGAGCTAAGGAAGGTGCTCAGATCACGAAGTCCTCCTTTACAGCTTCAGATACATTTGCACATATAGGAGCAAACACCTCCTACTTGTACAATGACCACTTACAATGACCACTTATTCCCCCCAAAGTAATCAGCACATATGGTCTGATAATTATGGGGACTATGAAATAGAAGATTTGAAAATCGAATTGTCCCAGAAATTCCCAGATATATGGTCCAAGTTGTTATGTGCTAGACTCTGTACTACATCTTTTTATATAAGCTATCACGTCAAATCATTTCAACAAGTATAGTAAGTAGATCTGATTATCCTCTTATAACTCATGGGAGAACTGAATCTCACACTGAGGATGTGTGATGTAGTCACGCAAGTGGTAATAAATCATCACATCCAGGTTGAGTCGTTTGTCCCGCCCACAATGTCATGCTGCCTCCCTCATGGCTGAGGGCTATACAACAGATAGATTCTGGGTGTAAGTACTAATGTTCCAGGTTAAGAAGTGGCCAGGGAATGTGTGGCTTAAGGCTGAGATGGGACACTGTCGTCTCGTTGGTCTAAGTGGAATATTTCCAGAAGAAGAAAAAATACTTTGAACAAACTATAAGTCTCGTGGTACAACCGAGAATTATAAAATGGCTCCATTTGTTCTGTGATAGAGTTAAAAAAAAAAATCATATTTTTTTCAATAAAAGAATTTTACTATCTCAAATATTATATGATTTGACTTACTCCTATGGGAATAATCTTAGATTATTCTTAAACTAAACCTTTGGTTTCTCAAGCTGATCTGAAAATGTTCTGCCTTGTGCAGGCATTAGAGCCAGATGGAACAGAAGTTTGGAGTTATTTTACAGATGATATTTTTGCATAAACTCTGCTTTGATCAATTTTCTCAGGCTTTACTCTGAGACAGAAATGGCAGTAGAGAACCCAGGAAAAGAAAAGAAAAAAGAAATATATCAACTGAGGACATCTTTGACTGACTTTGAACCAGAATACTAATAGCACCATTCAAAAGCTTCGTTAGTATGAAGTAATATGTTTTGAGAAGCACCCAGGAATTGACGTGAGAGCCAAGGAATGGCAGAAGCCCTCCTGACTTGGGGATCTGAGATGCTTGAACAATTATACTGGGAGGAAAACTGTTTTGAGAAACAGATACATCCCTCTATACTTTTCCTTTTTCTTCACCTCTAACATTGACACCCACAGACAGCCAGTGTACTACTGCTTTTGAATATTAACTTCAGATAACAGATTCAGACATGTAAATGAGAGCTTTATTGTGTGCAGAAATTTGCCGACTTATGGCCCATATCTGGATTTTGAACTCCTTAGATATAAGTTTTCCCAAAATTTTCCAGAGCTGTGTGCCCATGCGTTCTAGCCATCATAGCAGAATGCCTACTTTGTGGTGATTTACTGGACAGACACATTCCAGTACGATCCACATTTGTACCAGGGCAGAAGACCAGCTGCTGTCCTTTCTTCTCAACAAAGGACTGTTGTACTTGATCAAAAAATGATGCACTGTATGCCCAGCAGCAGAAGGGAGTCTGAGCAGTGATGTCAAAGTATACCATGATGTCACTACAATTCACAAAGAATTACAGTTAATACCATATGAAGTGAGGCCAAATTCAACACTTTCCCTCTTGGGTACTTCACAGTCTGAGAGACAGAAGCAAGGCCAGAGGTCAGGTCTTTGTATAATTTTGTTTCACATTCTCCAGACACCCCAATTTTGGAAGCAGGGAAGGGAGAGGACAGCCTGTTAAAGAAAAGCCCTCTGACTATGTGCCGAGAATGGATTCGAGTGTCTGCGTGCACACATGTCTATACTAGGTTAATTCTTAGGATTTCTGCTGAAGACTACCAGACAAACTAATTTAACTCAAAACAGACCCTGAAATAAATAAGAAAGGAGCACAATAAATCAGACTGGTAGCACCTGAGAAATCTAATAAGTGTTGGAAATGAGACTTACCCATTCCCTTTTTGCCTTTCATGGTGTTTATCCAGCCATTAGATAAATCAGATTCTTGATCTCAAGAAAGACAGCTCAGGAAAAGCTCTTAAAACTGTTTACAACTGAATAAATTCACTGCTTTTTCTATCTGCCATCTTATACTCCTAACATTGTCATCTCCCTTGTCTTCCATTTACTTTATAATATAAACACCACAGAAACCAGTGACAATCCACCAATATCTATTAGAACTGCAGGCTAAGCACGCTAATGAAGAGACCAGGAAAATATCTCTAGCAATAAAGAGAATAGACTATGACCCTTATAAAAAGCAACTGGCCAAATCTAATTCCTATGAAACCAGGTCCTCCTTCAGACTCACCACAAAGGTGGTTGAAGTTCCTACACTTTGATAGGGGTATAGGTGGGTAGGCTGAAGATAGAGGGACTGTGGCTCCAGTCCAGCCAGAGACCAGCCAAAGGGCTAGAGTTCACACAGACTAATAGGGAGAGTTAGGCCAGGGGGCTGTCCAAGCTAAAGTCCCTTTGGAAGGCCCAAGAATCAGGCACTAAGGAGATCAAGTCCAAAGTGAGTTTCCAGGTTCAGGGCTGGTGTCAGAGCTAGGGTGTGACACCCAAAGCACTGTGCCTAGTGGGAAAGAGGTCAGAGGAAAACACGCTTGGAAATAATAAGCATTTATACCCCAAGGCAATTCTGGAGTAATGGATGAAGGATTGGAAACATAGCAGGCAAGGTGACAAGCAGAAATTAAACTCTCAGATTACAGTACTCAAAACTGATGCATTCACAGAGATCTTTTTGACAGAGAGCTTGTTTTTGGTCTTTGAAACTAGTGGCAGGGAGTTTAAGTGGTATAAGCTGTTATGTTCTAGGCTGGGACAAGGAGGAAAGTTCTTTGAAACTGTAATATATCCCTGTCCCCTGTAGCCTTGCATATATTATACAGTAGTCCCCCTTATCCACAAGGCATACAATCTAAGGTCCCCACTAGAGACCTGAAACCTCAACGAGAACCGACCCTGTACATACTATATTTTTTCCTATTACATACATACCTATGATGAAGTTTAATTTATAAATGAGGCCCAGTAAGATAGTAACAACAATAGCTAGTGATAAAAAACAACAATTTTAATGACACACTGTAAGAAAAGATATGTGAATGTGTTCCTTTCAGGGGACCCCTCGCTGAAGTCTTCATACAGGCTCAGTGCTCTCTGGCACAGCACCCTGCTGTCAGTCAGAACATGTTTTCTGTTCATGTCTTCCACCCACAAATTTAATGCCTTTTCCATCTTCACTGGGCACTTATTATGTAGGCACTGTGGCCACAGCTTTTGAAGTTTGAAGTGCAACACCGAAACTAGCACAAATTTCTTTTGCCCTCACAATTTCATGAATAAAAGATGCATTCTTACGGTAAATCTTAGCAACCATAGCATACGATTATTTTGTTGTTGTTATTAAATTCAGAATTTTCACCTTTTCACGGTGAAAGGAAACACTTCATGGCTTCTCTGTGGCACATTTGAATTGCCAGCATTACTCTCTGAAGCTATTATTAAATAAAACAAGGGTAACCTGAACACAAGCCCTGTGATACCATGACAGTTGATCTGATAACTGAAATACTAAGTGACTAATGGGCAGGAAGCATCTTACAGCATGGAGAGCTGGACAATGGAATGACCCACCTCTCACCAGGGATGGCAGGAAATTTCATCACGCTACTCAGGAGGGTGAGCAATTTAAAACTTAAGAATTGTTTATTTCTGAAATTTTCCACTTAATATTTTTGGACCGTAGTCAATTGCTGGCAAGTGAAACTGCGGATTAGTGAGATCTACTATATACTTCATTCATTCTTTTATTAATTGTTTGTTATATTATGAGATACCTTGTGGTGTTATATTCTAGTAAGAGATTAAAAAAAATAAACTTCATAAACTAGTGAATTATATTGTATTATAAAGTAAGTGCCATAGAATAAAAGGAAAAAATAGGGACAGGTTAAGAGAACTTGGGTCTAGGGAGGAAATCAGCTTGAAATAGTCTGATCAAAGGAGGCCTTATTGAAAATGTGGAAGTTTCCAGAAGGCTTAAAGGAGACAGCTGCCATAGAGGTGTCCAGGGAAGAATGCTCTGGTCAGGGGTAACAAATGCACTGTTCTAAGATGAGAAAGTGCTTAGTGTGCTTGAAGACAGCAAGGAGAGGGAACCAGAGGAAGATGAGGTTGGATGGAGAGGTAATTCAGTTAGATGATGTAGGACCTTGTGGGCCATTATAAGGACTCTGGTGAATCCAGGAGAAAAACTGAGCAGTCTTACCAGTGATGGGTAAACCCAGAGGAGAGAAATGTCATATATGGGGAGGATCCCTTTGGAAAATTTTTGCCTGGAGGAAAAAGAGTTAATGCTTTCACATAATTTCTTTTTCTACATAGGTGTGTTTGAGAGTGTAAGAGAGCTGCACCTCATCGCTCACTTAGCCTGATAACCTGTGGGTGTCTACCAGAATTTCCGTAGCATGTCTGTGTAGCTATTGAACAAAAGTAACTAATTTTGTTTAACGCATTCACTTGCTTCAAAACAAAAGACCTGCCCATGAGGATTACTTGCTATACTTGCAAAAAGATTCCACTCTTTTATGTTTTGTTTTGTTTTGTTTTTAATTTATTGGGATGACATTGGTTAGTAAAATCATATAGGTTTCAAGTATATATTTCTATAATACATCATCTATATATTGTACTATGTGTTCACCACCCAGAGTCAGTTCTCCTTCTATCACCATATATTTGAACCCCTTTTCCTTCTTCTACCACCCACCCTCCCCCTTTGCCCTCTGGTAACTGTTAAGCTATTGTCTGTATCTATGAGTTTTTGTTTATTTGTTTGTTTGTCCTGTTCATTTGTTGCTTTCAGTTTTATATACTTCATATGAGTAAAGTCATGTTGTTTTTGACTTTTTCTGTCTGATTTATTTTGCTCACCAAGATCCATCTGTATTGTCACAAATGGCAATATTTCATGTTCTTTTATGGCCAATAATATTCCATAGTATATATGTACCACACCTTCTTTAATCATCTGTCAAAGGGCACATTGGTTGTTTCCATGTCTTTGCCACCATGAATAATGCTGCAGTGAACATAGGGGTACATGTATCTTTACAGATAAATGTTTTCAGATTTTTTGGGTAGATACCCAGAAGAGGGATTGCTGGGTTGTATGGTAATTCTATTCTTAATTTTTTGAAGAACTCCCATACTGTTTTCCATAGTGGCCCTTCCAAGTTACTTGTACATTCCCACCAGCAGTATATGGGGGTTCCTTTTTCTCCACAGCCTCTCCAACACTTGTTATTATTTATCTTGTTGATGGCAGCCATTCTAACATGTGTGAGGTGATATCTCATTGTGGTTTTGACTTGCATTTCCCTAATAGCTAGTGAAGTTGAACACTTTTGATATATCTGTTGGTCATTTGTATGTCTTCTTGGGAGAAGTGTCTGTTCAGGTCCTCTGCCCATTTTTTAATTAGATTGTTTGCTTTGTTGTTGTTGACTTGTACAGGTTCTTTATATATTTTGTATATTAGCTCCTTATCAGAGGTGTTGTTTGCAAATATCTTCTCCCATTTGGTTGGTTGCCTCTTAGCATTGTTTATGGTTTCTTTTGCTGTGTGGAAGATTTTTAGTTTGATGTAGTCCCATTCATTTAGTTTTGCTTTTACTTCCCTTGCCTGTGAGGTCACATTCATTAAATCCTCTCTGAACCCAAGGTCCATAAGTTTAGTACCTATGCTTTCATCTATTCAATTTACTGTTTCAGATCTTATGTTTAGGTCTTTGAAGATCCCACTTTTTTCCTGATGTTCAATCTTAGTACTTAGAGTTCTAGGCTGGTTTTGCTTTTGGCAAAAAGGTGTGGCTGACAAAAGCATGTTCACCCTCCTTTTCCTTTCTCTTTACTGCCCTCTAACCCCTAAGAGGAACATAACGTATCATAGAATTGAGGGGATCACTCATCTATGACGTAGCTTGGATTACAATCCCATCAACACGAATTCCTAGTAGTGTGATCTTGGGCAAGTCATTGAACCTTTCTGAGTCTCAGTTTTATTTTTGTAAAATAGACATAATTTTAACTAATTTTCAGGGATATTATAAGAATTAAGTGAGAAGATTATATATTGTACCTAAATACAGCAAGTGTTTGGAAAACACATAACTTTCCCTTCTCCAGATGGCTTTCCCCTCTGTTTTCTCCTCCTCCATGCCCCTTTGACCTTTACTCTTAATGATTTTGCTCCCTTTCTGTTCTCACCTATTTTGAGGAAATTATCTGATTAAACCCATTCACCCTCGATTGGGACCATGCCTACTTCTTATATGTATTCCCTACAGCACCGTAATAACCAGCACAATGCCTTATGCTTAGTTGATTTGGTTTAATTTAAGTATAATCAACAACTTCATGTGTTAGTCCCCCCAAAGGTATTTGAACAACAAACAAAGGACTATACCAGTGGTTCCCAACTTTTTAACACAAAAGGGTCCTTTATTATATTTTTCCTACGGGCCTTGTGTATTGGAAGTTTCCATTTACTCAAAACACTGAATGTATTAAGTAATAATTTGTTTTCCCATTTTATGACTTAAAGACCTGAGTACAATTAAGAATAAATGCAGTAAAGATCAGGATTCAGCTTACTTGTATAATGAAATCGTTGGTGTTTTGGTGATTTTATATAGTTTTATTGCGCTTAAATATATTTCCATTAGGCTTTTAGAAATATTAAACATAGCTCATGGACCACTATTAGCACCTTTGTGAATGACCAAGGATTCTATTTTCTCATATTGAAAAACCATAGCTGAAAAGAAAAAAGCATGTAAAGGAGGAAATTGTGCCCCCATAGCAAACTATGAGAAGTGTAGGGTGTGTATATGTATATGGATGTGAGGGCAGAGGAGGGGGTAGTCAAGGAGATGTAGAGCAAAGTTGTAGATGGGGAGTGGTACCTTCCCGTTAACTTCCTTTATGTGCTTCCAAGTCACATATACAGATGAAGCCATCTTTTCATCCCTGTGCATAAGTTTGTCCCTAATAGTGGTGACCTTAATACAAATATTCAACCTGTTCACCATTGTCATAATAAATGCTGTGTAGCGTGCATGTTCCTGGTTTATAGGCATCCTTTTATAACTTAGTCAGGAATCTCCAGTTAGAATTTGGCTTTGTTATTTACCATCTATGTTGACCTTGGGGAAGTTGTTTATCTTCTCCAAACCTCAGTATTATAAGCTGTACTTGAAATTATTTGAATCTTAAGAGTATGTTAATCTTAAGAGAAATACTGGTAGAGAATTGCCTGAAAGATAGTCAGCCAATTTACTTCTCTGTCTCTGGAAAGGTATAATAAATTGGTTTAGTCTCCTCACATGATAGCCATACTCCTTGGATTTGACTTCTAGAGTACAGTATCATAGACAATCTGGTACCACATAAAGTTGCAGTGGCAAAGAGTGCTGCACTCGATTAGCAATATCTGCTGTGGATCCCGGCATGAAAAAGAGCTGCACAGTGCCATGTTTTTGCCAACCCAGCTCTAAGTGCTGTAAAGTCTACCCCCAGCTTACGTCAGACCACCACAATGCTCTGCACCTGGATGATTTGTTTGTTTGTTTGTTTGTTTGTTTGTTTGTTTGTTTTTTGAGGGCAGTGTCACTGGCCCTCATATGTGGGACCCAAACCGGGGCTGCTGGCTTCCCAAGCCAGCGCTTAACCACCGTGCCACTCAGCTGGTTCTGGATGACTTGTTTTGACTTCCTAAATTTGCTTTTATCATATGTTCCCTGACCAATACAGTTCATCAAAGGTTATTGAAGAGCCAATTCTTTGAAACTCCTTATATTTGTTTGCTGAGATGTTATTGGCACATTGTTACATAGCATGGTCTTTCAGAAAACTCACAGCAGATCTATGTCTAGGAGTTCAGTGCTTTGAGTAATTATGGTTCTTCTGAGCCAGTTTGTCATTCATTCATTATGTAAATGTTTATTGAGTACTACAAGGAATGAACTACCCTATACATATTCCAAAAGGTCCAGTCGGCGCTGTGACCCTTGTAACTCCTCATGTTTTCATCTTTTCTAGGAAGCTCACATCTATATGACCCCCATCTAGCAAATGTATAGGACTTCATATGTGCATTCTCTGTAGTTCTCTCATTTCTGGCTTTACTCATCTTTCTTACCCTGATTTTTCTCTTTGTCCCATTTTCTTTTTTTTTTTTTTTAAAGAATTTTATTGTGTTGTGTCATATGTATAAGCTATATGTCTTTTTTTAATAAGGTAAAGCATAAAGAAATCAAGATCTAAATCTTTTGGAGATAAGGTTGGAAATGTACTATCTTCCCTGTTTGCCTACATAGCAAATGAGTTATAATGTATGTAAAAGCACACGCTTCCCCATAAAGTTCTATCTGAATTAAATAATTATAAATAAGAGCAGCTGTGATCAGATTTACAAAGTTTAGTTTTCCATATTTGTCTTTCCCAGTGCTGAAAATAAAGGGATTTAAAAGTTTCTTACCTCATAGTGTTGGATCAAGAAAAGCTTGACATCACTGGCTCAGTATTTAATGCTAGAAGTTGAGGTTCTTATGGGAAACCATTTGAAATGTGGCCAGTGTGAACCCATCTAAGCCTGTCAGTCTGGAGTAGGGTATCTGCTTATGGGTTGTGTTTATTTACATTCTCCACATTATCCACGTGGTGATCTTTCTCCTGTGGCTCCTAGTGAAGACATTTTATTATACATATTTCAGTGTCTAGAGATTTCCAGTCTTGTGTTCTGCCTGTTCACTTGCTATCAGCTCTGTAAAGGAAGAAACCCCTATCAGCACATACTGCAGGCCTGATGCCTAAAATCTGCACGACATGCTACAAGTCTGTGAGCCAACTTGGATTGGATGTTACAGTTCTACGTTTTTGTTTAGCAAGTGTTTTTTCCCCCTATGTTTAGTAAACCCTGAAGGCGAATGGAGGAAAATCATCAGCTTTCAGTATGTGTTCTACTCAAAAGATGCAGGATGGCTGGTCTGTGTGCATGTATATGTATATGTATATGTGCAAAAAGCAATCGTTTAAGATAGACAAGCAAAAGTTGATGACCCACTAATGGTGTTTAAACACCTAAAACATTTTAGAGCTTCTCAGTTTTTATGTCACCTGAGACAAAATTTGGAAAAAAAAAAGGAAAAAAAGCAATACTGTGCAGTCATTTTAGATGGGGTGGGAGGGAGGTTACACCACTGTATCAAGCTGACACCCAGTAGCAGAATACTAATAAGCTGCATTAGGCCAAAATATTCAGTTAGTTTTTCATCCTTTACAAAGAATTCCATGCAATTGCCAAAGTTATGATTGCTCATTACCTCACTTTAATGTTTTGTCCAGAGTGGGGTGGATCTGGGAACTCAGTGACCTGAGCGTTGCCTTCCGTGACATTTCACTAATAATGAGCATAGGTGCACTTAGGACAGAGTCTCTTAAAAAGTATGGCCCTTTACAGTAACCCTCGTTCATGCATCAGGACAGAGGTTTAGGTTTGGCTTCTAGTTGTCATTAATAGTATGTCTGTTTCTCTGTTTACACAGATACAAACACACACACACATAAACATACACAGATATGCACATTTTTGTATACGTCATCAATGATGGCAGTCTAAGGTTGCCTATATGTAACCTACATTGAAATTATTAGCAAATCATTATGTTTGCTGTTATGTGTTTTACTAATCCACCAACATCCATTGTGCATCTCAAATGTCAGATATTGTGCTAAGAAGCAGAAATATAAAGATTAATTAACAGGGGGTCTCAAATAGTGCACGATCAGGTATGGAGACAGACGTGTTAATAGATTAAACTCAGTATAAATTATACCACTATTTGAATTGAGTACATAGAAAAGAAACTCCCCAAATAATAGAAGCTTAAGCACATAAAGGTCTACTCTCTCATGAAAAAGAAGATGTAATCAGTTCAAGGAGGGTTCCGGAACTAAGCTCTTTTATCTTTCTGCCCCGCCATCCTTAGTGCAAGGCATCCATTCTCAGGATTGTCTAATTCTTCAAGATAGTAACTGGAGCCAATAGGAAGGAGAGAAGTCAGAAGAAGGCAGAAGGGGTTTTCCTCAACTAAGTGAGTTTGCTTAACTAGCCTTCCCAGGAGTCTCACAGACTTCTACTTTTATTTCACTAATTACAACTTGGTCACATAGGCAATGAGAATGTATTCTTTTATCTGGATATATTATGACCCCAAATAAAATTGAAGCTCTGTTACTGAAAAAAATAGGGAAGATGGATACTGGGTGGCAACCAGTAATCTCTACCACATGTAATTATGAATAAAAGGCTGAGAAAAGATGAAGCAATAAATCAGTTAACTTTGGAATGTGGAAAAGGCTTTTTGAGGAGGAGACAATTGGGATTTGAAGGTTGAATAGGAGTTTTACAAATAAAGAATTGGGAAAGAGCATTTCAGGCACAAATAGTAACATGTGCAAAGGCACAGAAGGGTCTGACATTATACCTGCCAAGTAAGCCCATTTCTATATTCCTAGTTCTTTTTTCTTCTGTTATTAATGATAGCTCTTCAAGTAATAATTTAAATAACTTTTGATTTATCTCACAATTATTTTTTAGAAATCAACAGATTGAGATATGTCAATGATTTTCCTGATGTAAATAATTTGGTCCAAATAATTTTCTTGGACCAAAATGAAAACATTTTATCTGATGATGAAGTATGCCACATTTTAAAAATAATTGAGTTAGAATATTTTGGCATCTTAAAAAGGAATTGATACAGAGTAGGAGGAAAGCAATTGTGTCAGGGCAATGTTTGTCTTGTCAATTCTGAAATTTAACAAAGCCAAGTTAGAATTGACTTGGTTCATATCCTGGGGTCCATAAACCTACCCTGAGAGCTCTTGGTGGTCTAGCCAAGTTAGCCTTAAAATATGTCACCTTCCATTTAGCTATTCCTAACATGACTGTTACTTTGGATCTATGAAGCTCGAGTGCTCTTTTCTTTAAATGGCTTTAGAACCATAAGACATTTTTAGGATTAAAGAGATTTTCATGATTATCTTCTTTTTGGCTCTGTCAGAGACATCACAGCCCATTAAAATTTTTCCAGAGAAACGTAAATATTTTGAGAAACCTGAAATTTCTTTAAGAAATAAAACTAGTTCACTTTGAGACACCTGAGAGTACCAATTCCCATGCCTGCTCTCCATCTTGCCCTTCCACAGAGCTGAGTGTCTTATAAGATGAAGGTCATCCCTTTCCAACCCCAAACAACAACAGTAGTAGTCAGTGATTCTTTGAATACTGCCAAGATTAAGAGTGCCATGTTTTCTCAAAGAATTCAACCCTACAAAAACAATCAGGTGATTTAGTCTTCTGATTTCTGTTGAGGGGTGGGTTCCTAACTGGTTTTTGCTTACTTTTTAATAAGCTAGTATTTAGGCATGACTACATAGTAAACCTCACAGCGACACCTCCTTTATGTCTAGATAACTCTGACTCCTTAGTCATATCTCAGCCCAAAAGATCTTTTCCTTAGGAACATCTTCTCTGGCCTCTCTAACCAGATCTTCTCCATTTCTCAGAGTACCATGTGTCTATGTTTAATAGCTTGTATAGTGATTATCATTTCACATTTATTGTGTGTGAGGATTCGAGTAATATGTGCTTTCCCCATGGGACCCTAAGTCCCTTGAGGGTGGGCCCCTATGTGTTTAATTCAACCCTGGATTTTGCTCCTCACACAGTGCCTGACCCACTGCAGATCTTTGATCATTGTTGGCTGAATGATTAGATGATTTTTCTGTAAATAAATTAATTGTATACTCCCATTTCACACTGTGCTAAAACTATAAGATTGAATATGAAATTGGTCAGCTCATGTGTGAGTCCATGTTGAAAATAATTTTACTACAGTCATAAGTAAGCACATTGGAGAAGGCTGTAGCTACCATGTGCTTGGTTCTGCAGGGACAAAGGTTGGGTGAATTCCAACATGACCTCATTGTAGCCTCTGAATACACTGAGAGGCATCACTACTCCTGCTTCACCCTAATAAACCCCTCGGGATGAAGCCAGCCCACCTTTGCTCCCCACTCAAGAGCCGGGCACTAGGTTTTCTTGACATCTTTGTATTTTGTAGTATTTCAAGGAGTAACTGTTGAAGAAGTTGGTGCTTTGCCATCTATTTTAAAAGATGCCTGGAGCCAGCCAAGTGGCTCAGTTGGTTAAGAGTTGTCTTAGAGCTCGAGCTCTGAGCAACAGAGCCACTGGTTTGATTCCCACATGAGCCAGTGAACACTGGGCCTGAGCTGAGCTGTTGCTGAGCTGACCACAGGTGGCAGGGTGGCTCAACTGGTGTAAAAACAAGATTGCCTGTTCAATGGTGGGCTACACCCACCCACAACTAAGACTGAACTCGGCACCTTGAGCTGAGCTGCCGCCTGGATGGTTCAGTGGATAGAGCGTGTGCTCTTAACAACAAGGCTGCTGGTTTGACTCCCACATGGGATGGTGGCTATGCCCACCTACAACTAAGACTGAACTCATCAGCACCTTGAGCTGAGCTGCGCCCCAGATGGCTCAGTGGATAGGGCATGCGCTCTTAACAACAAGGCTGCTGGTTTGACTCCCACATGGGATGGTGGCTACGCCCACCCGTAACTAAGATTGAACACGGCACCTTGAGCTTAGAGGCCATGAATTGCCAACCGGAAACCAGATGGCGACTGGAGCCCTCCACAACAACGATTGAAGAACAACAACTTGACTGGTCCCCTTCCCCAATTCCCCAATAAAATCTTTAAAAAAAAAAAAAAAAGGATTTGCGTGCTTATTATTAAAAAACAACAACAAAAAATGCCTGTATGCTTTAATGGAAAAAGATACACATTAACACATTTAAAAACACATTACATTTAAAAACACAATGCTAAATAATTGTATTTTTTCAACCTTTGCCTAAACAGGTGTTTGCAATTATCAAATAAATATACCGAAAGGAAAAATCGAGCCTCAAAGAAAGGTCACATTAACAACCAGATTTTTGAAATACAAGACAAACTGTGGAAACTTTGTGGAGATAAGCCCCTTGAAATGTCACTACAGTTTTCTTTTCTTTTGTCAAAGACAGTAGTTGAAACAGTTTGGGAGTGGAATGTCTTTTGGTATTAGATCTAACGAGAACTATAGAGGTACAAGAGCATAGTTTGGATTTGAATCTTTTTTAGCTTGAACATTGAAAAGGAAAGAGTAAAAATACAAATGAGTTTGCCCATATACTTGATAAATTTGTGATTTTTTTAAGCCTAAGACTTGGACTAAGCAAAAATATTTCATTGGATGATTTGAGAACTTGGCTACTTATTAACTAAGTGCCCTTGGCAAGATTCATGACCTGACCTTTAAAGTGAGCCTATCTTACTTGATTGTTGGGAGAATGAATGAGATATGTGTATTGTGCTTGGTACGGGCACACAGCAGGTTCTCGGTGCTGGTTATCTCTGCTGTCGGCTTCTGTGTCAACCCTGTCGTTCCACCACACACATATGCACTAACCTTGTTTCTGTTGGCTGACTCTGTGATTCTGTTTCTCTCAGCTTAGTCGAAGTGCTAGCTAGAAAAAGAAGTATTCTCATTATCATTCAGCAAGTATTTATTGAGGTCCAACAATTTGCCAAGCACTGCTTTAGTGGTTTGGACTACATCAATGAACCCAAGATGCAAAAGCCCTAGCACTATGCATCTTGCATTTTAAGGAGCATATGGAACATGGAGATTATTCTTAAACTTGTTCCTGTTACCTCATGGTTGCATTTTGTGTGTGTGTGTGATTTGGGTGAATCATAATTATTGACAATGGGAATTAGTTTTGAATGAAAGTTGGGTAATAGCAATAGTGCAAGATTTTCCTCTCTCCCTCACCTTCGCCCCCTGGCTAACTCCCTTCTCCTTCTCTTTCTCTCCACTCCCCCCACCCCTGCTCCCCTATCCCATCCCCCTTCTTTTTCCCCCTTCCCTCTCCCCACCTTTCTTTCTGTTTGTATATTTCAACTATGAAAACATCTTTACCCATGTTGTTTGTTTCTTTCTTCCTTAGTCTGATTTCAATTCCAGTTGAATTCAGTCCCCTTCCTGGGAAGCCTGTTTTGCCCCTCGTCAAGGACGATGGGAGGGTCATTTGGTGGCAATGGGCCTCACAATGCATCTGCCCATCAGGGGACACCTGGTTGAATTACACATCTCTCTTTCTTGTTAGATTGTTGGCTGTGATCACCAGCTGGGAAGCAACGTCAAGGAAGATAACTGTGGAGTTTGCAACGGAGATGGGTCCACCTGCCGGCTGGTCCGAGGGCAGTACAAATCCCAGCTCTCTGCAACCAAACGTAAGACACTACGGAGAGGGGGCACTCTTTGGGTCTTTAGGCTTGTTATCAGCAACTAGGGAATAACACCTCCACCAAAAGAAAGAAAAACTGTGTAATGATTCATGTCTCTGCTCTGTGGATTGGTGTAGGTAGGATAAACCAGATCACTCACTGCAACCCCACTTACAAAATGACCTTTGATCACTGCCAGTCATGGATTCTTTTTTCTGAATTAACCTTGGCAGTGATGATTGACTTTTGTGTGCTATCTCTCTACACAAACGCAATAAGTGTATGCTTACTCTACATGTATGTGCTAGAAACTTTACATGATCATCTAATTTAGTACCTTACAGCAAGGTACTGTTTATCCCCATGTCACGAATGAGATAACTGAGGTTTAGACAGGTCATGTGACTCGCACAGAGTCACACAACTCTGAAAGCATCAGAGCCAAGATTTAAGCCCAGAGTCTGATTCCAGATCCTAAACACTTACTCATTCCTCTGGACTGTCCCACCATGCTGCTGACTGTTCCATGGTGGGACGTTTGTAAAGCAGTCACATGGCTCAAGGCAGGGTACCTCAGATGCCTGCCCAGCCAGGTCCTGCTAGGGTAATGGCATGTGTTTTCATCATACATAACCCAACAATGGAGTCACACATCAATCTCATTCATTTTACAATACACTGTCCTCTGTGACAATCGCTGTTCTAGATGCTGCAGCAGATACAGAAATAAGACAGTCCTTGTCCGCAAGCACATGAATTTTTAGAATAATTTGACCTTGCTTGGCATGTTTCCACACTTTGCCACCATCCGGAATCCTTCAATAGATTCTTCTTCTACTATTATTATTAAAATTTATTGGGGTGACAATGGTTAGTAAAATGACATAGGTTTCAGTAGATTCTTGGTTGAATATCTCTTTGTACATGTCCCCCCTTGGGAAATGAGAATGAATATTTTTACGGAATGTGGTTTTGTTCTCTTTTCCTGTTGACTAGCTGGAGGAAAACAATTGACATATGAGGGGTTTGTGACTTTAAATGGGCGTGTAGGTCAAGAAGAAAAGCAGTGTGCGCTGGAGAACTATTCCAAGAGGTCAGGAAAAGGCAGTTTGCCAAAAGTACTAGGCTCTAGGGAAGAAGAGATGGCAGGGGAAAAGGCTAGGGACTTTATAACACATGAAACATTGGAGGTGCCAGCTTAGGGAACTGTCCACATTTTAACACCTCTGCAGGCGGTGAAAAAACAAAACAACAAAAAAAGCAAAATTAAAAAAAAAATACCTCCAGCAGAGAGAATAAATGAAGAAGTAAGTTAGACATTGATACAGTACATTCAGGGAAGAATTTTTTTCTTTGGTCATGTACTGGTAGCATTTTCTAAAAGATGAATATTAAAGAATTTAGACAATGGAACCAGAGAAGGATAGAAGGATAGAGGCAAACTGTGTTTTGCCATGTACAGTGCACTCCCAAGTATAATATGCACCTACATTTTTGGCCCAAACTTTCACAAGAAAAAAAAAAATCTTTCCTTTTAATTTTTTAATTCAAATTTTAATTTATTCAGATTTAGGTACTTGTTTTTTGTATTATAAAGATATTTTAACATTTATTTTTTAACATTATGGTACAAGGAATTTTATGAAATAAATAATTGTAGAACACAAGAACATATACAAGGTACAAGAATGTACCAGTAACAAATGTACAATATTTACAAGTTATAGAAGGCCAAGAACTCTTGTCTTTCCAAGTTTGTCATTAAATTCAACAAAACTCATTCTCATATTGCATTCCAGGGTATTATTTTGCATACAGATATCGTTATGGGTTTCTAGAATAAAAAGAAGAATTTCTAGCATAAATAAAAGAATTTAAAAATTAAAAACACATATATTATAGATACAGAATTAGTACAACCCATGTATAGTGCACATCCTTATTTTCCCCTCACAAATTTGGGCCAAAAAGTGCTTAATTATGCACAGCAAAATATGGTAATTCTTTTGTAAATTTCTGAAATCATGGTGGGATATTTGGAAAAAAAGTTACGTTTTAAAAGTTGCTTTTATGGAACTCTTTAAGGAATACTAGGCGAGTTAAGACCTTTTTACTTATTGGTGTCATATAACTGAGTCACTGCTCATTTGTCTAAGAATCTAGAAATTTCTGTTATGGCAGGCATGTGTGCTATACCTGCTGTATAGCACTGTCTGAGGGCATGCTTTTCATGGTGGGAACCCTTCCTCTATTCCCTCTCATGCCCCACTTCCCCTCCTCACAGAGAAGCCTGAACATACCTCTCAGATATTCCTCTTACCCCAGTGTGAGAGGGTAGTCAGGGAAGGACATTTGAGGCCTGAATCATCGGAGCGAAGGTGGAAAGCTCTGAAGGAACAAAGTGAAGCCAATTGCAAGCTGAACATCATCTCCAGGTCTGCAACTAGATACCTCAATGCAAAGTGCTCGCTTCTAGACCGACAGTGGGTAAATGATATAATACACAACCTGATGATTTTCCATAATGACAAAATGCAATTGATTCGTTTACCTTAGTGCTGATGATGCCTCATGACAAAATGATTTATATCAATAAAGCCCAGCATATGCCTGCACCTCACCACAATCTATAGCAGATGCTGAACAAACTGCCCCGTTTATGTTTTCTCCACCCCAGAAAAAACTTCCACCCAAATTTACAGGCTGTGGGGTGACCCACAGGCAGGGAAGATTATGCTGCTCCGTGGGGCCCAATGGACTGGCCAGGTGAGCCGCTCTCCACCCGTGAAGGCCTGGAGCCGCTCTGCCGAAAGGACTGTAAACCAGCCACATGCTCTTTTGAACTCCTAGCACTCGGATTCCCCACATTGAACTCATTTTCTTCTGAACTTATATCCAAGTTTTTTTCATTTGTTTTTTTTTTTTTTTTCTCCTTATGTTATCAAGCCTTGGGGGAACAAAGGAAAAAACAAAAACAGGAGAGTGGAGAAAGATCATGGTGGAAAGTGCCAGAAGGAAAAGGAGAAGTAGGAGGAGCTGATCAAATGGCTGCCATTTGCTGGCAGATGAAAAAGAAACCCTCTTTGTATTAAAAGGCATTGTTTTTGCCTACTACAAATACAGACAACAGAAAAAGAGCTAGATCAAGGCACTCTTTCCCTTTTCTAAAAGCAAAAGCTGTCCACTGATAGCATTCATTGTTTCCATTTTTTTTCCTGGTCGCTTTGTTTCTACTTCCTCAGACCAACAAAAAATGTAGAACACTAACTTACTTTTGATTCTTGGAATTACAGATTCATTTCCCCCCAATTTTTATTGGTTTGTACCATGTTAGGTATTTTCCAATTATACTCAGAATATACTTAGACCTAGAGACAGCTTATTTGCTATCAGTTTGATGTTTCCAGCTTTGCAGACCTCTTATATGTATCTGCATGTTTTCAAATCACCTGGGTACCCTACAGACCTGTCTCCACCCCTCTTGAGTGGCAAGATCTAGAAAAACTAATTTATACAAGATAAAATGAAGCTCCTAATACCTGGCTGTGCTTCTCAGACTATAGCTTATGCTGATTTATAATTACTATGGGTAAACATATCCCTGGACTATCATTCTGGCTCAAAGGTTTGAGGTAAAAGATGTTTATAATAAAACACATGTCTGTATGTTATAAAGCAAATAATATATGCAAATGGTTTATAGAAAACACAAAGCTTTAAAGAAATTTCTACCTTGCACCTGACTTCAGGTTATATTCACAAACTACTCATTCATTCATTCAGCAGCAATTCACTCATTCATTCAACAACAGATATTTCTTGGGTACTTGCTATGTACTGAGCAACTGTTTTAGGTGCCGGATACACAGGTAAGAGCAAAACAGTCAAAAATCCATTTTTCTCATAGGGCTTACACACTAATGTGAGTGGTAGAGAGATGAAGGGGCAGAACAAGTAACTAAATAAAATGTACATATGTCATATGGTGATAGGAGTCATGGGATAGTAAAGCAGAGAAGGAGAACTGGGGATAAAGATGGGCTGCTAGCCAAGGGTGCTGGAGGGGAGCTGCAGTGTTAAATAGGTTACTAAGGAAGGATTCACTGATACGGCATTTGAGCAGAGATCTGAGGCAGGGGCAAGTGGAGCACCATGAAAAAGTCAGAGAATTCCAGACGTAGAGAACAGCCAGTGCAAAGGCCCTGAGGTGCATTCCAACATATTTCTTGAAGAGCAAAGAAGCTGGTGTGAGGTGAAGAATAGCACAGATATCGCAGGATTGCACAAGGGCTTGATTGTTGGTCTCAATGAGATGAGAAGTCACAGAAGGATTTTGAGCAGGGGAATGACTTGATGGGATTTACTTTTCCTTCAAGGATTACTGTCTACTATGCTGAGAATAGATTATAAGGGGCCCAACTATGAGAGTAAGAAAAGCAGTCAGGAGGCTATTACAGTAAGCCAAGCCGGGGGTGATCATGGCTTTGACCCTGGTAGTAGCAGTGTAGGTGATGAGAAGTGATCCAATTCTGGTTATACTACATTTCTTTGAATCTAAGACATCATTGCTCGAAAGAGGTACCATTATTTTATGCACCACTAAGACAGGAAAAAAAAAGATGCCATTGAAATTAACAGTAACACAATACCTTTTGATCACTTAGGGCTTTTTACTTGATTGTTATTAAACGGTCTGTGTTAGACTTAGATATATTTTTATCTTATATTACTCTTATGCATCCAGAAAAGGAAAATAAAACTGAAATAAATTAATAAATTGATAAATAAAATTAAGCTTTTTCTCAAACTTCAATTCTTTTTCATCATTCTGGACGTAGTCGATTTCCACACGGCATCGGGGTACTTTTGTTACAGCATTTTAAAACAAATCCACAAAAAACCTAAAATCCGCTGGTATTGGGCTCTTTTTAAATCGTTTTATTGAAGTATAAGTGATGAACAGTAAACTGGATATTTAAAGTGTACAGGTTAATGAGTTTTCACACATACGTACATGTGTGAAACCACCACCATGATCAAGATCATGAACATATGCGTCATCTCAAAGGTTTTCTTGTGCCCCTTGTAATCCTTTCCTTCTACTGCCTCATGCCCCTTGCCTCCTGGCAACCAATGATCTTCTTTCTGTCACTATAGATTGGATTGCATTTTCTAGAATTTCATGTAAATGGAAGTCTATGGTATATACTTTTTTCCATCTGGCTTTCTTCACTAAGCATAATTATTTTGTAGCATGTATCAGCAGTTCATTTTATTTTATATCTGTGTAATAATTCCATAGTTTGGACATACCCCAGTTTGTTCAGCCATATACCTGTTGATGAATATTTGGGTTGTTTCCACTTTGGGGGGTCTTACAAATAAAGCTGCTATGAGCATTCATGTACATGGCTTTACATGGAAAAAAATGCTTTCATTTGTCTTGAGTAAATTCCTGGAATTAGAAGGGCTGCATCATAAGGTAGGTGTAAGTGTAGCATTTAGGAAATTGCCAGACTATTTTCCCGTATATCTTACTGTTTTGCATTTCCACCAGCAATGTATGAGAGTTTTACTTGCTCGGCACTCGTATCATTACTTGATATTGTTAGTATTTTTTATTTTAGCCATTCTAAGTGGTGTATGGTGGTGTTTCTTCATGCTTTAATTTGTATTATTTTCAAATGGCTAATGATGTTAAACATCTTTTCATGTTGTGTTCATTTCCAGTTGCTGCTGTACCAATTGCCACAAGCTTAGTGGCTTAAAGCAACACACTATTGTGGTTCTGAAGGGTCAGACGTCTGACATGGGTCTTGCTGGGCTAAAATCAGAGTGTTAGCAGGGCTGTGTTCCTTCTGGAAGCTGGAGGGGAGAATCCACTTTCTATTACTTTAATTTCCCAGCTTCTGGAGGCTGTCTTCTTTCTTTGGCATCTTCAAAGCCAAGCAGCATATCATCTTCAGATCTCTCTATGACTCTAACCTCCTCTTCTGTCTCCCTCTCCCACTTTAAAGAATGCTTGTGATTACATTGGATCTGCCCAGATAATTTAGGATAACATCTTTATTTTAAGGTCCAATGTTTAGCAATCTTAATTTCATCAGCAACCTTAATTCCCCTTTCCATGCAACGTAACATATTTATAGGCTCAGGGGGACATCTTTGGCAAGAGAAGGGGGTAGGAATTATTCTGCCCATCACACATGTGCTTATTTCCTCTTCAGTGTAGTGTTAGTTCAAATCTTTTGCCCATTTTTAAAATAAGTTGTTTGGTTTCCTACTGTTGAGTTTTGAGAGTTCTTTATGTATTCTGGGTATAAGTCCTTTGTCAGATATGTGATTTGAGAATATTTTCTCTCAGTAGGCAGCTTTTTTTTTATTTTTTTTTTTAAAGATTTTATTGGGGAATTGGCGGAGGGGAACAGCGTTGGGGAATCGGGGAAGGGGAACAGACAAGTTGCTGTCTTTTTGTTCTTCAGTTTAGTTGCGGAGGATGTTGCTTCACTGTTGGTATCGTCATTGCGCTCTTCCTGGATGAGGCAGATCGGTTGCTGGCCTCTGGATGTCGCTCACCGCGGCTATTGGCAGCTCACGCTTGGCTGCCAGCCGCTCACGCTGGCTGCGGGCCACTCACTGTAGCCTATGGCAGCCCACTGCAGCAGGGGCTGCAGCCCACACCATCACCGGGGCTTGCACAGCCCAGCTCCAGGTGGAGCTGTTGTTAGCTGTAGAGGGCAGTGTCACTGGCCCTCATACATGGGATCCGAACCGGGGCCGCTGGCATCCCAAAACCAGCGCTTAACCAATGCGCCACTCGGCCGGCCCAGTAGGCAGCTTTTTAAAAAAAAATTTTCAAAATCACTTAATGTTATCTTTCACAGAGCAAAAGCTTTTTTTTTAATTTTGATGAAGAACAGTCTACCTTTTTTTTGCTTTCATGGATTCTGCACTTAATGCCATGTCTAAGAACTCAGGTCACAAAGTTTTCGTCTATTGTTGTCTTCTATAACTGTTATAGTTTTACATTTTACCTTTACATCTATGGCCTATTTTTGGTTAATTTTTGTATAAGATATAAGGTTTATATCTAGGTTGAATTTTTATATAAGGATGCCCAATTTTTCCAGCCCCATTTGTTGGAAAGATAACCTTTCCTCCCTGGAATTAGCTTTAAAATGTCAAAAATTCATTGGCCAGTTCTGTGTGGACTCTATTCTGATCTCTTTACCAGACCACATTGTCTCGGTTGTTATGGCTTTAAAGTAAGTCTTAAAATCAGGGTGTTTGATCCCTTCAACCTTATCCTTGTTTTCAAATGTATTTTGGATATTCTATGCTAATTACTTTGCCTTTCCACATAAATTTTACAATCTGCTGTTCCATATATACAAAAAATCTTAATGGGATTTTTATTAAAATTATGTTAATATGGATAATTTAGAGAGAACTGACATCTTTAATAGATTGTTCAACCTATGAATACTTCATGTTTCTCAATTTATTTAGGTCTTCTTTGATTTCTTTTATTAGTCTTTATTAGTTTTAAGCCCACATGCCTTTTATGATTTAGTTAGGTTCATACTGCTTTCAAGTGACATAGTATTTTTAATTTCAGTTTTTGTGTGTTGCTAGTTTATCCTTGGCCACATAGTTTGCAAACTTGCCAAACTCACTTATTAGTTCTGTGAGTTTTTTAAATTTTCTACATAAATGATGGTGCTGTTTACAAATCAGGATGGTTTTACTTCTTCCTTTTCAATTTATAAACCACTTATTATTTTTATTGTATTACTACACTGGAAAGGATGTCAATACGATGTTGAACAGAAGTGGTGAAAATGATACCCTTATCTTATTCCCATTCTTATGGGGTAAAGCATTCAATTTCTCACTATAGAGTATGATGTTAGCTGAGGGTTTTTGTAGATGCTCTTTATTACCTTGAAGAAGTTCTCATCTGTTCTTAATTTGCTGAGAGTTATTAACATAAATGGATGTTAATTTTGTCAAATGCTTTTTCTGCCTCCATTGATATGATCTTGTGGTCTTTCTTAGGCTTTTGTGATGGATAACATTAGTTGATTTTCAAATAAAGAGCCAGCCTTGCATTCATGGAGTAAACTCCACTTGGTCATGGTGCATTATTCTTTGTATAGATTACTGAACTGGATTTGCTAGCATTTTGTTTGAGGTTTTTTTTACATCTATGTTCATGAAAGACAGTTGTATGTAGGGTCCTTTATGATATCTTTGGTTTTGAAATCAGTGTAATGTTGGCCTCATATAATGAGTTGGGAAGTGATCACTTCTCTTCTGTTTATTGGAAGAGATTGTATAGAATTGATGTTATTTCTTTAAATTCTTGTTAGCACTCACCAGTGAAATTCTCTGGGCCTGAAGATTTTTTATTTTGTACTTAATTTTTTTAACATATAGAATACAGTCATAGTAACCATTTAAATGTCTCTTCTGTGTTTTTATTGTTCTCTTCAATATGGGTTGTATTTTTTGTTTGTTTGTTTGTTTGCATGCCTGGTAATTTTTGACCTAACTCAGACATTGAAAATTTTATCTGGCTGGATACTAGGTATTTTTGTATTCCTATAAATGTTCTTGAGTTTTGTTCTGGAAGCAGTTAAGTTACTTAAAATCAATTTTAACTTTTTGGGCCTTAAAATTTGGTGGTCAGGACCACAGCCATGTTGTGCTAGTGCCTGCTAATGAGGGCAAGACACTTTTGGGTGCCCAGTGTCCCATGATATGGAGTTTTCCAGTCTGGCTGATAGGATTCAAGCCCTCTATGCATATCAGATACATCTTCATATAATTATTTTATATGGCTCTTTTCCTGGGCTCTGGTAGGCGCTTCACATGCTTGTACTAATTGTTTAGAATGAGGATGCAATGGATAGCTAAAGGGAACACTGAAATCTCCAGAGTTGTCTCTCTGTGTAGCCTTCTCTCTCTGGGTCATCTGTCCTTCAAACACCTTGATCTCCTTGGATCCTTGGACTCTTAGCTCTGACTCCTCAACTCAGGGACTCCTATGGGCTCTGAGCTCCCACTTCCTGAGCCTTGGCCTGGAAAGTGTTTCCAGGCAGTAAGCTGAAGCAATGTTAAGGCTTACCTACTTTGTTCCCTGACGCTCAAGGATCGCTGCCCTTCTTTACCTGGTATCCTGTGTTTTGAGAGCCGTGGTTTCATATATTTTTTCCTGACCTTTTGGTTGTTTCAAGCAGGAGAATAAGCCCGGACCCTGTTACTCCATCATGGCAGAAAGGAGAAATCTTGGTGCTGGGCTCTTAATTCAGGTGTGCGATTATGTAGTATTGGGCAGCTTTTACTCCTACTTTGAGGATATTCTTTAGCACTTCTGATTCCTCATCTCCCTACAGCCCTCATAACTAGTTGATTCCCAGAGATTAAATGAGTGCATTCCACTATTATTTTGGAATTTTCTTCCAGGTTGCTGACACCCATTTTGCAAGTTTGATACTCACTGTTTTAATGTCAGCACCTATGCAGGCAAAGATAATGGCAAGTTTACTGCCTCGGTGAGAGAGAACGTAAGACACAGTGATTGTGAGATGCATTCTGGTTTCATATATGTTAAACTGTGAAATCTGGTAGAATCAGTAAATATGGCTTTTTGACTCTCATGACAATAGGACTTTCTAACTGATTAGATTTAAGGATGAGGTCAAGGACGGCTCCAAAATTTTTGGTCTAAGCAACTGTATAGATGAAATTCCCTAACTGGGGTGAGGTGGGAAGCATCTTGTTGGGCCTGTCCAGTATACATCCTGCATGGTGCAATTACTGATAAACTGGTGTGTGTGTGAGTGTGTGTGTGTGTGTGTGTGTGTGTGTGTGTGTGTGTGTGTGTTTTGGGGAGGGGGGTTGTTATTGAAGGCCTCAAATGCTGAGTTTCACCTTATTTTATTGGATATATTTTAAGAGTAATAAAGTTGTCATGAAGATTAAAAATATACCATTAAAACCTCCTCAAGACTGGCAGACTATATTTATGTGTAGCCACATGTGTTAACAATGGCTCTTTCATTAAAAAAATAATAATGATAAGATTATCAGCCCCAAAGGCTTATAGCAAAGAGTCTTTAAAAACATGAACTTATTAACAGGTATAAAAATAAGATAATCTTTGATATCAGAATAGGAAATCCTATCGTTTAAAAACTTGTAATTATTATCACCTTTCTCTGATACAGCAATGAATCACACAGAAAAATCCACATATAACAAGATTAAAAACTGAATCTGAAATGTTCTACAGGAAGATGTACAATACACACACACACACACACACACACACACACACGGTGCCAAAAAAAATGTATACACATTTTAATAAAGGAAAAAAACTATTAAAATTGTAATAATATATACCAATAACAAAAGATGAGTACAAGTCACATTTGACTTCTGCAATTGCAAGAGGTGCTCAAAGTGGTTACCATCAGCATCCAGATACTTCTGATTATGGCGAACTACTGCTTGAGCAACGTTGATCAAAGTGTCCACTTGTATACATTTTTTGGCACCCTGGTGTGTGTGTGTGTATATATGTGTGTGTGTGTGTGTGTGTGTATGTATGTGTGTGTGTGTGTTGTGTGTGTGTAGATTTTTTTTTTTTGAGGAAATCTTTAAGGTATAATCCTTGAGATCAATTTTCTTGAAAAGGGGATTTGCAACCCATGTATTTGAAGTGACAGAATTCATGATTCCAATGAAAACTTTGCCCATTTAACAGAGAAAGACGTTACCTGATCTCTGAAGCAGGACTTTCAGAGCTGTTGACTAATAACCTGGAAATATATCTTGACCAAATATGGCATCATCCTTCTGTCAACAAAGCCAGACTAGATCAGGGCCAATGTACTGGATCATACAGCAGTGTGCCTTCGATCATGGGAAAGAGTATCCAGAGGGCATGCAGCACCGAGAGAGAACATAGAGCCACTCACCTCTCCAGCCATACCAACTGAATTCATCAGGGAGGGGCAGGTGATGAAACCAGACTGCTCACACATTCTTGGATGTCTTAAACATCTCTCTGTGTCCAATGCTATAGTAGATGCCAAATAGAAGAGTCCCCCAGCCCATCCTAATCATTGAGAATTTATTGTCAAATGAAACAATTATTAATACATGCAGAACTCAAAGACTGGCTTTTTATCACCATGCAGAAAATGAAATTAATTTTTTTCTTATCTTTCCTTTTGTAAAATTAAAAGCACCATACATTAAAGTACATTCTGAGATTTATCATAGGGTATTAATAGACAATATTTAAGAAAAAGTTTCCTTAATTAAACACATTGGGGACACACTGGGGTAAAGAGAGTGAAATGGGTTATTTTGGTTCTGGGCTTAAGAAACTAATTAATGTGCTTTTGTAATATCCATGAACAGGGTGTGTAGTATGTGGTATTTCTCCACACATTTTATCTTCGGTCTCTTTTTCAGATACCATCTTGTGGGGCTGGTGCTTTGTGTGTCTTGTTAGTTACTGAATCTCTCATACCTGGTATGGAACCTGACAGTAGAAGACTCTCAAAACTATTTATGGAATAAAGTAATGAATTTGTTGGGTGCCTGATGACCTGCCAGTTGTCTGTTAGCCCTTTAGAAAACCACAGAACGATAGGCCATGACTATCCTACCTCGGGTGCTGTGAGCTGCTGATGGTTCAAGTTTGCACCAGCCCGAGGGGCGCCATATTTATTTTTAACTAGGCAAGTGCACAGGGGCATCGGGAGACATTCCATTCTTGCCTGGCCTACTCGCTCCATCCTTCTCTCTTCCCTCAACAACTTGGAGGTTCCTCTCCATCTTCCTCAGGGAGCACACAAAGGTTACTGCGTCAGCCAAAAGCTTGGTCGATGTCCCAGCATGTGGAATGTGAGTCACTTCTCAGCAGAACAAGAGGGAGTCTGCCTGAGCAGTGTGTGGGTCAGGAGACCGCCGCTGAGCATTGCAGGGCCAAACAGAAAGCTTCCCTTTTACTTGCACTTTACTTGACCTGTGGATAAACAAAGACTTTCTATTTCTAGAAATCCCATTGTTTTAACTGCTTTGAGTTTCTTTTGTAAACTTAAACATCCATGTCTTTATGCAAGGCATTTAAAGCTCTGTGGACCCCATCTGAGCAGTCTTTGTTCCTTTTCTGTATTCCCCTTATGTGTGTTGTTCTTATATGCCACAAACTCTTAGCTATCTGAAATGCAGTCTTTCTTTAACGATGTAGGACATTGAAAACCGCTAGAAGGTGGTAGTGTGAGTAGCACATTCAATATTTTAGAGAACTTAATAAATGTAACCTTTTTAGGAAAGAAATTGAGAGCATATGATTCTCCTTTCTCCTTCAGCTGGCTATGTGCTAGGGACCCTGAGGCATTAGAAAATGTCATAAAAATAAAGTCTTTCAGTTCCTGTTTTTAAGAAAATTTGGAATAGAGGGGGGGAAATAATATTACACAATACTGTGTTCCAGGCTATTCATCTATATATCTATATCTATATCCATACCTATATCTCTTCTCAACCACGTTATGAGGTAAGTGTTGTTTTCCCTGTTTTACAGAGACACTAAGGATCAGAGAACTTAAGAAACTTCTGAGATTCATTTATTGAAATTAAATTCTCCCCAAGGCAAGATGATATAATGTTGAAGTTCAGAGAAATTGGCTACCTTTTGAGATTTTTTTAATTTAAACTTCTCCCAGTGATAGGATGATAATATATAATATTGGAAAGATATATGTGAAACAGAGAACCCCACAGAGCTTCTGAATATGCTAATGAGTTTTAAATACCTGCTTTCCCTCGATGTCTGGAAGGCCATTTTGTTCTTTGACCTTGGACTACTCATAATTCTCAGACGCTTCATTTCTTTTCATAAAATGGGGTGGTTGCATCCACTTTGCCTATATTACAAGTTTTGAGTGAAGGAATAAATAGTATAATTTAGATGAAAGTGAAACCCTTCAATGCATATAAATACAAGGTATTGTCACAAATGGAGTTTTAAGTAAGAATGCCTATGATGTCTTTGGGGTACATGTAATATACCTTCAAAAAAATTATTTTAAAGATTTTATTGGGAAGTTGGGGGAGGAGAACAGTATTGGGGAATTGGAGAAAGGGAACAGCCAGGTTGTCCTTCAGTCTCAGTTGTGGAGGGTGCAGCTAGCTCAGCTCCAAGTCCAGTTGCCATCTGGTTGCCCGTCAGCAGCTCGCAGCTGCTCAGCTCAAGGTGCCTTGTTCAATCTTAGTTGCAAGTGGGCATAGCCCACCATCTTATGCGGGAGTCGAACAGGCAACCTTGTTGTTAGGAGCACGTACTCTCACCAGCTGAGCCATCCTGCCACCTTTTGGCAGTTCAGCAGCAGCTCAACTCAGGCGCAGCTCAATGGCCCATGTGGGAATCGAACCAGTGATCCTGTTGCTCAGAGCTCGCACTCTTAACTAACTGAGCCACTTGGCAGACCCCAAAAAAAATTTTTAATGTGGGTTTTGGGACTGCTTCCAATGAATTTAAGCTCAATTTTCAAGTATAGTAAAAAGTAATCCATTTTTTTAATGATCTATAATTCAGCCAATTTGTTTTTCAAAACAGAAAGGATGTGCAGGGGAAATGTGAATAACCATTTTTGAGATATTCACTACATATAGTATTAGATACAGAGAATGTAAAGGATAGTGAAGAACTGGAAGCTATGATTTCTGCCCTAGAAGGGCTTAAAGAACATAAACAAATAAACATTCCCCTTATTCTTATTTGTCCTACTTACCCAGGGTAGTTACTTTGCTAGACAGAAATCCAAATTTTGATATAATAAAGTCATCCTTTAAACATTAGAATTTATTTTCCTTTTGTAATTTAACACAATTGCTCTAATCTAGAGAAATTGGACAATATAAGACCAGGATTGAAAATTAGAAATGAGAAATAACAAATCCATTTTTTCCATATATCAAAATTTTTATATTTTTTAAAAGGCCAGATCCTCCAGGAGTTACCTAGTGATCAGCTTTCTTGGTGTATTTTATTTTGAGAAAAGTAGAAATTTTGATTCCCAAATATTGGTGTTCACACCTCAAAAAATTAAAAAATGATTGTCATTTGGGGTGGGGGTGGGAGGGTGGGGTATGTATGTCAGTACCTTTATAGGAGGCAATGAATAATTTTTCTATCAAATTATGTGCTTTTTAAGACTTTGCTTTGTTTCTCTCTAGTGGATGACACTGTGGTTGCTATTCCCTATGGAAGCAGACATGTTCGCCTTATCTTAAAAGGACCTGATCACTTATGTAAGTAAGCTTAGTTGTTTTCCTTTGAGTATTGGGAATTTTAGTCATTATTATTTACTTTTTATTCCCAGAAGAGATTAGAATACAGAAGTACAAATCTTTCCACTCTATAATAATACGATATTTTGAGTGCTTCTGTTTATCTTTTGGTTGCCTGATGAGATAGCAGAAACTTCTGTGGTAATTATCTTTAACCACAGTTATCTTGAAAACTACAAAATAGATGCTCCCCATAGGTTGGTCATGAGTTAAGCACATGTTTTTGCTTTTGTGAAGGTATTTTCTCATTCTCTCTCTTCTTCCTTTCCGATCAATCTCAGTCTTTTCCTTGCCTCGCCTCTCATTTTTTTCTTTCTCCTTCCATCATTCCCTCCCTCTCCTTTCTTCTTTTTTTTTTTATTCTTCCCACTCTCATGTTTCATGACTTTATCAATTCAGAGGAACATAGAAACACCAAACAACCTTAACCCTGTGGCATTTAAGTAAAGCCATTGTGGTATAATTAAGCATTTCATGTATTAGAGACAATCTAAGGTCTGAGTATCTTCAAGATAGCTGTTGGGATTCAGGACTACTAAGGAGTGATCATAACACAAAGATCTAATGATAGCAGTCCCCACCAGGGCTTGTACAAGAACGATCTTCAGTCATGCCAAGCCAGTAGCATACAATCATATCTTTTCTTAAAATACCATTTAGGGCCGGCCGAGTGGCACGGTGGTTAAGCGCTGACTTGGGAAGCCAGCGGCCCCGGTTCGGGTCCCACATATGAGGGCCAGCGACACTGCCCTCAAAAAAATAAAATAAAATAAAATACCATTTAGTACTGCTTATATGTAAACCTAGAAATTATGGCGTATGATTCAGGGAGGAAGATGGAGAGGATACGCTAGAATTTTCTGCAAAATTCTGTTTCCCTGAAAGATTTCACTTTAGTTGATCCCTTGAGCATTTCTGATCTCCTCCACTGTGATTTTTCCTGGGTTCCTACAAAGCCATCTATCATCTTATCTTTCTTCCCTCCCATACACATGCCTAAAATACCAACTTAGGTAGCAAGCACTACCTTTTGGCAATTGGATTATGACTAAAATCATTCCAGAAAGACAAACAAGAGGAAGACCAACTGGAGCCTATGAAAGTTCCGATAGCCTATTGTAATCTTTCTTAAAATAAAAATAAGTACATTTCAGTAAATACATTCACTAAAAGAATAAATAAGGTACAGTTCAGGCAAAGTCAAAAGATGGTAATAAGACACTTTATGTGAATCCAAATTCTTTTCTAGCCCTGAACCACCCCCAAAAATATAGTGTTCACATGTCAAAGGATAATATATGTGTGCACACTATTACCATTCAAATTATTTGTTTTTCCCTTAAGATCTGGACAGAGGTAACTGCTGGTGTAACAACCCCACTCAAAAACAGTATTTTTATGAGGAGTGACACCCTAAAATAAAACATCCAGACCAAGTCCATCACCAAGTTGGGGATTGACTCCTCACTACAGAAGAAGAAACCAAAGGAATATAAATATAAGAATGTCCATAAGAGGAAAATTCATTTTTATAAATGCATTAGCCTCCCAGATTTGATAGGTAAAGCTCCAAATGATAATCATAGATGATGAAAAGCAAAATGGAATCAGCTTTTTTATCCCCAAGCACATACTGCTGATAACATTTGTATAACTCAGGAAGTTTTTGTTTTGTTTTTGTATTTGGAATATAATTCAAAATGAATGTGTGAATAAGTGATGCCCTGTTTCTCTTGCAACACTTTTGCGCTTCACTCCCAGCAGGTGGCCCAATATGGAACCAACCTTAAATATTTAGGGCCAAACTAGAATAAGACTAGATAGTCCAGCCCAGCCCCAGCTCATCTTTAATCAGAAGTGTCTTCAGAAGGGAGGCCTGGTGATAAAATTAAATCAGATGCTCAAGTTAGGCTTAGACCTCCAGGATTTTTCCAAAACTAAGTTAGCTTATATCCTGGAGATATTTCCATAAGTTAGTGCAAATATATGCAAGGCAGCTGGAAGAATGAAGGCGGGCGGAAGACAATGCTGTTGCTTTCCGCTAATGATAGCAGCTATGGTTTCCCCTCTCAAATATTTCCTTGGTGTTCCTTGTTCTTTTGAGGTCCTCTCTACTCTAGGGCTGGGGAGGGAAGCCTGAGCTACTCCCAAAGAAGGGTTACACAGACTTTATCTGAGGGTCATGGGCATTTAATTGGACACCAACATTCTCCACCTGCTGGTATTCCTTGTGGTAGAGAACTTGTTAAACAACATCTAGAATAATTTAGTACAAATACCTTAAAATTTTCCTTCACCCCAGAATCTCAATCTGTAAACATGTAAGATGGGAGTCATTCTGACCAAATGTAGGGTAGAGAGTTTCACCTAGGCACCCCATCATTCTTATAAAGAATTGCCAAAACCAAAGGTTCTTGAAAACCACTGTTAGACTTAGCCTATCTACCTTCCTTTATGCAGTAGGCAGTCATTCTAAGTCACCTCTCAATCACATGAGAATTTAACCTGTTCTGAAATATATATCATAATTACCGTTGTCCCCAGCATGCTCTGATTTCCTACAACCAAAGATGCTTCTTAGGCTTTGTCATTGGCCAAATTCAAAATGGAGTGTTCCAGGAATCAAGAAGTTCTTCTCTCTGTCTTAAGCTCTTATGAAACATCATATATGTACACAATACTGAATGACATCCCCCTCAAAAAAATTTTTTTAAAAGAAAACTAAAAAGGGCAGTTAGTTAGTTCCCTATCCTTAAGTCACTATACTTTGTTCATTTTGAGCAATAGTACACATATAGTAAGTAACAAGAAAGAATAAATAAATACAAGATTATGCATGAATATAAAGTTACACAGGTACTGAGGGAACTCAGAGATGCACCCTGGATCACATAGAGCAAAAAGAAAGGTATAGGGTATTCTAGACCATATTCTAGGCCATAAAGACTAAAATCAATAAATCATGTATGGGAGGTGGCTTACTCAAAGGAATAGGATTATGGTAAAGTCAAGTGCCAAAGGAGGAAACTAAAGATTTTTTGACAGGGAGTCTTGAATGTTTGGGTAATGGGTTTTGAAATAATTTCATTTGCAGCATAAACGCCTATGTGATCCAGAGTCCCTATATATTTTTTTATATCAAAGTTTTAATTGTGTCAGCTATGTAAAAAATGATACTTCACCCTTACATCGTTCTACACTGTGTTCCATGCAGTGTACTTGCCTATGGTCTGCTGTAACCCTGGGAACATCTTTCTCTCTTCATGTGTTTGATTATATAGATTTGGAAAGCAAAAACCTCCAGGGAGCTAAAGGTGAAAGCAGTCTCAACTCTACAGGCAACTTTCTTGTGGACAACTCTACTGTGAACTTCCAGAAATTTCCAGACAAAGAGGTATTGAAAATGGCTGGACCACTCACAGCAGATTTCATTGTCAAGGTAAGCCCATTTTGGTACCTAGTTTACAAGCCACCTCAAAATTGATGGTATTTATAATCTTCCGACGAGAGAGAGAGGGAGATAAAAACCTATGTTTAGGTTTTAACTTACATTTGGAAAGCCTATGATCCAGGAGATGTTTAACTGAAGGATGTTGAGCTACGTCCTGGACTTCACAAGAATGTGATGTTTTTAAGTTCTAGGAAAACCCTGGTGTGTGTGTGTGTGTGTGTGTGTGTGTGTGTGTGTGTGTGTGTATGTGTGAATGCATGTGTGTGTGTAATTTAATAAAAAGATCCCACTCACAAGGCCAACATATCATTAGTGGGGATATAAACTGTTTTTAAAACAGGTTATGATCCAGTCATTGACTCATATAAGATGTCCTCAGTCAAAGAAAAAGACAAACTAATGATCCATGGACGTGGTCATGCTTCCTTCCAATTGCAAGTTCTGTTTTTCTCTTGTACTGGCAACAAGACTAAGTTGTTTCCTTCTATCAGAGCTTCCCTACTCTTCAAGGTAATAGAAAACACATTGCTGGAAGCAGCATACACATTCTGTAGGAAAAATGTACACTCTAGAAGAACATTTGGGAATCACAATAAAATAAAACATATTTTTTTCCTTCAGTAGGTCAGAAGGACCTGAAGGATTTCAGCTGTAAAGCTGTAAAACTTGTAATATGTCCAGGACTCCATAAATTTTTCATCATAGGACCTGGAGCCAGAGGACATTTGATTTAAGCTAAGGCTTGATGACCCCATGGCAGCTGGAAGTAAGAATGCATATAGGAAAATGTGATAGGCAGTGAGGTTGGATGGAAGAAGGGTTCCAGAGTACTGTTCTTTGTCTCCGTCTGCATGGTAGCTCTTTTTAATCCAGTCCACCTGCCAGCCACATGAACATGTGCTCAAGAAGCTCATAAACCATCAGAGATAGCTCTCAATAGAAATGACTCTGTAGGTAGTTAAGTAATTTCAATCAAACAATCAAATACAGGCATACCTCAGAGATATTGCAATGTCAATTCCGGACCACCGCAATAAAATGAGTCACAATAAAGCAAGCCATAATCCTTTTGCTGGTGGAGGGTCTTGCCTTCAGTTTGTAACACAATATCAGTGAAGCATAATAAAGCAAAGTGCAATTAAAACGAGATATGCCTGTGTAGTAAAACATTGAGTGATGTCTTTATATCTTGAAGCCCTTTTTGTACTGTTGAATAAACCATTTATGCTCATTTCCCTAGTGGCCTTGCAAGCGTTAATGCACATACTGAAAATATAGAATTGGAGTCAAGTAATATTATTCACATTTAAATGCTTCTCAGCATTGTTGACTGCATTTCATATATCCAGCTGCCTTCTACGCATCACTATTTGGATGTCCCACAGACAATGAGCTCAACATGTCCAAAACTGGATTTGTCTATCCCCAGACACCTACTTTATCTTCTTTATTTCTTATCTTGTGGAATAATACACTGTTTACCCAGCCGAGTCAGAAAACTTTGATTCACACCAATTTCCTCTTCTGCTATATACCCCTAGTTAGACACTGAACTTTGTCAGTTCTGCCTCTGTCATCTTTCATGACTATTCTTTCTTCTCCATCTTTTCTGCCACTATCGTAGTTGTAGACCTTTGTATTTCTCACCTGAAGTAATATTGGACTGTGAACTAGTTTCCCAGCCTCTGATCCACTGCCCACGTTGCCTTCAGAGGGAGTTTTCTACAACCCCTAACTCTTCCCTTCATAATCCTGCATTGTTCCTCACTTCATTCATTGCTTTGGTGTGAAAATGCAAATCCATAGCATAGCATGTATTACCCTGAATAATTTGGATTCTGTCTACCCTTCCAACCTCACCTTTGACTTTTCCCCTCCTCATTTATCCAATTGAATAGCTCACAGGTCCCCCAACATCTTGAACTCTCCTAAATGATTACCTCTGAATAATGCTGTGCCCTCTGTCTGCAGTGCTCTTACCTTTTCTTCTTCCATTCAATTCACTAACTTGTAATTGTTCTTCAGGATTTTCTCTTCCCAGAAGCATTCTGTGACTCAACCCAAAAGTCCTGTTTACATTATATCTTCATACTTGTGTTCCTTGAGGGCTGGGACAGAATCCTATTTGTCCTCTATCTCCATATAAAAACACAATGAACAATAGCAAGAGCTGGATGAATGAAGGACGTTAGCCACATGGCAATTGCTGAACTGGGACAGATGCTGATGTCTTCATTTTGCCTGCAACAAAACTGAGCCTTAGGAAAGTTGAGTATTGTGCCCAAGCTCACCCTGATGACAAACCAGGACTAAAAATCACATCTCTTTACTTCTGGCCCAGAACTTTTTTCAGTATTCTGTGTTGTTTCTAAGAGTATTTCTTTTCTTCTACATGTAAAGACACATATTTCAGAAAAACAAATGGACTTTAAGAAGTTTTTGATACTCTCCTAGATGTCGACGATCTGTAAATACTTTCATTCAGAAACAAACTAAGCTGCTATCATTTTAGTGATTTTTGCATTATATTTATATATCCTGTTTGGTGGTTTAGTATCAGGTTGCAAATGAGAGGAAGTGAAGATTTCATTAGAAAATTTCAGGATTGAATAAATGTGAAGTTATTCTAAAATAGATTATAGAATTTAAAAAATCAGTTTATTCAAACTTGAAAATGAGTCAGATACTTTAAGAAGATACAGAAAAAAAAAGATAATTACCCTTTTTCTCAGTGATTCATAATGAAGCCATTGTTTTTTTTCCCCATTTTCTGCAGGAAATAGCTGGAAATGAAAGATTGCCATTTGATTTTTTTATCATCTTTCATGATTTAGGTGCTTAGAAATTATAAACATAAGTTGTAATTCAGTTTTTAGTATCTTTCAAAGTGTAGCCTCTTTGGCATCTTATATTAATGTAAGCAATGACTTCCCTTTTGAATGGGACATGCAGCATTAAAATGGAAATGATTATTTATCAATAATCATTGACAAATGGAATTTTGAAGATAATAACCATTGTTTTCATGGAATTTTATTGCCAAAATATTTTTTTTCTTAATTTAAAAGGAAAAGACATTTTTTGCATGAAAGGAATTTTTTTTTTTCAGAGTGAGAATCGTCATATGTTGCTATTGGTTCCAAAATTATGTTTTGGAATCGCCTTGAAAGTTTAAATCCAGACTAAATTTTTATCTTGCTTCCTAGAGGAGCATGTCTTCCAAAAATGTAAACTTCCTCCATTGGCTGTACAAACATTTTTGGCAATGCTAGTGCAGAGTGGTAGAAAGAATAAGTTCTCTAGAGTTTGGCATTTTCTCTTACGTACTGGGTGTGTGATCTTCAGTATGTCGTTTTACCTCCTTGAGCCTGTTTACTCATTTGAAAAAATAGTGATAAAATACCCTACTATGGAGTCTTTGTGAGGAATTGAATGAAATAGTATATATAAAAGCTACAGAACCAAATGACTTCTTTTCCATCTCTTTGAAATGCTTTAACTTGTCCCAGTGCTCTTCTTATCCCAAGAACAGAAAGCTGCTTCGATAACAGAAGATGGTTCGAGGCTTGTCAGTTTTTAAGTGGTATACCCAGGAACAGTTTGGCAGGTGTAGCTATTAAATGGAGATGAAAACAGATGGGCTGTGACATCTGTCATCACGTTGTTAGGGACAGTTGGCAGTTGGCTGGGTCACTGGTTGGCTTAGTATCCCCTTCCTCCAACCATGCCACGTGCATCTTTTCTGAAGCTGCAGACCCAAGGAAAGATAATGACTTTCCCAGACAGAAGAGGGTCTTTTTCAGTCATAGTCCATTCTTTATTAGAACTTCCAACTTAGCTCTACATTGTGTATGTCAAACATTCTTAAGAGGAAGGAAACTATAGGAAACAAAAGAAGCATGTAATAAATAGTGATTCTTTTTCCTACCCAATTTTGACAGGTAGCAATTCTCCAGTAAATATGCTCTTTTATGCTGATAGATTCCAAGAGCTTAGAACTGAGCTCATTACAATACACTGAATTTCCCATTGAGTTTCCCATGTGGGGGTAGAAGAAACTTTCCTCTACCATCCTAGGTTCTTTGGACTGGTCTGATAATTGAATCTACATGAGGCAGATTAGATGAACATGAGAAAATAACCAAATTTAACTATATACATACATCTGGGAACCTCACATACATAAGATAGTCAGAGACCTCACCTACATGAAGGGTTCAGAGACAGGAAATTAAAATGAAGTATACATGGCAGTCTGGGCTACCGATGAGATAAAGCTCCCTGGGTCTTCAGCGGGGAGGAGGGTCACTACAGGGTGATAGGAAAAGCAGATGTTCAGTAACTCGTAGTTTACCCTGCCATATAGACAGGTCAGAAAAGTTATCTCTGAGAATCTCTTATTATGGACATGACCCCTAAATTAATTTCTTTTAGGTAGTTGTAGGAGTGGCACAGGGGTTCCCCTTGAGTCTGCAGGGTCTCAGTTGCCTTTAGTGTAGAATAATCTGCATACCACAGAGGAACATCTTGGGGTGACTCTTGCACCCCTACACCCATGTTGTTTTACCAGTCGCACAGCTAGGTTTAAGATTCAGAATCAGGGAACCAACTTTGAGAGTGGCAGGCCTTTTTCCAATCATAGCCCCACTGGTTTCACTCTGATCATTTGTTTTCTGCCCTCCTTCTCCATCTGACACTGAGCTCATCCTTCCAGTAGATTCAGGTCTGCTCCGCCTCTCAGCGTTTGCTTCCTGACACATCTCTTCCACCTCTTTGTTCCTTGGCCAACCTTACATCTGTTGTTACCAGAGAGGCATCTCTAATCTCAAGGGCTGTGGGCAGTGAATCCATAACCAACATCTCTCATGCAACACTGAGTCAGGGGCCTATGGGCTGAACTGCTGTAGCTCCCAATACTGAGGCCTGGAATTCTTGGAGGACTAGAAAGTTCTATAAGAGGCATACAAGTAAAGATGGGGCCGGCCGAGAGGCGCGGTGGTTAAGCGCTGGCTTGGGAAGCCAGCGGCCCCGGTTCGGGTCCCACATATGAGGGCCAGTGACACTGCCCTCAAGAAAAAAAAAAAAGTAAAGCTGGGTACTAACAATTTTTTATCATTATTTCTACTGAATAATCCATAATCTTAGTCAGTGTTGTCTACTGTTAAAATTATCAGGTATTTGAAACAGTGGAATGATTGAATTTATGTTTCATTCCAATAATAACTATCATTTTTATAAGCCCTTTCCACTCTACTGTACCACTATACTATCAAAGGAGGGTGGGAAGTACTGCTGGGCAAGGGTTGTGTTGTAACAGTGCTGCTTCTTTTCATGAATTATAGCAACATTTCATCAACATTATCCATTTTTCAATAAGAAGTGATCCATAACATGTTCAATAAAACTGGCAGATATATATAAAAAGATGATAATTATGCTAAGAATTTGTCACAAATAATAGTTTGTGATTCTAAAATGTTTGAAAGGACCATGATCATTATATAATTCATTTGTTCATTCATACATTCATTTATTCAGAAATTGTCTAGACACCTACGATGTGCTAAACATTATAGATGATGCTGAAGAGCGTGGTGAGCAAGATAAATGGCACCTGCCTTCATGGAGTTTATAGAATATGAATGATAAAGGCAACAAAGTAATAATTATATCAATATTAAGCATTTGTAAATACTTAAGTGCTAGAAAAGAGAGTTTATTCTTGTTGCGTATTTTGAAAGCCCCAAAAAAGCATTTTAAAGTATTATTTTATAGTTTCTTGAGGATTCTCTATCACCATCAACCATCAGAACAGCCTAAAATTGAATATAGGAGACTGAGACATTTAATAAGTAGATCCACCTTTTTTCCATTTTATCCCCTTCCTAGCAAGCATATTGATTTATTTCTACCATTCTCAAGCTCTCCCAAGCTGACATCCCTGGCTACCCACTGAGAGCAGTGTGACCAAGTCAAATACCATTGTGGGTCCAGCTTAGAGGCTCAAAGGAGCAGGGCTGCCCACAGCTTCCGTTTTTTCCCCTCTCCTCAGGCCAGAGCAGTGACTCAACTGCAACCAAGGTGGGTAGGGGGACCCCTGACTGCCAGCCCCTTCTTCCAGCCTCTCTGGGGGAGAGGGGAGTTTCTACAACATCAGGGAGAGAAAGGAAGTTAGTTAGGGACCACCCCAAGGCTCACAAATTACCTATTCTGAACTGAGAAGCAAAATGGCATTTCATCGTGCTCTGTCTGGAAGAGACCTTGTGTACTTGATGACTTTCATGTGCTTGAAATTTCTCCTTGACCCCTTTAATTTTACAGGGACTTAAAGCTCAACCATTGCTCACCTACACATTTGTACTGCCCTGCAGCTGTCTTATGACAGTGCGATCAATGGCTATGGAAAGTGAGCAGTGAGAAGTTATTATATTGAATTAGAAACACTGAATCATTGTAATTACAGGAAGAAAAGCTTGGTTCAGAGCATTCTTTTTCCTTATTAACTTAAGGAGGTCAAAATTACATATGCCAGATGTATTTAGCTCCCTAAAAGAAAACTCTAATGCATCAAATGGAAGCTTTCAGCATACTCTTGAGAAATAGGACCACCTAATTTTAAGGAGTTCGGATTTGTGAAGCTCCAGAGCTAATGGTAACAATGGTACCAGCAGCCCAGAATTAATAAAACCAGAATAAAGGAACACAGTGGCTCATCTGTGTAAATAACAATTAGGCCATCAAAGTTAGATGTCAGGTTAGCCTCTTCTTTTTATCTTAAACATTGTTTTTTTTCTACTTCAAAATGAAAAACTATGAAGATACTGAAAGAGAGGTAAAGGATATCACTAAAGATAAATGACTGTATCTTCACAAACTAACAAAGGTTTCTTGGCATCATGAAAAGAATAGCAGCTTTGGAGCCAGGCACACCTATATGCAAATCCCAGCTCTGTTACAGCTGTGTGGTCTTGAGCAAGGTATTCAACCGCTCTGAGCCTCATTTCTCTCATAATGCAAATGTGGAAGATGATACAGAGTAGTGTTAAGATTAGATTTCATATAAATAAACTGCACCCTGGACAAAGAAGGAATGTAATAAGTGCTGATGGCTATGGTAGTTGATGCTGTTGTTATGAAAGGAAGAGGGTGATGATAGGGAAGGGAGAAGCAGGAATGCTGTCAGTGTGAAGGAATCAGACAGGATTATGTGGTCAGAGATTTGGCTACATCAGGATTGGTTTTATCTATTTGAAATAACTACGTCCCAGTTCATTTCCAATCTCTTTTTAAATCTAGACATACAGTCTCAGCATTTATAGTCATTATACATCATTGTCATTGGACTCATTAAGAACAATATTCTTTCTGCTTGTTTTCTTTCCTTCAACGTGGTATTTACTAACCATCCCCTCTCAGGGCATGAGGTGCTTTTATTGGTAACATCCAGGGATCTGAAAAAAGAACCTGCTCCATCTTTTTGCCCCTTTAACCAGACCAAAAGATAAGCCCAGACCCTACCCAGATATTCTAGAACAAAGTTTGTCCAAGAATTTTGATGGTATATCCTCCTCATTTTGATTCAACCCCTTCCCCTTTCCCAGGACTTAGTTTAATGTATACCATCCCAAAAGGGACCCCTAACAAAACAATTCATCACTCTGGATCTAAACAAATTTTCTGGCCTTTTTTATTTTTTCATGGAGCTAGTGTTCAAATGACAGCCTACTTCTAATAGCTTTCCAGCATGGTGACTACACATCCCAAGAGAGCTGTAGACTTTTGTGAGCTAAAGTTTAAAAAAAGAAAAAAAAAAAACTTTCCAAAGAATGTGATTAATACCACATCCCTAAGCAAGCAATTAGATATCCTGTATCTGACACATAGGACTGAAAAATATTAATCTGTAGGCCATGCCCCTTTTGGGGAAGACACTATATTACTTCAGCTGTTTTTTGCTTTAAAGTAGGGCATTGTATCACTGTTTATTCTGATTAGAGAAGATCTGGATGCGCCATGGGTCAGAATCCCGGCATAATATGAGATATTCTGTAGCTTTTCTCTTCTTCTTCTTTCTCCTTCCCGGCTCTTCCAGATTTTATGAGGAATGGTCCCGTATTCTCACCCCAACTCCAAACACTAATCTAGGAGTTAGGACCTGTTTCTTCACTGCTATCCTCTGCATCCTAGGTGTTTCATCCAGTTGTCAAAGTCAGTAGCAGAAAAATAAGGCTATCTTTTTAAAAACCTGAAGGTCAAATCTATCCATTTATCCTAGATAAAGGGCAGTTGGGAGAGTGATGAGGCTTGAAATCATTAACGAAGAATTTAGCCACGCGCTTCAGCTGACTGACACTTTTCTCTCATTCCTGAAATGGAGTTGGAGTAAAAGGCTTCCTCTCAGATGTCCATGGAACTCCCTTTAGTATAATAAATTGCCCAAGCCTTTCCCTCGCCCAACTGTCTAAATGTTGTATCGCATGTCATTCTGTCTTCATGAAATCAAGGCATTGTTCCCATTGGGCACTTTTTCCTTTTCTTTCAGTTTGAGTATGTTTTCTCAACCTGGTACTTTTAAGAACCATTAAAGAATTATTGCCTCACATCCCCTCTTTTAAAAAAACAAAGGAGTTGTAATTTCCATAAGCACATGTTTTATTTGACGTATTTGCTTTCATACTGTAAGTTGGTGTTTTTCAAAATTTTGTTCTTGGATATCTACATTTGAATTGCCTGAATCTCTGGGCTTGAGCCCAGGAATTTGCATTTTCACAAGCTTCCAATTGGTAACTTTGCACATTAAAATATATAAATCACCAAGTTGTCAGGAAACTCCATATATGTTTCTGAATGGGTAGAGCTACTTAATTCTTTAACTCTTATTTTTCTTAACCAAAGACAGTAGCTTTCATTCCTGTAGCATATGGCATTTATAATTTCTTAGAAGACATTCTCCATTTCTGATCCTACATTTAAAAATCCACATAATTTTACCCATTCTATCAGAGAGGTTGGAAATAAAAGAGGGTAAGGGACTAAGTGGCTTGGGATGAGATCCAACTGGAATCGCTAGTTGAGGCATTGCTATCCCTTGTTCTTTGGCAACAGAATGGGGAATGTGATGATAGTGATAGAATATACTCGTGCAAGAACCATTCGCTGGTTAAATGGTAAGATAGGCTGTTGCCTATTCTCTCCCAAAGCAGTCCTTCACACAACCTAAGACCGTCAGTATTATCACACATCCTTGTCCAAAGTTACCAGGGACCCAGAAAGCCCTTCCCTGTCACACTAGTTCCTCTATTTGCTGTTGTCTCCTGCAGATCCGCAACTCGGGGCCCGCTAACAGTACAGTCCAGTTCATCTTCTATCAGCCCATCATCCACCGATGGAGGGAGACGGATTTCTTTCCTTGCTCAGCAACCTGTGGAGGAGGTAATGGTGTTCACTTAGCCTAGGAACTGTTGTCTTCTATGAGGCAAGACTAGGCTATTCTAAGAGTAGAGTTACTTCTGCATGGAAGAAATCGAGTTCTGTGATGGATCAGATCCTTTCCTCTGACTGGGGCCAAATCCTGAAGTCCTCCTGTAAGGCAGATAACTCAGTCTAGATGCTCCATAGATATGTCTGTCTATAGAGTCCCATTAGAGGAAACAGTCTTTCTTCCTTTCCTTGATTCCATGAAAGGCCATTGCAAGAAATATCATAGCTTGGCAATACCGTGGTCTTGAGGCTACTCTGTTCATTTGAAAATAAACCATGCCTCTGGTTGAGGTGAACTTATTTATTCAGGAATCAAGTGAAGAGTATTTGTCAAGCCTACTACCTAGTATGATGTTTCCAAAAAGAATGAGAGAATAATTTAATTAAAGAAAGTATATTACCAGGAAAAACACCACTGCACTGTAGACTCGGACTCAGTTATTTTTCAGCTTTACCCAATCATCCATGCAGTCAAAGGAATACCACTTGCCTTATTTATTCATTAAAACACATCTCTCTTGAAAAGGCACCAAATGATTTTCTCTCTCTGCTCCATCATCTCTATAACATGGACAGCATTTTGTGCCTTCAGAAAAGGTTCCCCCGCCCCCATTTTCTGCTCTTCATAATTTTTAAAGTTACATAATAATTCTTTGGAATTATTTCATAATTTATTTAGCTATATCCTTATAGAAGATCATTTATTTGATTTAAACTCTATTATAATGTAATGAATAATTTAATACCGAAGTATTTTTTTTCCTTTGAAATTATTTCCTTGAAATAAATTCTCAAGAGTGAGTTTCAAAATTTTTGTGGCTATTGGCATATATTACCAAAATTCTTTCCAGAGGGTAATAAGCAGTCTATGAATATTTCAGTTTTATTTCTAACTGAGCCAGTATTTGTGGATTATCATTTTTTTAAGTTTTGGTAACTTAATGGATATAAAATTGTCTGTGTGTTCCTTTTTAAATGAGCATATCAAGCAAATTCTAGCTCCAACTCCCTGGAAGCCTATTAATTGGCTGCTTTAAGTACCTAATCCACACAGGTATCACTAGATTATTTTGACAAGAGAAAAGAAGGATGTTACCTCAAAATGAAGAAAACTGATTATCCATTAATTTTTCTAAAACAGTTAAGAACATGTGATATAATTCATCTTCAGCTGTCATCTGTGTCTACGTAATATAAACAAACCACTCAAAATGAGGTTCTATAGAGCAATATTAGATTTTAGCTTAAAAGCAGTTAGTCAAAACTACATCAAGTGCTTTTACTTAGTTATTAAATAACTATTAACTCAACATTTTAAGAATTTCAATAAAATAGTGTTTCCAGTTGCTCTGTGCTGAATAGAAAATCACTGTTTAAAAATAAACTGCCAATTATGTTGGTGTTTCATGAGAATGTGTTATTTTGATTCACTATTAATGACTAGCCCACAAAGTGGTCTCAAAGGAAAAAAATCAGAGGAAATAATTTTTTCTTCTTTTCTTTGTAGATGAACACCAGGTTTTGTGAGAAGTACCAATTCAATAATAGGCCAGTTTCATGCAGAGCTGCTGTTAGAGTACAATTTCTGTAACCTTAATAATGCCTTGCTATATAATAAGATAATGTTAGATTCGTATATATCTCACCCCTTTGGACATATTTTCTTCACATCTAAGGGAAGACGTAGAACCATCAGGGGTTTTCAAATGTTTTGAGTCATCAAACCCCTTCTTCAAAGGAAGTCTTTTTTGGAAGCACAGATAAAAGGAATATGTACTGCTCAGAGTGAAATGTGAGGGATATGAAAACCAGCCTTCCTTCTACTTTAGGGACTACAGTTTAAAAACTACTTAAGAATAGATCTCTAAATTCCCTTTTATGTTTCTGATTCTAGATTCAACTGGTTGACCATTTTGCTAAGTGAAAAGAATTGCTACTCCAAATTCCTTGTGAAACTTTATCTGAAAACATAATCATCTGACCATTTTGGTCATTTATTTAATTTTTGTTCTAACCTCTCATTTCACATGCTCTAGAATAGCTTCAAATCAACATTTTAAGCTGACAAATTATGATTTTAAAAAAATCATAATCTCAGATTTATAATTTACTTAGTGCTTGTGCCCATATTTTACTACATGATAAATTCCTTGAGTAGAAATTGTTTTATGGAAAATTACAAAATGATGAGTTTGTCATAAACTTATTGGCTTTTGAGTATAATGTAGCTGAAAAATAAAGCTATATGTACTTGCATAAAATATCATTTTGCTTTTTGATTTTCTTATAAAACAAAAAGTTAAATGGAACATGTGTTCTTACCTATAACTTTTCATGCTTTTCATCTTTACAGTAAAATTGTTAAAAGTTCTCTTTTTAGATCTTTAATGAACAATTAATTTTTGTGGGTGGTCTGAGAACCCAGCCTCAAGAGCTGGGAAATCTGGTTTATAAACTTCTGATTTCCTCAAGTCTTTTGTGAGACTTTTAAGCACTCTAAATCTGACTGTCTGACATGTATTTGGCAAAAACAATATTCAACCACCTGCCAGGGAGAATATATTTTGGATTTAGTTAGGGCTAGAATGATACAAAAAAACTATTTTTTTAAAAAAAATTATGTACATTTATTTTTTACCCCAAGAATGTTAGTCCTCATCAGCACACCACCAGAAATCCACAGGACGATAAAGAGGCAGGTTAAAAACAAAGGTGAAACACATTATAAATAGAATTAAATATTACTCAGCAACACGATTTTTTTTTAAAGAGGATCCTTTAAACAGGGGAAATTTGTGCATGGAAACTAAGACATATTGCCTAGAAACTTAGAGAAATGACAGAGTATTCGAGGTGAAGCAAAAATTGCATAATAGGAGGTATTTTTTTAGTTCATTAGGAAAACTTGGGGTTCATAATGGCTACTGTTAAGGCCTTAATGATCCATTTCCTCAGTTTAACCCATTCAGGTTGAATTTAGGGAAAAACAATGTCAGGGAGCTGGCAGGACCTGATCCTGCACTAGAGTCCATTGTCCACCCATTGACCAAGAGAAGCAGTGTTGGGGTTTATTTATTTGGGAGTTTTTCCTCCCTGGTGACCCAGGTATAAGGCAGCCAATTTTGCATCCTTGTATGAGGTGGCCGGTAAATAAATACCAATGATCTCTTTTGGATATACAGAATCTGTATTACACGTTTAAATTGTACAGAACAAATTAATAAGAATAGTTCTTGCAACAGAGTCTTATCATCTAGATATGCCCTTATGTAGTTCAAGCCCTGTGGTATGATGTAATTATTACAATTTGAGTGGGAAAACACAGCATTTGAGACATGCAAAAATTAATGAGCCTTCCGTTTATCTGTCTTTTGTCCTGGAAATGAATGGCACTTGGGGAAGAATTTCCTTAATGTGAGATAGCCAAAAAGCATAAAGAAACATATTACCTTGATATGTGTGGTTCAACTCGCCTATATGGTTTGATACTCAGGTTACCAGCTGACCTCTGCGGAGTGTTACGATCTGCGGAGTAATCGTGTGGTTGCGGATCAATACTGCCACTATTACCCGGAGAACATCAAACCCAAGCCCAAACTCCAGGAGTGCAACTTGGATCCTTGTCCAGCCAGGTCAGTCAAATTGACTGGTTCATATACTATACTAACTCCAAATAAGCTTCTTAAATTAAAATGTTTTAAATTAAAAATAAATAAATGTTGTGGTCCAGTGTCCATTCCTAATCATGTGTTGTTAGGGCCCACGTCCCTTGTTCTTGCTGTTGTAGGATGCCATCCCAGGGTCTACAGATTGTCCATTTGTAAAACTACAAGTGAAGTACTCTCAGTCATTCAGTCATTTTCTTGTCTGATTTTTTTTCATTATGGTTACTTGTTTCTCTCCTTAACAAGGTCCAGGCCAATGGATCTTAACAAATGTGAAGGCACAATGTTCTCAGGATTCTGTCCATTGTAACTCTGTTACCTGGTCGGTGATATGATCACCACACACCATATTTCAGGGTCAGAGCTGGCCCATTTTTGGCTGTGGTGGACCACACTGATTAACTAGAATCAAAACCAATCTTAGAACAAGTTTACATGTAAACAAACTCAGCCCTTGTTAAAGAGCAAGCAGGATTTATTTCCAATATGCAGTCAGGTTTTTTAAAGGTCTTTTTAATAAGGAGCTTGAAAGAGATACTTGATCCTTTCACATACTATTGTTTGCTTTTTGGAAACCATATTTACAGGGTCAAGAATCAGACTAACAAAGGAAATATCTCAGATGAGGAGTAGTCATAAAAGTGCAGGACAAGAATCTTTTCATGGGTGTAATATTCACCTTTGTAGGTGCAACACTTCCTGTTAAATTGCTCTATTAACTTAGCTTGCTCATCCTCAACATATGAGAGAGATTATAAGAAAACTCTTCTCCTACAAAACTAATCACAAAGACCAAAAGACAAAGAAGTCTTTCCCAAGGTCCTCTGATTTCTGAGAATGTCATTTCTCAATGTCATTTTTAAAAAGTACATATGTATTTAAAAAGTGAATACATATGATAAAATAAAAATTTGAATAGTTAAAATGCTACATGAGCAACGTGACGAAAATCATTCTGTCTGTGAATTGTAAGCAATGCAATTTAGTTTTTGCTTTCTGCTGTTAACTTTTTAAGTTTACTCGTACTCTCTCTGCCCCATATTCATGAATTCTAAATTCTACATGTGATATGAAATTGCCTATTGCATATACCTAGCTCATAAAAGTGAACTCAGAATGACAGATTTTTATGCAAGAAACAGAAAGAATAGATATTTTACAATTATATAATTTAGATGAAGTTTAATTTAGCTTTGTATTACACCAAAAAATTATGTATTAAAAATTGTATAGGGTAGAAAAAAAAACTGAATGAGGTGTCAGAATTTTGCTTGGACGTCTTTATTTTGGAAATATTAAGGGTGTGAAGTATTTCTAGCCAATATAATTGTAAGTAATGTAATTCAACCCTATTTTAAAATTATTCTACTTATTATAAATCTTTATCCATATCTATACCAGAAAGACCACTGCATGAAAAGGATAGCTATCCCAATTCAGACAGGTCAGCTATAGACAGACGTTGAAAGTGTTACACATACTTCCATAAAAAAATGTGTATGTGTTTCTAGGAGAAATGAGGGGTCCACTCCCACAAAAGCATAGAGCTTTTCCCCACTGGGAAAAAACTTCAAGGAAGAGATGGCTGTGGAAGAAAGTTGTGAAATAAAAGCATTACATTAACCATCTTAAGAAAAGGTTTATAATCAGAAAATAATTACTCAGTTTTTTGGCGGGGCTTCTGATTTTTGCCTATCTTCTCTGTTGGAATAATATTTGTAGTCTATTTCTTATTATCAAAAAGCAAAAGGGCCTTCCGCATCAAAAGAAGTTTGCCTGTGAAATTTATGCTTTTTCTGCATCTTATGTTGTGTTTTTTTTTTCTTTAAACATCTAATATAGCACATGTATAAATGTTGGGACAGGTGGCTATTTTAAAAAAGAAAGAAAAGGAGAAAGAAAAAATCAGAGGCAGATGTCAGGAAGCTGCTTTTTTATTGCAGAGAATTAAACAAAGCTGTAAAAATTAAGATTTAGCAGTAAGAGAGGTTTAAGAGGAATCTCCTTTAGGGAATATAGATATGCTACTCTAAGCTTAAGATATCTCAGGATTGCTGTGAAATTCATTGAACTCATTTGCATACCTGGGATCAAAGCAACCTTTTGGAATTCCAAGAGAAAATAAGAAGTGATGGGCTAAGAAAAGAAGATAGACTCTGTAAAACAGGTCTGCCCTCTCATCAGACATAGCAGGATCAAACTCTGAAGGAACTGTTTTCTAGTTACAGATTTAATTTTAAAATTAATAGTAAAATCAAGAGTGACACAATGATACTAAACCAATGTCTTGGTGTCCAAAATTAGAAATCCCCAAAAGGGAAAAGATAGACATTCTTAGTACAGATAAAGTCACATATTTTTGAATTTCAAAAGAAATTCATTGTAGCTAGCCAATGAGATATTTATTGATTTTACATGTCTTAGACTAGTATTTTTGGCCTATTATATTGGGTTTTTGTGAAGAAAAACAGAAAAAAAAAATGTCATGACTTTTCTGACAACCCAATATATTATTTGAAAGCAAAATCTCATTCAGATAGTCAAGTGGATTCCCTATCAAGACTGGAAAGACACAGACAGCAAAAAGGGCAGTAAATAATTAAGTCTGTAACCCTAGATTTATTATTTAACCCTTCTGGGCCTCAGTTTTCTCACCTATGAAATGGGAGTGAGATGTTTATGTGTTGCATTAAATTAGTGGTTTGCAAACTGTGCCTAGAACTTGTTGTCCCACAGAGTTGCTTTATTAAATTTCATTTTATATATTTTGAAGTATCTTCAAACAATAACTCACAAAAAGTATATTCAAACTGTTAAACTAATTTGAACTTATTTGAGCTGAGCTGAGTTATGAAACTTATTGTAATAAGTGTAAAAATGTTATACTACCAAAGTAAATACGTCTTGCCTTCACTGCTAAGTTCTTCAATTATGTCAGTTTAACTGAAAAAATAAGTATCCTAAGATTGCAAGGTGAGCTGTAAAAACTGTTCACATTAGCAGCTACTCTGTGATAATGACAATTTTTCATTACTACACATCTAAAACCAAAAGAAACTGGACATGAAACCATTAGCCATAAGCCTTCATATCCAGTTTTTCTGTTTACCAAAATAACCTCATTAATTTGGTCTCATTAACTTGCTTTAAAATAAGTAAATGTTATATATTTGAACTAATGAGCAACATCACTTAATTTCCAGTGCCCACAGATAACTACTGTTAATGTTTGTGCTATATGTCTTTCATCTTGTCTATACCTCGTAACACAGATGAAATCATACTGTATACAATAGACACATGAAATTCAGTGGCTTGGTCTTCTTGGTTTCTACTATTCAAAAGCAAGCTGGAATGTCCATGACATGTAGCATCTTCATGTTTTGCTGAGACAGGAATTTGAGTCCCTTAAAGACAAACAGTTGAGCCTACCTGGTAGCCAGTAGTTCCATCCAAGAGAGCTTCGTGAATCTCTTCTGGTGTCATTTATGCAGCTTTTTTACAAAGTAATAAAATGCTTTGTTTCCTATTCAAAAGTGGTCTCAAAAAGTCAGCCAAAACTTAATGCTTATAATGAGAGGTCAGAGAAAGTGAAGTTAAAAATGTATTGGCTTGGGCCGTCCCAATGGCGCGGTGGTTAAGCACTGGTTTGGGATGCCAGCGGCCCGGATTCCAGTCCCACACATGAGGGCCAGTGACACTGCCCTCTACAACAACAACAAAAAAAATGTATTGGCTTTAGCTAAAATTAAAAATGTTTCTCACTGGTGGCATGGAACTACAACATCACAAATACCATCATATGCTCTGTCCACAGTCTGTTTGTAGTCTGGTGGTAGTCCCAGCTTGGGCATTCCCAGAAGTGCAAAGCCATGCCCCGCTTACATGTCAGGGATCTGCTACATGTTTAACTTGTTTTCTGCTTCATTAATTTAATACTATAATAGGAACCCTTTCCCATGTAGCTAAGACATTTAGAATCTAATCAAATGTAATGTGCTTGCCATGCTACTGACATAGCTCTGTCTTAAATCAGGGGGATTTTTTTTTTTAATGCAGTGCCTGCCAGTTTGTGCAATGGTTTATGTCATCTTTGCCTCTTGAGTGAAGGATAAAGGTCTTCATGTGGCCAAAAAGCCACAACATTATGCCTATGGCTCATCAACAACTAAAAAGGCACAGTTTTAGTTCAGCTAATAAACATCTTATATTTTCAGAGTGGCTTTAATGTCAAATAGGCTACATTTGTCCTTCCACATCTCAGCCTATGAGACTGGTAAGACTGTTAAGGTTGTCTGGGGCTAATTTTGCAAGACGTTGTTCTCGAAAAGTTCAGAGAACCACCTTTTCGGATATTTTTGGCACAGGCTTCTAGTTTTCCCTCCAAAGCAGGACCAAAGGGGGCTTAAGTTGGCAAGGGCTGGATGAGTGAATCAAGCTCTCACTCATTGCACTACATTGGTCACAATCATTAGCAAACAAATCTGTTTCTAACTGAGACTGCATCCAGATTCCTCCTACCCTCAGGATTCAGAGCAACAGTCCTACACAAATGCCCAGGCTTGTATGCCTAAGCAGCAGTGCTTGGGGGAGTTCTAGTGGACGTTTATTGTCCAGCTCCATTTAATTTGACAGCAAATTGCATAAGTCATCCTGTCCATGGATCCAATTGTGAACAAAATCTCATAATTGAATTCTAAGGCAACTTTAAAGACATAATCTGCCTTGTGAGAGGCAGGGTGTATAGTGGGCATGTAAAAACCTGGTCACATTAATTTGGTGACTGGCTAGTCCAATGGCAACCCAACCTGATGGGGAGGAGAGCTTGGGAGGAAAGCAGCGTGGCCTGAGATCGTGGCTCTGCCACTTACTGGATGAGTAGCCTTTGGAAAATTACTTCATCACACTCAGCCTCCATTTTTTCATCCTGTGAAGCGACGATAATAACAGTACTTATCTCAGAGTTGTCTTGAGGAATAAATGGCATAATACGTTTAAAGAGCTTAGCAGAGTGCCTGACATGATAAGCACTCCATAAATGTTATTTGCTGCAACTATTATGACTAAGATCATGGTTATGATTATGTTCATGTTTACCTCAGAGAAACCTCTAAACTCTGGAAATCAGCCTCCTTCTCCATGAAGGAAAAAGAAAACAACTCGAGAATTATCCATATGGCTCTAAAAAGGTAGTTCTCTATTCCTTGTTTTTACAAGAGACACAAATTCCTAGGAAATATCTTCATGAAAGAAAATCACATTTATCAGATTTTTAAAGTAGAATGACCAGGAGAAATTAATATAATTAGCATGTCCTGAAATCCCAGGGTGCAGTTGTCTAATAATCCACCTGAACCAGCTGTAAGAAATTACCATTAATGCACATGGGATTTATGTCATGTTCATCTCCAAAGAAGGAGAACTCAGTGCAATAACTAAAAAAATGGTTTTCAATTCAAGTATAATGTTTTCCTAATCACAGAGGTCTTTTTGTTTTATTACAAAGGTAACTGATTTAGAAAAGTAACAGCATCCTTCTTTTTGATCAACCTCATTTAAATATACTGCTTGAAACAGCTAATGAGTAAGCAATGAGAAAGACCACCATAAAAATTTCATGTTCAGGGCCTGCCGAGTGGCTCAGTTAGTTAAAAGCTCTCTCAAGAGTGTGAGCTGAGCTCTGAGCAACAGCAGTTCGATGCCCAGCCCGAGCTGAGCTGCCAACAGGTGGCAGGATGGCTCAGCTAAAAAAATTAAAAAAAAACACTAAAAATCTCATGTTCATGCATTATTTATAATAAGAGAAAGCAGAGTTCTGGTGCTTTGATTTTTAGCAAGAGAAAATAACCAATTTTAATACATACATACTCATATGTGTGGGAACTGCACATACGAATACATGAGAGAGAGACCACACATGTACTGAGGTTCCCGTAGACTTCTATTGCTTTTTAGGGTGCATGGTCACACTCTTCCCAAGTTTATAGACATATCACACATCATCAGTCTATCAGCTGGAACTCGGCTCATCACTAAAAATAATGATCCCGTATTATATTATATTTAAAAGAATCAAGTATAATTATTTATGCAATTCTTTTAATGAACTTGTCAGTTAGTAGAACAGGTATTTATCATCATCCTCATTTTTAACCCCAGTCTATCAGTTTGACTTTACTAGTTAAATACCTTTTTTACTTCTGTAGTCCTAATTTTTGCCATCTGTAAAATGAGTCAAAGAGTAGCTGTGAGGAATAAATGTAATAATGCATGTAACGCTTTAGCAAGTTGCCAAGCAATCAACAAAAGTCAGCAATTACTCTTACATTAGTACCAAACCTGTAAAACAGCTTGCCCGGTGTTACTTCCATTTGAAGTTTATACAGTGCTTTCACATCCATTGTCTCAGTTCAGGTTTACAATCCCTAGGAGGTTAGCAGGACAGAGATTATCATCTATATTTATGGATGAAAAATCTGAATCCCAAACTGGGTAAGTGACCTGCCCCAAGTTAAGGTGAGCAAGAGGAAGCTGGGTGTAAGTGCTTCGATTTCTAGAGTATTTCCTATACTACTTGTACTTAGATAACCTGATCTCTGGTGCAGCATTTGTGCCATCATTTTCCACAGGTACCCTGTGTTCATGATGCTTTCAGCAGCCTTTGAGATCTGGCTTAAACCCAACATAGACACCCATGACCACCACAGAACTGCCAGCCATATCAATGCCAAGTTGGTACTCTGAGTCTTTGAATTGACCATATGCCGCTTTTATATACGTGTAAATACTGGCGTTTACTCAAACCAAATGATGACTGTATCACTTGGAACAGTACAGGAAGAGATAAGCAAAGCCCACTTTTATTTAAAAGCAGTTCAGAAATTGCATTCATTAATATCAAGAATATTTACCACAGAAATGTAGATGTGAGGAAACTTTAATGTTTTGAGTCAAAAACTCTCCCGCAGTTGGTTTTATAACTTAAAAGTGTTTTAAAAACCTAGACAGTGAAGGAGGGTTCTTTTGGTCTGGTTCCAAAAGATAAATAAATGAATCTTGCCTAGTAGATACTATGGTTTTAAAAAATTGTGACGTATTTACAAAATATGTTCTCATTTGCTGAATCCCAACTTTTTAAATAATAGGAAAACTTACTGTGTTTCATGAAGTAACCAAATGTTAGAGCAGGAGAGATTTTTTTAGATGATCATCTACCTCAATGGTTTTCAGTCTGTGGTCCACAAAGGTCCAAGTTCTGTTTTCAGCAGCCGCTAGGAAGGGAACAGGTGAGACAGAGCTTCATGAGATGGGTTTCCAGGCATCCATTCTTCCTTCATATTAAAACTCCTGATTTCATGCAATCTTTGGATTTCTCAGCTGACAAAATCAGAAGTCCAGAAGTGATTCAGTCAAGGTCACACAGCAAGGGAGTGGCAGAGAGGAGAACTGACCTTTCATCTCCCAACCCCTCAAGGGGTCCTTTTCCTTGTTATGTCATGATCCTCTGTGCTCTTTCACTCATGGAAAAACTAACGCTGTATCTCTTTCAACTTTTTATGACTTCTCTCCTGCCCCATTCTAAACTGTTGGTTAGGAAGAGATTGTTTTCTGTCACCCTGGAGTTGTTGCAAGAAGATGAATTACTCTCTTCTGTGCCGAAACTCCTTCTACCACCCACAATTGCATTTATTTTTATATTGAGTACCTTTCCTATGCCAAGTTCTGTGCTTAGTACCTTGGCGAAGGCAAAGCATCACCTAGAGTCAGGGCCCAAGATTGCCCTGGGGGGGGTGGTGGCATTGTACAGTCACAAATAGCATGGTATCTGAAAGACACATTAGACAGAAAGGGAAGAGATGATTTTTAAAAAGCTGTCATGGCTATTTCTGGGAGGTATCCAATGGAAGAAATACAGAATAAGTCAAGCTAGCTAGAAGCACAGTTGCCATTAAGCTGGACTTTGTCTGCCTTAGATCCCCCAGTCATCTCTGCCTGCCAGAGCAGCCTTCCTAAACTGCCAAACTACGCTCCCTCACACAGGCGGCAGAGCTAGCAGAAAACAAGGGGCAGGACTAAAGATGTGTGCAGTGAGTGGCAGTTTGGACGTTTCTTCAGCCTTGTTTTGGTTTGTTTGCTTTAATTCTGGAAGGTAGTGGTACTGTTTGCTTTTGTGTCTGCACATCAATGGCATGACTTTATTGCATGAGTGCTTACTAATTGCCTCTGTGCAGAGACTGTTAGGAGATACAGTAAAGAACTAATATGGATGCCGTTCCATGGTGCTTAAAGAAAACTTATACATAGTTAGAAGGTAGTACATAGTTAAAGTGGTGACAGGAATTAGTGCTATGGGTGTTTGGAAGAGGAAGAGAGAAGGTGTGGCTGGATGTTGAGAAGGAGAATAAGGACAGGCTTTAGAATAGGTAGCATTTGACTAAGAAATTTCATTGGCCCACTTCTACCATCCCCCCTCAAAGGGGGTCAAACATATGATGATGAAAGGAGAACTGACTCTGGGTGGTGAACACACAATGTGATGTATAGATGGTGTATTATATTGGGTTGTCGGAAAAGTCATGACGCATTTTTGCAATAAAAAAATAGAAAAATACATCATGACTTTTCCGACAACCCAATAAAATTGTACACTTGAAACCTGTGTAATTTTACTAACCATTGTCACCCCAATAAATTTAATTTAAAAAAAAAGAAATTTCATTGGGCATTATGGAACCACATAAGACTTTTGAGTTTGGAAGTAAGATATTGATTGCTATGACACCAATGAGCAGGCTGGATTGGAGGAGACAATGCCTGCAGGCAGAGAGATCCGTTAGCAGACTGCGGCAGAAGGGCCCCAGCTCATGTCACAAGGAAATGCACTTGGCAGACACTGCAACTGGAAGAACTGAGTGCCTGTAGGGAACACAGGAAAGAGAAGAAGCAAAGATGTCTCACAGTATCTAGCTTAAGTAGATGGGAGGATGGCGGTGCTCTAATCAGAGAAAATGAGCACAAGAGAAAAAGCAGTTTACAGGGGAAGATAATGAATCATCCGGGTGCTCTGAACTTGAAACACCTAGAGCATATCCAGCTGTCAGGAAATCAGAAATGAGGCCCTGCAGCCCAGAAGAAGTGGCAAGAGGTCCTGACAGAGAAGGACAGTTAAAACCATGAAAGGGACTCTTTATGGTTCATTTCCATTATAGAAAGAACACAGAACCCTGCAAATTAGGTGCCCCCAGAGTTAGTTATATTAGGATTTTTCTTGGAGAGAGAGATTTATTACAATGTATAAATTCTACAACTGAATACTGTGAGCCTGAATATGGCTTGATTTTTAAAGTTAATAATACAGTTCTAAAGTAGCTTCTGAGATGAGTTCAGAACGAAGACTGAAAAATCTTTAAGCAACATACAGAATTTGAGGCAATGGCCTGTTTATGTTTCATATTTCCAAATGCTTCTGTCTTATACTTTCTCAGACCTGAATTTTATTTTATCCGGGTGTCCTAGCTCCTGTGACTGTACATTATAGAACACTTGGAAAACAGAGAACAAACAAACAAACAAAAAAATAGAAAGTAAAACCATCCATAATTCAAACATCGGGAATGAACAACTGTTTTTGGTCTTTTTCTAATATATTTGTGTGTCCATATGTGTATATACACACACATACACACATATATATAGACTTGATGAAAATGATTGTGTAGATGATATATGAACACATGAATTTTCTCAGCAGTATGGATCACATTATGCATTCTATTTTATATTGACTTGTTTTCAATTGACATATTTGAACATTTTCCACATCATTACAAATGATGCAAAAGATTTCATGTTTACATATTGCATACTATTTCATTACATGAGCCCATTAGAACACTGCAGCATTCTCCTATCAGTGGGCAGTTCAGCCAGGTGTGTACTTTGAGAGGACCTGGTACAATACCTTTCTTCTACTTACACACATGAGTCCAGAATGACCATTTCCTCATCCTCATCTTCTCTTCTCCCCACCACGACCCCTGATGTTGGGGACTTAAGAGGGAGTTGGTTCACTCCCCAATGTAAGAAGTGCATGCGTGGTCAGAAGAGTGAAGACAATAAAGAAGGAGCAGTTTTATCCCCAAACAACTCTTTCTTAATGTCTTCCCATTGTGATTATTTTTTTAAATCCATTTCACCTCCTTCACCACTCCCCACACATTTAGACGCACATTAGAATACATGCACACACACACGCATACACATACAAATCAAGACCTAAACATGGGAAGAATTTCTTGAAGTCCCTAAATGATATCCGTTTTCTTAATCCTTCAATGTGTACACTTTGCCTGAGGTAAAAGACCAGTGTCCTAAAGGCAACCAATAGGGAGTTTAGCTTCGGCCACATTGCCTGTCCCTCTGTGACAGTGTGGTGAAAGGCCGGGCCATGGCATGAACCCCAAGAGAGAGCAGAGCCCAGGCACACGAATATGCATGAACAGGACTGGACAGAGCGCCATTGTTTTGGTATCTTTCTGTTTTTACAGGTGCCATAGAGCCATTTTATGAGTCTTCACTATGACCCATGCCATAGAAAGACAAATATAGCTATAGTTTTGCTGAATCGAAGTTTAAAGCTCCTTGTTCAAACAAAAACGTAATTTCTAAATCAGTTGAAAGCAAAGCCCAACATCTTGAATTCTAGACATTCCTCCTTTTTTTAAATCCTTTTTTTTTTCTTTTCTAGCCTGTCTCCTTCAATAGTACTGCCTCCATTTTAAATATCATCAGCTGATAAATCAGTTGGCAAAGATCTGTAACGGTTCCTTCTAATATTGAGGGTGACAAATTACAGCTATAAATTTTTTTCTGGAAAGAAGGCAATGATATGCATTTCTGCATTTAGAAATTGATGCAGGCATAACTATAACTGCAGAATCATTTTGATTTACTCCTTAATTAACTACTATTAGATTATGTCCCAATTTATTAGAAGAACTTTGGAAGGTTGGAATTCATTAAAATATAGTTCTTTTAGAAAGAAAATTCCCTTAATTGCTGGACTTAAGAATTATTGGGAAGAGAGCACATACTTCTCACAACAGACAGGATTAGCCTTTCACATCTGATTTCTTGTCTGTCAAAAGAGTTGCAGAAAACAATAGGAAGTTTCTGTAACTGGGAAACATGGGGAGAAAAGTTTATGTTAATATTCACTCCATTCTTATGTTAGTTAGAGCCGTGAGATTTTGAGCTTCTTCAAAAGATAGCATTCAGTTTTGTGAACATTGTTATTTAAGGATAATGCATATACATACACCATAAAAATTTAGTCACACAAATGAGTACAAAAACTTTAGTCATACAAATAAATAGAAAATTTAGGCATGTAAGATAAATAAGTACATTAGTACTCTAATGGTTGTCTTTCTTAGAAATCTATCTTCATAGCTTTGTTTCCCATTTTCTTTCAAATTTAATTTCTGTCATGTATCCCCTTCCCTTGCAATAATTTCTTCAGGAATGACACTCGTCACCCCTTCTTTCCTCCTTATGCTCTCCATTTCCTCATGACCTCCATTTAGTGCTGTTTTTTATCTCTCTGATCCACAGTATGACCAATTCACCCTTTCTACCCAAAAGTTTAGGTATTGAGCTGTCTCCCAGTCTTTATGGAGGCTCTGTTGAATCTAAGATGCATTGAGTCAGAATCTTCCACAAGCCAGGGGACTCAGGAATGAGAAAGTCTTGCCAATTGGAGGCTTCAGTTGAAATCAGTAAGATAGGTTAGTGTAGGCTATTAGAGTCCTAAAGCCCTCTGGGGACTTCCACACAGCCTATAATTATCATTACTTGTGAACCCGTTAGCCATACAGCCTATCATGTCATTTCTTATGGCTTATTAGTCTCTCTCTCTGAGTCTTACGGGTTTTCCAGGGCACTAGATAGACCAGAAACAGTCATGACAACCACAGCCACCACCATAATAGCAGTTAACATTATATCACATTCTACAGACCACAGAAAAGATCTTTCATAATTATTATCTCATTTCAACTGACCCACCTTTATTTTGGTAGGGATCTTGCTTTTGTTGATAGTTGTCTGTTATATTCACTAGTTCCCCTTCCTTTTAAAAAGTAACCAAGTGACTGCTTTTTGGATATTGCTAAAATCCTGAGATCTGCCAAGAGAAGAAACCTATTTGCTAGGTTATGTATCACGTTATATAGTATTGTCAGTTCCCAGGTATGTACTCTTACATATAGCCCTCTCTTTCATCAGAAGTGGGACAGTAAATATAATGGCTTAGTGAGCATCTGGAAATAACATTAATAATGATGATAATAATGACCTCATAGGATGTATAATTTGGGGGGATTAAAGAATATTTACAAGCTTATTGTGTCATAGTTAATGATGAGGTGTCAAGTTACCTTGCCACCACCCTTTCCAATGGTACTTCCTGCTTGGACCGGAGAACTAATTATAGTAAATGGTGTCTTTTCAAAGAACTTGCCCCATCCTAGAGCATATGCTACCATAAAGATATTGAACTGTTTTCGTGTTGTTTTTCAGAGACGATTTATGAATGTTGTTTTGCATTTGTCTAAAAAAAAATGTGTATAATGTAATCATTTAGTGTTTATTTTATTGTGTGTACCTTCTACTCAGAGGGTTGGCATTATTGTTCCTAACAGTGACGGATACAAGCAGATCATGCCTTATGACCTCTACCATCCCCTTCCTCGGTACGTAAATCCATCGTCCTGATGATGCTAGAATTAGTCAATTGGTCTTCTGCTTCTCTTGTATATGTATAGAGATTTTGTGTTTTTTCTGCAAAAATAAGATGGTAGATAGTGTATTTTGCAATCTATCCTGAGCTCTGCTTTGGAATAATCCTGGCCTGCTCAGACTGGAAGCTTGTCATTCAAAAACCATTTTAAGATAGGATCGTATTCTACTGGAGTGGACCCAGTAATTCACTCTGATTAGATACAGTGTATGGGTTTATGTTATGTCTTTCTTTCACTCCCTTTGTCCTGTCCGTGTTTCCTCTGCAATTGGACCCTAGTCATTAAAGCACTGTTACTAACTGTTAAACAAACACTGCCTGAAGTATTATCGCAATACCACAAATGTGGAATTCCAGATGTGGTATTACTCTGAACAGGGGCTTTAAATATTCTCCTCCTTTTGTTCCAAAGAAATTATAAGTAAGTACAAAAAGGCAGGTTTTTTTACATCCTTATTGTTCAGAACGTTTGTGGGGACTTTTTTTTTCCCCTCAAAAATATTTTAAAATTCAGTGCACTGTGGTGCTTTTTTAAAGTACAGTATTTTTTAAAACTAGAAAGAATAATAAAAATGATCAAGGAACTTATAAAAAAAACGTGTTGTCTTTATTAATATATTTATAAGAAAACTGGAGAAGTTGAAAAGTATGCTGGCTATTGAGTGTATTGTCTGCCACATTAGATACAACTCCCCAGGTAGCAGAAATTAGAACTGGATTTGAAATGACCACTGTGCTAAGAGAGACCTTTGCTCTATTCTCTTGGCTTATTAGGACTTCAGGGAATCAGCTGCTATTTAGAATCTAGGGTTTAATTCAGATTGCAAACACTGTAATTGCAAATAACCCACAGTAGTTTTCTCAATCTCAAACCAAATAAGCCTAGAAAATAATTTTATTCTGAACTGTAAAATAAAGCAAAGTTTGATTGAAAGTCTCCAAAATACTTAACAAATTGGAATCCAAATGGAGGCTTTTGAGGTCATCTAGTTCAGCTCCCCAACGATGCTTCATTTTCCTATACCTTACCCTAAATCACACCCATGCACCATACATCTGTAGACATGTATTTACATAAATATGCATATATGTGTATTTAATGCATATGTATTCAAATATGTGTGTGTGTATATACTTAGATATTTATATAATATGCATGCACCTGCACAAGTTGTCATCTGGCCTCTTATTGAATACTTCCCACGACTGGCAGGAAACTCACTTTTCCCCATTCCAATGGTAGCATGTAGAGAAGAGCCTTTGATTTATACTGTATATGTTGTTTGGGTTGTTTGTTTGTTTTTAAGTTCCTCCACTAAGGGCTTACCTCAGTAGTCAGCTCTCTCCTGCTTTCCTATTACTATATTGATAAAGATGATAAGTAACTTTAGAATGCTCCTGATGTATCATTTTGCTGGTTTGATCCAGAACCAAACTTATAAACTCTTCTTCTTGGAAAACTAATAGAATAAAAATATAAAAAGATTAATTTAACTGAATCAAGACTTCATTTGATTTCAATTTCTGTGTCTATAAAATAAGTATCCATAAGACACATGTGTCTCCTTGTGTGGAGGCCATGTATTGCAAGATAAAGGCAAAGTTGGATGTCAGGGTGAGCAACCTCAAGTTTATGTTTTCCCTGTAATGGCACTCCTGAATTTCTTGCATATCTATGATCTCTCTTGTTTGTATTTCTCTGGTATGATTAATGCCTGTCTTAGGTTAAACTTCATTTCTTCTGTATTCGGATTTCCCCCAAATGCCTAAAGCCAGTATTCTCAATAATAGATTGAAATGAGCCTCCTTGGTGTTCGTTTGCACCTGTCCTGTGTACACATGGGCCTGTCCATGCCTCACGACGGGAAAGGACAATCAGCAAAGAGACTAGATTTCTTACCCTTTGCACTTCTGTTTCTGAACTAATTCTAATGTTAGATATTATGCTTTATTAATGAAACCTTCATAAATGGAAGCTATTTCTACAAATATGTTTTCATGCCATGCAAAGATTGAGGCTCAAAAATCGTTTTCAGATGGCAGCTACCTGCTGATCAAAGCAGAAGGCCTTACTGAAATTATTTAAATGAGCTTAAGACCACAGTATAGATACAAAACACAATTAATGAAATTTTAGATTATTTTTTCTTGCTTTCAGTTTTGACTGTAACATAAGAATCTGAACATAAGAATGTGGTCTGATGAATTATGTTTAATTCATAATCAAGACATGCAACTTTTCCACATCATTCTTAATTTTGAGAATTTCTTAAACTAAACACACTGTGTGTTTAAAAAATTAAAAGCCGAAGGAGTTAAAATAGATGATGTGTGAACTCGTTTCTTATTCTTCCAGCGCAAGATTCCTGAGTATGATTTTTTTTTTTCCCCTGCACTTACCTGGTCCCTGTTTTAAGATATCCTAACTGATATCCTCTCTCACCTTTTGTTATACTTTCTTTAAAGCACCAGACATGTTTTGCTTTGAAATGCCTCATAACCCTATTATGTAAAGATTCACATGATAATTTTTTACATATAGAAGCATAGTTGCATGCTATAACAATACTATAAATTCTTAAAATAATAATAGCATCATTTGTCCTTCTGTGATCGCTGACATTGAAAAGGATACTTATTACTGTCTATGAGATTACATTTTGGGTCAGGGCCAAGTGTTGAGACAGAAATAATCACTCTGTTTAGAAGGGTCAAGTTTAGAGTTGTTGGAGTACCAATTAGAAAGTGTGCTCCTTTTATGGCATCTTAATGTTCTAAGAGATTAAATGTACATTCAAAAACATATTCGCACTTCACTCTCAGATCACATCCAAGGTGAGTATGCACTTATACATTCAGCCCTGTTGCAGTCTGAATTAGACCTGTTTTCCACCTGCAGAGGGAAGCCCTCCAGAGATTCACATGGAGACAGATGAGAATTGGTCTTACCTTTCTGGGAGAGAAACTCTATAGAGCTGCTTCGTCCTCTTGAAAGGGACCAGACAGTTTCCTAAAGGCTAAACAGAGGACCTCAGTTTCCCCATAATAACATTTTCTTATGTGTCTCCTGGGGAAATATGCATAGGAAAATATTGTATTTGGCAACAAATTTAGGTGTTGGCAGTGGAGATAACGGTTGTTGCCTAGACTTGAGCAGTCAAAGAAAATATGGAAGAAAATTCTCTGTAACTAGGAAACACACATTGTCTAGTCTCATGCACAAGAGAAGTAAGGATCACAATGTACATGTAATCCTGCTTATAGGATAATTAATGTCTCCATGGGATGAGTGTGCAATATTTTTAAATTTAACTATTCAAGTGGATCAATGTGGTGACACTTTGTTTATTCTCTCATTATAATGGTATCTCTTATAATTCCAAGAGAAATGTTAAAATTCCTTAGCAACCCTCATCAACAAGCAGAATGTATGTAAGAAAGACAACGGCAGTCCCAATGTTTCTATTTTTAAAACTTGTACATTTGCTAAATCTACAGGAGAAGAGCAAACAATCAGACAAAGATACCTCTCTGCAGCTGGTTTCTAATGCTTCAGGGCTGTGTAAAGACATGAAAAATCAATGGAATTTTCTTCAATATTATTGATATATGGTTATTTTCCCCTTACTTAACTGTATTTCTAAATTCCAATGCCATTAGCCTTCCAACCGAAACCAAACATCTTCACAATTCCAGGAGTTTTTTTATTGGGGGAACGCTAACTGACAATATCCCTCAGCAATTAGAGAGCGAGTACATGATGCCTATATTAACACTTTTCCTTCTTAGTTTAATGATGGCATGGTTGGAACATTGGAATTGTGCTGAATCCATGTAGTCAAAACTGATGACTGTGGAAGTAAGGGAGAAAGAGTGTTTGGTGTACCTTGATCTTTCATGAGCTTCTCATGTAAAAGTATCCAGAAGCTAAGTAATAAAGTATCACATTGAAAATAAAAAGTACCAGCCCAGGTGCAAACTATTAGTGTGAACTCATTAACCAATTTTCATCTTGACATAAATATTTAATGGTTTAATAAAAAAAAATTTATAATATATATGCACAATATACATTTATAAAACATAAAATAATATATTATACACCCACACAAAGAATATATATTAAAACTCTAAGAAGAAGGACTGACCAGCCTTCCTTTGAGTAGGTCACAGACAGCACAGATATCCTTTGGAACAGCTCTCAAAACAATAATTTCTTACATTTGCATAGAGCGTCAAGGTTTGCAGAGCACTTTTGCCAACATCAACTCCTCTCTTCCTCATCAGATTTCAGGCCATAGATGCCCTTCGGCTCTCTGGACCATAGCCTCTCAGAAGCTGATGGTCCCAATAGGCCCTGGGAGTGGGTTTGTCAGAAAGGTCACTAAGGACGTTTGGCCATGTGCATGTCTGCCCTGATGACTCCCCTTGCTTCTGTAGGTGGGAGGCCACCCCGTGGACCGCCTGCTCCTCCTCGTGTGGGGGGGGCATCCAGAGCCGGGCAGTTTCCTGTGTGGAGGAGGACATCCAGGGGCATGTCACCTCAGTGGAAGAGTGGAAATGCATGTACACCCCTAAGATGCCCATCGTGCAGCCCTGCAACATTTTTGACTGCCCTAAATGGCTGGCACAGGAGTGGTCTCCGGTAACTGTGCCTTCTTTCTTTGTTCATTAGGAGAATAAGTCCACTCTTCCCTCTCATCATCATGACCCCCGGCTACCCTGTGCAACTCCCCACTTCTCGTGAGGTGTCTAGAAGCCTATCAGGTTAGGTCCTGGAGTAGGCACGCCCCGATTCGAGCAAATCCAAATGTAAATGAGTGAAAATATATATATATACACACACATATCTTTCTTCAAGGCACTTCAGGAAGCCTCTATGTTCCCCATAATGTTCCCTCAAGGGCAAGGGGAAGCATATGTCTGTCAAGAGTAAATGAGGCCGAATGACTCATCCTGATTCTTGAAAGCTATGCTGGCGACAGAGCTCAGTAAACCAAAAGTTTGGTTTCAGTTTTTTTTATTTTATTTCATATCCTTTGTCTCTATCCAAAAAGTGTCTGAGTGAAATTAAAATTAAAGCTATGTATATTATTCGTTGAAAAAAAGGATGAAATGAAAATCACAAAATAATCAGAATGGGATGAAGTAGAATTATAAAATGAACACATTCTAGATGTGCTTAAACCCAAAAAGATTTTGATTTGCAGTTTCCTGTCTGCTAATGCATAAAGATTTCAAATGGCAAAGGAGATGGAAAGACAAGGAGGTAAACCATTGTGCCCTCAGCCACAGAGATGGCAAAAGACTTTTCATTTCAGCTGTGTGGCTTTGTGGCAGCAGATCAGCGCTGGGATGTTTCTCTTTTTCTAGACTTGACCCTGGGCGTATAGAACCACTTGGGTGCTGTCGATATCTGGCCATTGAATCAGTTCCTTTAAACACTTCTTTCCATGTCGATGTAATCAATTGGATCAGCCATGCTGCAATATAAATTAGCTATGATGACCATTAAAAAACCTTTCGTGTCCAACTGGGAGCTAGCATTTCCCATATTTTGACCTAACAATCATTAGCAAACTAAATAAAACTAAAATGTAGTACGTATTGGTAAACAAAACTAAGCATGTCCTACAGTTTCTTCTTTTCACTGCTTGGTTTGGGACTTTGCACACAGTGGGTGCTTAAGGAATGCTGACTGACTAATCCAAAGCTAAGAAATTGAAACTGGTTTAATTTTCAGCCAGCTGCACCCTAAATAGCCAAACAGAACAAAAACCCCAGGATGGGTAAGAAGTGGTATAAATCCACCAGGAGTCCTTAGGTAAAAGCAGTCCTTTAAAAAGCTTCAGATGGGAAATGCAGAAGCTTAAACAAGGCTTTGCCTGTGAGTCTTGTCTCTATCGCCTTCTCCTTCTAGTGCACAGTGACATGTGGCCAGGGCCTCCGGTATCGTGTGGTTCTCTGCATTGACCATCGCGGGATGCACACAGGAGGCTGTAGCCCCAAAACCAAGCCCCATGTAAAAGAGGAATGCATCATACCCACACCCTGCTATAAGCCCAAAGGTAACTTGGCAGGTCCTCTGTTATCAGTCTTTTCGTTGGTATGTGTACTCGGTGTTATTTAAACTGCGTAGAATATTTTTAAGTATCCAAGTGTTTTTAGTAACAATTCTTTGTAACTTAGAGTCTTCTAAGTGGAATCACTTTTTTTTTTAAGTCTTTCAAATAGTTTTGCTTGCAAATTGTTATCAAGCTCTACATGTTTGTTTATACAGTGATCTCCTAGTCATAAAGTTGTTTGATGACTGCTGAAAAATATCAGCTACATCTACTTGAAAGGAGATTACAGACACATGTAGAAAAAGATGTGTGATTTACTAGCTGTATTTCTTTCTCTTAAAATACAATGCAGTGAATCTAAAAATGTCTACATTGCTAAGCATGAATACATTGGAAAGCCTCAGACTTCAAAGTGATGCAACAGAAAGCTGTTACTTTTTCTATTGAAAATTAAAACAGTGTTATGAGCCTGGATTCCAGAAGCATAATTCAAAATGAAAAATTGGAATAAATCGGAATTTAATAGATATTGCAAATAATTTATAAAAGGTAAATTTTAGAAAAGTTCTACTTAGTGAGGCAGATTTATTTTAATTACACAGGGTCTCTCAGATTCACATATGAATACTAACCTGACTACTCTGTTAATATTGTTATAATCTATGTCAGTGAAATAACCAAAGTCACAAACCTTTCAGAAGTAAAGAACTTCTTATTACAAGCTTCCTCCTATTTTTAATATTAAATATTATTCCCATTTGTTCCTTAATTTATTTCTTTAAACCATTAAATTTCTCTGAAAATCAGCAACAATATAACTCTTTATTATACTGTAGTTCTCCCTTGGTGGGAGTGAATGGCATCATGAAATCTAAATTAATGATATAAAAGGAAACAACAAAACAAAAACATACCAGAAATGCTGATTAATTTTAATCAATACAGCTCTCTCTCTCTAAGCTACAGTCTCCTCATCTGTAAAATGAGAATAATAATAGTAATTACCTCAGAGATCATGCAAAGATTAAATGGTAGTGTTAATAGGGTGCTTAGCCCACGTTCGAGCATATAGGAAGTTTTCCAAAAATGTTATCTTCAACTCTTGACTATCATTAGCATCCTCAAATACGGGAGGAAGTGGTCACTGGTGCATAGGACAGGACTCATTTCACATAGACAGTAAAGTATTACAAGCCTACTGTCAGTGCCAAGCTGAATGCTTCATTATTGAAAGACAGAGATGGCTCTCGCTGTCAGAGGTGGCATCATTGACTGGGTCATTTAGTTGGGAGAAATGGGTTAGTTGTCAAATGATGTATAAGTAGGCACCATACCACTGTGTCTAAAATGTTAGCAAATCCTTTTGACTTGGGTAGTATTATATTTCTCACTTGCTTTGTTTTCTAACTATATATAATTGTTGCATGTAGAGGACAAGAATTGAGGCCCCTAACTGAAAATAGTCAATTATTCATTAATTCTGTCTTTACCAGGCCACTTCAGAGAAAGAAAAGCAGTTTGTGGTTAACTGTCAAAAATAAAACCTAGATTTTCACAACTAAGTAGTGAGTCTGGCTCTACTTAAGCATCATTAAAATGCCATATAATTCTATGGTGTATGCATATATAGACATATTTCTTTCATCTTTGCAATTATATGTTATAAAATAGTGATAGAGCTCCACTGGCTTATACTATAAAGCAAGTATGCCTATAAATGACTCTAATAAAATATGTCACAATGGGAATCTTGGCAGTTACTTCTGTAGGAACAGTTATAGCCTCCCTCTTATTTTTTTCTCCTCCACATTTTTTCTTTTCCAGGAAGTAGTTAGGAAGCTTGTTCTGAATTGTTTGGCCAAAACTACACAAAAATAGGTGAAACAAGTCAAATTATGGGTTGTGGACCTTAAGTTGCTCATATTCTAATTGTCAGTCAGCCTTGGGGTGGTATTCAGTGAATCAGATTTCTAAAGCAGTGTTTTGTGAATATCAAGAAAAATCAGCAGTTTTGTTTGTTTTTGACAATGTGTTATAGATCACACATAGCCAAAAGGCAAGAGAATATCAAGTTAGAATTTATGGAAGTATCACAATACAATTTGTTGTACTTTGTGTTTGTTTTTAAAGGTAAATATTGCTCTATCTTTTCAACAGGAAATAGTGAAAAGATAGCTTGATGACTCTATATGCATATTGAGCTAGTACTCCTAGAACCACAACTTTCAAAATAAAAAGACTTTTCTTTGCTCTTCAACATAATTAAGGGGAAGAATATACACAGAGACCAGTATTACTAAACATTTTAAAACCTGATTCTTTTTTTCTTGATGTATGAGGTGTGATAAAAAAAATATGGTGAATGTTTAAATTTTAAAAATTATTACAGTAAAAGTCACATTGTCATTAATCCCCCTCAAAATATTCCTCTTCACTTCGAACATATTTATCCCATTGTTCTTGCCACTTTCTGAAGCAGTTCTGGAGGTCCTCTTTCATGAGTGTTTTTAGTTGTGCTGTTGTGGCTGCCTCGATGTCCTGAATCGATTCAAAACATTTACCTTTCATGGTTATTTTGACTTTGTGGAAGAGCCAGAAGTGGCACGCTGTCAGATCCAGTGAATAAGGTGCATGAGGACACACCATAGTGTTATTTGTCAGAAATTGCCATATACCAGAAGTGTGAGATGGAGCATTGTCACGATGAATGATCAAATAAAGACATTCACAAAAGAGAACTTCCAACACTGCTTCAGAAAGTGGCAAAAATGATGAGATAAGTGTGTTTGAAGCAAGAGGGAGTATTTTGAGGGAGATTAATAGCAATGTGTCCTTTACTATAATAATTTTTTTTATTTAAACGGTTACCATATCTTTTTTATCACACCTGGTAACTATTATCAGAGGCATAAATTTACCTAAAAATATTATTTGCAATTATCAACATAGTTTGTAGGTAGTGCAAAATCAAGAACTGGTGAAGGGGAAAAGAGGAATTTCCCTGAAATCCTAAATTGGTTCTAACCTCTTCTCTTTTATGTGCGTGCATTTAATTCTCAGAGAAACTTCCGGTAGAGGCCAAGCTTCCATGGAATAAACAAGCTCAAGAGCTAGAAGAAGGAGCTGCTGTGTCCGAAGAGCCCTCGTAAGTTTAAAAAGCACAAGTTGCTTTGATTTTGAGGCTAATTGGTTTAAAGAAAGCAGTGTCCCACGGGTTGTGGCTTTTATGGTCTCTGAACTAAGGGTAATGCATGGGTGAAATGAGGCTTTGGGGCTGTCGGATTGGATGTTTTTCCATTCCAAGTGCTTCTCCAGACATGATTGCTCTCTTAAATACTTTTCAATTTTGAAGTAAGACAATGAAGGTATAGTGCCTACTCTTTTCTCCAAAACCTGGCCTCCTCTTTTCCAAGAGGTCAAAGGTGAGGAGACCCGGGCTGCATCCTGTGATGTAACATAGATTTGATGTTGAAGTCTGCACAGCTTTTCACATTCCCCTTATCTCCCAGCTTTGCAATATAGCCACTCAACAAACATGAAAGGGTAAGCAAAATGTATCTGAGGGCAAAGGAAATTGATTAGCTTTTCTTTTCCCTTTTCTGCTGGGATTGGTATTAGATAAATAGCAAGTCTTTGCTTCACTCAATTATGGTCCCATACCTGCTCAGTTTTATAAAGACCGTGAAATTTGTAAGACTACTAGGTATAGACTTTCCAGATGCTTCATAAGAGGAGGAAATAGAGAACAGACAAACATACATTAATTGACTGATTGATCAATAACTATATATTGATTCTACTAGAAAACACTGGCAGGCATCTGTGCTGCATCTTTTTATTTTTTTAAATAAGAGGAAGCACTTTATTTTTGAATTTTATTTATGACCCAAGCAATTTCTCAGATTGACAATTTTCTGGATTATTTAATCTTAAGTATTAGGCACTGTGCTATGCCTTGATGCGTAAGACATGTTACCCCACTTCCAGGAGTACATAGTGTAGCATGTAGAATATAAAATGGTTTCTAAATTCAACCCATAGTTTAAATTTTACCACAGATACTGACTAACATTATAATCTGTATATTCAAAAGCAATTTAGAATTTTCTCAGATTAATCCTGTTTGAATCTAAATCTGATATAGCTTGCCAGAACACAAATTGTGTTCCTGAATCACACCCTAACCAGCATGAGATTGAAAAAGAAATCCAAAACACAGGTTGGTATAATAGCCAAAGCTCATTTGTAAAGAAATGGTGTTTAGTCACTTGGTGTCACAAAAAAATGGTTCATACGTTAAGTAACGCATTTCTTACTTAAAAAGGGACAATGACCAAAACAAATGCTTTCTGTACTATAAAGTTACTACAGCATCTTTTTCTACTTCTACAAGAAAAGTCTTTAAGAAAAAAAAACTAACCATTTGCAGAACGTTGGAGGAAAGGAGTGGTTAAAGAGCCCAGTACAATGTTTACATGAATATGTGAAGGCTTAAAATTTTTTGTTTCTCTCCTGCCAGCACCTGACTTAATAGACCTTCTTGCTGTTAAAGAGGGAGTCAGCAGTTCATTTTAGAGGGGTATTAACTCTTTAATCCACTAAGGTCCTATTTAAGGCACAGAAAGATGCCACATCATTGGAACTAGTTACTCTTTATATATATTCTTAGGTTCACTATGTTTAAATCCAGATATGTATTATTTTACCTAAATAAACACTGCTCTCCTATACACTCTATTTTGTCATTTGGCCAAAAGCATAGCCTTCTATGTAATATTGCATTATGACCGAGATTAAATAGTATTACAAAGTTGAAATTAAATCAAAACATCTTACCTCAATAATTAAACATCTTTCTAATTATTAGCTGCCTCCCAGATGAGAGCTGTAACCGGAGTTTAATGCTTTGCAGAAGCATTCATGGAGCATGGTCAGCCATATTTTGTAATGAGGGTTTTCCACTAAAGGTCTGATTAAGGTGCATTATGTTTAACTTTCGTCACAATAAAATTCCTAACGTAGTTAAACACATAGTTTTAGCCACGGAAACTATAGCCATATATTAGATTATTAAATTTTACTCTTGGCGGAATGGACGTGCCATCTTGGCATGATTAATCTGAACTGAAGTAGATTGTAATTGGAGTGCTGGTGCCGGGTAAAGGAAACGTATACTATTATGCTCAAAACAATTACTTTTATACCAAAATGAAATAAATGACAGCTGTAGAAGAACGTAATGAAAGGTATATGGTTTCCACATTTTAATACCCTTTACATGTTTAGTGCACTGAACCCTGGGAAAGCTCCTACATGTCACATTATTTTTTTTTATTGATTTTGAATTTAAAAATCATAATTTTGCATGGTCTGAATTCTTTAAAAAAAAATACACAAAGACCAGTTTCTAAATGTATGTAGCAACCTATAATTACTCTCCATAGTATAATGAAAAAATGATATACTGTCAGCAAGTCTTTCCTTCCCCCTACCAATGAGACTCACATTGCTTAAATTAAATGGTAATGTTTAGAAGCTGTGGCTGTCACTTCTGAACTGCTACAGAGAAGCAGGAACAGTGGCCCAGAACTATTATCTCTCTCTTTGGCTCCAAATAACATGGAGAGTTCTGTAGTAAAACAGCAAATATCATTTATTTCCCCTTATGTAAAATGAAAATATTATCACCAACCTATCTCATTAAATTAGTAGAGGAAAATCAGTAGCTTAAAGTTTTTAGCATATGGAGATACTATTATTGAATATTAGATGTTTTTGATAACCCCCAAAAGAAAAAAAAATAATTGGTTGGCACTCTGGCCAAAAATCTGTTGGAAAGCAATCACTCTAAGATATGTTTAGAAGAAAGCTTTGATTAAAAACTAAAAACTGAACTGCCAATAAATAACTAAAATTTTATAGAACAGAAGCATGTACAAGTATTTTTGTTTCACTGCATAAATGCCATATAGGAGATACATATAGAGATTATCAGTCTCATAGAAGAGCTGAAACAAGTATTGAGATGGGGTCACATTATGGTAATGTACTTAATATGTTGAGATTCATCTTATAAAGCTGCAGCTTCATTCAGAAATGCTTTTAGACATTGATTGGTTTTTATCCTCAGCAATAAACTGGTTTATTTATGACCTATTTGATTTATATAGTACCGAAGTAAAAATATTGTGATGAATATGTTTTCTTGATATAAAAAGTTATTTCCTAACCCACTTGTGAGAGCCTAAACTTATTTTTTACTGGTGGTCATGTTTTGTCTTGATTCAGGCGCATGTTTTTATCAGGTTTTTCCTGACAATTAGCAGCAAGAATCTTTAAGCAAGGCGTTTTTATCTTTCTCCATTGACCAGGAAAATGTGAATAAAATTCAACCCCAAACCAGGACTAAGCAATGTGGACCTTTAACCAATGAAGTTGCTCAAGTACAGACAATCTTATAAATAAATTAAATAAAGTGAACTTGCTTCCAAGGATGTCAGCTGAGGAATCCATAGGAATCCCTGCTACCCAATTCACACAGAAGGAATTATGATTAGAGATAGACTTCTAAAAAGCATCCGACTTTAGGAGAGGTACATTTTTCTAAGGGAAAGAGCAGTGTCATTCTAGCATTCGAAGAGACCCAAAAAAGAGTGATGGAATTTTCATTTGCTGTTATTCCAACTATGAGTTTTTGAATTTGCCTCCAGCTGTTGGGAGTATTGTTAGGTTTAGGACACATCATTTAAATGCTAGATTGAGGCCAGCTGGTCGCTTCCACCGACAAATATACAAGACTCACTTTCTAGGTATTTTTTAAACCCTCAAAATTTTACTTTTATTTGGTGCAGGATCAGAACTAAAATGTGGTAGAAACATTATATTCATTACTCAGGTAGAAGCTATGGAAATTTCTGACTTGATTTCCCACCTCCTATTTTTATACCTGACTTTCAGTCTTTGTTGAGAAGTGTGGATAAACATCACAACCACCTCAAGCCAAGTACACATTATAACCCCTTTGAGCTTAATTTCTTGAGCAGAAATGATATTAGGGTGGCCTCTATGACATGTAAAGACAGTTCATCTACTATTGCTGTACAGGAAGTTAATAACCTTGCCTTCTTAAAAAGCCTGATCTGACTTGGAACGGGAAGGAAATTGTTCATTTCCTTAACTCCTTCAGGCCACCCAAAGCCCTAAAAGATGTAATCTGTTAGAGGAGGCAGATGTAAGGAAAAGATATGGCCTGGATGCTCCAGATGCCCTGCCATTTTCTTTCCAGACTTTCTGCTCCGATGAAGTCATACCAGGGAGAGGAAGGGAGGACTTGTTGGGCACCTAGGGTAGTAAGGTTCCTCCCGTATTTATTTTAGTTGCCAGGAGTTCTGCTCAGATGGCTCAGAACAAACACCACATGACCAACAAATCCATTTTAACTAGTCATCCCTCCATCAAACCTGGCACACACCAGGTGGAGAATCGTAACGGTGCCATCCTCTCAAAGGTAGGATTGGATGGTCCTCTGTGCCTGGATCTTACACTTAAGAAATCTTGAATTACCTTATTCAATTTTTGGTTAACAGCTTTACTACAGGGTTAAGCAAACATTTTTGTGCTTCAACATAATACTCAGGCCTTAAGCATATTGCCATAAATAACCTTGTTGTGAGTCATTTAAAAAGGGAAGATGAAGAAGGAAAGCAAGCAGGCAGAAGGCAGCAGTAATATCTGGATGCCAGATGGCATCAGCTTAGTGATGGGGCTGATTCAATAAGAAGCAAAGGGAAATTCCTGTCATGCATCTGTGTGAACAGAACCCACAAGGAATTAGGTATAGAAAGAAAAGCCAGTAAGACTCACCATGGTGATCCTGTAGTCATTAAATGCCTTGTTTACCTTGTTGGAAATAGTATATAGATATATAATATTTAAGCGTATGTTTACATTAGCCCATATTTATATCCAGTAAATTGTCTGAGAATGTGGATGGCTGAACTCAGTGGTTAAGAATGTAAATTTATATATATATATATATATATATATATATATATATATATATATATTAAGTGGCCAGAAATGTTAATTATGTGACATGTGTTTTTATATTTCCCTCCAAAGAATATTTAGGGAATCAAACATGAGTAATGAATCTAGATAGTTTTACTATTTATATCGTCAATACAAGGTGCCTGGATTATATTCTTGTTCATCTAAGGCCATAGAAAATAAAAGGAATTGTGTGTGTGTGTGTGTGTGTGTGTGTGTGTTAAGAATCTAGAGTCATCTCACCTATGACCGAGAAATTTAAACACTGTTTGCAGATCATTAAAGCAACATAAAGGATGTTCAAGCAAAACAGGATTGAGCATTAGAATTACAAAATACAAAAGCATTTAATCTTGAAACCTGGCACATGGCAGAGCTAAAGCCTCATACTGACCAGACTGAATCAGCCCTTATCCCCCAACAGTCGTGACTTCTCTCACTTCCTGTTCCTGACTGACCTCCTCCCCTTCCAGCCAAACCCTTCTCATCCAGTAAATCCCCTGCAACAGGGCAATGCTGCCTAGAAGTTCCCAGGATGATTATGTATTTTAGATGATGCTAAAGGGTCACTGGGCCTGCTAATTGTTCATAGCTCCTAATAAAAGAAGCTAATTTGCTCATAAGTCACTTATTCTGTGCCATGCTCTGCTCCAGGAGCAGATACTGTAAAAACTCAACCCAGTAGTCCTTGCCCTCAAGAAACCTTGAGTGCATTCTTATCACATGATGATAGGATCATGAGTTAAGTGCTGAGTATTGGCCAATTATCCACAGATTGAACCAGTGCACTAGTTGTTTTTAAGAAATGACATTTAATGTTTGGGTATACATAGAGTGATAATGTTATTAATTTAAAAAGGAATCTAGGAGAATTATTTATTGAATTCCCAAATTCTCTTCATTACCATATATCCCTCTGAGCTAAAATATCACAATAGTTAAGCTATAACATGGTAATTTACAAATTTGAGAAATAAATGAGAGAAGAATGTAATATAAACTGAAAGGGTTGGGGGCGGGTGTTGATGTGAACTGATGTTCAGCAGATTATGATAGAATTTATTTGAATCTGACTTTGACTCTCCAAACTTAGCACTTGAGGGAAGATTATTGGATCTTTTTACATAGCAAATGATCAGATATTTTGTGTCAGTATAAATACCTCAGTAATTCCTACCTATATGTTGATATGTAGGAATAGATAATTTCCTAAAATTGGAACTTTTTTTTTTTTTTGAGGTCAGTGTCACTGGCCCCCACATGTGGGACCCGAACCGGGGCCGCCGGCCTCCCAAGCCAGCACTCAACCACCGTGCTACTCGGCCAGCCCTGAACTTTTTTTGTTTTTTTCAGAGTCATCATCCTGCCAACTATAAGTTGGTGAGGGGTGAGTCTGTGTATTTGTGTGCTCAAACCAGGATACAGCCCTACTGGGATCAAAGTAAAAAGCACTTTAATTATTGATCATATTCGCATGCAGAGCAGCAGTGAGCACAGTGTTGAAAAGTGCGGGCTCTACTGACAGACTGCCTGGGTGTTAGTTAATCTTGCATCCCCCCCACAAACAACAGGGGACCCTGACAAGTCATTTAACCCTATAGGCTGCAATTTCCTCATTTGTGAAATGAGCATAATAATAGTACCTACATGATAGAGTTATTGTGAGAATTAAGTTAGTATACCAGTATACTAAAAATGTATACCAGTATACCAAAAATGTATACCAGTATATCAAAAAATGTATACAAGTGGACACTTTGGTCAGTGTTGCTTAAGCAGTAGTTTGCTGTAATCAGAAGTGTCTGGATGCTGATGGTAACCACTTTGAGCACCTCTTATAATTGTAGAAGTCAAACATGACTTCTATTCATCTTTTATTATTGGTACATATTGAGTATTGCAATTTTAATACAATTTTCCTTTCTTAAAATGTGTCTACATTTTTTTGGCACCCTCTGTATGTAAAGTATCTGGTATTCAGGAAGCTCTATATATATGTATTAACCATGGTTATGATGGAGCCCGTCTCAGAATCATTCATCTTTTTAGAGAACCTTTAAGGGAGTAAAAATGTCTAATAATCATCATTTACAAATGGCGAAATTGAAGCAAATGTTGCATCTGCCTTATACATGTTGTAGCTAATGGAATGTGAAAGAGAAGTGCAATTCAACCCAAAATTTAGCCTAGTGGCTCCCCAGGGAACACCACCACCCTGCCTCTCTTCTATACTTCTGAGGCTCTTTGAAGACACTTTTAAGCATCACACTTTGAATTTAGCCCAAAGTTTATTGTAAGGGACAAAGGTTGGTTGCCTTTATTTGAATAAAAAGAGATCTATAGGGAACTGCAAACATTAAGTAAAGTTTAGAAAATGCTCACGTGGAAAAGCATCCTCTCAACTCCAAGTTAAATGCAGTTGATCTCCACAGATTGCTCCCAGCATGCACTGAGACAGAAAAATCAATCACACATTCAAGAGAGCAGACAGAGCCATTTTTATGTAGTCATTAGAAAAGCCTTTAATGCAAACCAAGAAGTTCTAAATTTGTCAGCCCCTCCTACTGTCTCCATTTATTGCTCATTCTGTAGCTACTTTCACAGAGCTAAATCTGAACTATTGCTGAGCTGAGCCCTAGAGAGTGACAAAGACAAATTAATGGGATCCTAGTGTGCCAAAATAAAGTATGGACCCTGTCACCACCAATATATGTTACGTCCATTAAGGTCATTTTTAATGAACTGAACTTTTCATTGGAAAGCTTTGCCAAACTCGTTGAATTAAGGGAAAGGAACCTTTATAAATTGCAAGATAAACTAATTTCACTCCATGTGAAGAAGAAATGGTTCATGAAAAGTATTCTGAGTTTACAATTTTTAGATTTTTATCAAAGGGGAAGTGTTATGCATTAGAACTACATTCTAGTATTAAGCTGAAAACTACAAAAGCACAAATAGTATTGTAAGCTATAATGGCACTTTTGTCCCTGAGACATGGCTTTTTAAATAATCAGATTATCCTCAAGGAAAACCAAACTTTTTACTGATATTTTGTTCACATAGGTCGAAAAAGCAATGGGAGAGAAACGGTGTGAAACAAGTGTCATATTCTTATTTTTCATTTGTGAAGAGACTAATTTGGCTCCCTTTGTATCTGATACATACTGTTAGTGATATATCTTCTCTTCTTCCCAATGCTCTGTGCACACTGAGTTGTAAAGAGTAGGTAGGAAAATGAGAGCTCTCCTTGGGTTTCTCTAACCTAGAAACAATTCCAAATGCCCCAGAGCCCTCACTGTTGAGTAGCTGCTGGCATGATAAGGCAATGTTAGAACAGAGTCGTGTATAAATTACTGAAGGCAGCCTCTAGCTCAAAATTGTCCAAAAATCCTTTTCTTCTGTAAAATATCATTTTTATTAATATTCAATTGAAGGGCAGTAGACACAGAATTTAAACTTGCCTCAAGCTACGTGGTAACCCAACACCCCATCAAGATGAAATGTGGCCAGCACATCCTGGCTGAGTACAGCTATCAGTAATATAAAATGAATGAGCCCACTCACTACAGCTACTAAATTTGGGCACATTAACTTTTTTTTTTTTTTTTTTTTTAGAGCCATCCTGCTACCTGTTGGCAGCTCAGTGGCAACTCACCTTGGGCTGGGCTGCTGTTGCCCAGAGCTCAGCTCGCACTCTTGAGCGAGCTCTTAACCAACTGAGCCATTCGGCTGGCCCTGGGCACATTAACTTTTTAAAAGACCAAAAGAAATTCCTACAACAGGAAAAAGGTTGTATTTCCTCATGCCAATTCCTGGAACTGAGAGGCATGATTTAATTTCTTTGAGTTTCGAGGTTATTGCCTCTTTATGTAACTTGATTTCAGTCTGAGCCCAAGAAGAAGTCCAATACCAAGTCACTCAAAATATCAACTCTTACCCTTAAATATATCCATTTGGAAAAAAGCATCTGTTATGTGAAGTTCTGCCTTCATAAATGTTTTTTCTAGTGAGGAAGACAGTTATTACATAAAGACTCACACTTGGTTCTCAAAGACTGACAACAGCTATGAAAAAATAAAGAGGTACTCCAAGAGTCTAAGATTAGCCCCATAAGTCTCAGGATCAGGGAACTCTTCTTTGAGAAGACATATGTTAGCTGAGACTTAAAGGATGAGTGAGAGTTATTCCAAGCTGGGAGAAGGGAGCAGAGTGACCCACATGTGCCAAAATCTTGAGGCAGAAAAGAATGACACACATTTAAAGAAATGAAGGAATACTAGAGTGGATGGAGGCTAGTGACTGGGGGAATAAGAATATTGGGAAGATGACGATGGAAAATAGCATAATGTAAGCTTGGTAAGGAGTTTGGCTTTTTTTCTGGGTATAGTGGGAAATAATTAAAAGCTTTACATTTTAAGATCCCCCTGGCTGCAGCATGAAGAACAGATTGGTAAGGGCTAACAGAGAAAGAAAACAGACCAGTGGCTGTTGTGGTAGTCCAGGAAAGAGATATAAGCTTCAATGATTGTGGCATACCTGGCAGCCTGAGAGCCATGGGGTGAGTTGGGGTAGAGCATGGATTCTGGAGTTGCCACAGTTTAAATCTTGACGCTGCCATTTATTTAGCAGTGTAACCTTGGAAACTTCTGTGTCTCAATTTTATCATCTAGAAATTGGGATCAAAATAATACTGTTAAAATATAATTTTCAAAAAGCCAAAGTCATGACTCATATACTTATAAAATGAGCACATGTCAAAAATTTTTTTTAACTCTTGAATTGTTGTGGGAACCAGTAAGATGCTAAAAACTAGTTCAGAGGAGAATTGGATTTAGAGAAGCTTTCTATTGTCTACCGGACAAAATCATTTGCATTCCTAATGAACAGAAAAAAAATAGTCCATCACTATTGACAGAAAACATCTGTATCATTACCAGCCCTCTATAAGGAAACTTCTGTCTCCATGTAGTTGCAAAATTGGCTAGCCAAAGACAAAGACTCACTTCCATAGAATTCAATGTCTGAAAGTTTGCTAGGCAATGCCAGCCTTCCACTCTAAAGGACAATCAATAATCCCTTGCTCATTTCACAGTGTTTTTGACAGTACCCATCTCCTAATAATGTTATAATGAGTTAATTAATATATAGAAAGTGCTTAAAACACATCACTAAACATTACCTGTTGTTATTATATCAACATGGTGGTAGTGGAGTTGGAAAGAAGTAAATTAATTTTAGATATATTTTTAAGGGCGAATTGATAGAATTTGGGAATCATTTGGAAGTGAGCAGTCAGGGGAAATGAGGGATAAAAAATAACTCCTAATTTTTTTTGCCTGAGCAGTTGGATGACCAGTAGAATCATGTGTTATGGTGGAATAGGATACTGAGGAGAGAAATCAGGAGTTCAATTTTGGACATTTTAAGCTGGAGATACCCTTGAAATATCAAATAAAAATGTCAAACAGGATAGGGAGCAATGTGTAGTGGTTAAGAGCATGAAACCTTACTAGCTGTGTGACTGACTTGTACTTCACTTTCCTCATCTGTATAGTAAATGGAGATAATACTAGTTCTTATGAGGTTGTTAGGATTTAACAACTTTTATTTATAAAGCACTTAAAGTAGCGCCTGGCACATAAGAAGCACTATATAAGTTTTGATGAATAGATTATATTAAATTAGTGTTTACTCCTTTCAAAGAGTAAAATGGCTCCCTAGATCAAAACTTACCAAGAAAAGGTTGGGTATAAAGCTCAGGAAAAAATCTAGACTCGAGATTAAATACAATTGTCCCTCAGTATCCATGGGGGATTGGTTCCAGGACACCGCCCCACCCACAGATACCAACACTCAAGTCCCTTATATGAAGTGACATAGAATTTGCATAGAACCTACACACAACCTCCCGAATACTTGAAATAATCTCCAGATTACATATAATACCTAATACAATGTAAATCCTATGTAAATAGTTGGTACACTGTATTACTTAGGGAATAATGACAAGAAAAAGAAATCTGTACATGTTCAGATGCAACCATTATAGGTAAAACTACACAGTACACATCTGCAGTAATGTCACATTTTTTCCAAATATTTTCTACCCACAATTGGTTGAATCCATGAGCGCAGAACCTGTGGATACCAAGGGCTGACCATACTTAGAAGTTGCCAGCTCGTTGGTGGTATTTGAAACCAAGAATCATTGATGAACACATTAAAGGACAGCACCAAACTGAACCCTGAGGCACTGCAATATGTAGAGTTTGAAAAGAGGAGAAGGATCTCAAAAAGGAGACTATAAAGAAGTGACCAGAAAAGAAAAGAAAGCCAGGAGAGTTTGATGTCATGTAAATCAAGAGGGAAAAGTAATTCAAGAAAGGTATGGTCACTTGTGTTGGATGCCACTGAGAACAAGTTAGTTGAGGACTGGATTTGTTGGGAACAGCAGACAATGTGGGGCCAATATTCTTAGAAACTGATTATTAGCTGTCATTCTGTTAAAGAAGAACAACCTTCTGATGGTCATCAGGGTCCCACCTTTACTAAGACTCTTTCTAATATCTTGTCTGGAACTATAGCAGAGAAGGCTAGGTCAAACAGCTAGATGAGTAAAGCAGAGACTCAAACTTGAGGTCCTGTCCCTTGAGACCCAGTAGTCTCTGACTCACTGGAACTTGGAGATAACTCTGATTCCCCACAGCAAGTCCTGCTAGTCTAGTCTCTTTCAAAGGAAAATGTGCTCTTTAATGCAATCTGCCTTTCTTCCCCCACTTCTAGCACTGAGTGTTTCTGCAAGAAAATCACTAAGACATTCTTGCAGAGGCAAGCTGCCCCTCAGAGAACACAAAAGGTCATCATGATCATGAGAAAATGAAGTCGGCTACATTGAAAATGCCACTTAAACATAGCTCTCCCAATCAGGCCTTTGTGTATTTTGGAATTGGGCCCTTCCTTCTTATTCATTCATCCATTCATTCATTCATTAATTCATTCCTGGTTAGTGGCATTATATGGGGCAGTCACTGAATTCTTTTTTTATCAAATAGTTATATTGGTGGCATCAAAACTGTCCTTTGTTTTGTTGTTTTAATTTCTAGGATCATTCTATTCTTGGTTATACTACTGGGGCACCTTTCACTGATGAACACCCTCACAACCCATGCATGATACTTAAGGATTTGAGGAACCTATGAAACAAATTGGTGCTATCAGAAATTTTATGCAGTGGTGTCCTGGATACCTTTGAACATTTTTGCTTGGAGACTTCAATATGGGTTGCATAATTAGCGTGAATGATTTGCAGCTCCAGAGAGTTGTAAGCTAATAACAGCAGTTGAGAAATATTTTCATAATTCCACGTTCAGGTCAAGTGTCCTTGACTAAAGATCTTCCACAATAAGTTAGATTCTCATTTATTTTGAAGGACTTAGGTATGATTGTAAATGAATATAGAGGCATACTTTGGATAAGTGTTCTCTCAAAACTTTAATACTTAGCTATATTTTTAAATAATCATTTTAAGGATGTCTTGGTATGCTGGCTTTGCAATTCATTCTAAAATTCCTAAAGGGATTCAATTAAAGAATTGCCTTCCCTTTGTTGCATTCCAAAGGTTTTTTGTTTATTTATTTTGGAGAATTTTTTTAAAATCTTCTCTTGTAATTTCATTGAGAGACACTAAAAACTTTTACATGAGATCTTTCGATCTCATGTAAAATTGAGACATAGATGAAAAAGTTGTTTCCCTTTTCCTTTTCCAGTTTTCTTTCCCACCAGCATCAGTTTTTGTTTTGTTTCATTTTCATTTTTTCATATATCCAAATGCTTCTTCAGTCCTGATGCCAAAATATCCAGCTTTGGTTTAGATAATTGCACCTTTTCCTAAAGATTTTACTCATTAGTATCTCAAGTATTGCTCAGAATCAGGAGAACAAACTTTTCAAACTAAAGAAAAAGAATAGCAAAAGGAAGATTGGGCTGAAAATGCAATGAGGCAATATGGAATAACATCATTACTAATAAAGTACGGTGATTTTTTTTTTTTTTACCCCCAAATGATATATTTTTGCAAAATACTTTCTGGTTAATTTGAGATAGAAGTACTTATATAGTATTTTAATTTTCCAATATATTATTTTCCGGATCCCTCTTTGGATAAAGAGACTTTTCTTTATCCATTGTATGTTTTAGGATCCTTTGTCAAAAATTAGTGAGTTTAGTTCTAGGTTCTCCATTCTGTTCCATTGGTCTGTGTGCCTATTTTTCTGCAATGCCATACTGTTTTGCTTATTGTGGCTTTGTAGTATAGTTTGAAGTCAGGCTGTGTGATACCTCCATATTTGTTCTCTTCTCAGGATGATTTTGGCTGTTCAGGGTCTTTTGTGGCTCTATACAAATTGAGGAGTTTTTGTTCTATTTCTATGCAAAATTCCATCAGGATTTTGAATCTATAGATTGTATTAGGTAATTTGCACATTTTAACAAATGTTAATTCTTACAATACATAAACACAGGATATCTTTCCATTTCTTTGTGTTTTATTCAACTTCTTATAACAGTGTCTTGTAGTTTTCCTTGCATAGGTCCTTTATTTTATTTGCTAAGTTTATTCCTAGGTATTTTATCCTTTTTGTTGCAATTATAAATGGGATTTTTTTTTCCCATTTCACTTTCTGATATTTCATTGTTAGTATGGAGGAAGCCAATGGATTTTTGTATGTTGATTTTGTATCCTGCAACTTTCCTGCATTTTTTTATTGTTTCTAATAGTAGTCTTTTATATTTTTCCTACACTATTCAGTTTATTCTGTCCTCTGTCCTCACCCTAATATCATGCCTCTACTCTCATACACAAACATACACCAAAAGAAAGAGGGAAAAGAAATCCACAACCCTTATCCACTTATAACTCAAGTGTAATAAGATTGAAAACTAAGCCAAAAATTTAATATTTCTAATGTGATTTCCTACAAGTTTTGATTTGCATTTTGAAACTAGAGAATGAGGCAAGGCTAGTAACAGCATCAAAAAAAAATACCTATAAAACTACTCTTATTTTGAATATCCCCAGTAATTTTTTTAAACAAACATGTATGTGAGAAAAGAAGAGAGAGGAAAGTAAGAAGAGAAAGGCAAAAGTTAAATATCTTAGAGACCATATGTGCATAAAATCAGAGCCTAACTCTGGCTAAGATTTGCAGTGACATGAGACTGATTAACCAAGAATGAATTGTTTCTGTTTGGCATTATATTAACAAAGTGATTGTTTTTATTATTTCAATCCATGCTTCTTATTCCATAACAGCCACTAATAAATGAAACCACTTTGGGATTTTACAAATGAATTTAATTATCACTGTTTTCTATTTCATCAAAGGGACTATGGTAATAACTAGTTGAAGGGTAAGGTTTTGTTAATAAAATGAACAGTTAAGCTGCAAATCGAAGAATAGACAGAAGTATATATCATTTTTTTGCTAAGTTGCTTTTGTTTTTGTTTTTTTAATTTCCTGGAGATGGGAAGACTAAATGCAGAAAGTATATCAGTTCTTTATGAAGTTTAAGCCTATCTTTTGAGGAACTCACTTATCCATCCCTTTTTCATTCATACCACAATTGTGCTGTTAACCAAACAGAATTTTTAAATTACCCAAATTAAACTTCAGTAAGAACTTTTGCAGTATACATTTCTACATCAAAATGATTTTTTTTTAAATACCTATTGACTCCATTCTGAAGATCCCACTTTAAAGGTTCTAATTTAGCAAGTGCTATTCAAATTGAGTCATCTAAACATTACATTTAAACCTCCTAGCTCACTTGCCCTCTCATTGACCTTGTTTCCTCCCACTTGTGGCCAGATAGCTCAAGATAGTAAATACAGAGTTCAGAGATCTAGGGATATGGGGAAACGTTTCATATGAAAAAGTTATTCATTTGTCCATTTGCACTATGATGTATTCATCATTTGAAATATAATCTGCCTTCAATGAAAGAGAATATATCATATCATACAGTATATGCACTAGAGAAATTAAGATGACCGGTGGAAGACAGCACCACTTAAAAACTAAATTGTTTTTAATTGGTGTGAACTTAGTGAAGACCTGAAGATAGCCAGTTGGGAGATAAGCCAGTAAGGCTATTTGATATTTGATAAGACTATCACTTGGGAGACATTAAGTAGATGTTTATTGTTTTTACTATTAATCCTAAATGTTCAGATAGTACACACACACACACACACACACACACACACACACACACACACACTCAACTTTCATTTAGATGCTACTTTAAAATAAACAAGTTTCAACTATTGCACCATCTACTTTGGGGGCTTTCGGTGTATCTTCCTGGTCCTGGAAAGAAACCAAATACAAATTGATTCACATTATAGGCAAGGAGAGCCGAGGTTTTAGTTTGTGCATTGTTCGTATTCTAGATTTCATCTGGGATTCACTGTGGAAGATAAAACATACATCAGTGTTTAGCTACTTGTCATTTTTATAAGCTTATATATGTGGAAAAAGATGGAAATTAAGACCTAAAATAATTTTGGGGTTTATTTATAAATCTCAGTGTGTTGAGCCTTTCCGCTAAACATTCTGTAGCAGGAATTGGTAAACAACATACAGCCCACAGGCAAAATTCAGACTCTTCCACCACTCTTCCCACCCTTCCTCCAGTTTTTGTAAATAAACTTTTATTGGAACACAGCCAAACCCATCTATTTACATGTCCTCTATGGCTGCTTTCACTGTATATCAGCAGAGTGAGTAGTTAAAACAACAAAGACCCACAAACTTGGCCCACAAAATCTAAAATATTTTCTATTAGCCCTTAACAGAAAAAGCTAGCTGATCTTTTCCCTTGTAATGGTCATTAAAGAGGGCTATGATAGGTGACAGAACAATAATCCTTACTGCATAGGGAAAACTAATAAGGCACAGTTCTTTTTGAGATCTTGTCATCTCGTATTTGAAAACAAAATTCAGCACCATATTATTCAAGAAGCATTATTCATCACATTATGGTCAAAGTTGGCAGACTTATCATTTGCTTTGTTTTTCGTTTTATTTTATTTGATTTCATTTTGGTTTTTTATGTACAAAATAGTTGAGTATGTATTTTCCTTTATGTGTACACCTGGGTTATAAAATTCAGTGCTTGTGTATTTGTCATGATTCTTGTTCCAGGAGCTAGGCAGTTATATATGAATATGTAAAAAGAAGGTTAAGATTATTTTGGTTGCAGATTTTGGTTTCATATTTCTAAAAAGGTCCCTACAGGTAGGATTATTTGAAGAGAAAGACTTTTTAATCTTTCAAGATACAGTTTTCCCCCAAATTCTTTGGGTGCCAGAAAATGAAGTCAAGAATTGAAAAACAACAGAGGGAGGTCACATTGTGATGAGAATTTCTTGGGAGTAGTTCTGGGTGGCCCTCCCCCTCATCCATCTTCCTGACAAGGTTATGTGTGACTTTCATTCTTTCCTAGGGGATGGTTCTTCAAAGGTAACAAATGTCAGACCCTTCTTAAAGGGACTCCCGCCATTCCTCAGACACCATCTGAGGAGTCGCCAGATCCCCCCTGTTCCACACACAGCTCAGGTTCAGGCCCAGGAAACATCTTTATTGTGTTCCTTCCAGTTTGAAAACTTGGATTAGTTTCCTGTTAGAATTTCAATTTTCCTAAACTAGATATGAACCATTTGCACTTGCTAGGATTTAATGCTATAACCTTCTTATCAGTGTTTCCTTTTTGCCAAAGTCAAGGTGAAGGAGCCAGGTTTGCATACCTCCTCAGCATGACTCTCTGTGAGAAAGCCATTGGATCATGGAAAAATAAAAATATTTTATTCCAAAGTTCTTTCTCCAGATTATTATACTAACTTTTTGAAAATGTTAGTGGTTCCCTCTGGGCTTTTTCCCCTAGGCCTCTCTCAAGGTCATTGTAGTTATGGCGATGGTTGATTAGTGGGAGGAAAACAGTTTTGTGTTGTTGTTTTTTTTGAAATTTGGATATTATCCTACATTCTAGAGAAACTCAGAGAAAAATCAAGTTCTCACTAGGGCTGCTTCTCTGAAGAGGAGCTGGGCGGGGGTTGGGGGGTGGGGGAAGGCTGTTGAACAAACTTGTGTGAATGCATAACCTCTTCTTTACTGGGACATGCCTGTGGACTTAAATTTTAGCACAGCTTTTCTCTATGATATAAAAAGAACTGTAGTCCAGACTAATTCAAAGAATGTATGAGGAACAAGAGTTTGCTCCATTCTTGGAAACTTACAAAAAAAAAAAAAAAAAAAAAAAAAACCTCTACATATAAATAAATCTTGGGAAGCACATTGTGCAGAAAAGCAAAGAAAGTTACGGAATATGATCCAGACTAAGAAAAATACTTCCTTAAATATCTCCGAGGGCTTATTTTGTTATAGTTTTTAGTATCAGTATTAGTCTGCTATAAGAATAGCTAGCATCTTGCAGCAGGCACAAGTGCAGGGATTTAGAGACTGAGAGAGAAGAGAAACCACCAATTCCCTACTCTGAAGAGCTGGTATAAGGCAGCGAGAAAGCAGGTGGTCTGTGGCTGGAATGTCTTACAGCTGGGAGTTAGAGGACACTCTCAAAAAACCAATCCAGAAACAGTGGCAAATGATCTCATGAACTAAACTGAAGTGCCCGTCCCAGGACAGGGTGGAGGAGCCCTGAGCACATCCTGGGACGGCACTGGGCCTTAGTGGCAGATGGGATGCGGCCTCTCATGATGCCCAGGGCCTCCTGCCTGGGGCTTCTCATTCTGTCCTCTTATTTGCTTGCCGACTGCAGGTTCATCCCAGAGGCCTGGTCTGCCTGCACAGTTACCTGTGGTGTGGGGACCCAGGTGCGAAGAGTCAAGTGCCAGGTGCTCCTGTCTTTCTCTCAGTCTGTGGCTGACCTGCCTGTTGACGAATGTGAAGGGCCCAAGCCAGCCTCCCAGCGTGCCTGTTATGCGGGACCATGTAACGGGGAAGTTCCTGAGTTTAACCCAGAAGAGACAGATGGCCTGCAGGATTTTGATGAGCTGTATGACTGGGAGTATGAGGGCTTCACCAAGTGCTCCGAGTCATGTGGAGGAGGTAAGCAGGGGGCGTTCTGGCTCAGATCCCCACCATCTTTTTCTCCTTTTTCTGTATCCTCTCTCCTTGCATGCAACTGTGTCACATGACTGCCTCTAATCCAAGAATGATAAGTAGAGGGAGGAGGGGAGGAAGGCTTTCTAAATGTAAAGCATACTGAATGAAACACAGATGTGTTCCTCTCTGGGCTTGAGTGGCTCTCAGGCTGTCAGCTGTGAGTGACCAACACAACTAATGCTTTTACTTTCTGTTGTCGTTTCGATGTTTTGCAATATATCCTAGTATATCTGACTGAGAAACCCTGTTGACACTGACCTGGCAATGCCCTCAGCTTTCACTTTCATTTACCTCAGTAACTCCCTTGCCTCAGTGCATGTGGCAGGAACCAAAACCCAAAGATGACCAAATATGCTGCTATTCCCAGGATAGGTTATAGTCCCTCTGATTCGCGCAGCTGATTTCCCAAAGTAATATCTGTTTACAAAGGGAAAAGGCGTATAGAGGGCAATTGATACTATGGTTACCTTGAACTGGAAAGCAATTTAAAGATTGAAAGTCTTGCCCTACCACCATTTTACAGAAGAGCAAACTAAGATACAAAGGAGCTGAGTGACTTGTTCAAGATCATGCAGCTAGTGAGTGACAGCTGGGACTAGGCCTGCCACTTATTTATTTCTGTCTGGAGTCTTTCTATCATACCACACTTCTTTAAGCACTTAGAGAATTCCTGAAGCTTTCTCATTATGAGTATTACTTAACTAATGTTAAATGTTTCCATGAACATTGACCTGGTTTTCTTAGGTATATTTCATGGTGATAACAGCAGATTCAGTCATTCTTTATTTTAGGTGATATATGAATGGGATTGTAGTGGGCCTAAGAAGGCATTTAAATCAACAATTAATTCTTCAAGATTACAATCTGTCTTACCACTTAAGGAACTACATTAAATTCGTATTGCCACTGTCTCCCATGTCTGCTCCCAAGAGAGATTTTCTTTATTAGTGTCAGGTGTATGAAACAACGAAATGATTAGATATTTACACCCCTCATGAGGTGATAACCCTAACAAGTCTCCTACCCATCTGACACCGTACATAGCTATTACAATACCATTGACTATATTCCTTATGCTGTACTTTACATACTGTCACTATATATATATATATATATATATATTAATTATAGTTCACATTCAATATTATTTTATATTAGCTTCAGGTATATAAGGCAGTGGTTAGGCATTTATATAATTTATGAAGTAATCTTCCCAATAAGATCCCCCCAATCTAGTACCCATCTGATACCATACTTAGTTTTCACAATATTATTGACTATATTCCCCATACTGTAGTTCACATCCTCATAACTATTTTGTGACTACCAATTTGTGCTTTCTAATCCCTTCACTGTTCTCACCCACCCCCCCAAACCCCTGCCCATCTAGTAACCATCAGTTTGTTCTCTGTATCTATGAGTCTGTTTCTGTTTTGTTTGTTCATTTATTTGTTTTTTAGATTCCATGTATATCTGAGATCATATGGTATTTGTCTTTCTCAGTCTGACTTTTCACTTAATATAATATCCTCTAGGTCCAACACGTTGCAAATGGTAAGTTTTCATTCTTTTTTATGGTGGAGTAATACTCCATTGTGTAAGTGTACCACCACTTCTTTATCTAATCATTTGTTGGGCATTTCAGTTGTTTCCATATCTTGGCTATTGTGAACAGCGCTATAAACTTAGGGGTTCATATATTTTTTCAAGTTAGTGATTTGGATTTCTTTGAATAAATGCCCAGAAGTGGAATTGCTAGGTCATAAGGTAGTTCTGTTTTTTTTATTTTTTGAGGAATCTCCATACTGTTTTTCATAGTGGCTGCACCAATTTGCAATCCTATCAACAGTGCACCAGGGTTCCTTTTTCTTCACATCCTCACCAGCACTTGTTTGTTGATTTATTGGTGACAGCCATTCTTACAGGAGCGAGGTGATATCTTATTGTGGTTTTTATTTGCATTTCTCTGATGATTAGTGACATTGAGTTGTTTTCATATGTCCATTTTCCATCTGTATGTCCTCTTTGGAGAAATGTTGATTCAGGTCCTCTGTCCATTTTTTAATTGGATTGTTTGGGTGTTTTATTTTTGGTGGTGAGTTGTATGAGTTTTTTATAAATTTTGGATATTAACCCCTTATCAGATGTATCATTGGCAAATATCTTCTCCCAGAGAAAAAGATATTCAGTAGGATGTCTTTTCGTTTTGTTGATGATTTCCCAGTAGAAATTTTGATTGGTGAGGAAACAATGGCTGATTTTCTGCCATATCCCTCTCACTGGCTATCAGTAACCCCTTTGACACCTAAGGTTCCACATTCTCAGCAAAATTTCTTACTTACTGTTATAAATACACACACACACACACACACACACACACACAAACACACACGAGGTCTGACAACGCAGTTTGTGAACTCATCCTACAATAGAAGAAGTACTACATACCTCATTGCTGAATATCAGTATGGTCACCTTTAAAGTACTCTCCCTGGGAAGCTATGCAACAATGTCAGCACCTAGCACACCCTTCAAAGCAATTTTGGAACTCTTTTTCTGGAATGGCCATCAGAGCTGTGTCATACTACCCTTGATGTCCTGAATGTCATCAAAATGTCTTCCTTTCAATATTTCCTTTATCTTCGGGTAAAGAACAAAGTCATTGGGGGCCAGATCAGGTGAGTAGGGAGGGTATTCAAATACAGTTATTTGTTTTCTGGCTAAAAACTCCCTCACAGACAGTGCTGTGTGAGCTGGTGCATTGTCATGATGCAACAACCATGAATTGTTGGCCAAAGTTCAGTTTGTTTTCGTCTAACTTTTTCATGCAGCCATGTCAGCACTTCCAAGCAGTAAACTTGGTGAACTGTTTCTCCATTTGGTACAAATTCATAATGAATAATCCCTCTGATATCAAAAAAGTTAGCAACATTGTTGCAACAAGTTTGGGAACTTAATTGTCAAGCACGCGTGCACGCATGTGTATGTGTGTGTACACCACGGGTGTCAAAAAATGTATATAAGTGGACACTTTGGTCAATGTTGCTCAGGCAGTAGTTCGCCGTAATCAGAAGTGTTTGAATGCTGATGGTAACCATTTTGAGCACCTCTTGTAATTGCAGAGTTCAAACATGACTGTATGCATCTTTTGTTATTGGTATATATGGAGTATTACAATTTTAATACAGCTGTCCTTTATTAAAAAATGTATACATTTTTTGGCACTCACTATGTGTGTGTGTATATGCACGCGCATGCATGCACACACACACACATAATTTCTCAAAACTAATTCTAAACCATGACATTTTGGAAATTCTTTTTAAAAGGTATCTTTTGTTATTATTGAGAATGTAAGAGTAAACGTGCCCAAATTGTTCCCATGGAGTTGGAAAGTAATGAATAGTGGAACATGTACTAGCAAAGAACCAATTTTCTCCATCAGGTCTTTTAGTAAGTGTTTAATAGTTTTGACCTTGAGGTTCTTGTTTGTTTCTAAGTCTTCCAGTTTCAAACCATGGAATTCTTAAGTGTTTTAATGGAGAGCCCTGTTATTTTAAAATCTAAATTTTTCCGTCTGATTCTGGAAGCATTTCCTGGAACTCAGTTAATCTATGTTCTTATAATGTTCTCGTACTGAGGACATTTTTTCTTCCATGCTTAACAGGGAGAAGTGTTTTAAAAAAGCATTGGTGATCTCTGAGCATGGGCATGAGCTGTGAGGTCAGGTGGAAAAGACACAGCCACTGGCTACAGTTGCTTTTTCCCAGGGTAACAAATGACTCAAAGGTTGAGATGGTGTGGGTTTACCCCCAATTTCCATAATCACCTGAAGTGAATGATCATTATCTCTAGTCTAAAATGAATATGCTTTGAAAAAAATTATTTATGGTCTCTCACTTATGGTTCTCAGTTACAAGTCAAGCCTGGAGCTTTATGAACAGATGGGAAAAATAGATGCAGTAATGGAATACATAAATAAGCAGATACCTTTATCTTTAAGAGTCTAACCATCCTGCTGATCAACCAGGGGCATAAAACTCAAAGTGTAGAGAGTAGATGGAATGTTTTTCATTTAAAATGTTTTCAGAAGACATTGATTTGGAAATAAGATTTGGATGTTTGATATACAATTGATCTCTGCCTGCAGGAACTGAGCATCTTTGTATAACATAAATTATATATCCAAGGCAGGGTCAAGTTACTGAAATGTCTTAGGTCTTAACTGTCAACAACTGTGCATACTTACCTACAGTTACATCACTGTTCCAAGGTAATATATTTACACCTAAAATGTTAGAGTTGAAAATTCCAAAGTGGTGAAAATATGCTTGGGTTATATAGTCCATATGATGCCCATATGCACTAAAAAATCATTTTGTTATATGGGACACATGTATTTTGAAGACAGTGTTTAGCAGTAACATTTCATTGTACTATCAACTTTGATCTTTCACCAAAATATAACCCACAAGGTTATATATACATGTATTTTTTTTAAATCATTTTTGCTGAAGCCAACCAAAAACATGCCTGATTAACAGATAGATTTTAAATCAATTTTGGGTTGTAAGGCCAGTCAGTTAATTTTATTGTTTTTGCAATCTCAAGAGATGAAATTGGATAGACACAAAAGTAACCTTTCACCTGGCAGAGGTAGCAACCAGAAGGAACTAGTTAGTAATTTAGACTGTAGTGGGTGACTGTGTGTTCCCAAGCTGTCATCAATATCATGTAACAATTATACTATTCTGGGAGGTAAAAACAATGAAAATCCCATTTTCTGGAAGATTAAAAGTGACCCTCACCTGTTCATATCTGTGACCTGTGTCCCACTATCACCTCTTTGTTATAGTTTAATTTCCCATATGTGAACTAATAGGTGTGGTCAAGGACAGCAGATCTGAACCTGACCAGCTTTCTTATAGTGAGTTCCTACATGGTAAAATCAACCTTAAACTCTGGCTGAGGGAAAACTTGAAATTTACTTCAGCAAGAATGAAAGGTGAGGTCTTATACCTGTTGCTCCCTTTTCCTTTTGAGTCCTTCCCCGCTTTAGCTTCTGTCAGGAAAGGAAAAGTCAAAATCATACAGTACAGTACTTAAGCATATGTTCTGTGCTGGTTTAAAACATCCTCCAGGGCCGGCCGAGTGGCGCAGTGGTTAAGTGCTGGCCTTGGAAGCCAGCGGCCCTGGTTCAGTCCCACATATGTCACTGCACTGCCCTTAAAAAAAAAAAAAAAAAATCCTCCAAAATGCATATATTAGCCTGTTTGGAAAGAGCACAAACTGGATGAGCTAACTTCTCACATCCTGGGCTGACTCCCCTGAGCCGTGTATTCTGTGAACTTGTAGGTAAAAGTTTCCTTCCCTTTCCACCTTCCCACACCCCCATTGCAGGGCAGCTCCTTTACTCCCTGTTCCTTCCTGCACACATTCCATTCCCACCTCGCCTTAGCCTGAACTGCACACTTTGCTTAGAATGCCCTGCCCTTTAGGCATTTCATTCGTCAGGTCACAAAAATTTATTGTACGTGGACCACAGCGCTGGTCCCAGATACTCCTTACTCGTGACAGAGCCCTCTCTGTCCTTTGTTACCCCACTGTGCCAGGCCCCACCTAAGAATGCTGAGGCAATAGACATTTAACAGAGTATTGCGGAGGCCTAGTACATTGTTTTATAATATGCTAGATTCAAATTTAATAACTCTACAATGCTACTTAATCTCAGCACTTAACCACCCCCAAGGTGATTTTTATGTTGAGCTGTAATTATTGGTTTAATTTAAATTGGTGTTCCACGTATCCAAAAGAGGAGATAACTGAAGTCCTTTTAAGAAACCCTTGTTACACCCATCACTTGCCATCTTAGAAGGACCTAAGTTCCATCAACAGGGAGTTCACAGAGTGGAAATAGGTCACATCACTCATACAGCCCCTCATTCACCTGAAGCACTTTTACATAAGGCAAGTGATAAGGTGTTCATGGCTGAACATAGCCAAAATATATTTTATTTCGGAGAACCATTTAGTATCTCCTGAATATTACCAGGGAGGAAAATGAATTGAAAGCTTAATTTCTTAATATATTTCTTAATATAACCACAGCTCTAGATTCCCTATGGAATAGTTCACTTCACCCAGCGCCTTGTCATTACATTAATAATGCCAGACTATTCCAATGGGAAGGATCAGTCATGATGTCAACTATTTCTTGTGAAATGTTTTGCCGTATCATCATACCATGAATTTCAAATGGCTCATCCCAGCTGCAACCAAGAGAAACACCCTGTAGTCAGCATTACAAAATAAGAGAGTAGCTTGAATGTCTTGTATGAATCTCAAATGCTCTGTTCTGAACTGGCCAGGATATATTTAAATTAAACTCTAAGCTCATAATAAAGGAAAAACTTATAAAAAAAAACCACTTATATTCATGGCCACAAGGTAAATATTGTGACTGATTTTTTTTTTAATGTTTGATTTATCAGACTTTCTAGACTTACTAGAAAGAAAGAAAGGTGATTCAGATCCTGGTTTTAAAATGTTACTTTTTAAATGATGGTGTTTCTGAGTGATCGGTCTTAGCCAGTGTAACATCACCTTAGGAAGAATTACCCTCTTGATTGGTGTGATAACTTCTTAGAGAAACATAGGGTAGATAGGAGGAAAGCAATGGGGCTAAGAAGACGTGGGTCAGCTGTACTATGTTAGGTACTAATTAACAAAGCAATGCACAAAACAAAAGCAAGAAAATGTGTGTGTATTTATATATAAAACTAATTATATGTATTGTCACATACTCTGCTGTAACTATATATAAATATTTAACTACAGATAGATATCTTTAGAGGTATGGCTCTTTATTGGCATAGCTATGTATTGACTGAAAGCATATTATCAAGAATGTCCTGTCTGGCCTGCTGAAATTATTCCAGACAAATGTCTAGGTTATTCCTGAAGATCTCCAGCAGATATAACAGCCTCTTTGTATTTTTAAATGTTAATGCTTGCAGTCTTTACAGCTCAAGTGCTGAGGCACAGTTTCACCATTTATCAACTGTATGACCTCAGCAAGTGTTTTCACCCTTCTAAGCCTCAGTTTCCTTTCCTGTAAATTGGGGATAAATATAATGCTTACTTCATGGAATTGTTGAGAGGATTGAATGAAGCATGTCAAGCTCTTAGGCTTGATACCTAGCCAATAATGTGCAACTTGTGGATTTTGACTCTTATTATCACTGTGGACACCAGAATGAAAAGTCTTGTCATTACCTTACGCAGTTAAATATTTCCATTCTCCATAAAAGTCTCCACGAGGGACCCCGCCTACCACCTTGAAAGACCTGCCAAGAAGCCTTGTGCTTGTCACTGCTCATACTCCTGTTTTACTAGTTCTGAGTCAGGGGTATGCAGGTATCAGTGGGAACATTGTTTTCCATGGATGTAGACATTTTGCATCTTGTTCTTTTTCTTTGTTCCAACTTCCAAAGCTGCCCTAGGTCACTAAAGAAATGAACCAGAATCAAAAGGAAACCAACAGAGACTGGAGTCCTGGATGCAAGGCCCCAGAAGAACAGCATTTTACAGATTGTTGGATATTAAAACGTGGCTCTTGGCCTCCCTTCCAAATACAACAGTCTCCTTTTGATTAAAATATAATGTGCAAAGGTCTTGGGGCTATTTATTTAGTTAGTTAGTTAGTTTTGGTCACTCTTCTCTCCTTCTGCATTAAATTTGCCTTAAATTCTCCCATTTCAGCATTGGCAGCCACATAGCTTGGTGGCATTTTTTTTTTTTTCAAAGCATTTCAACAGTACTGGTAGCAGCAGCCTCTCAGGGGAGCTGTGCTCTTCAAGGGGCATGCTTACAGAGGCACCAACTCGTGTACGTTCAGATCGAGCGATGCTCTGACAAGATGGGCAGCCCTGGGCTTTAAACTGCTGTCTCTGACCTGCAGCAAGAGTCCCACCAATCACAGAGACCTCCCACCAGCTGCCTTGTCTACACTTCATCACCCCACACACGCCCACTCTAGCCTGACAGTGTGATTTGTACACAGGTGTCCAAGAGGCTGTGGTGAGCTGCCTGAACAAACAGACGCGAGAGCCTGCTGATGAGAACCTGTGCGTGACCAGCCGCCGGCCCCCGAAGCTCCTGAAAGCTTGCAGTTTGGATCCGTGCCCAGCAAGGTAAAGGCACCAGGGGCGTGTTGCCTGCCCTGCTACCCAGGAGCGTGCTCAGAGCTGGGCGCGTCTGTCCGTGGGCAAGACCAGAACGCTTATTGTTACCCAGTGTTTTGAAAACCAATTAGCATCACTTCAAACTTTGAGTCAAATCCACTTAAACTTAATTGAAACCAGGGCTTTGGAATTCCAGCCCAATGGTCATGCTCAGGGTCCAGAAGGCTCCGAGCACTGAAGCGAGCCTCATGGTATGGCCGGTATGTGCACGGGCCACACTGCTGCTTTCCCCTGGAGGGAACATGAACTGACCACAGACTTCATGGTCACTGCCACCTTCAAGACTGTGTCCCAAGCCCCCACCCTCGAGTAATGGATTGGCTCGTGGAGCATCTGGGTGGTATAATTGTTCCACTGTGAAATCTGTATGCACACAGCCTGCAGATTCATTATAGCATGCTCTGGGTGGTGGTGGGGGGCGTGTCATTCCATATGCATAAAATCAATTAGAGCATTTTATTGTCCAGCCCTGCCTGGGTCTCATTATTACCCAACCTTGAGTCTTAGTTAATCAATCCAATCACTCCTTCAGTCCACATAATTTTATGGTGTTTTCAGAGACTTGCCTTCAGATACCCCTCTGGATCAAATCTCTATAGAAGCTAAACCATCCTGTCTAAGATTCTGGTTCCAAAGGGAGATGTTTAAACAGCCAAAGCCAGACTGTCAAGTCTGCCGATGGAATGAAGAATGTTACCAGATAAGGTCATATGCTAGATATAAAGGGCCATGCTGTTTCTGAATGATAGCTCTTCTGTTTTAATGATATTGCTTCTGTGTATGCAAAGTATCCTATAAGAAGCAATGTGCTGCTGTCAGGAATTAATAATTATTTGCTGGTCAAGCTGAGACTGCTTCTCTTATTTCTCGCCAACTAGATATGTTTCTTTGAGACTTAGAGGGTACAGATGACCTGACCTCCTCAGATCAGATCAGGGCACAGTGTCACAGCAACACGTGTGCTGGTCACCAGAGTTGTTCCATATATTGATCTGAATGATGGGCCTGGCTTCCCCTTTCAAATGCAGAAGTGAGGGGCACTAGTGCCTTATTCTCCAAATCAGTCAGAAAATCAGCCAGCCTCACCCTGGAGCAGCACCCCACCCATGAGAACAGCAGCTAGTAAAACAGAGTCAAGGGCTGGACCCATAAAAGCTAGATCCAGTGCATGGAATCCTGAGAAACCTCTTTTCTGTTTCTGTCTGACCTGATCCCACATCTCCATCCTAACCTCACTGTTCTCCAGTGTAGTGTAGCGAACCTAAGACCTAACTGCATGGGCAAGGGGTACAAACCCCTTCTGTTGGACTGTGTTGTTCCCATATAGGAAAAAGCATGGACACCACCTTAGTCCGCAAAGGCTTGGACTAAGAGGTCCAGAGGCCCCACTTCCCATCCTAGCTCTCTCATCCACCAGCTGTGTGGTATGGCATTGGGCAAGCTGTCTTTCTGTTTCTGTATCTGCAAAATGAACTGGCTGTATGAGATCATCTGAGCTCACCGCATCCTGCTTGCCTATCCCCTGACTCTTCATTATTCTGTAGGTAGAGGCATTAGACTGTTCCTGCTGCTTCATGGTGCTGATAATTGATGTTGTTTCGGTCTGCTTATTTACCACCACTTTCCAAACAAGCATAAGTGTCTTTCTAACCATATTCCAGTGTTCTGGTGACATCCAAATGCTGTGACAAGCTGAGGCAATGCTGAGGAGTCAGTACCTGGGACTAGTGGAAAATCTTCCAGAAAATCTTCTGGAAACCTACCCTTTCCTAGGGCAACAGAAGGAATGCGACACAAAGTGTAATTTCCCATCCTCAATGTACTGAGAGTGGTTAAATTAGATGATCGTTTACTCTGCAGCCTTTTTTATTGACTCCCGGACAAGGACTCTTATGACACTTAACTTCATTGCATTTGCTCCAGATAAACTCAGTGCTTTGATTTTCCACCAGCCAATTGTCAAACCAGCAGGCAAAACCTCAGTTACTGGGCACAGCCAGGGATGTCTTGATCCAGTCATACACAGGCGAGCATTTGTAGGGTGATGCTAATTCATATGTCAGCCAAGTGCACTGGCCTGATAGGACTTGCTCTCTTCATCCCATCAAAGAGCCAAAGCAGATTTTCATCTTTAAAGGGAGAAATGTTTGGAGGTGAACTCCTGTTGAATATTTCACCATGACATCAAATGGGGAAAAAAATCATCTCTTTCTGAAGATTGGTGTAAAATGTATACAGAAGACAAAAAGTGTTTGATAGGGGCATAATAGTATGGCGGTGTTTTCCTAAGCACCATCTATTCATTTGGGAGCAATTTATATCTTTAATTCACAGAAATTCTTATTGTGCCTGGGTCAGTGTTCCCTGCACATTTTAGAGTGTCCCATGCTGGGCCCCAAGTTTCCATACACTGTCTTTTGGGCTCTTGATCTGTGCTGATGTCCATGAGTTCAAACAAACCATGACATTTTCTGTGGGACATACAGAAGTGATGTTTCAAGTCTTGGTCACTGGGCTCTGGCTCGGAAAGGAGGCTACTGGTTAAGTAGCATTCCCAGGTAGTTGTTAGTCCTACTGAATGCCAGCTAGAAGCCACTTTTCTGCCAGTGTGTGGTCAATTGTAGGAACACATGAAGAATACCAGAGGCCCTCAAGGGTATGTCTGATCTAGGCAGTCTTTCTAGGACTACACTTAGCTTCCTCTGACTTCCTCTGTATGGATGGCAAGGCTGGTATAAGAAGCACACATCCAACTTTCACCAGGTCTAGACAGATAACATCCTCACACCTACCTGTTCTCAGCAGCAAGCGTGTATCCGCAAGCTAGAGGTATTCTCTGATTGTTCCCATTTGTGTGTGTGTGTGTGTGTGTGTGTGTGTGTGTGTGTATGAGCACAAACTGCCTGCATTTTCTTAGAGCGCTTTAAAAAATTAGTAGTTAGTTCTCTATTGAAGAGAACTACGTATGTTTTAAAGTCCTTGCTCTCAGCTTTATGTCTCACTCCTCCTCTCTAAGCAATGAATGCTTAGCATAATGTCTGACACATACCAGGGACTTATCAAGTGTGTATTGAATGGGTATAAAGGACTAGGGCCAAATTTATAAGTAGTAATGCCTAGACCCTATTATTACTGATAGCTGGGAAGACCCCAGTGCTGTGTCTGCTCTCAATCCCACTTATCCCTCTGTCCCACCTACCCAATGATGCTGAAAATACTGTTATTAGAACCCTTTCCTTAAATTTAAGGCTTTAAATACCAATTTAAAATATGAATAGTCTTAGGATAAGTAACCCTTTAGGTTAGCAGCCACATATGGCAAAGTATCCTCAAAATAAGAATAGGAGGGCAGGCTTTAATAGAGGGGAGAGTGAGCACAATTGTTGGATGAAGTGTTAGCATTATCTAGGAAGAAGTTTGCTTGTCGCAAGAGATGGAAGGTAGTAATATCGAGAACAGTTGTTAAGCCCTTGACAATCATGCCTAAAATTGGCCAAAAGAAATTAGGATAATTTTTGCTTGTGAGCTGACAGAATTTTGCATCAGAGTTGATGGCAAAGAAGTTATCATTACAAGGTAGAAAACTCATTGTAGGCGCTTTTACCACCCTCTAAGTAATTCGTGTCTGGAAGTCTTACCTCCCTGGTCACCTACACTGGTGGGTTAGACCAGCTTGTGGAAGAAATATCCCCAAGAAGGAGCTAAGATCAGTCATGAGGAAAGAGGTCAGCTTTCTGAGTATTATAGTAATTATACAAGTAATACATGAATACATTCTTTGAAAGTCACGCATGGCAGAAGTTAATCAAGAGAAAGGCATATGCTCCCCTTTCACCACTGACTGGGCCCTACAGTTCCACTCCCTCCTTCTCCCCAGAGGTAACCACCATTCAGAGTTTGGTATTTACCTTTCCAGACCTTTTTCTATGAATTTATATATATATATATATATGAACATATACAAATATATAAGCTTTCTTCCCTTTCTAAGTGGGATCATATTTACATATTGTTCGGCAATTTAATTTTTCACTGAATAGCATGCACTAAAGATATTTCCCATCCCTGATGCCACCAAAATAAAAACCAGTAGATAGATTTACGCCTATATTCAAATTCTGCTCTGTCACATTTAGCTGTGTGTGACCTTCAAGAGGTCATACACCTTTTTGGATCCTCAGATTCTTTTTTTTTTTTCTTTTTGTGGGCAGTGTCACTGGCCCTCATATGTGGGACCCGAACCGGGGCCGCTGGCTTCCCAAGCCAGCACTTAACCACGGCGCCACTCGGCCAGCCCTGGATCCTCAGATTCTTCATCTCTAAACTAGGATCAGAGTAGACACTTAGAAAATTTAATTTGCTTCTCCTTCCCTTTCATTCCTTGGTGAGAAATACTTTATTTTGAAATAAAACATAATTTTTGTATTCAGGACTTAATTCAAATTCGGTTAGATTTTCTGTCATATTCAACTAAATCTTAATAATTAAGCTTTACCAACCAACCATCTCCCTAGTTTACACAATGACACAAGCAGCTCAAAGAAAGCCAGAAAGCACTACCTTAAAAGAAAAAAAAAAAAGGAGTATGACTGTTATTAATTATAAGCATTTGATAGCTTGGCCAGTGTGTGTTGAAAAGATTTGGTAAACGTATGTGGAGGAGGGGAAAGAAATGAGCAATGAAAGCCAGATGGCTGAAAATGAAGGAAATTCCAGGCAATTTCTGCAGCTTTGTTCTAACATACTTTTTAAACTAAACTTTTATTTCTGTGCAAGAGAGAACAGCTGAGTGGTGCAGAATAGATAAACAGTGAAGGGGGGAAAAGCCCATAATTCCAGGAACAGCACTTGGCTTCTGCCCCCCGCCCCAACCCCAGTCTCTTTTCTCAGACCTGGGGTAGTTCCTAGAACCAGCAAGAACTGTAAGAGAAGTTTCAGAATCCCTATTCAAGATGAGAGAGTTAAGAAAAACATCTTAAAGGTCACAAAGCCTCCTCTTTAAACGCAAACTTCAGAATGCCAATTTTATTGTACACTAACAAAATCCATGCCTACTAGCAGCAACTGATTTCCAATTTCTTATTTTCCTTTATATTAGCCTAACATAGCTAGAGCAGAAGGTGTTGCCTTTTTACACAACCATGTTTTAATTTATTTTTTGGAGCTTTCAAAGATTTGCAGGCACCTTCCCCTTTGACAACTTATTTTAAGGGTTACTGTTTCAACATGCTCTCTAAATATTGGTTTATCTTCTGCTGTGTTCCCAAAGTTTCCATATGCTGCCTTTTGGCTCTGCCCATACTAACTTTTAAGTGCTTAAAGCAAAAGCATACCAAAGCTCACAGGCATCCACAGAAATTAAGTCCAGATTTGGACGCCATACTCAGGTGGCTTTGGACAACTAATGCTATTTCTATTGTCATTCTCCTTGATAAACCCAAATGCATAATTATACTGCCTCTCTCTTTCCTTCCACCTATGGACAAGTTACAACAGAGGAACCTGGCAAGACCTGTTTCTTAACTATTGGACCTGTTTGGCCCAATGGCAGCCTCTGTTATTTCTCTACCCAGGAATGTGTTGGCCCGGTGATCACAAATGTCCCCAGCAGCATTTTGACATAAATAAGGGTAAATGGTCACGTGTATGCTTGTCTTGGGGCTTAAATCTTCGTTTCTACTAAAAATAACCCTTTCCCTGGTTACACATCATCTGTTATATCAACCTCAAACCTCTGTGAAATGAGCTTTGATGATATTAGAAATCACTTTGCATACATATGTTTAGTTGTTGCATGAATCTGGGGTAAAAAAATCAAAGGACTGGATCTACTTTCCCATCATGCCACCTGAAAGCACAAATGACTCGTTCTAAGAAGAGAGAAACATCAGCTTCAGGAAAATCGATTCAATTAAGTCCTGAGAGGGAAGCTTTCCTGGTTTTTTGACATCTATGTAATTGGACAGCCCTTTAGACCACATAAGTCCTTGTACCTACCATTGACTAAAGTTAACCTTGTGCACAAAAGAATATGGCAGAAAGTGTTTTACATCTCAATTCAGTAAAAAATGAAAATGCGCTGGGCATCTTCATGTACACAGTCTGCTTGTATTTGGTCCTCAGAGATGACTAGAAGACCAAACCCTGTTCTAAAGGAATTATCAGTTAATGGAGGAAGAAGATTTCAAAACAGTAACTTCTGTGACTGAGCAAACACAAGGCTCTCTGGGAGCTGAAGCTGAGGGAGGGCTTCCTGGAGAAGGCAATGCCAGTGCTGATGAAGGAGTTAAGTAAGCATACATAGGAGTTACCCAGGTGAAGAAGAAGAGAGATGTTACAGGCGAAAGGAAAAGCATGAACACAAAGGAAAGGATAAGAAATGAAAACTAGTGTTAGAGGGTTGGCAGGGACCTGACCCAGGATAGCCCAATGTGCTAAGTTAAGTTTTTTGTGGTCTTTACATCCTTTTGTTAATGGAGAGCCATTGAAGGGAGTTCAGCAGGGGAGTGGAAACATCAGATTTGCTCAGAGAATAATGCCTCTGCCTATTCATCCAACAGAGCTAAAGTGGGAATGGTGGCTAACTTATATGATAGGCATCCACACTTTTTCTCATGTAGAGTCTGCTCTGTGCGATATATGCCATTATACTGCCATTGAAATTATTAATGACCTGTTGTCCTATATATGTTAGCATTTTATAAGCTTCCACAAGGAACCCAGTATGACGTGGACCCTGTCTGTCCACCTGGATGGAGGATAAAGCCCCACGTAGGATATCATAAAATAAGTAATGAGAGGTGCAGCTGGATGATCCCTGAGGCCTTTTCAGCTCTAATATTCTGCAGTTCTTTGAAGGGAATGATAATTATCCACAGAGTTGAAGCTTTTCGAGAAAGAAAGAAAAGGTGAATTCTATTAGAAAAATACCTTGAGTCAAATTTAAGTCCTGAAGACAAAGCACCTCTATTAGTCACAAAACAGAAACTGGCTTTAACTATAAATTAAGGAGCCATGAGAAGTCTACAGGGAACAAGACTTACATGTTCAGAAGAACCATTTAGGCAGGAGCATTTAGGTGACAAGGATGGTGAAACCCTGAAATGATGAACGGATCTGTAAGACCTTTACAATGGCATTTGTCCATGTGTAAAAGGATACAAAGTAATCGGCATCCTTGGATTTAGAATTTTATAATGCCCTTTGGGAAAACTAGAATTTTCTCTTTGTTCAATCTCCATTGAACAAATAGTTATTGAATGCCTACTTCATACTGGTCACTGTGCTGGGGATTCAGTAATGAACAAACGCACTTTGTTTTGTGGAGCAGGGTTTTGGGAATGGTCCTGCAGAAGCCATTACCTTTTTTTTTTTCGTGTTTTTTTTTTTTTATCTTGGATGCTTTAAGTGCTGCCCTTCTAGAGATAGTTATTAAACTAAACAACCTCCTGCGTCCTTCACTGCTCCAAAAGCTGACATATCTGTACCAGTCATCAGTCCTACTGCTCAGAAGCACTGAGGGGATGCAAGTGTCACCCCCGGATAGCTTGCTGCTGTGGACATGGTGAGGAAACATTGGAGTTTTACAGTCCCCAAATCTTCCAACTTACAAGTCAATCAACAGAGCTGGAGTGGAGACTCCCAAAGTAAATCTTTTCTACTTTATTTTTTTTTTCGGCGGTGGGCGTGGGGGGGTTGCCTTTCCCTGTAGTCCAGTGTTTCGAAAGTCCTGAACAAATGAGCTAAGGACAAGCAATAATTTGGCTGAAGCTTTGAAATGAAAATTATTGCTGCATAAGTATACCCAATGACTCCTTTGGAAATTTTGGGGGAAAAAAGCCTTGTAAGCAATTTGAAATGAAGAGTTTTCTATGACTATAGTGTTAGAAATCTGCTGTTACTATGTTCCTGAAACTTGGAAAATAAAGTAGGAAAAATACTTGAGAAAGAGATGGAGAAAAAGAGATGTTAAAGCAACATAAAAATGAGGGAATGAAAAAGTAAATGCTCTAATTTATGCCCAATAACCAAGGAGATACAGTTCAAAAACTGTTCAACCTTCTGGAAATATTATCCCTGTCATGGTGCCAGCCCAAGATCAGGCAGTTCTTAGATTATCTTCCTCGGTGACAGAAAGATCTGTCACAAAAGAGAGCCTAGCCAACTACTGCCTTCCCTAGGGTGAATCAGTGTCCTAACTTCATTTTCGTCCATACCATTCCTTTTTTTCCTTCATCATTTTGTCTAATTGTCTTTACCAGTGCTGCAAGGAATTTTGGTATTATGTTAGTGGCACAATGAAGCCTAGAATGATAGTCATTGTATAAACACATCTCCCAGACCCACCAGGTGCTCATTATTTTATCATGGAGCTTCTAATTCCACTTGTGAAGTGACTATCCTTGAGGCCTAGACCAACAGGGACACAGGCCATAGGCTGTGTGAAAAGCTGCAGGTGGTACATTCTCTGTAACTTCCTGCTGTTTCCTGGTTCCTGAGTGGGGAGACACAACTGCCTTTCTGATTGGCCAGAGGCAGCTGCTCATGTGATTTAAACAGCCAAACAGGGCTTTCTACCCAGGGTGCATAAAACTTGACACTTATTCCAATATTAGCAGTGGCGTTCAATAATGAAGCTAGGGTCTACTTTGGTGATATGCATGCCTCTGGGAAAGGTAGCTTATTATCATCTTAGCATGATTTTTTTTTTTTTTTAAATCAGACACCGTATTGTTCCTAGTAGGGATCTTGGGCAACACTTGGGAATGGGGCGACTACAGGACAAGAGCCAAAAGTGAATGCCTTAAAACCCAATACTGAGTCATTAGGCAAAGCACTTAGTTCCTAAGAAAGCATTTCTATAAAGAAATACTAAGTCACCCAAAAGAGGCAGTCTGGGCTTATGAATCTGAAAGACATTGGTGGCTGTCTTGGAGTTTTGTGTCTTTACTCTGCCACTGCTATCAACTACTGGCTCATTTTATGTTTAGCTGATGGCCTGCTCATGCTGTAAATGACCAACACTATTTTTCCCATGTATATATATATTTCCATTTCCCCAGTGCAAGCCTGGGTCCCTGACTCCTATACTGAGCCACTCTCTTCTCGCTCTTTCCTAATACCTCTTTTCTTTCTCTCCCCAGAGATTTAATCCTAATCACTTTACCTTCTGACTACCCAAATTTGCAGATGACCTTTCTCGGTCACTTGTGAAGGACCCCAATTCTTTCAACCCTTTTTCTCCCACCCACCCCCATTCATTCAATTCAACTCAACTAAGAATTAGGAAAATAAAACTACCCACGCTAATTCACACTAAGGTGTAAGTAACTGATCCCCAGTCCTTCATTCCAGCCTTAAGAGCATGGGCTTGATAAAATCCAGTTCATACGACTTACTTGCTCGTTGGCCTTGGACAAATGGTTTGACTTTTCAGAGCTTCAGTGTCTTCATCTTTAACTCTTATATAATTGTTGTGCGGATATGTTAAGTGCTTAGTGTAGTACCTAGTACATATTAAGTAAATAGTAACAGGTATTAGCTGTGTTGTGTGTGTGTGTGTGTGTGTGTGTATTTTTAAATTTTTGTATGAAGTTGTGGCTGATTTGTGTACACTAAGGGAACTGGGGCCCTCACCTTTTTTTTTTTTTTCCTGAAGGGAGGAGAGACAAGCTCTTTTACAGAGGAAAGGGGCTGCCCATTCTAAACCAGGAATATCTGGCACCTGATTACCTCCTTCCATAAGCTCTAGCCTCTGGCGAGGCAAGGAGAGGAGGGAATTCTACTGGTTAATGAAAAATTCAGCTCAGTTCAACAAACATTTATTAAATTATTGCTGGGTTGTAGGCTCTGAAGAAATAAGTCTATACACAAACATATTATCACGCAGAGTCAAATGACCATAGTAGAGATAGGAATGGCTATCTTCTGGGAACATTAAGATGAGTCACCTAATCCAGATGAGAAAAGGTAACCCAGAAAAGGTGGCCACTGAACTGAGTCTCTTATTCTTATAGATGTCAAGTATTTTTTCCTAAAATTCCAATCAAACATGTTATTGATATTCTACTTAGATATTTTCCTCCAAGATCCCAAGCCAGATATTTCAAAGGCCCTTTGGGCAGCCTTGTGTCCTACCTTTGGTCCCCTTTCAGACTTCCAGATGAGCCTGAAAATGCTTAAGTCTCCTGTGTTATGAGTATCTCTGGTTGCTCTCAATTAATTACCAGGGAGTTAGTACATTTATGTCCCACAACCATGTAATGCAATAACAATCATTCCAACTATTTAAACTGGGTCCAATTGGGCCGGCCGAGTGGCGCGGTGGTTAAGCGCTGGCTTGGGAAGCCAGTGGCCCCGGTTCGGGTCCCACATATGAGGGCCAGTGACACTGCCCTCAAAAAAAATAAATAAATAGAATGCGTCAAATTAATATACTGTTAGCTTTATTGGATCTCCATCCCTATGAATAACACTGGAACTTGAAGTCTAATCTTTTATCTGTAACTTGTATGTCCTCTCCAAGGTACCATGCTGCCATCAGACAGCTCTGATGGCTCAAGAGAGGGACCGAGAATATCAGGCAGTGTGTTTGTGTTGCATCTTCAGGCAACGGTGCAGAGCTATGGAAAACAGACTGGCTACTTGGCTATTATAGCCCCAATATCCTCCCGTTTCCCTCAGCCATAAACTCAGGGTCAAGAGCTCTTGGATTAGACAGTTTTATCAAGCTCTCTGAGTTCTGCGAAACTTGGTGTTTTGTAAAACCAAGATATTGAATTATTACTCTCTCTTTGTTTCTTCTTTTAAGTCACTGCTTCATCTCTTGCCACATGAGCTATTTCAGAGGGTTAGTTTTCAGGATCCTGCTATCTAATCAGTCTTCCAAATACTTGCTTCTTGTGCAGATGTCATTGGAAGATTTGCTTAACACACAGTGACAGCAACATTACAGAGAAATCTCAGCTTGGGAACTGACACTCAAGTTGTTTTGAAGTTTAAGGAGTAAACAAAAAGAAAATTTATACTCTGACCTTGGAAAACCCCTCATGCCAAATATGGGTTTCTCTTTTCTTAGAATCATAGTGTATGTGGGAGAACTCTGTAGAGCATTGCTGAATATGTCCAGAATGCTCTTTGAGAAATTAAAGTTCTTAATGATAGAAAATGAAGCCTATGCTTCACTGATGTATTTAATGGGGAAATTTCTTTGAATTAATATATATATATATATATATATATATATATATATATATATATATATATATATATATATATATATATAATCTGTGGGTGGTCTACAGCCCACCCCCACCCCCACCTATCTACCATACTTTTTCCTGCCTCAGCTGCTTCCCCAGACTAGCAAGCCAACAAAATCAAAGATTGCAGTACTCAGAGCTTGTACAATTTTAAGCTTCATCAAGCTACGGAAAATCACAGAAGGAAGCTGTTATAAGCAAGATATTTATTGATGTAAAATCCACCACAACTAGACAGATACCATTTATCAATGCTCTTTTTTGTGAGGAAAATGATGCCAGAATTATGATGTGGGAGAGGCTGATAGTGGAGCCAGATCTTCCTCACAAGGTGCACCCCACTGTCAAGCTTGATTTTGTGGCTTTTTTTTTTTTTTGGCACAAATGGTAGGCTGTTTATTTGCAACTTGGGGGAGACAGTAAGATGACAGTTTGAGGGCCAGGAAAGCTTCCATGGCTCTCCTCTTTATTCTATGTTACCCGCTAGACACTTCCACGGGCTTTCTGAAGGCACATTCCAGGCACACCTAGAAACACCTTATGTGAACATGGGTACTGTCATGCACTTTATCTTTTAGTTAATGGAGGTTGACGATATAACTGACCCATGGTGGAATGAATGAAGTGAAACCACATGTGGGGTGGATTGACCCTCCCTTGATCTAGAAAAGAAAAATGCTGTTTTCCAGCTCACCCTTGCATACTACAGAAGAGTAGTTCTGCACATCAAGGCTGGCAAGAAGTAGACTACTTTTCATCGCACATGGGCTTGCTACAGCTATGTCTCTATCTGTGTCTAGAAAGTGGTCCCATCAATTGTATTCCTTCCTCTTGACATATTGAATGGTAGTGTGTTGAAATCTTAGATATTTGGTTATGATATCTTGCTGCATCTTTTCATCCTCAAGTGTGTAGATTCCCCTTCCACTGTCTCTCTGAACATAGGTAAACTCTAAATGTAAGCCTACCCCAATATCGATAAAATTGTTTAATTGCTACTTATCACATTTGGAACCCCAAACCCTCCTCTATGGACAGACTACTGTCTGAAACAGGTGGGTTTTCTGAACATCAAATGCACCCATTTGTTCACAAAGAACTCTCTCTACCTGAAAAGCCAATTAAAAAGGTGAAACATACAGCAGGCTCAGCCCAGCACTCCCCAAGGTGTGGGGGGAGTGGGAGATGAGGGCGAGCCTGGGACACACATGCCTCAGCCACCACTGATGATCCATTGAAAAGTTGCTCTCAGACCTTCTTTCCCAGCCCCACTATTGAGTTGGACTCTGGTTGAGACCAATCTATGAAGCCTTGAGAGAAGAGCCAGCTCCCTTTCTTGCATAGAACAGCACAGGTGGTGGCTTGGGGTCTGCATCTTCTGGACCAGGGCATAAACTTCCTGGACTGTCCCAGGATTTGTTCAGTAAGTCCTGCATCACGTGGGGAGGAGGAGCCCCAGCTGACCACAGGTTTCAGGGTATCTATTTAAAAATAACCACATGAGGGTTGGCCAAGTGGCTCAGTTGGTTAAGAGTTGGCTTGGGAGCATGAGGTCTGAGCAGCAGAGCCCCAGTTGGGATCTCACATGAGGGCCAGTGACTCTGCACTCTCTACAACTAAGATGGTGAACAACAACTCGACCTGGAGCTGGACTGCTGTTAATTGCCAGCGATGGCATGGGCTGCAGTGGGGCTGGCAGGCAGCTGGCTTGAGCTACCGTGTGCCACTGTGAGCGGCCATCCAGAGACCGGGAGCGACAGACTCACCCGGGGAGAGCACAATGATAATACCAACATGGGCCAGTGAAGCGGCGTCCTCCACAACTAGACTAAAGAACCAAAGGACAGCAACTTGTCTGTTCTCCTTCCCCAATTCCCCAACACTGTTCCCCAATTCCCCCAATTCCCCAATAAAATATTTTAAAAAACAAAACAAAACATGAATTTCTGGTCAAGATGGTGGAATAGGTAAATGCTGTGCTTGCTTCCTTTCATTACCACATCAAAATTACAATTAAACTACAGAACAACCATCATTAAGAATTGCCTGAAGTCTAGCTGAACTGAAGTCCTACAACTAAGGACATACAGAAGAAGCCACACAGAGACTGGAAGAAGGGGCAGAGACATAGAACAGGCTGGTCCCACACCAATGTGGGGGTTAAATATTGGGAGGGATATCTTGGTGTGGAGGTATACCCTGGAGCCTGGTATGGGGCAGGGACCCAGTGTTCCATTGCCAGGAAGAGAAGTCCCCACAACTTCTGGCTATGAAAACCAGCAGAGATTATGGCTCAGTGAGATGGAGGGCTGCTGGAGTCCCAGGCATTCCTGTTAAGGGGTCTGCCCACAGACTTACTTGTTGACAGACTCTCTCTCTGAGCTCCAGCACTGCGATGGTACCTCCAAAGACCCCGGGAACATATAGGGAAGAACTGAGTTGTCATGATGCATGTTTGCAATAGATGGCACTAGTTCATTTTTGGAAGTACTAGAGTCATTCACATCTAAGTTATTGCTATGTCATTTGACAGCTGATAGTTCTAGCTTCATTCTTAAAAAAAATTGAGCAATTTGGTTGAGTTTTGGAGATTTTACAACAAGTTGAAGATGGAAGACCAAACTGTGCATTTTTGCCATATTTTACTGTTTTACTTCCATAAAAGGAAGAACGCGTGTCAATCTTGTGAAAAGCTGCATAACGTTTATGGTGACAATGCTCTACAAGAAAGTCAGTGCCAATGATGGTTCACAAAATTCTGTGCTGGTGATTTTGATCTCGACAACGCTTCTCAGTCAGGGAAGCCCACTGAGGTTGATGATGACGAAATAAAGGCATTGATAGAGTCAAACCCACATTACATGACACGAGAAATTGCAGAAATATTGAACATCCATCATTCAAGTGTTCATGACCACCTGAAGAAACTGAGATACATAAGCAAGCTTGATATTTGGGTTCTGCATGAACTCAAAGTTCATTTGACGGCGCATATAAACATCTGCAATATGCTCATTAAACTTGAGGAAAACGATCCTTTTTTGAAGTGACTGAATACTGATGATGAGAAGTGGACTGTTTACAACAATGTGGTGTGCACGGTCTTGGTCCCTATGTGATGATTCCCTCCAAATGACATCGAAAGCAGACATTCATCAGAGGTAGGTTATGCTCTCAGTGTGGTGGGATTTTAAAGGTGTCGTGTTTCTCGAGCTCCTACCAAGGAACCAAATAATCAATTCAAATGTTTACTTTTGGCAACTGGACAGTTTGAATGAATCCATCATCCAGAAACATCCAGAGCTTATTAATTATAAAGGAGTTTGTTCCCTAGTGACAACACGAGACCACACACAAGCTTGATCACCCATCAAAAATTATTGGAGCTTGGATGGGATGTGTTGCCACATCGACCATACTCACCTGACCTTGTGCGATCAAACTTCCACTTGTTTCACTCTCTTCAAAACTCCTTGCATGGCATAACGTTCAATTCAGATGAGGCAACTTGTTCAGTTTTTTGCAAATAAGGACAGGTCCTTCTATGAACGAGGAATTATGAAGTTCACTGAAAGATGGCAAAAGGTTATCAAACAAAATAGGTAATATATCATTGATTGATCTTTGTTCATTATATGAATAAATTACCTTTGAAAAACAGACAAAATACATCATGACTTTTCTGACAACCCAATAAAATCAGCTCCCATAAGCTGATTTCTCAACAGAAACTTTGCAGGCCAGAAGGGGTTGTCACAAAATATTCCAAGTGATGAAAAGCAAGGACCTACAACCAAGATGACTCTACCCAGCAAAGCTATCATTTAAAATTGAAGGACAGATAAAGAGCTTCCCAGATAAGAAAAAGCTACTGGAGTTCATCGACACCAAACCAGTATTACAGGAAATATTTAAGGGACTTCTTGGAAAAGGGGACTAAGAAGATCAAAAATATGAATAAGGGGCCGGCCGAGTGACGCAGTGGTTAAGTGCTGGCTTGGGAAGCCAGCGGCCCCAGTTTGGGTCCCACGTATGAGAGCCAGTGACACTGCCCTCAAAAAAAAAAAAATGAATAATAGGGCCAGGCGAATGGCTCAGTTGGTTAAGAGTTAGCTTAAGAGTATGAGCTCTGAGCAACAGGGCTGCTGGTTCGATTCCCACCTGGACCAGTGACGCTGTACCCAAGCTGAGCTGCCGCTGAGCTGCCAACAGGTATCAGGATGGCTCAGCTGGTGAGAGCATGTGCTCACAACAACAAGACTGCCTGTTTCATGATGGGCTATGCCCGCCTTCAACTAAGACTGAACTCAGCACCTTAAGCTGAGCTGCCACCAGGCTGGCTCAGTGGATAGAGCATGCACTCTTAATAACAAGGCTGCTAGTTTGACTCCCACATGGGGACTTGTTTGTTTGTTTTTCTGAGGGCAGTGTCACTGGCCCTCATATGTGGGACCCGAACCAGGGCCGCTGGCTTCCCAAGCCAGCGCACAACCAGCGTGCCACTCGGCCGGCCCAAAAGTTGTTTTTCTTTTTTTGTTTGTTTGTTTGTTTGTTTTTTAAGGGCAGTGTAACTGGCCCTCATATGTGGGACCGAACCGGGGCTGCTGGCTTCCCAGGCCAGCGCTTAACCACCGCGCCACTTGGCCAGCCCTTGACTCCCACATGGGATGGTGGCTATGCCCACCTGCAACTAAGACTGAACTCGGCACCTTGAGCTGAGCTGCCACCTGGCTAGCTCATTGGATAGAGCGTGCGCTTTTAACAATAAAGCTGCTGGTTCAACTCCCTCATGGGATGGTGGCTACGCCCATCTGCAACTAAGATTGTAACACAGCACCTTAAGCTTAGAGGCCATGAGCTGCTGATGAGCTGCCAGATGGTGACTGGCGCCTTCCACAACTAAGATTGAAGAACAACAACTTGGCTGGTCCCCCTCCCCAATTCCCCAATTAGGAAAAAAAAAAAAAGTATATATATATATATATATATATATATATATATATATATATATGTATAAATATATATATATATATATATATATTCATATATATGAATAATAAAATGGCAATAACTAGATATCTATCAACAATTACTTTAAATGTAATTGGATTAAATGTTCCAGTCAAAAGATGGGGTTACTGAAGTGATATGAAAACAAGACCCTTACATATCCTGCCTACAAGAGACTCCCTTCAGAAAGAAAGACACACACGGGCTGAAAGTAAAGGAACGGTAAAAGATATTTTATGAAAATAAAAAAAGCTGGGGTAGCAATACTTATTCCAGACAAAAGAGACTTTTTAAAAAAGCCTATCAAAAGAGACAAAAAAGAACCCAGTAATCCCACTTCTGGGTATTTATCCAAAGAAACCCAAAACACCACTTTGAAGGGAGCTGTGCATCCATATGTTCATTGCAGCATTATTTATAATAGCCAAAATGTTGGGGAAACCTGGTGTCCATCAATGGATGAATGGATAAAGAAGTGGTACATATATACAATGGAATATTATTCAGCCATAAAAAAGAATGAATTCTTGACATCTTCAAAAACAACATTGATAGACCTAGAGAATATTGTACCAGGTGGAGTCAGTCAGACAGAGAAAGACAAATGCCATATGATTTCACTTAAAGTCTAATCTAAAGAATAAAATAAATTGGGCCGGTTGAGTGGCTTGTTGGTTAAGAGTTGGCTTGGGAGCGCAAGCTCTGAGCAGCAGGGCCGCTGGTTTGGATCCCACATGGGCCAGTGACGCTGCGCCCTCTACAGCTAAGATGGTGAACAACAGCTCGACCTGGAGCTAGGCTGCCGTGAGTCACCGCCAATGGCGTAGGCTGCAGTGGGGCTGCAGTGGGCTGCTGTAGGCTACCGTGAGTGGCCAGCAACCAGTGTGAGTGGCCAGCAGCCAGCATAGCTGTTGTGAGCTGCTGTGAGAGGCTGTCCAATGGCGGGCGACTGATCTGCCTCATCTGGGAAGAGCGCAATGATCACAATACCAACATGGGCCAGTGGAACGACGTCCTCCACAACTAGACTGAAAAACAAAAGGACAGCAACTGTCTGTTCCCCTTCCCCAATTCCCCACTGCTTTCCCTTCCCCCCATTCCCCAATTAAAAAAATAAAATAAAATAAATGATCAAACAAAATGGAAACAGAGTCATATACAGAGAACATTTTGATGGTTGCCAGCTGGGAGGGGGTTCAAGGGGTGGGTGAAAAAGGTAGAAGGGATTAAGAAGTACAAATTGGTCATTACAAAATAGTCATGAGGATGTAAAGTAGAGCATAAGGAACAGTCAATAATATTGTAATAACTGTGTAGGGGCAGATTGGTACTAGATTTATCAGGGTGATCACTTTGTAAGTTATATAGATGTCTAATCACTATGTTATACACCTGAAACTAATATAACATTGTATGTCAACTGTAATTGGAAAATAAAATTAAAATAATAAAGTAGAAAGGTAAAGCACAGGGTGGGTTTTCACTCCAAATCCCTATGCCTGTGCCCGTTTGCAGATAATGCTAATGGATCAAGAGACTTCACCGTGAGTCTATAGTCCTCAAGTAGCCCTGGGAATCCATGTTTGCTATGGGCAACAATTTTGCCAACCAGCTACTAGAAGCTGGATTCTTTTACTTCATGTGGTTGAGGGATCATAGTCACATGAAGAACTTGGACACTGAATCCTTATCATTTCGCAGTCATGCCTATCCGCACTATTATATCAGCAACAGATCATAGAACTTCACTCTTTATGCTCTAAAAAGGCCGAGGGTGGTAAGGAGTTTGGCTGACAGACTTGTCTAGAATCTAAAAATTTGACATATGAGTCTCCCTCAGTGACTGGGGTTGTAGAATCCCAGGATATAATTTTGTCTAATTCTCTCATTTTACCTGTGATGAAAGAGAGGCTAAAGTACTGAGTGACTTGCCAAAGAAGCCATGGCTCATATACCTCAAACTAAAAAGTAGTTTCCCAACTCTGAGCTCAGTGTTTATCATAAACAGTTGAACTCCAGAAATTTATGTAGTGAATTGAATGTAGGATCTAGAGCCAGACTTCCTAAATTCTAATCCTGGCTCTGCCACTTATCGACTGTGTGTCCTTGACCAAATTTCTTAACCCCTCTTTGTCTTTGGTCCCTTTCCTATAAGATAAGGATGAAATAATACCTACCTCATAGGAGCTCTGTGCAGATTAATGAGTTAATATATATCAGATACTTACATGAGTGCCTGGGTATTGAAGAATAGGCTCATCATAAGACTTTTCCAGTGCTAAAGATGCACTAAGAGCTGGAATCAGGTAACAGAATAGGGGATGCAGATGGTCAAAAGTGGACAGACTATACTCTTAACTAGGATAAGAATTTTCTTACCCAACAACTGAAAGAAGTTTTTATTCTTTCTCTACATCTCATTAACAAGGCAGAAATGAGTTGAGTATTTTACGTACAACTAGGAAGATCCCAGTTAAATGAGGTAGAAGTCTTTTATCCTTTCCAAAGCTATGCATATCAGTCAGTAAGAAAAGCATTCCTTACACTGTGTGAGTGAAGAGTGGAGGATAAGAAGTCAAGTGGGACATGAAGGGGATAGAAAAAAATAGCTTCATTGATAGAGTGTGAGGATTTATCTAATAATTTATTGTGAATGAATGATAGTCAAGAATTAGGAATCTAGTTGACCTCCATGTAGCATGGAGTAGAAACCTTTTCGGTGGTTTTTGGAAGTCGTATAGATTCCAGTGTTCTTATTCAGAATTCAGTTACTAGGTTGCTCCACTCTTTCTATTTTCCTAACTGGAAAAATGGATCATATGCTCTGAGGATCAGAGGGCAGCTAGAAAATTCTCCATGGCCTGAGGAATTTTGGGCTACATGAAGCTAAACTGGTTATTGTAAGTGTGGGATAAAGCAAGCAAAATTGAATAGCAAAATAGTTCTTCTGATTTGGGTATAGTAAATAGCAGTAATTCCAGGGAACCACAAATAGGAAAAAAACAAAAGGAACCCTGAAGACCCATTCTTTCTTTTGGCTTCTATTGTATATGAGAAATAACAACAGTAATAATGATGTCAGGTACCATGTGGTATTTTGCTCCCAGCACTTGCATAAGTGAGAGGCTAGCAAGTAAGAACACAATTAAGAACTCTGAAGGCAAACCACTTAGGATTGAATCCTGGATATCTTACTAGCTTACTCTGTGACCTTGGACACATTATTCCAGTTAACCCATATGGAAAATGGCAGAATAGTAGTAACTCTATCTTAGGTTACCATGAGGATTAAATGAGTCAGTACATGTGAAATTCTCACAACAGTACCTAGTATATAACAAGCATCCAATAACTATTGAAAGCTATTATAGTTATTGTCCCACTTTACAGAAAAAGAAGTTGACATTCAAAGTGGGTAACTTTCGTGAGGTTAAAAAACACAGGTGGAAGTGGATTCCAATCCTGGCCTGTTAGAACCCGAAGTTCTGGGTCAGTCTGATTCTTTCATAAAATGCTCATGTGTCTCCTGCTTGATGAACATAACTCAGCAATTTAGGGCAATTCATCAGGGCTATTCAGATCCAAGTGTGTTTAAAAATAGTGTTCCAGGGTTCAAAGTGCTAGCAATAAATGAGCATCATGGATAATCAAAAACAAATGAGAGATTTAGTAAGCCAATATAAATGCTAATGTGAGGGTTTAAATGTATTCAGACTTTTGCCGGGTAATAATCCCTTAACTCATCCTGAGATAACAAAACATCAAAGAATAAAACATACATCTACATGAAGAGATCTTTGAACCTAACTTGAAAAATAATTTTATGTCATTTTTCTGGGGTCAAATATGAAAACATTTATAGAAGGTCGCACTCCTGCTCCTCAAGTAAACACGGTTTAGGAATAGACAGTGAGTGTATGGGCTGCAGCCCTCCACATCCTGGGGATGGAACATCTGTGTGAATAGAAACATTCCTGGTCTGTGAAGTGCAGGCGCTGCCTGCAGCTCTGTGTGTGTGTGTGTGTGTGTGTGTGTGTGTGTGTGTGTGTGTGTGTGTGTCCTGGCACTGATGGAATTAATCACACCCTGCATCAATAGCTAGCTGCTTCCTCTCCTGACTCCACATATTAAACTCTGGAGACTGAGACAAGGCGATCTCTCCAGGAGAAACAGCTCTATCTTTTGTTTTCCTCTGCAAAGCCAGGTTTGAATTGAATTTTGGGTTCAATGAGACATGGTGGAGGACCTGCTGGAAGCATTACATCACCCTATGCCATGGGCTTATTGGAATGCTCACCAAAGCCTGACATACATAGGAATGGACAGAATGGGAACATGCTGAACTGATGAGAGGTGTGTCATTCAGCGGTGTCCTGGGGGTTAAGAGTTTGAACTGCAGTGAGATTAAGTCATCTTTGTCATGAGGGCTTTGGTTGCCCACAGTGCCTCCGTTTCCCAGGATCCCTTACCCACCAATTACATTAAAGAAAATACAGAGGTCAAATTTATAAAATCCTCTCTAAGTCCATAAGTTTGGTACTTACATTATCTTCTATGTATTTTATTGTTGCAGGTCTTTAGTTAGGTTTTTTATCCTTTTTGAGCCAAAGACAAGGGAAGTAAAAGCAAAAATAAAAGAATAGGACTATATCAAACTAAAAAGCTTCTGTACAGCAAAAGAAACCATCCACAAAACAAAAAGGCAACCTACCAAATGGGAAAAGATATTTGCAAACAACACCCCCGATAAGGGATTAATATCCAAAAATATATAAAGGACTATACAACTCAACAGTAAAACAAACAATCCAATTTAAAAAATGGGCAGAGGTCCTGAACAGACAATTCTCCCAGGAAGGCAAGCAAATGACCAACAGATATATGAAAAAATGCTAAACATCATTAGCTATTAGGGAAATGAAAATCAAAACCACAATGAGATAACATCTAACACCTGTTGGAATGGCTATTATCAACAAGACAAGTAATAACAACTGTTGGAGAGGTTGTGAAAAAAAAGGAACCCTCATATACTGCTGATGGGAATGTAAATTAGTGGAGCCACTATGGAAAACAGTATGGAATTTCCTCAAATATTAAAAATGACCCAGCAACTCCTCTTCTGGGTATCTACCCCAAAAATTTGAAAACATTTATCTGTAAATATACGTTCATTACAGTATTATTCACAGTGGCCAAGACATGGATGCAAACAAAGTGTCCTTCAAGAGGTGATTGGATAAAGATGTGGTACATACATACAATGGAATAGTACTCTGCCATAAGAAAAAATGAAATACTGCCATTTGCGACAATATATCTTGAGAATATCATGCTAACTAAAATAATCAGACAGAAAAAGTTGAGAACAATATGATTTCACTCATATGTGGTATATAAAACTAAAAGCAACAAATGAACAAACAAGACAAACAAAAACTCATAGACACAGACAATAGTTTGATGGTTACCAGAGGTAAAGGTGGGTGGGGGGAGGTAGAAAAGGGTAACGGGGAGTCAAATATATGGTGATGGAAGGAGACTTGACTTTGAGTGGTGAACACACACTGCAGTGTACAGATGATGTATTGTGGAATTGTACACTTGAACCCTATATAATTTTATTAACTAACATCACCCCAATAAATTTAATAAAAAGAAAACAGAGGAATGAGAACCAGAATTTTCCAAGGACTTACTAGGCTTTCTACTTAATAGTCTTTCCAGGCTCATGCATGGAAATAGATAAATTAGAGTTCCCAAATTCCTCATGCTTTCTTACGCCTCATTCTGCCTGAAATACCTTCTCTTCTTCCTTTGGCTGGCCACCCTTCAAAATTCATCCCAGAGCTCACTGATTCCAGAATGATTTCCATGAGTCTAGCTCTTCCCTCTTTACTCCCAATCTATGCTTTGATGTTTCCCTAACAACTCATGCTTATCTCATAGACTAAACTGTAGGCCCCATGGGAATGTGGTCCATGTCCCATTTACCACTCTGTTCCTTCATACAGAGCCTGGCCACAAAAAGTGGTCAGTAAACACTACTTGAATGAATGAATGAATGAATGAATGAATGAATGAAACTTATTACAGTGTCTTATAGTTATCTCTGAAAGTCCTTAAGATCAGAAATATATATTTTTTAAATCTCTGTATCTCCATCATTCAGCATCATACTTGGTGCATAATAGGTTTTCAACAAATGAATGCCTGGCTGTAGACACACATATATACATGTATATGAAGGGCCAAATACACGGGTGGAAGAAAAAATGAAGTCTACGTGGCTGCAGAAACAATTATGATGAAAGGACAGAGGAGACACAGTCTTGCAGGAGATAATAGAATCAGGTCTGTGGATTCTGACACAAATGACTGACCTTCCCAGGCATTTCACTTGCAGAGAAAACCCATGAATCTAAATGTCCAGAAAGGTTTCTGTTCACAACATAAATACCTGGATTAAACACTGCTCAGGGCCGGCCGAGTGGCACGGTGGTTAAGAGCTGGCTTGGGACGGCAGCAGCCCTGGTTCGGATCCCACATATGAGGGCCAGTGACACTGCCCTCTAAAAAAAAATAAAAAACACTGCTCAAAAAAACTCACTCAAGGAAGTCTATTAGTTTGCTAGGGCTACTATAACAGAGCATCATAAACTGGATGTCTTAGAACAGCAGAAGTGTATTCTCTCACAGTTTGGAGGCTGGTAGTCTGAAATCAGGACCAGTGGGCAGGACCATGCTCCCTCAGAAACAGGCAGGAAAAGGACCCTTCCTTGCCTCTTCCTCACTTCAGGGGATTTGTCAGCCATCTTTGGTGATCCTTGGCTTGTAGATGCATCTCTCTTAATCCGTCTTCCTGCAGTCATTTTCCTATCTTGTCCAAATTTCCCCTTTATAAAAATGCCCGTCATATTAGATCAGGACCCACCCTAATGACATCTCATTTTAACTAGATTACCTCTACACAGACCCTATTTCCAAACAAAGTCACATTCTGAGGTACTGGGAATTAGGGCTTCAACATACCTTTTGGGAAGGACATTATCAACCCATAACAGGAAGAAATTCATAAGCTTATAAGGTTTTTGTGAGGAATTCCACCTGCAAATCAACAAAAGGATGGAGATTTCAATGGCCTGGTTTAATAGATGCTTTGTATTATACTTGGAATAACTAGAGAAAAACATTTAAGTAAACAGCATTGTATCAAATAAGGTACTCTAACTTTGGCTTTAGAACGACTACATGCTCAGTGTTGTAGAATATAAACAAGATCCAAATAACACTAAAAGCAATAGGATTACAAAGAGGATAGAGTTGATGTGGGTTGGGATGTGAGGGAAACTTCCCAGAAAAAGAAAGGTTTGAATCAGACCCTGAGGTAGAAATGTGGAGAGCATTCCAGACAGGAAAAAAGTTGGAAACAGATTCATAGGGAAATGGTGTGTTGGGAAGCCAACAAGTGGTTGAGCCTGGCAGAAGTTCATTCTATTTCAGGAAAGTAATTTTGGAAAAGGGAGGGAGTTCATTTAGTGGAAAACCTTTGGTGTGAGGATGCTAATCAATTAAGATATAATGAGAAAAACTAGAATAAAAGCCTAAAGATGGTGTTAGAGAGAGAAAAAGAAAAATAGCAAATGACAAGTGTGTATGGTCAAAGTGATTCCTTCTATGATCTTGACCACAAGGAGAAGAACTCCACAACTACTTTTAGTGAAGGATTTCCACCTAGAATTCTAGGCAAGCCCACTAAAATCTCAAATTCCTAAGGGCAAAAGTGATTTTGCATACCATCTACCCATCCACTAACAGGATGCTCATGTCTGAATTATAACAGCCAACAGGAATTCTGTGTCATTTTTAATGTACTATCACCTAGAAGATGGTGTGACTAGAGAATGGGAGCCAGAATTTAGGAGTTTTAAGTAAATCAAGCTGCCTGTACATAAACAAGCACTTGGGTATTTCTGTGTGATAGTGGGATGTCAATAGAGAATGGGGGCAGGGGGCATGAGGGAGAGAAGACTGAAGCTATTCTGTATAATTGGACCTAGTTTTGATGCCATTCTACTGTTTGCCATGCTCTGTGAAGGAAGTACTTTTAAAGCAAATGGCGTGTTTGTAATGAGATGATACATGTATATCCATTTTTCCCAAAAGTTATTTGTTATTTTTTTTTTAGTAGCAAAAAAGGCTTCCCAAGAATCATTTGCAGTGTTGGCAACCTCCATTTTATTTTTCTTAAGACATGATTTAGAAGACGAGGCACACTGGCATAGCTGAAATAGTCACTTTGACTGCATTGTTCTCCACTGGAAATGAGTGCTTTGTCATCTCAGGTATTTTGCAGTCTTGACTATAATGATTTTTAGGGAGCCAAAACCTCATGCCAAGCCGGCTTACCTCCAAGGTAAGCATGGTTCTATCTGCTGTTTCCTGAGCCACACAAGCTGCTCTTTTACAGAGAGCCCTGATTCTCATGGTGCTATTTATCATATATGCTTTTGGTTAATTTTTGGCCTTTAAACATATTTTTACTCTCTATTGTCTAACATCCCCTGTGATCTTTTATTTTTTTCTACGCCCCTCTAAAGAGTTTTATAAAATAAAGAAGTTGTTTATGAGGGGCAGCAAATCCAACTGTTAAGGTTGAGTGTAACTCAACCTTTTCTAACCTTGTCTATCTTCTCTGTGTCCTTCATAATTCGTCTGTCCTTAGTGACTTAAGATAGAAGGGGTAACCTGAGTTCCCCGTCCCAACTTCAGGGAAATTGCTAGTTTCTTTGAGCCTCAGTTTGTTTATCTATAAAATGGAGATAGTGACACCTAGATAACTCTGCTTACTTCAGAGTTAGAAGGGTTACATAGATGAAGAGTCTTCGTGAACTTCAGTCAGTCATATAAACGCAAGTGGTTATGAGTACCACACTGCCTATCTTCTGAAATTCTGCAATACTCATGGGTTTGCCAAATAGTTTAGCAATTAGCTCATCACTACTACCTGACATTGTTGACTATGACTCCTGGGTGTTTGTCAGTTCTCCCCATCTTTGCTGAAAGCATGTTGAAGGTGGTGAGCATGTTTCCCACTTCTGTATCTGTCACACAGCTTGGAAGTGAATGCTTAAGTGATAAATTAATGTTGGCATGTCATAAATGTTCTTTCCCCTAATCTCCATAACCCATGACTACTTCGTCTGACTCAGTCCAGGAAGAATTCTCACTCTATTCATTTAATGTCAATCCTCACAGTAATCATCCATATATTTAACAAATATTTACTGAGCACCCAGTAATTACAGTTCATATTAGCTACTATTTACAGAGCGCTTAATCTGTGCCAGGCTCAGTGCTTAAACCCTTTACCTAGATGTTCTCACTTAAACCTCATAATAGTCCTTTGAAGTAGGGATTGCTATTATCCCCATTTTAAATATGAATAACTTGTTAAGTGATTTGCCCAAGGTTATGCAATTGGAAAGTGGCACAGTTCATTCACAGATAATCCAATTCCAGAGCCCAAGGTCTTCCACATTATGTCACAATGCCACCAGAAACATCTGTGATGTGCCAGGCACTGGAGTTGGTGCTGGAGATATGAAGATGAATAGATCCAAGCCATTGCTAGTCTTGTGGAGTAGAGAGTCTAGTGAGAAAGATAGACAAGTAGACAAATAACTGCAGTGCAGGTGAGCTTAAGGGAAGCAAAGAAAGCTATTAGGAAGAAGGAGACAGTAGCGTGCTTCAGGAAGAAAGATCTAGCTTTGCCCAGTGGTAGGGCTCTCAAAAAAAAATTCAGAGAGGAGGGGGATCTTTAGGATCTAACCTGAGAGGCAGAAGGTTTGCCAGCCAGAGAAGCTGGTATTCTAGATACTCAGCAAAGTTGAGTGTAGGGGTGCCCTGAGATTAAACCAGAAATATACTTTCAAATTTCTTTGTTAAAGCACATTATAGGCGAATCAAGGATTTGAACCTTGGCCAGTGGGTAAATAGGAGCCAATGGATGTTTTTAAATAACCTTTACTTTGAAATAATTTTAGTTTTTAAAAAGTCACAAAAATAGTACACAGAGCTCCCTTATACCCATCCCCTCGATTCCATAGTTGTTAACATTTTGGGACCATTTGAGAATAATGTCAGGTGATATCCCATTGTATTTTAACACTTCAGTGTTTGTTACCTAAATACAAGGATGCTGTTGTAAATAACCACAAAATCAAGAAATGACATTACTTCAGTATCACCATCTCATGCACGGACTATTCAAATTTTGCCAGTTGTCCCATCAATGTCCTTTATAGGTCAAAATCAATCCAGGGTTGTGTTGCATTTGGTTGTCATTTCTTTTTAGACTACATCAATCTTGGACAGTCTTTTGTCTTTCATATCCTGGGTATTATTGAAGAATATAGGAGTTCTAGTCAAGATGGCAAAACAGATAAACTATGTGTTCACCTTCTCCCATGACCACATCAAAATTGTAACTAAATTATAGAAAAATCAACCTAGAGAACCATCTGAAGACTAGCTTACAGAAGAATGTAAAGAAGTCACACTGAGACTGGTAGGAGGGGCGGAGATGCAAAACAGGCTGACCCCACACCCATGTGCGATGGTTAAAAATTGGGAGAAATATCTCAGCTGCAGAGGTCCCCACTGAGGAGTGAGGGCCCCAACCCCACACTGGGCTCCCCAACCCACAGCACCAATGCCAGGAAGAGGAGCCCTCACAACATCTGGCTGTGAAAGTCAGCAGGGATTCCATCCATCTGGGTGAGACAAAAGGCTGCTAGAAACCCAGGTTTCTTTTTAAGGGGCCTGGGCACAGACTCTGGCTTGCAGGCACTCACCCTGGGTGAGTGACAGCACCTTGGGGGTGCCAGAGACATACAGAAAGAAACTGAGTTGTATGGCTCCAGGGCAAAAGCTAGAGGGACAGCCACCATGGCCACTGTATTGAGCTCTTCGCCAACACTGCCAAATCTGAATCTGCATTAGCCTGGTAAACACCACTCATTCCATCTTAACAACTCCCTGAGACCTGGGCCCACCCAGCTAGCACACTACTCAATGCTCTTTCAGCAGTTTAGGCTTACATTTAGCCAACAGGCAGTGACAGGCTTCAGGATGTCCCGTGCCATTTTCTTAGCAGCCCCAAGCCCAGTAATGGCAATTGGCCTCAGTTTGCAGCATGGCCTCTCCCACAAGGCGTCCAGGCACAGCACAGACAGCAACCAACTGCAGAATGCTTTGTAACTCCTACCAGGTAGCCCAAGTGGCAGTCACAGGCAGCAGCTGACCTTGGCCTGCCCTAGAGCACGTCCCAAGAGGCCCCTGAACCAACACACCCAGTGGCTGACTTAAACCACAGCAGAGCACCAACCAATTAGCTCCACAAGTGGCACACCCAAGTGTGGTCTTGGCAGGCACAAGAGCCCTCTGGGGAAAATCCCATTCTGTGGGGTCAGCTTCAATATAGCAGCTTATACAATGTGGTCATGGCCAACCCCCACAATCCATCAGCCTCAGGGTCAACCCAACCCACTAGGGTGCCAACAGCAATCAAGGCTCAACTACAAGAGGAGGACACACACAACCTACACAAGGGAGACAACTGGAGCACCCAGCTCAGGTGACCAGGGAGATTATGCCACTGGGCTCCATAGGTCACCTACTACATAAGGCTACCTGGCAAGACTGAGAGATGTAGCATATCTACCCAACACCTAGAGGCAAATATAGAGAGGCAGCCAAAATGAGGAGAAAAAGAAACAGGTCCCAAATGAAAGAACTGGAGAAAACTCCAGAGAAAGAACTAAACAAAATGGAGGCAAACAATCTACCACATACAGTGTTCAAAATACTGGTTATAAGAATGCTCTGGAACTTAGGGGAAGAATAGGGGAACTCAGTGACAACTTCAACAAAGACATATTAAGCATTAAAAAGGACATAGGAACCATAAAAGAACCAGTCAGAAATAAAGAATACAATAACTGAAATGAAGAATACATTAGAAGGAATCAACAGCAGATTAAGTGAAACAGAGGATTAAGTGAAACAGAGGATCAAATCAGCTATTTGGAAAACAAGGTACCAGAAAACACCCAACCAGAGCAGCAAAAAGGAAAAAGAATCAAAAAAAAATAAAATGAGGGTAGTTTAAGGAGCCTCTGGGACAACATCAAACATACCAACAAGTGCATCATAGAGATACCAGAAGGAGAAGAGAGTGAGGAATTGAGAACCTATTTGAATAAATAATGACAGAAAACTTCCCTAACCTGGAGAACAAAATATAAATACAAGTCCAGGAAGCACAGAGAGTCCCAAACATTAAAATGCCATAGGTTAAAAACAAAGAGAATTTTAAATGCAGCAAGAGAAAGGTAGTTTGTTACCTACAAGGGAGATCCCATAAGACTGTCAGCTGATTTCTCATCAGAAACTTTGCAGGCCAGAAGGGATTGGCATGAAATATCCAAAGTGATGAAAAGCAAGGATCTACAACCAAGAGGACTCTACCCAGCCTAACTATCATTTAAAATGGAAGGATAAAAAGCTTCCCAGACAAGAAAAAGCTAAAGGAGTTCATCACCATGAAACCAGTATTACAAGAAATGTTAAAGGGACATTTTTAAGAAGAAGAAGGGGGGAGGGGAAGAACATAAATATGAATAATAAAATGATAACTTAACTACATACCTATTAGTAATCACTTTAAATGAAAATGGATTAAATGTTCCAATCCAGAGATATTGGGCAGCTGAATGCATAAGAAAACAAGATCCCAGAGAGTACGGGGGTAAAGGAGATGGTAGAAGAGGGTAAAGGGGGCCAAATATATGGTGATGGAAGGAGAACTGACTGGATGTTGAGCCCACAACGTGATATACAGATGATGTATTATAGAATTGTACACTTGAAACCTATGTAATTTTAGTAACCATTGTCACCCCAATAAATTTAATAAAAATTAAAAAAAAGACCCATACATCTGCTATCTACCAGAGATCCACTTCAGATCAAAACACACACAGACTGAAAGTAAAGGGATGGAAAGATATTGCATGCAAATTGAAATTTTAAAAGCTGGGAAAACAATACTTATATCAGACAAGATAGAAAAAAGAAATCAAAGGAATCCAAATCATAAAGGAAGAAGTAAAACTGTCATTATTTGCCGATAATATGTACTATATGTGGAGAACCCTTAAGATTCCACCAAAAAAAAAAAAAAACTATAGAACTGATAAATGAATTCAGTAAAGTAGCAGAATACAAAATTAATGTTCAGAAATCAGTAGTATTTTTATACACTAATGATGAGCTATCAGAGAGAAAGTAAGGAAACAATCCCATTTACAATTGCATCAAAAGAATAAAATAAAATACTTAGGAATAAATTTAACCAAGGAGTTAAAAGACCTGTACACAGAAAATTATAAGACATTGAAGAAATCAAAGAAGATAAAAATAAATGGAAGCACATAGCATTCTCATGGATAGAAAGAATTAACATAGTTAAAATGTTCATACTACCCAAAGCAATCTATAGGTTCCTTGTAATCCCTATCAAAATACCAATGGCATTTTTCACAGAATAAGAACAAATCTAAAATGTATACGGAAACACAAAAGACTTCAAATAGCCACAGCAATCTTGAGAAAGATCAAAGTTTGAGGCATTACACTATATCAAATTATGCTACACACCTGGTATCAAATTATGCTACAAGACTATAGTAATCAAAACAGCATGTTATTGCCATAAAAACAGACACATAGATCACTGGAACAGATAGAGAACCCAGACATAAACTCATGCCTATATGGTCATGTAATGTATGACAAAGGAGGCAAGAATATACAGTGGGGTACAGACACTCTACTCAATAAATGGTGTTGGGAAAACTGGACAGATACATGGGAAACAATGAAACTAGACCACCTTCCTATACCATATACAAGAATGAACTCAAAATGGATTCAAGACTTAAATGTAAGGCCCCAAACCATAGAACTCCTAGAAGAAAACTAGGCAGTAAACTCTATGACATTGCTCTTAGTAATATTTTTTTCTGATCTATCTCTTCGGGCAAGAGAAACAACAACAACAAAAAGGCATCATTGTCAATTCAGGTTTAGTGTTGTCACCAAATAGTTTGCAACGCCTTGAAGAAAACTTTGTGCGGTTCAGAGCTTTTGGGACTTTGAAATTGGTGGTGGTAGTTGTTTAGTGGACACAACAGAGATGGTTGACCAAAAGTGACTAATTCAAACATCTACACACAGTGCACTGCGGTTCCACTCAGTTTAAGTCACCTCATACTTAACTGAGTATCTGCTGTGTTCCAGGCACCATGCTCAGCAGTGAGGTAAAAGTGATGTGTTGGTTTCCTAGGGTTGCTGTAACAAAGTTACACCATTGGTGTCATTTAAAACAATAGAAATTTAATCCCTCCCTGTTCTGGAGGCAAAAATCAAGTTCAAAATCAGTGTCAGCAGGGCAATTCTCCCTCTGAAACCTGTGAGGGAAAATCCTTCTTTGCCTCTTCCAGCTCCTGGTGTTTGCCAGCAATTCTTGATATTTTTTGGCTTATAGATGTATCACTGCAATCTCTGTCTCTGTCATTACATGGCATTCTCTCTGGTGTGTCCCTCCCATTTTATGACAACAGTCATATTGGATTAAGGACCCACCCTACTCTAATATGACCTCATCTTAAGTGATTACATCTGCAATGACCCTAGTTCCAAATGTCACATTCTGAGGTACTGGGGATTAGGATTCTGACATATCTTTTTTTGAGGCGGGTACTTATCAACTCCTAACAACTGGTCTACCAAAATACCCATAGCCTCATGCTCTCATCAAAGGAATAGGTTACAAGTATGTTGAACACAGCAAAGGAAACAATCAACAGTGAAAAAGCAAACCATATATCTGAAAAGGAGTGAATCTCCAAAATATATAAGGAACTCCTACAACTCAGTGGCAAATAAAAATAGTAAATAACCTAATTAAAAATGGGCTAAATACTTGAATAGACATGTTTTCAAGGAAGACACAGAAATGGCCAACAGGCATATGAAAAATATTAATCATCAGAGAAATACAAATCCAAACCACAATGAGATATGATCTCAGACTTGTCAAGGTGGCTGTTACAAAAAAACAAAAGACCACACATATTGGAGAGGATGTGGAGAAATTGGAACCTTTGCACATTGTTGGTGGGAATGCAAAATGATGCAGCCACTATGGAACACAGTATGGTGATTCTTAAAAATGAAAAAAATAGAGCTACCATATGATCCAGCAATCCCACTTCTGGGTATTTATCCCCAAAAAATTGAAGTCAGGAACTTGAAGAAATGTGAGTACTCCCATATTCACTGTAGCATTCACAATAGCCCAGATGTGGAAACAACCTAAATACCACTTGGCAAAAGAATGGATAAAGAAAATGTGGTATATGCATACAAAGGAATATGATTCAGCCTGCAACAAGAAGTAAATTCTGCAATGTGTGACACAGATAAACTTTTTTTTAAGATTTTTTTTTAATTGGGGAATTGGGGGAGGGGAACAGTGTTGGGGAATTGGGGAGGGGGACCAGCCAAGTTGTTGTTCTTCAGTCTTCATTGTGAAGGGTGCCAGTTGCCATCTGGCTTCTCATCGGCAGCTCATGGCCTCTAAGCTCAAGGTACTATGTTCAGTCTTAGTTGCGGGTGGGTGTAGCCACCATCCCATGCGAGAATCAAACCCAGCAGCCTTGTTGTTAAGAGCGCATGCCCTATCCACTGAGCCATCTGGGCGGCAGCTCAGCTCAAGTTGCCGAGTTCAATCTGTAGTAGTTGCGGGTGGGCAACTAAGGGTATTATGCTAAGTGAAATAAGCCAGTCAAAGAAGAACCAGTACTGCATGATTCCACGTATATAAGGTATTTAAAGTAGTCAAAATGATAGAATCAAAGAATGGAGTGGTGGTTGCCAGGGGCTCAGGGGAGAAGTATGTGGGGAATTACTAATTAAAAGGCACAAAGTTTCAGTTGTACGACATAAATAAGCTCCAGAGATCTGTACAACGTTGCACCTATAGTCAAAATGCTGTATTGCACACTTGAAATTTTGTTAAGAGAGTAGACCTCACACTGAGTGTTCTTACTACAATAAAACAAAACAAACAAAAGCAAGTGTGTTGAGAATTTCCAAAAGTGAGAAGTATTAAATAGAACCATAAAATAGAGGAAAATTTTACCCACTTGAGGGCCTCCTCCCTGAGGAAATAATGTTTTCAATGAATATGAAAAGATGAGTAAAAGTCAACCAGGTAAGGTAGGGGAAGAAGCACAAATGCCCGCATCCTCTGAAGCCTAGACCAGAGCCTCTGTCCTCCTCAGCACTTATGTGGAAACCAGGCCCAGAATCCCGGGAAAGGCCTGTAAGTGTCCCACAGGCCACCAGTGAGGGCCAATCTTGCTCAGCCAGGCTGGCTCCCCCTGTTCTGCAGTCCCTAACCTCAGAAAGAGTCAATGGCACAGTTTGCAAGGAGGCCCAAGGCTCACAATTGCAGCCTCTATGCAGGGGAGCAGTAGGGGGACCATCTTTGCTTTCCCTTTTTTGCCTAAATGAAGCAAATACTTGCAACCCAGAATCAGCAAAGTGCTTAATACACAGAGAGCTTCTTCTGACCTCCTCCCTTGAGAATGTAATGTGCTTTTATCATGGGCAGGCAGAAATGTCTGTTCTATGAATTTATCCAAGCAGCATTGAAGTGGCTTTATGGCTGGCAAAATGCCTTTGCTTCAAGGTCCCAGTGACTGAATTTCTTCCAGAAGTGGGGGGCAAGGGTGGGGGGAGTGGAGCTGTAGAGCCTCGGCTATGACAAGTTTTAACCTTGGGACAGCATTCTCTGTGTAGGAGATACAATTTCTTTAGGAGATATACATAGAGTAGTCATCAACATTGGGTATGGTTGTTGAATTTTGTTTCACATCCACAGTCTTTATTATTTCAAGTTAAAAGTCGGGGCAGGGGGCCCTTGAGCCATTCTCTACTGCTCAGGCCCAATTCTATTTCTTTGAAGTATACTATCTCGTCTAATAAACTGCTTTTTCACCATTTAAAAAAAAAAAGTCTCGGCAAAGAACCTAGTTTTGCAACATAATAAACAGAGAAAAGTACATAAATGCTGCATGTATGTCTTGGTGACTTTTCACAAAGTAGATCCAGCACCCAGATCAAAATAACACCCCAGAAACTCCCCACCACACACTGCTCTTCTAATCCTAGCCATCAAGGAGACGTGCCACACTGACTTCTAACACCAGGTTAGTTTTGGGCTTTGAGCTTTATATGAATTCAATCATAGTGTGAATTTTTAAATTTATAGCTCTCTTTACTCAATTTTGTTTGTAAGAGTCATTCATGTTGCTTGTTGTACTTTACTGTCGTTGTTTGATAGTATTTTATGAACTATCATAAAATATAATGTTTTATCTATTCAACTATTGGTAGACATTTGGGTCGTTCCCCATCTGGGCTATAAATAGTGCTGCTTTGCATATTCTTTTATATGTCTTTTGATGAACATATGCACATTTGGGGGGAGAGTATATGCTTATATTAGTTGTCTATTGTTGCATACCAAATTTCAAAACCAAGTAGCTCACAACAAAAATAAACATTTAGTACCTCTCACAGATTCATGAGTGAGGAATTTGGAAGCAGCTTGGAAAAGCAGCTCCGGATCAAGATCTCTCATGAGCTTGCAGTCATCTGAAGGTCAGACTAGGTCTGGTAGATCTGCTTTCAAGGTCGCTCGCTCACATGAGTGCAAAGTTAGTGCTGACAGTTGGTGACCCATCTCAGTTCCTTTGCAAGTGGACCTTCCTTAAGACTGAGTATTCTTGTGACATGACAGCTGGCTTCCCCCAGAGTGAGCAGTCAAAGAGAAAGAGCCAAGTGGAAACTATAGGGTTTTTTTATGATTTAGACTTGGAAGTCACATAGCATCACTCCTGACTCATCTGTTCATTACAAGTGAGCCACTAAATTCAGCCCATATTCAAGATTCCATCTTTAGAAGGGAGAAGAAGGTAAAGAATATGTGGATGTATTTTAAAACCAGTAATCCCACAACATTTTAAAGCTTGGGACTGACTCAAGCTAGGGATTTAAAATAATTTTATGGAAATTCACACAAGGATCTAAGAGAAATAGATTCAGCCCAGCCTCTCCTGTTCATTTACAATTCTGTGAATGTTTATAGGACAGCTTTCAAGTTATTTCCTGGAGACACCATGGTACAAGAAAAAGTACAAAGGCTTTGGAGCTTCACACACCCAAGTTTGCATCCTGGATTCCCTACTTATTAATTTGGGCAAGTGCCCACTGTGATAGTAGACCCCCTCCATTTGCTAATTTATCAGGAAATTATTAACTATCTAGAAGGTGCTATGACGAACCCTGTGAGTGACACAAAATGGACTCAGACACAGACCTTGCCTTCAAGAGGTGTATATTCTGCCTTGACAGGCAGAATACTGTAATACAATCGAGAAAATGATAATGTCTGGAGCAGGTATGGATACAATCCTTTAAATATGGATCCAATTTGGATTTATGGAAGTGAAATAAATTTTGAGGGGCAAGGAAAGGACAAAAAGTATTCCAAATTAGGAGTAACAGCTTGAGTAGAGACAAAGCTAGAAAGCTGGAGGGAGCAAGGGTGGCTGAATTAAGAATAACAAAGTAGTTCACTACAGATATGGATTAAGAATAACAAAGTAGTTCACTACAGATATGGATGGCTTCAATGTAGGATAGATGAAAGGAGGTAGGGGGAAAAGGGAACTGGGAAGGTAGCTACATATCAGAGTAGCAGGAAGGGATTGAGAGAGTATACACTCAGTTTTACAGCCTGACAGAAAAAGACATTAAGGCCAAAGATTTCAAATCAATTTTCAGGGCTGGTTATAGAAGTTTGGGGACGGGGGTCGGCTAGCTACCGAAAGACCTACTTGTGATGCTTTTCTTGGCTAACTGCTATTTGTAGACTTTTTCTGCTTTGCATTGTAAACAGAACTTTCTAAAATTGATCATTAAAGAACACTTCTGACTCAGCGCCCCAAGCAACTGAGCTTTTTCCTTATCATTCCCATTTTGGAGGCTGCATCAACTGGGAAATGCAGCGGGATTATTTTTATAGGCCCTTAGCTCACTATAAATGTACTTCTCAAGACTTGGCCATTTGGAATGGCCAATTTATGCACTCAACTCATCTGTGTATATTTGACTTGCACTTCCAGATAACAAGCAGTTCTCTCCACTTATTTCCCCTCAGGAAGACGGATCTATTTAGCATCCTTCACCTCTGTTACATTCTCCAGTCCCAAGTAGTGATGATATTTATACATAAGACAGAGACATTTCTGTACTATGATGGAAGTTTAAAGGAAGTTGGAGCCAACGACCTTTCATTTTGAAGCCAAAGAAAACGAGCACAAATTGTTCATTCTTGCAAGAATGGGGACTACAGAGATTAGCAGAAAGGCTTCTTCTAGACCCACTATTCCATACATGGTGCCCGAAGCCTTTATATATTCAGACTATGTCTTACCTAGTATACCCCCTTATTTTGAAGAAGTTTATAGGTTCCATCAAAATAAACATGGTTATGACCATTCTTGATGATTTTGTGGGTAAAAATTAGACGTTCCATTTTATCACCTTCTTTGCTTGATCCTAAATGAATTCTAGAGTATGGGAAAGGATGGGTTCTAGGCTTGGGATAGAATTCCTAACCAATCTTGTGCTGGAACTTCTCACATTCCCAGTTAGGTATTTTAATTCTGTTAGCAACGCTTGGAATTATGGGAGGTGTTCTCTGCACAGGTGCTCAGGGTGTCCTCTTCCTCTCTGATTTCTTCCCAGGTGGGAAATTGGTAAGTGGAGTCCATGCAGTCTCACCTGTGGGGTTGGCCTGCAAACCAGAGATGTTTTCTGCTCCCACCTCCTGTCCAGAGAGATGAATGAAACAGTAATCCTGGCTGATGAACTGTGTCGCCAGCCCAAACCCAGCACTGTGCAAGCTTGTAACCGCTTCAACTGCCCCCCAGCCTGGTACCCTGCGCAATGGCAGCCGGTGAGTTCTTGGGTTTCTCAATATTTGAGTGTGTGTTTTCATCAGTGGTTCAGGACAGGAACACTGTCTCTGAGTAGTTTTGTCCCTTTAAAGGAATGTTGAAGGTCAGCCTGAAAAGTGAGGGGGGTCATACATCCCAGTTTAACTGAAATCGTTTTTCACTCTCAAAAATGTCCCAATTAAAATGATTAATTATATGACCATCGACTGAGAAGGAGAGAGAATAGTAGTTTACATATACCCTTCCTTACCTTAGTGCTGAGAGAAGAGGCTGCCATTTCCACACATCCTCCATGCTTTTTCACAATCAGCTGGCAGACCTGCTCCCTGCCCATCTTGGAGCTGTGATTTTGTAAAGCGCTCAAAGAATCAAATAGTAATGAGTGAGCAAAACCCAGGTCTCCTGATTTCTAATGCATTTATACTTTTACCTTTAACTAGTGTGAATCCATGGCCGTAAACTGCACCATTAACCCATGCCAACCCCAAGACAAAACCAGGGATCAGCCCAAATCAACCTCTACTGTTGAAAGTATTAGATCCCCATATTATTTGCTTGTGTTACCATTAAGCACATAGTAAGTTCTGGATAGAACATTTACTGAGTGACAAAATGAATAACTAGATCAAGAATACTGCCCTACAAGCCCTGAAATTCTGACTTTATATCTTACTGATATGTTTGTTATATTGTTGCAGCCCATAATATTGACCTAGCCATGAAGTAAAACACCAGCCTCTTTTCAATAGCCATACACGCTGCTGAATAGTGGCAGTGACCTGTGATATTTTTTCAATTTTTAGAGCACACCCATATATATGGTTGTTTTTTTTTTTTGGTCTGTTGCCAATACTACCACCCCCCATGCCCAATCTCCCTATGTAAAATAGTGTTTTACATAGGGAGTTAATTATTCCATTTTCTATCTACCTTGGGCCTGTTACGTGAATTTATTTTGAAAACTTTTACTATTTCCTGCCATTAGGGAGAAGCCTTTGGGATAAGTCAGATACAGGTATACCTTGTTTTATAGTGCTTCACAGATGTTGTGTTTTTTACAAATTGAAGACCCTCCACCAGCAAAAAAAAAAAAATTACAACTTGATTTGTTGTAGTGGTCTGCAACTGAACCTGCCATATCTCCAAGGGTATGCCTATATAAGTACATTTTTCAGATCAGGAAACTAATAGTAAACAGCTCTTTGAAGTTCATCCCATGAGCCACTAACTATACTTTATTGGGACTTTTAAGACTATCTTGGGCCGGGGGCCGGCCGAGTGGCGTGGTGGTTAAGCGCTGGCCTGGGAAGCTAGCGGCCCAGGTTCGGGTCCCACATCTGAGGGCCAGTGACACTGCCCTCTGCAGCTAACAACAGCTCCACCTGGAGCTGGGCTGCGAGCCCTGGCCACTGCTGCAGTGGGCTGCCATAGGCTGCAGTAGGTGGCCGGCAACCAGCATGAGTGGCTGGCAGCCAGCGTGAGCTGCCAATAGCTGCGATGAGCAACCATCCAGAGGCCAGCGACCGATCTGCCTCGTCTGAGAAGAGCGCAATGACGATACCAACATGGGCCAGTGAAGCAACGTCCTCCACAACTAGACTGAAGAACAAAAAGACAGCAACTTGTCTGTTCCCCTTCCCTGATTCCCCAAAAAAATCTTTAAAAAAAAAAAAGAATATCTTGAATATTTCATGCTCAATACATAATAATTGCCAAAAATATTAAAATATAACAAGAAATAGAGAACACAGAAAGTGAAAGCCACCAGTGAAAACAAACCCCTGTTAAACATTTGGTGCAAAGGGTCTGTATTAAAAATTCCCGGTGACTTCTTGGAATCTCTCTGAACCTAGAGGAAACATAGACTTTTTTTTTTTTTTTACATCATTTCCTAGAATCTGACTTTTTTGGTTGTTTTGTTAGGCAAAATGAGCTATTACTGACCACCTATTAAAAGAAAGGAAGTTATTATTTATGCTATATGGAATAAGTCAAGAGTAACTTAAGTGTTGGGGCCGGCCTAGTGGCAGTTGGTTAAGAGCTCATTCAAGAGTGTGAGCTGAGCTCTGAGCAACAGCAGTTTGATGCCCAGCCCGAGCTGAGAGCTGCTGTTGAGCTGCAAACAGGTGGCAGGATGGCTCAACTAAAAAAAATAAAAATAAAAAAAATAACTTCAGTGTCTGCATGCTAATTGACTGTTGCCTTAGGAGACCACTTAGTTAAGACACCAGCTATTGAGCACCCATTTGTCTGGTTAGCACTCTGGTCCTTGGCAATCCTGTTGCGACAAGGAAAGTTGCTGTGCACTCACAGGATCTTTTCCATTTAGCAACTTGAATCTAGGGGAGGATAGGGCTGAGATCTCTAATCCTTCAACACCCTGCTTATAGTCTTTGCATATGAAAGAAAAGGAGCGGTGGATCAAATGCATCATTTAAAGAAAACAGATAACAGCAGGATGGACATGGACTTTGGCCCATTTGAAGGGAGAAACTCCCCCCATCCTTGCTGCTTCAACACTGGGCTATGCTGGCCTCATGCAGTATACTTTTCTTTTTTTTTTTTTTGGAGGGGGTGGTGGTGAGAACCTAATTTAGGTTAATCATCATTTACCTTCTAAGAATGCAACCTTCTTTGTCCCTTATAGAGCATTTGCCTGACAAATGGCAAACAGCCAACATTTATACATTCTGCAGGTCTGGAGGGGACTAGCATGGAATCTGTGTATTTATTTTAAAATTTTATTTTAGAAACAAGAAGATATGAAGCAGAAATCTAATTCTAGCTTTGGTTTTTAGGGAATTTTCTCTATTTCAATTCTACCTCTTACTCCATTCTGCATCCCTTGGTTTTACCTCTGGTTTCGTTGAAGGGTCCATTTAATATTTATCTTTATCAGTTTAGCTTTACTGTTTTGTTGGGTTTTGTTTAGTTGGCTTTTGAAACACTTATATATTTAGTGCATTAGCCTCCTGAATCTTCTCTAATTTATTAAACATACACACATCCTCATCAACAACTTCGATGTTGGCTGTGTATTACATATTATTTACCCCTCACAAGGGACCACACCACAGCAGTGTGTTACAGCACCATGATTGAGAACTACTTTATAGATATGCCATAAGTCCAGCTAAGACACCTTGACCATGACAGCCTTCTGCTAGGATTCTTTTCAGCAACTGTCCGCTGTCTTATAATAAAGCCCAATGGCTTTGATAGGCCTTCATCCCCCTGCAGTCTGCCCCCACCCATCTCCAGCCATGGTTCTCCCACACCTGCTGGCACACTGCCATCTGCCTATGCTTCTTCCTGCCCACACACAGTTCCCCAGGAGTCCTATCTCTTCCATCGTGACTCCCCTGCCATCCTTCCACACTAAAGCCACTTGGTGTTCATGGTCAGTGCTGCTCGTGTAACAGTCATATACCACCTTACCTGGACAGGTGCTTTGTTTTGACTTCTGAGTGAGTGAGACCATCCGATCAGTGATGGCAGAGTCCAAGTCTCAGTGAGATCCCATAACACCCAGTATAAAGCATAGAGGATGGTGCTGAAAGGGTACATGACAAATCTGCCAGTTCATTTATGGAGCACTTCCTACATTTCAGGAGCGTCCTCTCTTTAATAAGAGCAGCACCTACTGTGTGTCACAGCAGTGCTAGGCACTTTCCATGTTTAATTCATTTAATTCTCACTGTGCTTTGTGTGCTAGGTACTACTATTGGGTTGTTGGCAAAGTCATGACGCATTTTTGCAATGAAAAACATAGAAAAAATATGTTGGGCAATGCAGCTTTCCCAAGACCTCTGTACCATTTGCTTTAAAGCATTAAATTATGAGGAAATCTGATACTGGCCCCCAAAATCAGCAGTTCACATAAAACTCAGTATTGTTTGCATATCTATAACCAGGGGAGTTCATCTGTGTATTAGTTTCCTATTGCTGCTGTAACAAATTACCACACATATAGTGGCTTAAAACAACACAGATTTACTATTTTATAGCTCTGCAGTCAGAAATCTGAAATCCCTTTCACTTGTCTAAAATCAGGGTGTTAGTAGGCCTGCACTCATTCCTTCTGGAGACGCTAGAGGAGAATCTGTTACCTTGCCTCTTCCAGCTCCTGGAGACTGCTTGTTTTCTTGGCTCATGGTTCCTTCAAAGTGCTTCATCCAAACTCTGATTCTGTCCCGTGTCCTCTCTCTGACGCGAATCCTCCACCTCCCTCCTAAAAGGAGCAATGTGACTACATCAAGCCCACCTTGGTAACCCAGGTAATCTCCCCATTTCAAGGTGCTTAACTTAATCACATTTGCAAAGTCCCTTTCACAGCATAAGGTAACATATTCACAAGTTTCAAGGATTAGGACATAGATGTCTCTGGGGTCACTATTTGGCCTACTACAGTCTGCTATGTTGTGGACTAAGTATTACTCTCTAATATCACAAGGTCCTTGAGATGCAAAATCTGCCTTCTACTACCACTCTACTACCATTCCACCTCACCATTATCATTATCTATGACCCTTTGTATGCATCTACCTTCTTTCTGTATTCATTTTCATTCTAAAAAAAAAATGTAAGAAATGAGAAAAAAAAGAAAGGTGCTAGAAGAGTTAAACTGAAATGAATTAGTCCACTCTGAAGCATATTTTATATTTCTCTTTATTGCATATGTCTTATGTTCAAGATGGGGTCCACCCAACATGTACACACATACTGCAAACATCTGTGCAGAGCCTGAAACATGCCCCACAGCCCCTCTTTTCCCCCTTGTTTAAAACTGTGATTCTGCGGCCATTTCCCTATGCACCTCTTTTTTTTTAATCAGGGTTACAATTCAAAATGTCTGTAGTTTAGCTGCATAAAAAGGGGTGTAAGAAAAGAGTCCCTGCTCATAATATTTTAAAAAGAAGGAATTTTAATGACAGCTAAATGCTAGAGACTTTAATTTGTCATTTTCTAGATTTAAACACACAGAGGGAAAAAAGAACAACTTTGGTCTGGATTACAAGACTGAATTCTGGCAGAAGGAGTCAATTTAGTCATCAGTTTTGTTATATTACAGTAACTAAAATACAAATCCTTATAAGTTAGAGACTATGTTTATTTAAAATGTATCTGGAGAGGAAACAATCTATTGGGATGTTTATCTCATTTTTAGTAGTATATTTCATAAGGAAATGGCCACCTCATCCAACCCTTAGAAGCAACAATAAACGTAAGCAAAACATATGAGAAGTCAAATTTCACATATGTGGTGTTTTTGTTTTTATTAGCAGGGCACTCTGTAATAATTGCTCTCAATTTTAATGGGTGTGCAGCCCCATGCTTCACCTAGTAACAGGGATATTAAACCCAGAAGATACACTGTACACCCCTTGGGCTTCCAGCTTTAAGAAAGCTTAGTTGTCACAAGGTCATTCTAATCCACAAAATGGTTGGGCTTGAAATTCTGTCCTCATTTTTATGGTTTTGTTTAGTGAGTGAGATTCAGTCCTCATTTTCTTTGTGTTGGGCCCTAATTTAGTTTGGCTCAGTTTCAACCTCTGTTATATACCAAGCACGGCCTCTAAATTGCTTTTTGAACATCTCAGCCTCGTATATTGCAGTTATCTCAAATTCCACAGGTCTAACATCAAGCTCAATAACATGTCTACATGCCACCTTCCCCAGCAGACCCAGTCCTCTTTCATAGATCATGTGGTTTGGGTGATACCATGATCTAGCCTGTTCTGGACCTGGAAACCAGAGCGATCTCAGCCTTCTTTCTCCTTCACATTCAGTCAACACCCGAATCCAGTCCTTTTGATCCCACTTTGTATATCTTTCCAACATAACTGTTCTCTTCTTTCCTAATCCTCCTCCTGCGCTGGTTCCAGTCCTCACAGCTAACCAAACCTTTTACTTGGTCTCACTGTATTGTCTTGCTTAACTCTCATCCAGTGTTGCCCAACCTGTTATCTGTGGTTCTTTACTACAGGCCCCCTGTTGAACCTTTTAACTATTAATATGTGCTGAGAACCACCAAATAGGTATAAGGTATGCAGTGGTATGTAGGCTTATTTAACCAGGAAATCTTTCTTCATGGCACACCTATTAATTTCTCAGAAGGCAATCGTCTTTGGAACCCATTGGCCTTTCCTGCTTGAGTCATTTTCTACAAATTGGATCATTTTACCCCCTACTTCAAAACCTTTAATGACACCCCATGGTCTTGAGATTGTTTCTGAGACCCTTCACTATTGGCCCCTCACCTGCTTTCTCAATCTCATTTCCCAACAGCCCTTCCCCACAAAACCTATGCTTCACCCTCTCAGGACTCCTCAGTTATTTAAGCATGCCATGTCCTTTATACTCTGTGTCTATGAACATGTAACCTGACCCACTAGCACTCCTTATCTCCCTCACCAATCCCTCATGTCACAACCTCGGTAGAGCCTTCCCCAACTTTAGCATAAAAACTTCATTGTACTTTCTTATATATTACCTTTTATGTAAAACTAATCATATTTTATAGTAATTTATTCTCCCTGACTGGACTGCAAATACCTGAGGCATAGGAACCATTTATTAATCATCTTAAATCCCCAGCACCTAATACAGTGCCTGGAACTCAGCAAGTGCCCAATAAATATTTAGTGAAAGAATGAATTAATGAGTTAGAAGCTATAAGCAGAGCTCATTATGTAAAAACTGGAAAGTTGACCTTAGAAATAAAACATAAACATCACTTTATGTGGGGCTCAATAATATGACTTGAGATATCAAGGAAATGAACTCAACGCTCAGTAAATTAAACTACCAAGATGAAACCAAAAGTGTCAATAAGGGCAGAATTTATTTATGTGATGATTATGGGAAAATCTTCAAAAATACAAGTCCCTTGAGCTATTGTATTTTTGTATAGAATCATAACTTTTAATGTTCCCCTTATTGTATTTACATATTTTTTACTTTTAATATATTTTTTACTTTTCTTATAAAACTAATGAACCCATGAACTTATATAATGAAACATGCATGGCAGTGAGGATAACTAATATAAATATTATTTTTTGTTATTTATTCTGTGTATGGCATATATTTAAAAATAATACCCCTTACCAGAGATCTACCTCTTCATGCCACAATATTATTTTAAATGATTTACAAAGGCAAACATTTTTCATTTCATTTTATTAAATTTCTCTTGCCATCTTGCTGCTCCTTTTAAATTTTTTTCTTCTTTGCAGTCTGCCTCTCACATCAACTGTCAATTTCACTAGGCAATCGCAACATATTCACAAGGTCCTCACAGGCTTTGGAACCTTTATTAATTTGAAATTTTATCCTCTACAATTTAAAAAAATTCTAAAAATACCTTTTCATCCATGTAAACATACCAGGGAAACTTTTGGAGCAGAGATGAGACAGGCTCTTGAGACACTCTGACCATATTAACTCAGCTACCTGGTCGTGCCCATACCTAGAGGGTCAGGGTTCCCAGCAGAGCACAGTACCTCTGGCTGAAACCCACAGCTGACTTGCTTAGAAGCAGCTTCTGGCTTACGATAAAACAGCCCAATAAAAGGTGGACGTTCAGCCCTTCAGCTGGATATTTGTTTTACATCTTTAAAACATCTGGATTTGGAGCTCTTTTATTCATCCAATCATCAATTCAACAAACTTTATGAAGTGCATGTTCTTTGGCAGAGGCTACAAAAGGCACAGGAGGATAGAAAGATGACTACATTCCCTTTCTTCAAAAGATGCATAATCCTGTGTGCATGCAGGAAGGTAGAGGGAAATAGCAGGACACAAATGACTAGTCCTTACAGGAGAGATGCACCCCCCTTCCAATCAAGGTAGGTGGGAGGTTACACACTTACCCTGAGGTGGAGACACTACAGGAGGCTTTAGTGAAGAGGCTTTGAGCTGGGCCTGTAAGGATGTCTTGGAAGTTTCTAGATAGATAAGGAGACATAGGGCATTGTTCACAGAGTGAACAACATGATCAAAGGTCAGAGCAGAGACGGCATCTGTGTGCCAAGGATGGGCAAATTGTCCATTGTAGCTCAAGTACTGACCCATGGCAGGTTGGGAAGGAATGTGGGGGGGAAGCTCAATGCACGTTAGAGTATAGGGCCCCAAAGGATGTTCTCAGGGGTCTGGACCTCACCTTCTGGGCATTGAAATTTTCCTAGGAGCTTTATGTGTACAGTATCCCCCTTGTCCATGGGGCATACATTCTAAGAACCACCCCCCAGTAGGTGCCTGAAACCACAGATAGTACCAAACCCTATATATACTATGTTTTTTCCTATACATGCATGCCTATGATAAAGTTTAATTTATAAAGTAGGCACAGTAAGGGTTTAACAACAATAACTAATAATGAAATAGAACCATTATAACAATATGCTATATAAAAGTTATATGAATGTGGTCTCTCAAAATATCTCATTATACTATACTCACCTTTTCACTTAAAGGAGACACTTTACAGCGTCTCTTTAGCATATCCAAATTGCCAATATCACTACTCTTGCATTTGGGGACCATTACTAAGTAAAGTAAGGGTTACTTGAACACAAGCACAGTGATACCACAACAGTCAATCTGATAACTGAGCTGGCTACTGACTAACAGGCAGGGACCGCATACAGCAGGAATTCACTGGACAAAGGGATGATTCACGTCCGGAGTGGGACAGCGTAAGATTTCATCATACTACTCACAGCAACGTGCAATTTAAAACTTACGAATTGTTTATTTCTGGAAATTTCCATCTAATACTTTTGGACTGCGGTTGACCATGAGTAACTGAAACTGCAGAAAGCAAAACCACAGATAAAAGAGGGACTACTGTACATCAAACTTCACAATAAGCTGATTTTTTTTTCTTTTTAAATTTTCTGGCAGCTCTTTTTTCATCATATTGTCAGAGACTTCTGTACAGTGTTGGGGGCCATCATCTGAAGGTCTGTCCCCTGTATCAGGTCCTATCTGCAAATCGATAACCCAGCGATGTTCTTTTAAGCGAGTGGCCACACTCAATAGCACAGTTTTATTACGTCACTACCCTTGAAATAAGACCAATTATTTTCGTCACCAACTTCCTCAATTTGAAAGAGTAAATTAACCTCTCCTTGTTGCCACATTTAGTAAGAAGCTCTAACTGACAGCTTGAATTGAAGAGCTGTTTTTATTTAGCTACCTGTTTATTTTTGTAGCATTTATTCAAGTCGAATGGAAAGCCCATGTGCCTCATAAGGCATTTAGAAAAATAAAATTTCAGCCTTCAAGCACTGAAGACATCTGTACTCCTACAAATCCAACATGACTAGTGAAGTGTCTAAAATGTCAGTCACAGGTAACAGAAACTCCAAGAGTACGCTCCCTATGCTTGACACACTCAGTAAGACCCATGGGGAATTGGACTGAGTCATAATCAAAGGATTAGAAGAAAAGTGGTCTGATGTAATTTTGAAGTTGAAGGGATAATGATTTTATGAACCAGGCATCACTTCTCTCATAGAAAAATACACTGCATTTTCACTGCAGTGTACATATTTATAGATCATACCAAAACATCACATACCTCCAGCAGCTGGTGTAAAATGTCATACTGTGGTTTAGCTCATATCCTGACTACTTCTTTACTGGGAAACAAATAAATCATTAACTTTAAAAGGAAAATAAATGAGAGAGGATGTGGAAGAAAAAAAAAAACTTAAAGATGAAATCATCCAATCCTAAGGTTTCTTATTAAAGATGTAACAATATCATCATGGGGAAAAGTTTTTAATGCAATTCTCAAACATTAGTATGAGCAATAAGAGAAACAAAATTGCTTCCTTCGTAGCGCTAATAGTCTAATAGAGGATAATTTCTGAGAGGGATGAGAGTTACTTAAAAGAGCTATTTAAAAATAAAGTTAATAGGATAGAGGCTGCTTTGGCTATTCTCATTGGGAGGTTAGGGATGGCCTCTCCAGGCAAGTGAGAATGAAATTGAACCTGAATGATTAGAAATTCTCAACCACATGAAAATGTAAGAGAAGAACAGTCAAAGTAGAGAGAAGAGCAAATGTGAAGTCCCTGTGGGAGACGCAAGCTTGACATTGGAGGAACAATAACAAACAAACAAACAAAAACAGTATGGCTGGAATATGCAGGGAAAGGGAGAGTTGTATGAGATAAAATTATAGAGTGTGAAGCTCCTTTTTCATTTCTAGAACCTAGAACTATGCTCTGTCCATGATTGGTATTTAATAACTTTGTGTTGAATGAATGAATGAAGTTGGAAGGATTTGAGTTAGACAATCTCGAAGTTCCATCAGGGACCAGAACACAGAGCGCTTTGCAGGGAAAGGAGTTTGAATTCTATTCTAATCACAAGGGGAAGGAAACCATTGGAGGGTTTTAAGCATGAGAGTTATGTGACCTGATTTATGCTTTGAAAAACATAGCTCTTAGTAAGACAATATGCTGAATCTCTTCCGTTCCTACCCCAGAGCTACTCTGTACCTTCCCCACCTGTGTCTAGGAGGCTAACCTCGACAGACTCTACCCTCTGGCTTCTGGTTGTATTCAACCAATGGAGTTGGCAGCAGGCCATCAGAAGGAGAGAGGAGTTCTCTTCAAACTGAGTACGCTACCCGCTACTATATCCTGCTAGGTGCCAACTCAGAAAACTAGAAACTGGGAGACTGCTTAGGAAGCATAGTAGTAGTCTAGGCAAGAACTGATGGTATCCCAATTTATTATTTATTGTGAAGGTAAAGCTGCCTTATTTTAGAGGCAAATCTGAAAGTATTTGCTCATTGATTGTCAGGGAAAAGGTGTTGAGAAAAAAGAAAACTCAAGAACTTTTCCTAAGTTTTTATCTTGGATATGGCACCATTAAATGAGTGGGAAAGACTGAGGAGAGAGCAGATGTGAGGTGGTATTGGAGGGGCAGAATCATAATTCTATTTTAGACATGTTTAGTTCAAGATACCTGTTTGCACTGAAGTGGACATGTTGAGTAAGGGAGGAGAGAGGCCAGAGCTTAAGATTTAAATTTTTGATTTATCGTCATAAACTTGTTTTTTCTGACAATTATGGTTTGAACAAAATTACATTTCAATCGTGAAAGAATTTTAACAATTCATGGAATGGAAAGAACTGTGGAAAACAGAGTCCCTTGAGTTTGGCAAATTCTTTAGAATCAGTAATGCCTGGTTAGTTGTCTAGTTATAAACGAGTTCTAAAGAAGGACTGAACAATAAGTTTGTAATAAATCTGATGATAGAATAACTGGTTGGTTAGAAGTTAGAATTTGTCAGAAATAGGAGAATGATGAACCTAAGAAGTCATACAAAAGACTATAAAAACATATTTAAAACAGTATTTATCCCTAGTAACAAGAAGTGTTATTCTAAACAAATGCAATTCTTAGCCATTAATTTAAGTTTCCCCCAACCACCAACCTTAGTTCAATTCCACAAATATTTAGTGAGGGTTTATGTTCACAGAAGACACCGTGCTAGGCAATGTGAGTAGAAAATGCATTAAGAAGCAAAATCCTTCAAGAGTTTATTGAACTGCTGCTAAACAAGAACTAAAATAAAAGTTTGCTTCTCTGATAAATGAAAAGGCCAGAGAATCATGAAAATGAGCCAGAGAAACCTAAGACCCGGGCCACACATAGCTTGAATCGTTAGCTTTGAGGCCATAGATTTTTCCTTAATTAAGACTAAATGACATGCTAGGCAAACCTTGGAAGAAATTGTTTGAATCTGTGATGAGTAACAATTGGCGGCCAGCCACCGAATGTATCCCACCCTCCCATCCACCCAGCTTGTAGCATAGCCTAGAAGCTATGTTCAAATGTAGCCTTTCAGCTCAGAAGTGGAAGGGTCTAGGGAAAACACATTCCCAGGGCTACCATAGTGCAAATGAGCTATTTTAGAATGTTGGTCCCCAGGCTGGTCAGGGAGAGTCACAGGGTGGAGGCTGAGAGATGAATTTCAAAGCACTGCCTCCCCTAGTGAGGATGGGGGGGAAACCAGGCTCTTAGCAGGCTTGGGTCATACAAGGCCTGGGACCTTCAGCATGATGCAGCAGTCAGAGTACCTTCCAGTGAAAGCAGACAGCCGTTCCTACCTCCACAAGATGGAAAAGCTGAGCTTGGGCGCCTTCTCCAGCTGTGTCTTCCACTCCAGCCTAGAGACCATGCTCAATAGGAGCTTGGGGAATATGACACAGAATGGAAATAAACCAATTCTCACCCCTGTGGGGCCTTAGTTGAGTCACTTCACCTCTCTAGCCTCAGTTTCCTCATCGGTACTGTGGGGACAAGACCTTCCTCATAGGGTGGTGTCATCTTTACCTTTAGCCTTTTTTTTTTTTTTATTGTGAAATAAACATTTTTTTAAATTAGTTTCAGGTGTACAACACAGTGCAATAGTTACACTTTTTACCCCTCAAAGTGACAACCCCTCCCCCCAATTCACCACCCCGCTCTCCCCCATATCATACATATCTATTACAGTTCCTTTGACTCCCTTCCACAGTATACTCCACATCCCGTGACTATATATATTTAATTACAATTGGCATATAATATTATACAACATCAGCTTCAGGTGTACAGTGCAGTGATCAAGCCTCTACTCCATCCATGAAGTGGTCTCCTCCCTAACAAGACATGTGACCATCTGACACCCCACAAAATATTTACAACATTATTATATTCCCTGAACTGTCTTTCATATCCCAGTGGCAACATTGTAGATACCTATTTATGCTGTCTAATCCCTTCCCCTTCTCCCTCATCCCCAACCCCCTCCCAACTAGCAACCATCCGTTTTTCTTCTATATCTATGAGACTGTTTCTGTTTACTTTGCTCGTTCATTCAGCTTTTCAGATTCCACATGTAAATGAGATTATATGGTATTTGTCTTTCTCCGGCTGACTTATTCCACTTAACATAAGTCTCTAGGTCCATCCATATCTTTGCAAATGGTACAATTTCATTCTTCTTTATAGCGGAGTAATACTCCATTGTTAAATGTACCAGTTTCTTAATCCAGTCATCTACCGATGGGCATTTCGGTTATTTCCAAGTCTTGACTATACCTTTAGCCGCCTTTTATTCGATGAGTAGGTGGTTGAATCCAACCTTCAGAAAATACATTTTTTCATATGGAACTCAATAAGGTTATTTTCATTTCAAAAATGTTTAATGTAAAATGCAAATGGAGGTTGTTCATCACTGGCTTGGATGGTTTGAAACGCTCTAGGGTTAAAAGGACTCACTAAGTTGATAGCTTTCCTAACTTTATTATCGAGTAGTTCTATGACTTCCTGCCATTCACAATGCAAACAAAGGGTGTATTTGCTCAGATGGGGTCCAAACAGCCACTGGTTCTGACAGAGACCTCTCCAGGTCCCAGGATGTCCTCTCTCTGTTTATCTTATTCCCATTGGAAATGGTGGAAGGGCGTTCATGTGAGAGAGAGTTCTCAACTCTAGTTGCAGAATTACCTGGGAGAATTAAATTTTTTTTTAATTTAAAAAACTGATGCCTGGGACCCATCTCCCAGAGTTTCGGATTTAATGATTAAATTTCTGATTAAATCCAAGAACTCAGTACTTTTTAAAAACCCCAAGTGATTTAAAAATGCATCCAAGTTTGGAATCACTGAGGAAGAGGGTGACTGCTGCGCCACAACAGCATTTTGATTGGACTCAGGGATGTCCAATCTCCATCCTGACCTCAGCTGTGGGCACAAATCTCCCTGGCAGTTCTGAGTACGGTACGCTGAGCACAGACTGAGTTCTAAGAGACCATTCTGCAGCAGGGCAGCTCCTTCCACTTAAACTCTGGGGCTTTATACCCGGGCCAGTTTCCCAGACAGCCCAAGGGCAGCAGGTTAAAAAAAGAGGGTTATTCCTGAAGAAAGCAGAGTACTCCCTAGAATTTTTACCAAAAAAAAATATCTGCAGCACAATCATAGATTTATAGATTAGCCAAGGTTAGATCTGCCTGCACATAACAGAAAACACCAAGTCACAAAGGCTGAAATAAGGGAGCCAAGTATTTCTCTCTCACATAAACACAGTCCATCCAGGCTGGTATGGCGGCTTCACAAGCAGGAACAGGGGCTGCTTCCATCGTTTTGCCTAGCACAGTCCCAGAAGGAAGCTTAAATTGTAGACATCATGTTCACATTCCAGCCAGCAAGGAGGAAAAAGGGAAGAGGGAAATGTCACACTCTCTTTGAGGGCATTTCCCTGAAATGACACACAACCCTTCCACTTATATCCCATCGGCCAGCACTTAGTCCCTTGGCAGTGTCTACCTTCAAGGGAGGTTGATAAATCTATATGCTAAAAAGTCATGTGCCCAGCTAAAAATCAGGGGCGCCTCCGCTTTTGCAAGGGAGGGGACAAATACTTGCAATAACAGCCAACACTCTGTGCTGCAGGGGTCCTCCCACCCTCATGCAGCTGGATTATAACTATTAAGTTACATGTAGTCAGTGTGTTTGGGATCCTGCTGAAAACCACTGAAATAAGACTATTTTTCTTATATCCCAAATTTCAGTGGCTCTTGCTCCCACTGCCCTAAGAAATCACAAATCCTACAAGAAAAGTGTTCCAGGGATTTATTCAGAAAACCAGGCCTCAAATTTAATACCACCACCACCCCTACCCCCCACCCCAAGGTGGTAGAGTGGATGTTTACACTTAGAAAGGGCTGCCTTCTCTGCAGATTAAGTCCTCTAGATTTACACTGATGGCAGGAGCTCCCTTATTCATTCAGGAAGCAGCACAGATTATTTTCACTGGATCGTAAATATGTTTAACACTCTATTATACTAACCTTTTAAACCAGTTGTCTTGGGTGGCTGCAAATCATAGTTGAGAAGCAACATTCTAAGATTTAAAGGCTCTTGAAATTCCTGGATGCGCTAGTTAAGTACTTGAGATTAAGAGTAAAGGGTGTAGATCTTGTTCCAAAATTCATTTCAAGGAGAGGAGGCAAAATTCTTTGGGCCGTTCCTGGTTTTTCTTCTTTTTTTGTTGTTGTTGTTGTTGTTGTTGTTGTTGTTGTTGTTGTTGTTTCTTTTTTCACTCTTTTTTTTACTCAGCCAAGGCAAAGATAAATTGGCACTCAAACACACCACTTTCTTATGTTGGGTCAACTTTCTCTCCCTTCCCCAGTGTTCCAGGACTTGTGGAGGGGGCATCCAAAAGCGTGAGGTTCTTTGCAAGCAACGCATGGCCGACGGCAGCTTCCTGGAGCTTCCTGAGACCTTCTGTTCAGCCTCAAAACTGGCCTCCCAGCAAGCCTGCAAGAAAGATGACTGTCCCAGTGAGTGGCTTCTGTCTGACTGGACAGAGGTATGTATGGTCCTCTGAAGGAGAGTGAAAGAGGTATAAGTAAGGAGGAAAAGAAGGCACCCCAAATGTATACATGCAGAAGGTGAGAACAGAACAAAATAATCCTCCTAACATTACTAAGCAGTATTGTTGTCACCATTTATACCATAGTAACTAACTTTGAACTAGACGGCAGGGACTTGAGTTAGGCAGCCCGCCCTTCCATACTCATCAGTCGGAAGCATGAAATTGTGAACAGGCTCCTCATGGAATGAAACCAGGCCTTGCTCGTGCTGTTTGGGCCCAGGATTATTCTCAGAACACCAGCGTCTCCTCCCTCTATCTCCAAACGTGCTTTTCTGACCTGCCTGCACCCCTTACTCCCAGATGTCTCTAGTCTCTATTCAGGGGGGCCAATCCTCTCTAGTTCTTCTCTTCCACATGGACGATAAGGAACATGACTTATTGGGAAAAGAAGGCCAAGGAAATCTTGTCTCTTTTCTGTCAATTTCCTAGCTCCAAAACTTCAACTTCCCAGCAAGAGAATTTGATTTCCCCTGTTGCCTTGCATTCAGGGAGATGATTGCATCAGCATTCACCATTCCTGACTTACCTCAAAAGTTGATGATATACCCGCAGCTAACCTATTTGTCTATGTAATTCCTATTCTAACACTGCCATAAATTAATCCATATACACACAGCTTCAACTTATTAGCTTTCACTCCCTACCTTTCTTTGACTTGCCTATAACAAGTCTGTGTGTCTTCCATAGAGAAGCCCCTCCCACCCTATATTATTGCCTCACTAGCAAATTTAGCCAAAAACAGAATCACTAGGCCTGAAGTGAAGTGTCAGAAACAGATTCAGGAGCCAGCCGAATGGCTCAGTTGGTTAAGAGCATGAGCTCTAAGCAACAAGGTTGTCAGTTCAGTTCCCACATGGGCCAGTGAGCTGCGCCCAAGCTGAGCTGCCAATGAGTTCCCAACAGGTGGCAGGATGGCTCAGCTGGTGAGAGCACATGCTCTTAACAACAAGGTTGCTGGTTTGACTCCTGCATGGGATGGTGGGCTATGCCCACCTGCAAGTAAGACTAAACAAGGCACCTTGAGCTGAACGGCGGTGAGCTGCCAACGGGTGGCCAAAACACAAATGGACTTGGAGCTGAGCTAGCTGTGCCCTCCATAACTAAGATTAAAGGACAACAATTTGGCTGTTCCCCTTCCCAATTCCCCAATAAAATTTAAATAAAAAACAAAAAACCATATAAGCATCATTTGAATTGGCTTTGCCAATCCCTTTGCCTTCCTTGTATGATATACAGTTCACAAGATGGAGCTGCTGCTGGTTCAAATACATCACAGAGATACTTGGTTCCACAGAGAGGAAAGCCACCTCTGAAAATTAAGATGCCAGCTCTATCAACATAGGGTCTTAGAATTCTTGCCCCAGATTTTATCAGCCCATATAGAGTTCCATCAGATGGCACCTGCTAAAGGGCATTGCAATTGAGAGTTAACCTACATTATCATAGGTTTTTATAATTTGTCTGTAAAATTGCCTTCTGGTGGTATCTCCCCGCAAATGTCTCACAGTAACAAAATGTCATGTTTTATAAATAATTTTATTTCCACAGGATAAAGGATTAAAAGTATAGAATGAGTATGTGCGTATTCAAGTGTGTGTCTGTGTGTGTGTGTGTATGTGTGCACATGTGTGTGCATGCATGAACATGGTAATGACATTTTTCCATGGAATGTTGATTTGGGTATTATATATGAAAAAATCATAACAAAAATAGCAGTGCAGGAGAGAGCACTGATGTATCTGCCAAGCAAGTGGCTCTAGATGAAGACCACCTCCCAGGGAATATTGTTAAAGGCATTGCTCTCCTAAGTCCATCAGTGATTGTCTGCAATGAATAGGATGCTGATTGTATGATTATAATTGTACTCCCAAATTCCTGGACTTTGTAGTCTCTGAGCATATGGGACACAGAGAATTCAGAAAAAAATCTTTTCGGCCTGCAGATTTGAAGGAGGGACCCTTGTGATTAGGCACTAAGGAAAGGAGACTGCTGAATTGAGGTCTCATGGGTCCCATTAAATAAAGCAGACCTTTAGAACAGTGTCATGTGTGGTTAAGAGTTCAGACTGCCATTTGTGATGTGGATGGATCTTGAGATTATTATGTTAAGCGAAAAAGTCAGACAGAAAAAGTCAAGAACCATATGACTTCACTCATATGGGATATAAAACTGAAAGCAACAAAGGAAGAAGAAAAAGAAACAAAAACTCATAGACACAGATAACCATTTAGTGCTTACCAGAGGGTAAGGGGGAAGGGAGATGGTAGAAGAGGGTAAATGGGACCAAATATATGGTGATAGAAGGAGAACTGACTCTGGGAGTGAGCATACAATGTGATATATAGATGATGTATTATAGAATTGTACACTTAAAACCTATGTAATTTTATTAACCATGGTCACCCCAACAAATTTAATTTTTCAAAAAAAAAAAAAAGAGTTCAGACTGAAAAACAGGTAAACTTAGGTTCTAATGCTGACTCTGCCACTTACTGGTTGTACTATTTCACGTTCCCACCAATAGTGTATGAAAGCTCTAATTATTTGGGGCTAATTACTTAACCTTTGTTGGCCTTAGTATGCTTATCTGATTATTGGTGATAATCACATTGTCCACCTTATGGTTATTGGGAGGCTTAAATTAAATGATGCATGTAAAATGCTTTCTGTGCAGTAAAAGTTAATCCAAATTATTGTTTTGATTCTCTTCCATCCCTGCTTATTGTGAGGGGAAGAAGAAGAAAGAAAAGAAAGCACTTACTTTGGCTGGACCCAGGGTCATGGCATTGACCTTCCCCACCTTTGCCTGTCTTCCTAGTAGGAGGAAGTTACATTTTAGGAATGAGGAATAGTTAGCCCTTATCCAAGGAATGTTATTAGGTTCTGAGTTATCTGGGTTGATGAATGGAAATTCCAAACATTGGGGAGAGGCTGGGAATGACGGGAGGTAATCACCAATTCACTAGGATGAAACTCACACTGGTGCCATAGTAAAGTGCTCCCAGGGGTGGTCACAGAGGCTCCAGCTGGCCCTGTCACCCCAACAGCCCTTCCTTTGGCCTTGTTCCTGAGATGAGATGTGCATTCCACACACCCCACAAGACCCCTTGGAGAAAAGAAGACCTGGCTGATCTATGGTGTTTTATCCTCCACTGTCTGGCTCACTCCCATGGTTACTGCACAGAATCCCTCAGAGACAGTATTAAGCCAAAGTTTTAGACCCTTCAGATAAAACTACTCTTGGATCCCATTCTGAGAATAAGACTTCTCAAAAGGACTTCCTTCTTTTCTTTAAGAAACTCTTCCATCTCCTGAAAGAGTTAGCTATTAAATATTTTTTAAGTCATAGGTTTAGGGAAGTTGTTCACTCAAACAAACACATAAAAGAAATTAAGTCAGAGTAGTAAATTTTAGAGCTAGAAGGAACTTAGAAGATCCTATAGCCTAGTTGTTCTTTTAAAAATTAAAGCCACAAGAACCTTTTTTTCAGTTGTAAGGGTACCATGAAGCCAATAAGCTAAAAAAGATCAAATCAGAACAGTTTTGGTTGAAGTGTGGGTAGGGGGTCCCAGGTTTCCAATAGTTGGGTCTCCAGTTCACCTGAGAAGCCCCTGAATCACTTCCTCAACCTAGTTATAGGACATAGTTTGAAAAAGCTCCTCTGTGGCGTAGTTTCCCTATTTTAGAGATGTGGAAATCAAGCCGAGAGAGAGAACGAGACTTGACCAAAATCATAAATCGATCTGACATGCAGCCTATTTTTCTACTTGGCAGCACTAAAATGACCATTTGTTTATAATTTCCAGGCTCTTTACCTCCACTCTACCTGATCCCTGGATTTGGTGCTGTCATTTACAATAAAATAAGGGATGAGTGGAATCTGGAATCCATGATCATCAGGGAACAGAACCATTGGTTTGACTCTCATCCCCATTTTTTGCCTCGTGAATGTCTTTCAGGGTGGTGTATATCATACAACTTGGCATAGTATCATTTATTTCAGTGGGCTAGTGTATAAAATTTGAAAAAACAAGATAAAGTTTGGGGTGTGGTTTACTGTCATGTTTCAAGTTAATGTGGCACATTGCCATGACCCTATTTCAGGTTTTATCATCTCAAGCCGGGACTACTGTGGCAGCCTCCTTAACTGATATCCCTGCCTGCCATCCATCTCCCACTCCCATCCCTCCCGGACACCGTTGCCAGATTAACCTTCTCAAAACACCTCTTTCATCATTTCACTCCTCCCTTCAATGGCTCCTCATTGCTTTATGGACCAATTCCAAACCTCTTGCCTAAAATTTAAAAGTCTCCAAACGTCTAGTCCCAAACTACCTCTTGAACTCTTAACACTCTCAACGTGTTCCCTCTGTTCAGTTGAAGAGAGTTAGTTCTGCCCCCAAGCCTGCCTTGGACTTCTGCACTGAACTGTTCTACCTTTGTTCTAGATAGCTTCCTGCTTTGTTTATCCATTTAGCAATGATAGACATTTGAATTATTTCCCCATTTTCTATTATAAGTAGGGCTCCCATGAATATTTGCATAGAAGTCTTTGTGTGGGTGTATGTTTTCATTTCTCTTGGGTAGATAGATGCCTAGGAGTGAAACTGCTGGGTCATATGGTAAATTTATATTTAACTTTTTAAGAAACTATTAAACTGTTTTTCAAGAGTACTATTTTCAAATATACTATTTTTATATTCCCACCAGCAATATATGAAGGCTCCAAGTTTTCCACATCCTCACCAACACTTATTATTTTCTATCTTTTTTTATTATGGTCATTCTAGTGGATATGAAGTAGTATCTCATTGTGGGTTTGATTTCTTCATTGTGGGTTTGATTTCTATATCCTAATCTACAATTTCATTTTAATAATGAATTTTGACTTTTATCCTTCATTTGATGACAGCTCCTTAAGGTTAGGAATCATCTTACACATCTTTTTTCCCATAATATCTAGCTCCCCACCTGAAACAAAGTAGATACATAACAATTTTCTGATGCTTGACATTAAAATATCTCATTTGTGAATGGAGAAAGGAATTAGCATTAATTGAGTGTTGTTTCTGTGTGTGACATTTAAAATATATTATCTCATTTAATTCCCAATCATGCAAAATAAGCATAAGTAGAAACAGAGTATTTAGGTAACTTGACAAGTAGTGAAATATTGAGCTAGCATTTGAGCACAGGACTCTCTAACTCTGTAACTCTAAAGCCCAGGCCATAAAAGTAAAAACAAGTAAAATGTCTACAGGAAACAGAGTAGGAAGTCTTAGAGTAGAATGTGACTACCATATAGACATGTCTTTACACATTGTCACGTAATTAACATTGCTCTCTCTTTCTCTTAGTGGCTATTGCTTTTCCAAGCAGCTTTTCTCATATGTGGTGAGTTGAAGAACTCATACGAAAATCCATTAGCCCATAGTTCTTTGCATTTATATGCATTTGGCTTTTCTTTCCCCACCAGTGTTCCACAAGCTGTGGGGAGGGGACTCAGACGCGAAGTGCCATTTGTCGAAAGGTGCTGAAAACCGGGGTCTCGGCTATTGTCAATTCCACCTCGTGCCCTCCCTTGCCGTTCTCTTCATCCATCAGGCCCTGTATGCTGGCAACCTGTGCAAGTGAGTACGTCAGAGCTCTGGACATGGGGAGATGGGACCCACATGGAAGCAGAAGTAGTCACACAGTAACCTTTCCTAAACCCAGACCAGTGGGAGATTGTGTGGCCCTGGAGGGCAGCAGGCTGGTGAGCTCAGCTGGAGGTGGAAAAGGAATCTTAATTACATGTGGCCAGGTGGAATTCTCTTCTCTCTTGGAAAAACCGTTTGCAGGAAGTAGAGCAAAGTTCACTTGTTGGCACATAGAGATCTGGAAGGTGCAGGCAGCATATTACCAATGAAGTCTAATGTTCTCCACTCTGGGGTTTTAAACTACTCTAAACAGATTTGTTCTCTTTAATATTAATCTCTAGAGCTGTAACACTTCTGGGCTCGCCTCCCCTACATACATGAGGGCCCTGGTGCTCTGCAGAACCCAAAGGATGAGAGCACTGAGAGGGAGACATTCTCCTTCCCTATGTCATCTGCCTCTTTTTATGATGCTGATTTCTTTCCTTCTCTTAAGTCCTTTTAATGAGAGGGACTGCCTTTCCCTTGGGATCCCTCTCCATCTAAGGCCCTGCATCTCAGCTTCTTGGGGCAGAAAGACGCAGCAGGATAAGAGCAGGTTGCCCCTCTGCACCTCATTAGTTCTCCATTTTTTTATTGTGGCCGCAGCTTGACGGTACACAGCTGGTAACCAGTTCCTCCAGTAAAACATAAGGCAATCAAGGAAGGCCCTGGCCAAAAGAAACTCTGAAGCACTGTCTTCCCCTCTCCTCTGTTTTGGCCTTCGTCTCTCTTTCTCTTATCCCTCTCTTTTTCCCTCTCTCTTGTCACTGCATCTCACTCTCATTTTTGTCTTCGTCTGCCTTCCCTTTCATGCCAGGGCCAGGACGGCCGTCCACAAAGCACAGCCCCCACATTGCAGCAGCAAGGAAGATCTACATCCAGACCCGCCGGCAGAGGAAGCTTCACTTCGTCGTAGGGGGGTTCGCATACCTGCTCCCCAAGACTGCAGTGGTGCTGCGGTGCCCCACGCGGCGCTTCCGCAAGCCTCTCATCACCTGGGAGAAGGACGGCCAGCACCTTATCAGCTCCGCTCATGTCACTGTGGCCCCTTTTGGCTACTTAAAGATCCACCGGCTGAAGCCCTCTGATGCGGGCATCTACACCTGCTCTGCAGGACCAGCCCGGGAGCAGTTTGTGATTAAGCTCATTGGAGGTAATCGGAAGCTGGTGGCCCGGCCCTTGAGCCTGAGGAGCGAGGAAGAGGCGCTCCCAGTGAGGAAGACCAACCCCAAGGAGGCCCTGCAGACCCACAAACACCAGAACGGAATCTTCTCTAACGGCAGCAAGGCTGAGAAGCGGGGCCTGGTTGCTGACCCAGGGAGCCGCTATGATGACCTTGTCTCTCGGCTGCTGGAGCAGGGGGGCTGGCCGGGGGAGCTCCTGGCCTCGTGGGAGGTCCAGGACTCCACAGAAAGGAACACATCCTCCGAGGAGGAGCAGAATGCCGAGCAGGCCCTCCTGCACCTGCCCTTCACCATTGTGGCCGAGCAGCAGCGCCTGGACGCTATCCTCCGGAACCTCTCCCAGCAGCCCGAGGAGCTGCGTGATGTCTACAGCAAGCACCTGGTGGCCCAGCTGGCCCAAGACATCTTCCGCAGCCACCTCGAGCACCAGGACATGCTCCTTAAGCCATCTGAGCGGAGGATCCCCCCGGTGGCCATCCCGCCTCATAAGCATGTATCCGGCTTCAGCAGCTCGCTCCGGACCTCCACCTCTGGGGAGGCCGGGAGCAATTCTCGCCGGCCACACCGCAAGCCCACCATCTTGCGGAAGATCTCAGCTGCCCAGCAGCTCTCCGCCTCCGAAGTGGTCACCCACCTCGGGCAGACAGTGGCCCTGGCCAGCGGGACACTGAGTGTGCTTCTGCATTGCGAGGCCGTCGGCAACCCCAGACCTACCATCAGCTGGGCCAGGAATGGAGACGAGGTTCAGTTCAGCGACAGGTGAGCCTTGCAGTTACCTGGTCTATAGAGGCAGGGCGGAAGGCAAGGGCCACATCTTTTCTAGTCACTCTTCCTTCAAAGAGTATCCAAGGGTAGGGCCTCAGGGGTTGCGCTCTGCATTTCAAGCCCTTTGTCAGTACTGATGGGCTGTTGGATCCAAGACAAGGTATTTAATTTCTCTAAACTGTATGTTCCCATCTTTATAAGGGAATAGCAACAATGCCAATCCACCTCGATCCCCATAGGATCCCCAAGATTAATGAGACCTTCACTGGCTAGCTTTGAACTTTTAGCCAAACGCTGTCATTCCAGGCCAAGGCATTATTACATTACCACTTCATGAGATGAACCATTATACACCCGGACACTGTCTGCATGTGTGTGGTCTCCAGGGCTAGGGGGAGAGGACTCACCCCTGGGTGAGTCCGTCCTCTGTCTGGACTGATGAGGCTATTTGTTCCAGAAAGCTTTTATTCCCAGTTGTACCTGTGATTAATTATCCTAATATCTCTTGGTGTCTCTATTTTGATGTGTCATTACTGGGATGACAGCATGTGTTACTTACTGGTTTCCTTGGGCCATAGCCATTCATAATGTAAAATCAATAGTGGTAGTAGAAGTAATCATAATAACTATTGTTTGAACAGTACCGATGTGCCATACTTTCTACATACATTGTCTCTTTTAATCTTTATAGTGTTCCTGCCAACAGCAGTGGCTGGCATTAATTGAGTAGGAACTATCTGCCAGGAAAGTGTAAACCCTTTATGTGCTTTATCTCACTGAATTTTAACGGTAGCCCTGAGAAGTAGGTATAATTTTATCCACATTTTACAGAAGAGAAAACAAAGTCAAGTAACTTGCGAAAGATCATATTTATTACGTGACAGAGCCAAAATATGTGACAAAAATAGGATAGGTAGTCACTTGGAGAATCATAGACTATGAACGCGAGAGGAAACCTTAAGAGCCTCCAGTCCAGGGTCCTCATTTAAACTTTTTATCGCCTCTGAATCCATGTAGAATGCTCTTTTCATTAAATACACTTCTAAACACTATTGTTTAGCTAATCGTCTTGTCTAATTTGCTAGCTTTGGGTAAGGAAGGAAAGAAGCCAGGATTTATTGTGCCAGGGAGTATGCCAGGTTTATTTCTATGTAATTGCATTTGTGATTCTAACAGTCAATCCACAAGATCCTCCAGTTTTACATAGAAAATCAAGGTTCAGCAGCTCACCCGAGATCACTTTAGTAAGAGCCAGACCAAGGATTCAATATCAAGTTCAGATGATCCTCAAAGAGTAGTTATGTTTACTCTCCTGTGACTTGGTGAACAAAGGTGACGTCCAGCCTGCCCACATCTTTTGTGCTTTTGAATTGTCAATAGCATTGCCTCTCAGCCTTAGGACTTACAGACCAAATAGCTTTAATAGCAAAGCTAAGTATTTTTCTCTGTGTTTTTACTGTATACCAGACACTGTGCTCAATGCTTCAAAGGTATTATCTTGTTTAATATTCAAAAAAACATTTTAAAACCTATGGGGTAAGTACCATGAGTGTTACCACGTCACTGACAAGACATCTGAGGCACAGATGTCGGACCCACACTGAAGCACTGGAGACAGGATTTGGACACAGGCAGCATGCCTTGAGAGTCTGTGCTCATAACCTCTCCACCTGTTTGCTCCTTGGTCCTTCCCAGCTCGGACTCTCCTTGAACAGCTTAACTGCTATGATCCCTGCAGTTCTTTCCAGAAACCTTTATAACAGGTTTGTGAGTCAGGCCAAAGTTGCAGTAACTCCCCTTGAGGCCGCTGGGTCACTGAGAGGCAGCTCCAGTGTCGGGCCTCCACGTTGACGGGTGCTGGCTGAGAGTGGTGCCCTGATGCTCAGGTGGGTGGTACACTGGAACTCACCCCTATCAGTGCACCTGTCATGCCTCTCATGCCCAAATCATGTCATCTCCTCCACCAGCCCATCAATTTTTCAAGTGTAGGGACCATTTTATTCATCACCCCTGCTCTTGTTGCCCAGGGTTGGTACCATTAGGAATGGAGGGAGTAAGCAGCTGGCTGTGTGAGGGAAACGGTGGGAATTAACCTTTCTTGATTAACTACATACGCTGTGCCCTGTGCTAGCAACTTTAACAGTCATCATCTTTGTTAATGTCTACCACAGGTGTGACATATGCGCAGTTATCCCTGTTTCAGAGATGAGGAAACGTTGCTCACAGGAAGTAAGGAACTTGACAATGTTAGATAGCTAGTAAAAGGCAGAATCAAGAGGGCAGATTCAAACCCAGTTCTGCCCAGCTCAAGGTCATGCCATTCAAGGGAATGAGTTAAGTGCATGCTTCTATGTATCTACACTTCACGAGGGATCCCAAGTTGCCTCAAGACTCTTGCTGTTTTCTACCAGTTATTTCCAGGGTCCCTTCATTTTAATAGCACACACTTCCTCGTAAAAAGCTGTAGAACAAAACAGGCTGTGGGGAAGGGGGAGAGGGTAATGAAACTGCAGGGAGAAGGTTGAGGCCAGGGCTTACTCACAGGTCCTGTCAATTGCCTTGAGGGCCAGAGATATTTTTAATGATTTTTTTTTGAAAAATTTAATGACTTTTTAATGAATCCAAGGGTCATGGCTCATCTAGGTACCTGGTGACTAAAGAAAAGATATATTGGGTTGTCGGAAAAGTCATGACACATTTTTGCAACGAAAACCATAGAAAAAATACATCATGACTTTTCCAACAATCCAATAGAAGGAACTAGATGAGGATTGAGGGCTTCAGGTTACTCTTGTTCTTCTCTTTTCATGATTTTTAGTCGTTTGAAAAGAGATGGTGTTATCCCAGGTCATCTCTGAGATTCCTTCTACCTCCTTCACGCATTTATAGAAGGTCACAGAAAGTGAAAACCCATATACTGGCAGGGAGCTGGGGAGAGCCTCGAGTGCAGTAACCTCAAAATTTGTTGCACAAGTTGTTTCTGAGTGTTCCACACAACGGGTTCATTGATCGTGTGAGTTTGGGATGTGCTCACTTAAAGCTAAACAGATGTATTTACTGCTGGATTTTACTTCTATATTTTTAATATAGTGCTTGTTTTTTTATTATAAATGTAATAAAGGGGCTATAAAACAATTCAAATAATACCTAAATCTATAAAGTAAAAATGCACGTCTCCCTCAGCTCCCCAAACCTATTCCCAAAATGCTGTCACTCTTAATAATTTGGTATACGTCCTTTTGGAATTTTTGTATATTTTATTGTATTATATATAAAACACACATACACACATAGGATTTGGTTTTTTTAAAATGGGATATTACTCATGTTTAGAAATTTGACTTGATTTTTATTCAGCAACATGTCTAGGAGACATTTCGGAATAGTGTGTAGAACTCTATATCACCTTTTTAAACAGCTGATTACTGTTCTTGAGTGTATTTAACTATCCCCCAATTGACAATTATTTTGATTTTTTCCATTTTTTTTTAACTCTTTTAAGCATTCCAACGTGTGTTGTGACTTTCCAAGTAGACAATATAGTATGCAGTTTTGTCCAAGTACTTCTTTGATCAGTGAACAACTTTTTGGCCTAGTAATCTCAGGGATACCAATAATTCTTGAAATCCCACTTAGAAATCCCACCTTTTAATGTTCACCTTAATGGGCATTGAGAGTCTAACCCTACTGGCTTTCAGATAAAAAGTTTCAGCAGAATCTTGCTGGGAAAAGACATATGGCCTCCAGGTGCTAAAGATACGAAAGGTGTTAGGCCTAGGACAGCAGAGGGCAAATTCTGGATCGTTGGTCACCAGGACATTGGTGGCAAGGGGAGTGGGGTATAGCATTAAGAGGGAAAGTGCATGAGGGGCATGGGCAAATAGTTTTACAGTTTTGGCCACTGTCAAAATTTTTTCTAGATCTAGTTGTGAGAGAGCTTTTTAATGCAAGTTAATGGCATGCAGTAGGGAAAAATAAGAGATTTCCATTGCTGATCTTTGACATCATAATTTTTCCATTTTACTTAGATGGCCAGTAAGAAATATGGCTGGAGTTTAGCTTCTATACAGTTTTCCAAGTACTTTTTGAGAAAGGAAGGTGAATGTATCTGCACCAGAGCATGCAAGAGGCACAGAGCTGCCACTGGGACTGCGTGGCTATGGGCTGTCGGTGACCTCTTTTGTGTTGGGTTTCATCACTTGTCATCATTACTGTGTCTGGTTCAGAAATGCTCATTTATTTCCAAACAGAGAAGTGCTGAAATGCCCAGTGTTATAGTTCAGGTAGTCTGTTTCTGCTTAGTACCCAAATCCGTCTTTCTGAAAAAGTCTGCAAGATTCCTCTAGCTATTGGTCTGTAGTACCTTGCAGTGTATTCCAGCATACTTTAAACAGCCTGAGCCAGCAAGACAGGTCAAGGTAGGAGGAAATAGACTGAGGAAAATCTATTACTTCTTTGGTTTTTACACATGCCAGTGCTTGATTTGAAAGAAACTAGTTTTCTGAAACAATCACTAACAAGTTTAGATACTACTACATCTTGTTATCTATCTAATTTACTAGTTGAAATGAATTCACATGATTCTTAAAAGCACATATGAACTTCTCAAGCAGTGCATGTTTGGCTCAGGTTTACAGGATGTCCCTACGTGTATTATGACAGACTGGTTCGTCATAATTCCTACTTCTTTCTTTATTTCACAAACATTCTCATGCTTACTCTCAGCAAGACCCTATGTTAGATGTTAGGGATGGAGAGAAGAAAACTCATTCCTTGTCAATGTAAAGTCTAGTTTGGAAGCCAGAGAAGTAAAAGCAGTGTTTAAGTGCTAAGAGAGGGATATGCATATTTATTGTTTCCATAAGTATTTATTAATCCACTTATTCTATGCCAGATACACACCTATTCTCTGGGAATATTGTGGTGAGTGAAACGAAAGGTTGTGTTCTCCTGCAGTTTACATGCATTTAGATTTCTGCACAAATGGCACACATCGAAAGGCCTTCCCTGGACACTCTATCTAAAAGAACACTCCTCATCTCTATCCCTTTAACTCTGCTATTTTATTCCCAGAGTTTTATAAGCATCTGATATATGTGTATTTGTTGATGGTCTGTCCATAAGGGTAGACTTTCTTTACTGCTGTGTCCCCACTGCTGGGAATAGTGCCAAGCGCCAAGCAGGAACTAAGTAAATAGTGAATGAGTTAATGAATGAGGGGAGCAAGACAATAAACACAGAAGCAGGCAAGCAAGTAAGCAAGAAAAATATTGGGTTGTTAGAAAAGTCATGACGTATTTTTTTCTATGTTTTTCTTTGAAAAAATGCGTCATAACTTTTCCGACAACCCAATATCAAATGGTGATGAGTGTTAGACAAAAAATTAAAACAAGGGCGTGATAGGGAATGATTTGGTGACTACATTAGATGGGTACCTTGACTAGGTGACCTCAAGCTAAGGTCTGGATAATGTCCACTGCCCGGCACCATGACATCAGGAGGAAGAGTACTCCTGGACAAGAGAAAAGCAGTGCAAAAGCCTTAGAGTGAAAATGAGTTTGGTGTGTGCAAGGAATCCAGAAGAAGTTCGTTTGGCTGAAGTGTGGTAGGCGAAAGGCAGAGCTGGTATGGGCTGAGGCAATGTGGGTAACAAGAGACCAAGAGAAAGAGTTCAGGGTTTAGTCTGAGTACCACAGGGAGATTTGGGAAGATATTAGGCAGAAAAGTGAAATAATCTAATGGCCATTTTTACAGATTCACACGGGCTATTTTGTGAAGAGTGTAGAGAAGCATGACTGGAAGCTGGGATTGTGGGGGAGGCTAGTAAGGGGTCCCTTCAACCCCACAAATACTTGCTAAGCATTAGATACAGTGATTCACACCAGACAGGGCGATGGTAAGTAAGCAAGGTCACTGCTCTTCAGAATCTAAGAAACACGCAAGTGCTGATGTAGGATAAAATAACTTAGGCCCCAAGTTTGTATTAAACTCCAGTAGACAAAATACTTCTCTTTAAACTTCTAAACTTTACAAGTGGATAGAGGAGGGGTTCTCAATTTCAATGTGCATAATATTACCAGGGACTTGTTAGGAATGCTGGCTCCTGCATCCTACCCAACCCCAGAAATTGCTTTTATTGCAGGAACCCATAATTTGCATTTTAACAAGCTTGACAGGTGATTCTGTGGCCTGACATTCAAGGATTTCCTTTAAGAAGCACTGAGAGAACAAAAAAAAAAAAGGAAGAAAGCAAACCTCAGAGTAGAATTATGCACTTGCTCTTAGTTCTGTTAAAAAGACTTGGTGGAAATAGACAGAGCTCTGTGCTAAAATAACGCTTGGGAATTCCAAGCACCGAGTTTTCCTGCCCTCCTGCCTTCCCTCCCAGGCTTCCTCCTCCCCACACACTTACATGTGAGTTAGATTTAGTTCTTACTGGGCCTCAGATTCGAAAGACACCAGATTGTGAAAATGAGAGTGCCTGTGTGCGAAGAGAGCAGAGAGGGTGGAAGTTAACAAACTCCAAATCTTCCAGTTTTCTGGGAAGTTTCTGGGCTGGCTAGGGGTGAAATAACTACATGGGGCCACCTGGTTCCTCCTACGAACAAAGAAACAGGACTGGACTCTCCAGCACAGCCAGCAGGGGTATATTAGTTCTTATCAGAGAGCTTTGTACCCGTTGATTTAGAAACAAGAGAGCACCACCTCCTTTTCTCTTTGCTTCCATTGCTGAATCCCTGTCGCTCTTGTGGATCTGTAACTGACTGGTTTTACCACATTGCTGCCCTGAAAAGTCCATCAGAAGAGATGTTTTCTAGCCTCACTTCATGGGCCCATGCATTAATGGTACCTGAGTGGTTTGAAACAGTACTCTTATAGCCCCAAAGTAGCCAGCTTATACCCTGGAAGTATTTCACATATAGAAGGCAGTCTTAGGTAACTGCAGCCAAGGTTGTTAATTATGAATTTTTTTAAGTACTGCTTAATATTTCCACTCAGTTTATTATAGAATTGGCATCTCTTTGCCCACCTTGCATTCTAAGGCTACATGCAACATACATTTCTTTTGGGAAAAGTCCCTCACCCCCAAAAGATTATTTCTGGTTTGTTCAAAACATGAAAGTTGTCCTCAAAATATTCCTTATCGAATCTGGCCTATCAGCAGCATTCCATACAGGCTAAGCACTTCTTCCTAAAAACAATTTCTTGGTACTTTAGAAACTACGCACACTTGGTTTGCTTCCTATTTCAATGATTATTCCTTCTCAGTCATTTTTGTGGATTTCTCTTCCTCTACCCAAGTCTTACCTACCCTCTTGGAAGTCTCCTACTATATACGCTAATGATTCCTGTAGCCCCAACATCCCTTGTGTACCAATGATTCTCATATACCAAGCACCAGACCAAATCTCTTTTCTGACTCATATGTACAACTATATCCTGGACATACCAACTCAAATGCTCCACAAAGAGGTCAACTCAATATATCTAAAACTAAACCCCTGAAAGCCTATCTCAGTAAAGTAAATCCCCATCCAGCCAGCTTCCTGAGCCAAAATATTGCTAGATTGTTCTAGCTTCTCCATGGCTCTTTTGATCCCTCCACTGTTCTCTGTTCCTACTGCCTCTGCTTTGTGTTACTTTTGTCAGCTCTAGATGATTGCAACAACTCTGTTTGCCTTCTCTAGACCAGGGGTTAGCAAATTACAGTCAGTGTCTTTTACATTTTTTTTAAGTGTTATTAAGATTGGCTTTTAAACAGTTACTCAAAGAGCCGTTGAAATTGCACCCAGAGCTGTTAGGTTAACTTGTTCGAGGTCTCACACTTAATAAGTGGTGGCGCTGGGATTTGAACCCAAGTTATTTAAAGGGTTATTAAAAGAATGGCTCTCACATTTTTAAAAGGATTTTTAAAACAAACAAGCAAAACATGGAATGCAATAGAGACCACTGTGGGTGGCCCTCAAAGCCTAAAATAAGTACTATCTGTCTCATTACAGAAAAAGTTTACTAACTCCTACTCTAGATCATTCGACATGCTACTGCCAAAACATTTTTCTAGCAAAACTGTCCATGTTGCACTCATACTTAAAATTCTTTTAATGGCTTTCCATCACTTGAGGATACGTTCCAAATGCCTTAGCATGATATAGAACACCTTTTATCATCTAACAGCTACCTGTCTCTCTCACTTCATCTCTGGCCATACGCCCCACTTCACCCCACTGAGCTCTGCCCATCAGTACTGCGTAGTTACTTGCTGTTTATGAATTTTCCTCGGGCCTTCTGATCCATTTTGTCTGCCTAATCCTACCCTTCCTTACAGGAAGTCTACCCCTCCAAAGCCCCTCCACAACCCATATAGTATCCTATGCAGAATACTCTTATCTCAGCCCCAGCACTGCATGTTAGAAGTAGCTAGCTGTTTTTCCACATTACCTTCTGGATTCCGTTAACCTTCCTGGAGGAAAGATGTTTAAGAATGTCTGGTTTTCTCCACAATTCCAAGAACAGAGTAGACACTCAACCCATGATAAACTGATGAATGAATGGACAGAGGAATGATGGATGCCTGTGATTAGGAGGGAGGTTTCCTAATTGCTGAAGACTGTAGTTTGCATGCTTTCACATAATCTGGATTTCTGGTATTTAATGTGCAATTATGGCAGAGTTCCAGAATGGCCCCTGCTTCAGCTAAACATGTCTGTCTTGCCCACGTGCTCTCCACTTGAGAAGTTTGAGGATCTATGGCTTACAACTATACAATTTGAAAAGCACTGCTTTAGGGTGAATAGTGCAGAGGGTAAATACCTTATGGCATTCTATCTCCCATCACCTCCAGACCAATGAAGAAATAGATCATCATAATCATTGCCAACATTTAACAAGCGCTTGCTTTGAGCTAGGCACTATTCTCAGTGTTTTACAGGAGTTCGTTTATTTTTACAATAACCTTTGAGGTGATTATCCCAGTTTTACAAATGTTGAAATTGAAGCACAGACATGCTATAGTCACTGGCTCTATGGCTCATACCAGGTAGTGGAGCTGGGACTTAAACCTATGTCAGTCTGGCTCCAGGGACTATTTCTTTTTATTGATTGTAACTTCAGTTGAATATGTGGACTTGCCATTGTTTTGAAAAGAAGCTATTGAGATCAGCTAGACCAGCATAAATTAACATTGAATCTTCTGGCCAGCTGACTTCCAATCTGTGAGGCTTTTGTTTTCATATTGGCACATCTGTTTAAGGGAGAGCCTTCTATGCATCACTGTACCTACCCAGCTATGAATATGCTCAGTGCTAGGTACATAATAGGCACTCAGTAAACATTATGATTGTTCCATTTGTGTTTATGTCTCTTACTGTGTATGTTTACAATGGGGCTGGCTTGTTTGTGTGTGTATATGTGTGTTTAGAACCCTAGATTACAAGCAGAATGAAACAAACTTCCTTGCTTTTCAGTTACGCTGTATAAACTCTGAAAACTCATTGGGCCTTCCTACTCTTCACTACATTTTGAGTTGAGATTCCGGCAAAAGCTAACTCCAATTTGCATTTGTATAGGGTGCAACCCTAGCTAAAGAATCTCTGGAATAACTTTTCCCCACATCTAATACCAAGAGACTCACATAATACAGGCAAATACATGTTCAGTATTCTTATATCAGAATCCAACGTCTGAAACAATACCTATAAGGACACTGTTGACTTCATTACAGAAAAGAAAAGCCAGATTTCCCAAAATTGGCACTGGAAGTTGAATTGCCAAGGTGGGAAGGAAAGCTGGGTGAAGATTGCTCCTTTCCTACCAGAAACATCTGAATCCTGCTGATGGCACCACACTGGCAGGGAAGACCCTGCTTTGCTGTTCAACACTTGACCCAAGAGTGAGCCAGTAGTTACACTCTTCTGTTACCCATAGCTCAGCTGGCATAAATCTTACAGCATTTAAACAAGACTTTCCTAAAGGTTAGGGGTTTTTCAAAATGAATGCCAGTGAACGTGAAGAATACTATGAAACTAGGTACTTTGAAGAAAATACTGATTCCTTCTTGAAGGAATAGCGGCTCACAGGTGATAGTCTATCTATTATACATGGAATCCTAGGGAAAGGGCTAATGCAAGGAGTTTCTGCCTTTTGATCCCTAAACCTGTTCCTCTTTTCTTTCTATTCTGGGTCTGTCTGATTCGTGCTGGTCACTTCTGAGCATTAGGTCAGGAAGGAGCCACCTAATGGTGAGTCAGTTAGCACAGAGCACAGCCAACAGTTGGGGAAGGACAGTAAGGCTAGAATCAGAGCAACTTAGGCTCAAATTCCAGCTCAAATGATCATCCCTGCCCTACAGGGGACCAGGGGTATGAAGAACAGAAATACCTGTGAAGTGCCAGGATCACAATGGGAACTTATTTGTCAGTATCTATACTGTTGTCATCTTGATGGAGGTCCAATACATCACACCATCTTCCAGGACATCACAAAATAAGAAGCTTATTTTGAGTGACACCTCAGCAGTTGTTTAAAGAGTTAAGATAGAAGTTGCCTAGGAAAACACAGTATGATGGAGAATTACCAGCCTAAATCCAGGCAATAGGAGAGGATGCTTATGTTTAATTTGATGCTATCATTTCTGATCTGGTAGGAAAGAAATATGTATGTTCTTAATGCGTATACTTTCCAGAAAGCTTTGGACAGTGTTCCAAAATGGTGTTGAATAGGAGATGAATTAAGGAGTATTTGGAAGACTTGAGCAACACAGAGTATCCACAGATGGAAACTTCTCAGACTGGAAGAGGTGATCAGATGGGAAATGCCTCCAGGGTCAATTTCAGCACCACGGTTGTGAATAATGTTATACGTAAAAGTCATAAGCACATGAAATGCAGTTTCCAAGTTTGCAGATAATGTAAATACTGAAGGCAGGGCAGATGGAGAAGGAAGAAGAAACCAGTTTCAATTTGGTGTGGCTTGTTTCCTTTATAGAACTAAAGGAAATGGAGATGACAAATGTTTTTCCCAGCTGAAAAGTGTAAGAGTAGCAAGTCAGAAAAAAAGACAACATCTGTAAACACATAAGCCTCAGCAAAAAAAAAAAAAGAAAAAATATTAGAGTGTGATAAATGCAAAGGTCACAGAAATAACCATCATTAATCAAACAGCAGAGAGCAACAGAGGACATGAGACACTCAGTGACAATCAGGCAGCACAGGTGAGGCTTAGTATCAGGCCTCACTAGCCTAGTCTCTGAAAGGCTGGGAGGTCTCCAAAGATCCCTCTAGCAGTTAACTTGTTCTTCCTAGAAAAACAGTCCTAGCAAATGGCAGAGTTTCAAAAAAGTAATTAACATTTTTGTCATAACTGAAGAAAGCACTGAAACAAACCAGAAGTGAAAATTCCTCCATGTTCTAGGTCAGGATCGGCAAATTTTTCATATAAAGGGCCAGAAGGTAAACATTTCAGGCTTTCCAGGCCATCCGATCTCTGTCTCAACCCCTCAATCCTGCCACTGAAGCATGAAACTGGTGTGGTGGCATTCCAATAAAACTTTATTTACAAACACAGGTGACAGCTGACTGGAGTTTGGTGATCCCTGCTCCAGGTGAATAGGAAATCCCGTCAGAGTCATTTTATGCAGAGGTTTGTAGTTTGAATGAACTACCCAGTAAGCAGATGAAACTACCCATATTAGCAAATTCAAGACTTCATGAATTTCTGAAGAGAAGAAACCTGAAGGGTTTGGCAAAAAGTATTAGGACAGAGTTAAGAATGTGTGGTTAGGTGGCCTTTCCCATTCCAAAAATATTTTCTATACTTCCACCTGGAGCAATCATGAAGCTTTCGGCATTAAATAACTCTTAGTTGGCAATTAGATTAAAAACAGCAAAAGATTTAAAAAGTTGCCCTGGCCAAATAGTGATATGAAACTCTTCATGAACCTCAAATCAGTTCCCCAAAATATCTGTACAAAACAAAACTCTCCCTTGCAAGTCTCTGGGCTACTATAATTTTTGGTTTCAGAACAAATTCTTGCCCAAGGAGTTTTTTGCATAGCATTTTTTTTTTCTTTCAGCCTCAAGCTATTTAAAATCTAGAATATTCTTGTTAGTGCTCGTCCATTTTCCTAAGTAACTACAAACCTTGGCACAAATTGCCCCCCACCAAAAATGAGGCCAAACCACATGCCTTCCAGCTATTTAAAATCCAGGATATTCTTGTTATTGACCGTTCATTTTCCAAACTACAAACCTTGGCACAAATTATCCCCCACCAAAAATGAAGCCAAGCCACATGCCTTCCCATTAGACCCCAGTGGATGCCTGGATATAATCAGTTTTTCAAGAAGTCAAAGGTCATTCCCCATTCCTGATTCCACCATGTGCATTAGCTGAGCAAGTCACTGCTCTGACCTTTTGCTTCCTGTCTAAAGTGGGAGAACAATGTCAATCTAGTAACATGATCGTGAGAATGAAATTATGTGAAGCTTATTTACTTGTTTAAAAAATATTGCACTCTCCCTTTAGGTCAGATTTCAGTATCCTAATCTAGGAATCCCTAAACAGAGGGGGAAAAAATCTGTATTTTATGGTAAGGAAAAGTCCTCAACAGCTCCTCCTAGGAGTTTGGAGCTGATGTTCTTTGCACAGCCTCCCTTAACTTTGCTTATTTGTTCCTAAGCTCACTGTTTTCCAACTCCCATTCTTTTCCTCTTGTTTATGTACATTTTTGCCATTGCAGGATCCTGGCGAGTGCGCACACGCGTGCGTGCATGCGTGTGTGTGTGTGTGTGTGTGTGTGTGTGTGTGTGTTTCTAAGATTTCAGTGTTTGGTTAATAGTGTTAAAACAGTTACGGAATTAAGTAGTTGTCCTTATTCAGAGATACCTGAGTCAAAAATAGAATCTAACTGATGTTTTTCCTTAAAACCTCTGCATTTCTCAGTTATTTTGCCTATGTCAAAACGGTTTCTCACAATATCCAGAATATATAGGTTCAGACACGAAGAGTGAGTGACAGTGGTGGTGGTGACATCAATAACATAATAATAGCCTGCACTTCCATAATTTTGTACCACACGTCAGGCACTTTACTATGTTCTTTAAATACCTGAACTCATGTAGAATATTCACAACAGCCCTAGGTAAGTGCTGTAATTCTCTGCATTCTGTAGAAGAGGAAACTGTGTCACTAAGAACTAAAGTAAATTACTTAACCAAGGTTACACAGCCACGCAGGTACAGCTGGCATTGGAACCCAGTCACTATGACTCTGGAGTCTGTGCTGTATTGTAATTACGATTATTTTTAGCTCCATTGTTCTGAAAGTAACTAGACAAGTGTTAAGTATTTATTCAGCATACCAGCATTTTGCTAAATACTGAAGACGGAACTATGATAGAAGTAAAAAGAGTTCCAGTGCTTGAAGTATTTAGTTTACACTCTAACTGAAGAAACGAGACATTGTATAATGGAAAGGGCTTTGTGGTACAGCTAACAACTCTGCAATATCAGGAAAGTGAGGGATTCTTGTGGACTCTGATAACAAGGGAAGTAGAATTTGAACTCCTTCTTAAGGGATGGGGAGAATTTGGAAGGAAGAGAAAGAGCATGAATCCATCCCAAGGCTAATGACAAGGAAAGTCAAAGAGGCCATCTTGACTAGAGAGAGAAGTTTGTGTTGGGATGTGGGGTAGGTAAGTTTGACCAGATGAGGAAGATACTGTTCTAAAGAGAAAGGATGTACCTATGATTTCCAGCTTTCAGTCCTGTGTTGAGGCCTAAAATGGGTTTAAGAATGCTTACTTGTTAGGGTGAGAGGCCTGTGATGGTACTATAGCATGCCCCATGTATGTAGCAGGTGGGTATTTCTGTGTACAGAACCTCAAAAATTTCCTCTGACAACTGGAAATTTCAAGGTGGACTTCCAAGATGGTAACATAGGTTACCACCACCTGTACTATTAAAACATACACACACAAATTTATTAGATGCATCTGATGTTTAAGCTGATGCCTGTTTACTTAGAAAACAATAAGAATGGGTGTATGTACTCCTTTATGTGATCCTTGTAAGAACCCCCTGAGATATTACCCTCAATTTTGAGAGGGGACTTAGAGGCTCACAGAGTTGAACATCTTACCCAAGGCCACCACATGACTGTATGTCTCTTGAGTGAAGTCAAGAAGGCTTCCCCTCCACCGCAGCTTCACGTGGTTGGTTGTGGAGAACGCTTTGAGAGGTGGGCCTGAACAAGATAGTGGTATGCACAGTTGAGCCAAGAATCCAGAAGGCATCATGATGTTACCTGACGCACAGAATTACTAGAAACGTTCCTTTAGACACCCAGGGCTGCCTTCTTTTCAAAGGAGAGTATTTTCTTGCTGTACATTGCAAATGCAGATGACATGACGTCCCCTCAAGGAGCTTGTACTTCATAGGAATGGCCCACAAGCACCTTGTCCATATCCTGTCCGCATGGGTGATGAGGGCTTTACATATGTAACTAAACAGTTCTTTGTACTCTCAACTCTCCTTACTTAATTCGTAGAATGCTTGAGAAGACATGCTTAGAAACTTACAAGTAAGGGCAACCAGAAAAGCAAAACTACTCCTTCATTTTCAGGCTAAAAGTATGACCAAATAAATAAAGCATTAAGTTTTCACTCAGTAACCCAAAAGGGAAGTGTGGTATGGGTATGGGAGGAAAGCAGTGAGTATTAATACACTTAATATGACCACAGTACCATTTTAATTATGCCCCATTCCATATCCCCTCATCCTCTGATTCCTTAAATTCCAAAACAACCCCAGAGAAATCTTTCTGGTTTTTCTTGGAAAGCAGCACTACGTTTCTGTGCCTGTGCATTCTAAAACAGTCCTGTCAAACTTGAAACCTAAATACAAGCTGACAGAAATCAGCTACTAACAAATTAAGTTAAATTAATAGAGTAGATGCCTGAAATACAAAGGAAATATTTTTTTCCAGGAATCAACCTCTCTCTCTCTCTCTCTCTCTCTCTCTCTCTCTCTCTCTCTCTCTCTCTCTCTCTCTCTCTCTCTCATAGGCTAGACAGTGAGACTAAAGCAAACCTCAGTCTCCACAGCAAGCCCTTTCCTTTGCCTTGTTATGTTTCCTAGAGAACCCTGCACGGGAACCCTCTCCAGAACTACTGCTCCCCCTAGTGAAAGCCTCCAAACCCCCACCTACCAATTTTATGGGCATATTGAAGACATGATAGACTGGGGGGAAAGTGCTGGACCTAAAAACCCTATTTCAAATCCTGACTCTGCCACCAAATAACTATGGACCTTTAAGCTAAAGAGTTCAGTTCTATGAATATAAATAATTTGTAAGTATATACATACAGTAAATGACAAATTTAGATTTATGTCCCATGTAGATTTTTTCTTAAAACAATATTTACAACTTTTTTTTATGCAGGCAAATAATTAAGCTTTTTCTAAATCTTTGTATAGACAGTGTATGGAATAAAAGAATCTATGAATGCTAAATCTCAAAATCCAGATTCCTTTCCATTTCTACTATTCCCATCCTAGTTCAGACCCTCATGGCTTTGTGCCTGGTGTGATGGATCCCTTCTCTTCACCAACTCTGTGAGAATCTTTTTTCAGGCTTCAGACAGGCAGAAAGTGTTACAGCTCAGTCAGTAACACCAGTGCCTAGAGGAACTCATGCAGCGACAAAAGCTAACCCCAACCTAAAAAAAAAAAACAGGCCCAATATGACATCAGGCAAATACAGTAGTTCTATGGGGGGAAGGGGGGAGGGGAAGATCTGAATATGGCAATCTAATAAATTTTCTGGGGGGAAATTGGTCAATATCATGCACCCCTGTTCCTTCCTCACAATCTTCTCATCCCCTCTCCTTCCTCACATTTAATTCTCCATTCAGAGTGTCCCACATTATCAATGGAAGGGTCATTGGGAAATACCAAAAGATGGTCTGGAAGTACCTTATCAACTGCATTCTAATAGTTCCCTCTGCTGGGTAGGAAAACGTACCTCAGTTGGGTTTTATAAATTGATAAACTGAAATGCAGGTAGGTAAAGGGATTTGCCAGTGGTGGTTACTTAAATCGTACCAGGACCAAAATAAAGTTCAGAAGGCCTGTCTTCTAGCCTCCTGTTCTGAATGTTCAATTCAAGAACCCTGTCTGTGGAGAAGACAAAGATAGTGCCAGTTTTAGGGAGACAACTGTCCCAATGGACCTGAGAATTTGGCAAATTTTAATCTCTGCCTTGTGAATGTGGTAAAACTGAGTAATGATCTACTAAGTTCAATCATCTTGAGTAGTGAATTCTGTTGAAATTTGACTAAGCCTGCTTCCCTTACTCCTGCTTAGAAATTGTTATGGAGACATAGATGTTCCTGGGACATCATAAAGCTTCCAATCATAAAGTCAGTTTTTTAATTTTTTAAATCTAAAACAGCCTGAACACCCAAAGAGATTTAGCAATGATGCTTTGTTATGTTTAAGATTCCTTTAGCAAACAGTTACGTTATTAAATATTGTATAGCTTACCGAAGATAGGTGAATTGTATAGTCATCTTTCTCTTATTAGCTTCTTTGAAACAAACTAACAAACAAGTAATTGTATGACTTTGAGAGACAACACCTAATATCTATTGGACGAGTGACTGAACAAGTACATGAGTTCTATCACAATCTCTGTAGACTCTCTGTCATCCCTCACAAAGCGTCAGCTCTAGTTCAATGCCATAAAGGCTAACTGTCCCAGTAATAGCAGTGATAGTCTAGAATGGCACTGAATCAAACACAAACCATCCAGAAACTTCCCTGTCGTTAAGGTTTTCTGTTTCCTTCCCCATTTTTACCACAACTGCCCATATATAAGTAGATTGAAGATTGATTGATGTAAGCCTTGCTTTTTCTCTTTCCTGCCTTTCCCCTGACAGGAGGTAAGAATAAGCAATGCAATAGGCCCAAAGCCAAGAGCAGCATTAAGGAGGCCTGATTCATTGCCAAACTGGTCACCCACCTCAGAATAATTAAGAGCTGACTAGAGGCAGTGCTGAACTGCAAATGCCATAGAGTCTGGAGAAATAGTGAAGAAAGAAAAGAATTGTATAGTGGGGAGAATGTGTTGCTGGGCAGGAGAGCTGACTCCTAGTCTTAATTTTACCACCAAGTCTTGTGAGTTCTCCTGACATTTTTATGATTTGTCCCCCTTTCCTGAAAAACAACCCCTACTACCTGCTTGCTTTCTACAGATGGATGTTAATATGATACTAGGTGACCAGCTCTTTGAGCCTTTTAAAACTAGGGAGTTGGAAATAATCATGAAGATGGAAGTGGCTGACTTGAAGAGTCCAAAAGCCAACTCCAACCCATTTCTGTGCTGCTGAATGATTTAGCAACCTAAGGCCCTGCCAGGTCCAGGCACGGGATCTCTTGAGTTTCCCATTGCCTTTCTGGATTCCTACCTACGCCAACACATTCCAGTTATCATCAGCCTCACGAAGTCACCAAGACATCAGCCTCGAGTCTTCCTTAATCATCAGTCTGCCTAACTGCCATGACATAGCCGGTAGTTCTTAGACATGGCCCAAGTCAAGAGAAGAAAAAATAGTAGAGTGAGGTTGGTGTGGGTTTTGAAGCTCATGGTGTAGACACTCACAGTTTGCTTCTTGTAACTCTCTTCAAGTAAAGCAAAGTGTCTGAACCAGATAGTGATTATTCTGGAATTGTCTCTACTATGATCCTGAAGGGCAGCTTTTGCCTTCATTCTACTGGGCACCTTCTGTACAGAGGGCCCTCTGCCAAGAAGCATAGGAACTAAAACAATAAATAAGATCTGAGGTTTGTGCCCCAGAATGTTTGCAGATGAATGAAGGCAGTAGGTATATATATGACTACCTGGAATGGCGATGTGGTTACACATACAATTGCCTTCAAATGTACACAAGATCCTCTCATCGATATTTGATTTCTGGCTTCCTCTCTCCCTTTTCTAAGCCTTAACAGATGCCTTTCTTCATATCTGGAAGCCCTGCCTACTTTCTTCCATCCAACCAAGCCCCATTCCTCCTTTATAACTTTGCATTTTCCTTACTAAGCCTCCCCCAGATCCATGGCACCATTCATTCTACTCTCCTCTCTCACCCCTAATGTGTGTGTTATATGCGTTTAGTGCACACACGCTGTCTGCTCCAATTGGTAGCATTTAGATCATGTGATCAACAAGCAGAATAAACAGTCAAAAACCTCCTTATTTGGGAATTGCTACCTGAATCACACCAATCACAGTGGTAAGAGAGACTGGGTTGCTGAGGGTCACTGTGGCTGCTTTGTCCAACAACAAGATTCTAAATATCCCTTAGGTTTCTTTGCTTCGCCAATATTGATTGCCAAAAAGGACTCAACTGACCTGACCAGGTCTGCATTTCTTTTCTGTTGTTCCAGGATTCTTCTACAACCAGATGATTCCTTACAGATCCTGGCACCAGTGGAAGCTGATGTGGGTTTCTACACTTGTAATGCCACAAATGCTTTGGGATATGACTCTGTCTCCATTGCTGTCACATTAGCAGGTAACATGAAAATCCCTGTTCAGTTCAATTCAGAAACCATTATTGGGTGGGTGCCTACAATGTGCCAGGCAGGTCTGGGGATACATAGATATTGTATATGAGATCCAGACCCTGCCTTCAGGAATCTTATAAGCAATGCTTATAATTCATTGGAGGTGATGTGTAGTATGAAGTAGAATGAAACAAGTGCTCTGATAACCAAAGAGTGTGCAGGGGCATTTCATTCCATCTGGGAGGTCTTAGAGTTGGGATAAGTAGAATTTTGATAAGCAGAGATAGGGGAAATATTCCAGGCAGAAGGCACACATGAGAAAAGGAGATATGTACAAATAAGAGGGCATACTGGGAAGCATAATCATGACCTAAGATTATAGAATGCTTTTTTGGGATCCTCTCATTGTTCTTTGTTACACCCATTGCAAAGACGAGTTTAAGACCTATGGCAAATTGAAATTCTGTGGTCATAGTTTGAAGCCAGGAGTGTTCTCTCTGATTCTGTTTTATTTCAACTTCTTCCTCTAATGCACCTGCCAACACTTTGCCTTCATCCATAGACCTTAGGCAGAACATTCTATACATGGTGACTTAAGAAAATTGAGATTTTGATGACAGTGTCCCCCTAGGTTGTGGTCTTGTAGAAGTTAGTTTCTATAAAACCTCTCTTACATAGGACAGATCCTTGCCTTTGAAACTAAAGACCTTAGATATCTACCAGCTGGACCAGTGCCCTCATTTCTCAGAGGCCAGGCAACCTGAGGTCACACAGCCACTCAGCTAGTGGTGGGGAGAAGAAGGGAACTGAGGTCCTCTAACTCTCGGCTCATTGTTCCCTCCATTTCCCCACTGATTCTACCAAAATAGGATCCTTTTTCTCAGATCTGGGCCATGCAGTCTTTGTGGCGGTATGTTGCATGTGTTTGTATTTATTCTTTTCAATTGCTGCTCCCATCAGATGATTCAGTAGATGCTAGAAAATCCAACATCACCCCACACTGACCTCATCGGTCCATGCTGGGATTATGTTGTCACATTGTTTTCCAGTCACACATGCTACTCCCTTGCATATCTGTTTAGCAATATTTTTGCCCCCATGACCTAAAGCTGATCTGAGAAGGGACCTTTAGCAGGAGGCTTTATGGAGAAGATGAAAGTCAACAATGAATAAGGCAAGCTAAGGAGCCCTGGGGTGGATTAAAGACATATTATTAATGCTTTTTTTTTTTTTTTTTTTTGTGAATAGAACATTTGCTTTTCTCCTAATGTATTCCAGTCACAAGCTTTATTCCCTTCTTTTCATACAGAGTCCAGATGCTCAGCACCAGTCTTGTTAAATCTCTTCTGCCTTCCACCCTCCAACCTCCCTTAGCAAGGGCACTGCTGACATCCTTCCAGTTGAGCACAAATAGTGGCTCTTACAGGATTAGCTCTTTTGTTTATATTTATCCAGATACATTTCAGCTCTGTCACAAACTAAATACTCTTTGTTCACCTGAATTTAATATGATTAATGGAAACCTGTGTGGAATTAATCAAGGCAATTGAAACATCAGGCTTGTCTTCGGCTCTTTGAAGAAGAGCTCTTGGAGGCTGCCAAAAGGTTCAAAGCCAGGGAAGAGAGATGGAGCAGCCAGAGAGGCACCGGGGAAGGGAGAAAAGAGGCTGCCTGAGTAGGTAGATCACAAACACCACACAGGGTTTGGGGAGCTGTGCACTGTGCTTCAGTGATAGGGTCTTTTCCGGACTGCTGGAAAGTCTGGCAAACCATCCCTCTAAAAGTTAAGGATCAAAATGTACATGTTGCCTTCAGATTGTATTTGTGCCTTTACCTGGGATTATCATTGACCCCTGTGTCAATGTCTACACTCACAGAATTAAGGTTTAGTAGCTACTGTTGTATAAACACGCCCTCTGCCAAGTATTGTTGGTATACAGCAGAAATCAGACCTGAGTTTTGTGCTCCATAACGTTTACAGACCAGTGAAGGCAATAGATGCATACACGACTACTTCGATTGAGAGATAGTTTCCTTCAAATGTACACATCAAGACCCTGTGTAGCTCTGTATAAGATACAGCCTAACTATAACCTAAATTCGGGGGATAATGGGTATTCTGCATTTCTAAGTTTGATTACCCGTTTTCCTGCTTATTAGCTGCGTGATCTTGAACAAAATGTAAAATCTCATTGAGTCTTTGTTCTCATCCGTAAAAATGAAATTAATACTATTTTACAGGACTGTTGTGAGGTAAAATAAGATTGCATGTGTGAAAAATCACTTAGCCCAATGCCAGGCACATAGTTCACACTCAATAAATGTTTTCTGTTTTTTCTCTAGCTCTTCTAAAATGAAACACATCCTGAAAGCAATTCTAAATGTGTAAAACATTAGCCCAACCTTGCTTCCATGTATTTTTCACTATAAGTCTTCACACTGAAATTCTTCAAGTATGGACTTAGGAGCTGAGTCAGCTCACTTGCAATCAAATCCTCATGGTAAATCTCAGTGCTTCTGTGCTTTTAAAGACATGGCAGAGTTTGGGTTTTTTTGGCATTTTGTTGGTTTTTGTGTTTTGTGTTTTGTTTTGTTTTTATCTTCAGTTCAATATGAATGTAAGCCAAAAGGGAAAAATTTTTTGAGTGTTCAGGTATCCCCATGATTTTGTAAGGAATGTGTATGGACTTTGGTCTTGCCAACGCACCTGAGCTGACCAGGTGCAGGGACTTGTTCATAATAATTCACAAGAGCAGGCATAGTGTGGCAGTTATGCCTGCGGGCTCTGGACGCGCATGGTCTCGATTTGAATCCTGGCTCTCTCATTCATTTCCTAGCCATGTAACCCTGAACAACTTCTTTACCCTCTTCTGACTCAGTTTCTTTATTTGTAAAATGGTGATAAAAGTAGTGCTTGACCCAGAGGGTTCTTGTGGAGATTAAATGCATTTATTCATGTAAAATGCTTACAGTTGTGCCTGGCATACAGCAAGCCCTTAATATTTATTAGCTATCATTATTATTGTGAGGATAATGCACAAAACAAAAGCCAAGGGCCGGCCGAGTGGCTCAGTTGGTTAAGAGCTCGCTCAAGAGTGTGAGCTGAGCTCTGAGCAACAGCGGTTTGATGCCAGCCCGAGCTGAGTTGCCTTTGAGCTGCCAACAGGTGGCAGGATGGCTCAGCTAAAAAAAAACAACAAAAAACCAACCAAACAAACAAACAAAACAAAAGCCAAGTTATTTTTACTGTAGGGAAGATTTTCAGAGAACAGCATGTTCACAATCCCTATGTCTCAGTGTCTCATTGTCAACTGGGGAGGCTGAATTAGCTGAATTAGCCCTCAGAAAGTGGTTGGAGTGCCTAGATTCAGAGCAAGGGAGGTGGCTGGTGATGAGGACTATTTCCCATGAGCCTCAGAAAGGGAGACCTGATGAACTCTCCCTGACCCACAGCTAGACCTCTCCTGTTGACTTGCCCTGTGCTCTGAATTCAGTGAGTTGCCACTTCTGCCTCTCAGATGCATTGTAAGTTCACTACTCTCCACAATTTGTATTTAAACATGTAAACATCGTTTAGCTTTAGACATACTGATACAGCCAAACCTTCCTTGCTCTGCCCTTTCTGGGCACATAAAATATTGTCTTTGTGTCGTTTACTTCTCCCCAAACTCATCCATTCTGTGTTGATTGTATTTTCTAAGTCTCAGAAATTTGAGGGTACTCTCTGAGTGTCTCCCAGCATGGAGATAACCAGGGTTTCCCTATCTGCCCTCCTGGTTCCAGAAACTCACAGCCAGGAGACCAGTAGCACAAAATTCCTTCCTGTCCTAAACTGGCTTAATTGGATGCGGGTTTCACTGCTGAAAATGTAGATGAGAATAACGTACAGTAGAAGAGATGGGGGAATGGGAGGGGGGACTCTAAGAATATCACCAAAATGTCACCTACCTAACATTCAGAAGTATTGATTACTTTTTGTCCAGGCAAAACCATGGCTAGGTGAAGGAACATTTCTGATGTATACAAAGTCAGCATAAAGATTGAAGAGCCATGGACTAGTCGTATTCAGCACTCAGCTGGCTTGCTCAGAAATCTTCGGACTCTGAATGCTGTAGGCAGCATTTTGAAGGAAAGCGGTAGTTTCTTGATAAATTGCTTCAGTCTGGATCCGTGCAGTTGAGCAATACTTACCAATGCAGATGAGGCCTGTCCAGGTGTAGGCCACTGATGAGGTCATAGCCAGAAGGGAAATGTTTTTGGTTGTCATTGATTTTATAAGATCACAAAAGGGATACTGGAAGGCCTGCCTGACATCACCAATGGAAAATGAGAAGATGAGGGATGGGCATATCTTTCATTGAAAGGAGAGAACACAGATGAGCTCATTCAACGTTTTCGCAGGAAAGGAGAAACAGAAAATATTTCTCCTTCCCTGGCATGTTTTTCTGCTTTTTTTATGAGTTGAATAGCTGACACATACTGTGTCTAATAAAGAGATCACAGAAACCTCTCTGGGAGAATAAAAATAAAAGGCAGTCGCTTTTGAAATTCTTTTTCTTTCCTTTCCTCATCATGATTTAGTAGCTGCAATAAAAGACAGGCAGTTTTGTAAACCTTTCATAATGTAAGTCCTTTCAAATTGGCATTTCTGGATTTTTCATCCAGCAGTTCTGTTAACCAGAGGAAGACTTTGCTTCATAGAGCCTTTGACTCAGAGGGGGCCTTGTCACCAGTGGCAGACACTGACAAAGGGAGGTTCGCTCCGGTTCACTAGATCGGAGGGAGAGGCAGACAAGTTTGGCTGTCTGAACAACAGGGTAATGACCATGGACTTCAAGCTGCCATTAGGGGACCTCCTTATCTGACAGAACACCGAGTAGCCAAGGCCCATAAGTTTTCCTCAGTACAAACACATGTGCATCATGCCCACTGAAGACACCTTGCTTTTGTAGAACTTAGATAAAATGGATAAATTTATAACAGGAGAGTCCAGTGTTCTCTGCTCCCCGGTAAACTAGAGTAAACCAACAAGGAAGTACAAATGATCCAAGCTAGCTCATCTCAAATCCTGAAAAGGCAATTCCCACATCGATCCCATGGAATGAGAGAGGAATGAGACATAACAGTATCCTTGGTTGGTCGTTTCTAGGAGAGGCTGCAGCATGACACAGCTGTACTGGATATGGGGTCCTTTGTCAAGGGAATGTGCAAAACAAGTTGTGACAGCCCCACTTGCTGCCTTAGTCTCTTGAGGAATCATTAATTCAATTGAATGATTAGAAGTGGTAACCTAAGTAACCTGACACGCTGGCATTGGTGAAAAGTATCTTTAGAAAATGAGTGGAGAAGAGGGAAGCCATGTGGACTAGGAACATCTGGGAAAGGGCAGGCTAAGCGCTATCCACTTCCTTAGGTACTAAATACAAAATGTATACTGAAGCCATACCAACTTACCAGAATCACAAGAGCAAAGAAATTCCAATTCCTTCTCAATTGTTAAGCAAGGTAAATAATCACAATGTTGACTCTGACTCATCAAGAAAAGGTTAAATCAGGTTAAAACTATTTTTTGTCTGCTTTATCAAGGTATAATTTACGTATCATAAAATCCACTCATTGTAGGTATGCAATTCAGAGGGTTTTTTTTTCTTTTTAGTAAATTTTTTAAGTTGTTTAACCTTGTACATAATCTAAAGTGGTGGGTGGTTTTTTTCAAAAAACTTTATCGAGGTATAATTCACATACTCATACTATGACAATTCAGCCACTAGAAGTATATAATTCAGTGGCTTTTAGTATATTCAGAGTTATGCATCCATCACTATACTCAGTCTCAATTTTAGAGCATTTTCATTATCCCAGAAATAAACTTCACACCCCTTTGCCATCACTCCCCAACATTCCCCCACACTTCTTCCAGCCCTAGGCAACCAGTAATATACTGTGTCTCCACAGATCTGCCTATTCATCATACAATATATGGTCCTTTGTTACTGATTTTTTTTTTGCTTAACATAATGTTTTCAAGGTTCATCTGTGTTGTAGCATATATGCTGCATTCCTTTTTATAGCGGAATAATAGTACATTGTGTGAACATACCACGTTGTGTCTTCCATTCATCAGTTGATGGGCATGTTGGTTGTTTCCACTTCTTGGCTATTGGGGATAATGCTGCAATGAACATTCATGTGCAAGTTTTTGTGTGGACATATGTTTTTATTTCTCTTGAGTATATGTACCTAAAAGTGGAACTGCTGAGTCACGTGGCACATATATGTTTAGCTTTTTAAGAAACTTCCAATTCTGTTCCAAATTCCAAACTGGCTGCTCAAGTTTAGATTTCTACCAGCAATGTATGAGGGTTCCAGTTTCTCTATATTTATCGCCAACAGTTATCTATCTTAATTTATTCTGGCCACTCTCATGGATGTGAAGTGATAATTCACTGTGATTTTAATTTCTGTTTCCCCCAATAACTAATGATGTCAGACCTCTTTTCATGCACTTATTAGTCTTATATCTATCATCTTTGTTGTAGTGATAACTTTGGTGAGATAGACAGTGCATACGGCCTGTATATTCTTTTTTAGTGCTGCCATAACAAATCACCAACAATTTAGAGTCTTAAAACAACACGAATATATTATCTTACAGTTCTGTAGGTCAAAAGTCCAGGACGATCTCACCAGGATAAAATCAAGATGTCAACGGGCTGTATTCCTTTCTGAAAGCTCTAGGGGAGAATGCTTTTCCTGCTCATAAGGGCTGTTGGCAGAATTTGGTTCCTCATGACCACGGACCCTGTTCCCTGTATTCTTGCTGGAGATAAACTGAGTGTCATTCCCAGCTTCTAGAAGCCACTGCTTTCCTTAGCTTTTGGCCGTCTTCCTCCACCTTCAAAGCTAGCAATGGTGGGTCGAGTCCTTCTCACATTGCATCTCTGACAAACTCTTCTGTCTGTCTTCTGATTTTATAGCTTATGTGATTAGATGGGACATGGCCTAGATAATCTAGGAAACGTCCTTATTTTAAAATTAGCTCATTAGCTACACAATTCCATTTGTAACCTTAGTTCCCCTTTGCCATGTAATCTAACATAGTCACAGGCTGCAGGGATTAGGATGCAGACATCTTGCGGGGGCCATTATTCTGCCTACCACACCTTGTCTAAAAGACACAGCTCATTTTCATCTATTGCCAAAGGCAACTGCAAATCTAATGTTAATAAACCTTCCAATTTTTCCAAGTAAGCCAAACCAAAACATACACACTCACACATTCTTTATTTTAATCCCTCACTTTTTAACTGAGCCCAGCTAATTCAAATTTTTAAAAATTCTTTTTCAGCATAAACATGTCTGTGCTCTGAAGATAAACTGGCAGCTACCAGTACTCCGGTTAAATCTTCCATATTCTATATTCCCTGCTCATATAGTGCACCTCATTTCCCAGATATTGTTAGAGCATTACCTAAAATGCAATAACAGTCTATTTTATTAGATTACACTAACTAAAACCATGTAATGATTTGAATGGGAGAGAAACATTTGGTTTTACTATTACTAAAAAAATAAGTTTATTGTAACAATAGAATAGGGAAAGTGTTTGCCTCATTGCAAAATTTAGAAGCAGATTTAGAACTATAAATCTGTGTCCTTAATGTAAACAGAGGCACACGTGAGTCTCTTTTAGACCTAAGAGTTCTACTAATCTCTTACATACAAATAAAGTACAGCGATCCACACCCACCACTACCAGCTATAACCTCCCCTTACCAGAAACTCCAGCATTTGCAAATTTACTTTCTTTATCTTTGGGAGAACAGAAGACTAGATGGCAAAGAAGTACAGCTTTTGCAATGATGTCTTGGAAGGATAACAGATGAGAGGAAAAATTCTCACAGAACTGGTAGGAAGAAAGGGTGCAGAGCAAACAGAGTAAGCTGAAAGATCAAATGCTGACTCAAGAAGCAGGAGGTGGGAATCAAGGAGACCTTGCAAGAGAGTCAGCAGGACAGGATGGAGTTAAAAATTTCTGAGCTACAAAATGCAAAAGGCATTTGGAGGGAGAACCAGACTAAAAAAAAAAAAAAAAATCATGCATTTTAATATGACTATTATCTGTAACAAAGCCACTCTTGTTGAAATTGCCAGGTAGCCAGATCCCGAAAAGTTTCTGGCCAGCAAGAAAGGGTAACTGAATATTAATAGTCAGTATCCATCATTAGTGATTTCAGATGTATAAGATGTTATTTATAAGGGTTTCATATGTTCACACTGATTGTGGTCCCTTAAACTTTGCTTAGCTCATAAGATCTTAAATTCTTCAACAAGGAATTCTCATTTCAGGGAGTTTTTGCAGATGTAACTCCAGTGTCCCTTGTAAGGGACCTATGCTAATTGCATTGTAAGCAGAGGCTAGAATTTCTTAAGGCATTGCTTTGATATTCTCACTGATTACAGGGCATTATCCATTGATTAAATCTGGGTTAATACAGTTTGCTTAGTTTTAGGTATTGAAGTATGTGAAATTTCTAACACCTCACTTCTGTATACTCAAATATTTTAATTAGTGAGCATCACTATTTTATTCACCTTTCTCTTAGATTGAGGTTTGGGTCTGCCATGGATGATACAACTGTTTTCTTGAACAGTCTCATGGGAATCATCAGTTAGTCAGCCTGGCATATATTGTTTAATAACTTCTCTTGAAGTAGACTATTTTTGGAATCTCTGACACGGTCAGCCTCAGTGTGACTTTTCAGCTCTCTGTGTCTGACCAGGTACCAGATTCCAGTTTCAGGAGAATCCATTGTATTTAAATTATTTCTTCTAATTCTGAAACAGTTCTTCAAAATAGAAGCTGTTGAGTTCCTTCTCACTAACAAATTTTTTCCCTTTCCTCTTTCCTTTCTTTAAAAGTTTCCCTTTCTGTGTGTTTTCTTAGTTTACCAGAAGTTCCTAACACTGCTTGTTCCTCCTAGCATCTTCTACTCTCATAATGTTAGCATTCTGATAGCCAACATTTATTCAAATCTCACTCTCTGCTAAAGCACCGTTCTAATAGCTTTGCATGCGTTAATATACTTACTCCTCTCAACAACCATAGAAGTAGAACACTAAGGCACAAAGAGATGAAATAACTTACCCAAGGTCATTCAGCTATTAAATGATGGGGCCCAGACACCTGGCATGCAGGATGCCACTTCTCATGCCCATGCCCACTGCTGGCATCACTAGTTTATCATTTATGCTAATGTTTATGCTGCTCAGCCCTCATGAATATATAACCCAGGATCTGCATCAGAGCAGTTCTTCAGGAAGACTCTGCCAATTGCTAGGTTAGGTGTCCCAATCTCAAACCTATTTGCCATGTATGCATCCTTCCTGGAGCTCTCAGTCATCTCCAAAGCTGCCTGCTCCTTGTTTCCGTCATTGCCCAGTTATCCCAGTTACTCCTAACAGGCCTTCTTGCTCTCCCGGGGAATGAATACACATGCACACTTCCTAGCATAGGTTGTCTCTAGATGAACAGTGAGAACCTGGAGTCTTTGAAGTACCGTTCATTTTTTTTTTAATTGGGGAATTGGGAGAGGGGACCAGCCAAGTTGTTGTTCTTCAGTCTTAGTTGTGGAGGGCACCAGTCATCATCTGGCTGCCCGTCGGCAGCTCGTGGTCTCTAAGCTCAAGGTGCTGTGTTACAATCTTAGTTGCAGGTGGCCATAGCCACCATCCCATGTGGGAGTGGAACCGGCAGCCATTCGGGTGGCAGCACAGCTCAAGGTGCCAAATTCAGTCTTAGTTGCTGGCGGGCGTAACCCACCATCGAACAGGCAGTCTTGTTAGGAGCATGTGCTTACCAACTGAGCCATCCTGCCACCTGTTGGCAGCTCATTGGCAGTTCAACTCGGGCACAGCATCATTGATCCATGTGGGAATTGAACTGGCGGCCCTGTTGCTCAGAGCTTGCACTCTTAAGCTAACTCTTAACCAACTGAGCCACTCGGCCAGCTCCATTTTTGATGGCTAAGGATAGTAAAGAACCATTTCCAAATGATGTGACTCATTAGAAGAATTGAAAGAAGACCCATTTGATCCATTCATTCAATGAGTGAACACATATTCATTAAACCTGGATTCATTAACATTGGATAACTACTATAACAAGCAAAATCATAAGCATATGATGGCTAAAACATGATAGATTATTTCTCGTTCACATAAAGTCTAAAACAAATGATTGCGCAAGAGGGTTTTTGTGGTTCCGGTCGAGAAATGTCACACTTCACTTCTGCTCACATTCCATCTGCTAGAATGCAGCACCTTACCAACACCCTAGGCAAAGGGGCTGGGAAATGACCTAGCTGTGTGCCCAGGAAGAAGAAAAGAGATGGGTTGACAGCGAGTCAGTTTCTGCTGTGACTTCTAAAATGGAAGGCATCATGCTGTTGAAAACAAAGTTTCTATTAGCAGAGGTCTGGACTTTGGCCCTAAGGAAAAGTTGCTTACAGTGCTCTCTGTTCTGCACTCGAAAAAACAAGCCTTCCATCTCCTTGGGCTCCTCTCTCTATTTCCTTTATACTGGGCCAAAGTTATTTTTCAAGCACCGATGTTCAGATTTTTTTCCCACGGGGCTTTGGTTGTACCCAGAGTCACACATGAGGGAAAGAGGCATGAGCCAGGGCCCAGACTATGCGCAGAAATGTATTTCCAAGCATTTGTTCCTGGGGCTGTTCACCTTTCCCTGCCTGTCTCATCATGACTTCATCTTTCAGCATCAGGACAGTGCCTGGGTGACTGAGCAACTCTGCTATAACGGCATCACAAGATGGCACCATTGGATATGGACACACATATTTTAGCTACACCACAGGTTCACCCTTTGTGCAGGGAATGCCCTTGCTCACTAGTGAGGCTCTATTTCCCCTGGTCCCTGTTAATTGTGAGAGGAACCATAATCCAAAAGCTAAGAGGTAGGGAGGGTTGGATGAGGTCTGAAGAAACTGATCAAGAATGATTCTTTCAATGCTTCTGTTTCTGTTTAAGTCTCTCTCAGTGGGGCTGGATTCCTCCTATTGGGCCTAATAAATTGAAAAGCTTGCCTTTGTTTCCATTTCCTTGCTTTTGTTAAATTTATGCAGCTGTAAAACTAGGCATAATCTCCTTCTGTGTATAGCTCTCTTTCAACTACAACACAAATTTAGAGATGAAATAAAAGAGTCATCTGTAAACCCTGTCAATTTCCATAAATGAACACTAAATTCATATGCTGGCACTGGCTGATTTGCAGAAATGAAATGGCTTCTCGCAACATGTCCATAGTCCTGATGGCTGAGGCGCAACTCACTACAGAGGCTCTGTGACAGTGGATCCGCGCTCTGGATGCTTTTTCTGTTTTGCCTATTGTGAAAGCCTTTTTGTTGGAACATGCCATGACCTTCCTTTAGCCTTCTCTTAGCACAAATGCATAATTTATCATTTCACTTCCTCTTGCATCTCTATTTCTTTCTTCTTCCAAAATTAAACTCATACTAGTCAATGTGATTGTAATCGAACACAAACATAGGCATGGCATCATGTAGCCGTACTCACTTATTGGGTGATCACCCAGGTGCTTTGTCTCAAAGCATGATCCAAGGCATGATCCATGAAGGCAATCAGAATGTGTAAGTAGCCTGTGCTAACAGTAGTACCTCTAGGAACAGGACAAAAGACCTTATTTTGTTGTTGTTGTTTTCAGTTGACCATTAACATAAGAGTTCCAACTTGAAATTTTCTAATAGAGAGCCAGTGGTCTCTCAAAGGAAATCTCAGCTCTCACCAAGAATCCGAGAAACGAGTTCAGGAAAAACTGAAACAATGTAATTCATTGATTATCAAACCTGGCTGCATATCAGAATCACCTAGGAACTTGTTAAAAATAGAGATTACAGCTTCCATCCCACCACCTGAGATGCAGGTTTAATAGGTCTAGAGTGGGACTCAATAATACATACAAGCTTTTTCTAATAAATGGAATGGGGTCAATTGATTCACAAACATTGTTTTCATTATAAATTTCTATTAATTATAAATACTTGGATAACGTGGTGCTTTGTCTTAACAATGGAGCACGAAGGTAATAAGAACATATAAGTAGCCTGTGCTAACATTAGCACCTCTAGTGACAGCACAAAAAGCCATTACTTTTCAGCAAGAGCTCCATATAATTAATTAAGGGCTGGATTTAATTCAGTGACATTTGAATTTTATAGCTATACACTTGCAGCTATAAAAACCACCTTTATTATTAAAATTCCTATAGGAAAAATAACTTGGTAATTGTGAGTCTGAAACTCTCTGGTCCCTAACCTGCTTTTCCCTATTGGCACAGTTGTTTTTATTACACAGTGAGGCAACTATTGTATTATAACAGAACAGATTATGTTTTTAACAAGGGCCCTGGGGGTTCTGAGGCAGCCAGTCCACAGACATGGATTTGGGATCCCCAGTTATAAGCACTGGATGTTAGGTCAAAGTTCTGGAGTCTAGTTCAGCCCTACTACTTGATTACTCTCTGGCCTTGGACAAGCCATGGGGCCTTTCTTAGCCCAAGTTCCTTGTCTGTATAAAAGGTAGAAAGTCTTTACCTGCCTCCCAGAGTTGTTAGGACAACAAAAAAAACAAATTCAGATAATGCACATAGCACACCATATGCATATATATATATATATATATATATATATATATATATATATGTTCATTAACTGGATACTTATTGAGGACCTACTATGTGCCAGGATGAGAGGATGAGGTGGTAGGACTAAAGAAGAGAACACGAGAATGTGATCCCAGTTTATATGGAGGTCACATGGTGAAGGGCGGGAGGCAGAGAACATGCAAATAAGGTAAATTCTGATAGTTCCTGTGCTTATGAAGAAAATAAAATTGATGATGAGATAAATAATGACTGGCCAGGGGAGTGAAGGGGTGCATGTTTTAGATGGGGTTGTTAGGATAAGCCCCACTTGGAGGTGATAATTGCACGGAGATATGAATGACCAAAAGAAGAAAGCTGTGCCAATGTCTGTAGGTGAAGGCTATCAGGAGAAAGGAACAGCTGGCACAAACATGCTGATCTGTGGAGGAGGGAAGAGAAGGCCAATGTGGCTGAAACGCAGTGACTGATGGGAGTGTGGCCTCAGGGAGGTACGAGAGGTAGACAGCTGGACCTGAACGGATATGGATGGTTGGTCCTGAAAAGGAGCTTGAAATCGTGTGTTAACTGCGCTAAAAAGGCACTGGAGAGTTTAAACAGAGGAGTTATTTGATCTGATTCATGTTTTAGAAAGATCACTCTGGCCATCATAAGAAGAAACTATAGTGAAGGAAGAGTGGAACCAGCAAGGAAGCCAGTTAGGCTCTGCAGGGTTCAACCCAGGAAGATGCAGCATTAGATCATAGCAACAGAGAGGCTGGTGAAATTTAGGATATGTTTGGAGTTGTAGCTGGGGAGCCTCTTTTGGGTAGGAAGGTAAGGTAAATATGTTGATATTAATTCTATGTCATTACAGCTGCATTTCCTTCCCATTATCACCCTGTAGTATTCTCAGAACCCATCATGGTACAAAATCATTCATCTTCACATCAGGTCATATATAATCTCAAGCATACCGAATATAAGTGAAATAAGGAAAAAGACCCCTAAACAGTCAAAATAGATATGGAGAGTCTATGCACATATTAAAGGGGAGCTCCTCAAAACCTTATTCAAGCTTCTGCCCTTAAATATGGTCCTAATGAGTTTAATGATCTATGCCTAGAAGGCAATTGAAAGGAGAGGGGAGAAGAAAGAGGGACAGCTTGTAATATGAGGCTGTGTGTCAGTGCAAGCAGGAATAAAGGATAGACGAGGGAGAAAACAAAAAGTATAAAAAAGCAGATATAAAACTGTATTAAATTATGGTTTTCTTCACAGTTAATGAAGGCACAGAAGAACAAATACTATTGTAGAATATCCTACCTATAAAATGATTGAAACAAAATTAAATCCATTTGACTTACAAAAAATTGAGCTTACTGTATATGAAAATAATTTTATGTGGACCCTTATTTCCCCCAAGGTATTCAATAAATGAATTTTTCATCGTATTTTGTGGTTGGGTACACAAAGTGCTGGATTTTTATCCCAAACTGATAAAGCCATTACATTATTAAAATGTAATGCACACAGAATTTCCACTTCCAGGAAGATGGTATAGATATACTTTTCCCTATTCCTCCTACTAAATACAACTGAAATACATGGACATTATATATAAAACAAACACAAGAAGGCTGAAAAGCGGAAAGAAGGAAACGGGCTGGCTCAGGACCTTAGGATCTGAGGAACAACACAACTGTGATTTCCTTGGGTTTTCTTTTTGCCCCCTAAATCCTAAACTTAGAGCTGAAGAAGCCAGCCACCAGGAAATGCAATGAGAACAGGAAGAAAAAAATGCCCCAACTGAAGTCTGCTTCCTCTAGCCAGAGGCAGCCTAGCAAGACAGGCAACTTTTGGAAAATGCCTCTTCACTTCAAATGCCACAGAAATCACTGTGGTCTGCTGCCACCCACACCAGCACAGGCTGAGTGGTGAGACCAGACTTCACCTTGTCAGACTGAAATGAGGTTTCCAACACCAACCATGATTGCCATGTCAAAGGAGACAGATTTCACCCCCCCCCCAGGGCACCCTCACCCTGGAGTGCCCCGTTTGCCCTTCCCTCTGGGGTGCTGAGGAGGCCTCTTGGAGAGGCAGGATTTTCATCCGCCACCCAGCAGTAACAAGGCCCTTCCCATGGTGGTGTCAGTGGAGACCACATGAGGAGCCAGAAGCCCCACCCCTGCCCAGCAGTAATGAAGCACTGCAACCCCCTCGTTAGGTGACAAAGGAGGCCTAGTGGAGAGCCTGGACTTCTACCTCCACTGGGTAGTAACAAGATGGCACCTGCCTGCTCCCCTGCTTAAATGGTATCAGAGAAAGCCAGCTAAAACAAAAGGTTTAAATAAGATCGAGTGTTGCATAACATATGAAAATGTCCAGATTTCAACTGAAAATCACTCATCATACCAAAATCCCACTTTCACCATTCTGTTCAACATAGCACAGGACATTCTATCCAGTGAAATAATGCAAGAAAAGGAAATAAAGGCATACAGATCAGAAAGGAAGAAATAAACCTATTTGTAGATGAAATGATCGCCTACTTAGAAAATACCAAAGAATCTACCAAAAAAATTAAAAAAAAATAAAAGTCCTAGAACTAATCTGTGAGTTTTAGCAAGGTCACAGGATATAAAAAATTTAACTCTTAGTATATACTAACAATGAACACATGAACACTGAAATTAAAACTATAATATCATTTACTATCCCTCAAAAGAAATACAAAATAATCAAGCATAAATCTAACAAAATATATATAGGACTTGTATGTTGGTAACTACAAAACTGATGAAAGAAATTAAAGGAGCTCTAAATACACAGTATTCTATTGGATTGGAAGACTCACTACAATAAAGACATCAGTTCTCCCCAAATCAATCTACAGGTTTAATGTAATTCCTATTGAAATCCCAGCAACATTTTATAGTTGTGGACAAGATTACTTTAAAATTCATGGGGAAAGGCAAAGAAGTAGAATATCAAAAAGTAATAAAGTGAAGAATCAGCCTACCCAGTTTCAAGATGAATTATATAGCTGCAATAACTGAGACTGTGTGGTATTGATAAAGAGACTCATAGATCAATGGAACAGAAAAGGAAAACCAGAAATAGATCGTAAAAATATTTCCAGCTGATTTTGACAAAGGTTAAAAAGCAATTCAGTAAAGGAAAGATAGCTTCTTCAATAAATGGTGATGGAGCAATTAGACATCCATAGGCAAAAAAACAAATGGACACTGATCTAAGTATCATATCTCATACAAAAACTAACGCAAAATGTATCACAGGCATAAATGTGTCTTTTAGAAAAACATGGAAAAATCTTCAGCATCTAGATCTAGCTAGGTACCTAGTTCTTAGACTTAACATCAAAAGCCTCATGCATGAAAGGAAAGCTTAATAAATTGGACTTCAACAAAAGTTAAAAACTTTTGCCCTATGAAGGATCCTGTTAAGAAGATGAAAAGACAGACTGGGAGAAAATCTTTGCAAACCTTATGTTTAACAAGTTACTAGCATCTAGAATATAAACAGCTCTAAACACTCAACAGTTAAGAAAAAAAAAAGTACACAGTCCAATTAGAAAATGATCAAAGGACATGAGACATTTCACCAAAGATATAAAGATGGCAAATGAGCACATGAAAAGATATTAAACATCATTAGCCATTCAGGAAATGCAAATTAAAACCACACTGAGATATCACTAAACTATGAGAATGGCTAAATTTAGAACTAATGACAACACCAAATGCTGGCAAAGATACAGAGAAACTGGGCCACTTTTACACTACTGGTGAGACTGAAATGGTATAGTCACCCTAGAAAGCAGTTCAGCAGTTTCTTAAGAAACTAAACATACAAGTATCATATGACCTGGGCATTTACCCCCGCCCCCCAGAACAATGAATACTTACGTTCACACAAAAATTTGTACAGAAATGTTTATAGCAGCTTAATTTGAGTAGCCAAAATCTGTAAACAATCCAGATATCCGTCAATGGGTGAATGGCTAAAAAAACTTGTGGTACATCCATACCATGAAATGTTACTCAGTAATAGAAGGGAACAAACTGTTGATACACACAACCATGGTACCATGTGAGACCTGGAAAAATCTCCAGAGAATTTTTCTGAGTGAGAAAAAGCCACAAAAATGGTTACATACTATATGATTCCATTTACATAACATTGTTGACATAACATAAATTATAGAAATGGAGGAAAACTGAATGGTTATAAGAGGATGACGGTAAGGTTGGGGCCAGCATGAGAGAGGAACCCTTGTAGTAATGGAATTGTTCTTTAGCTTAACTTTGTCAGTGTCAGTGTCCTGGTCATGATATTGTACTCTAATTGCGTAAGATATTACCATTGGGAAAACTGGGTAGAAAGTATACAGAAACGCTCATGGTTGGTTCTTACAACTGCTCGTGAATCTACATTATCTCAAAGTAAAACATTGAATTAAAAAAATAAGCTCTTAAAATGGAATGTGTAGAATCATTTGTTAACTTAACGATAAAATGCACAAATCATCCGAATTTGTTGGACACTATCCTCAGAGTCTTCGGTCCTTGTTTTTGTTGTTGTTCTGACAGTCCTATGGTAGGTAAATGGTGGGTGGCTAGATGGCTTTGATATTGTGCAGTTACAATTTTTTTTTCCTAAGGAAAAAACATGTCTATACCAATTGTTCATTGCTCATCATCCTGGTTTAATAGGAATGCTTCAAGTCTAGAGCCGCTGTTTAGTAAAATTTCACATTTCTTCTCCTCAGGAAAGCCGTTAGTGAAAACATCACGAATGACCGTGATCAACACCAAAGAGCCTGCAATCACAGTCGATGTAGGAAGCACCATCAAGACAGTGCGGGGAGTGAATGTGACAATTAACTGCCAAGTTGCAGGTAAGCAATTCATTCTTATGTTAATTCATTTGTCCAAATATCGATGGATCCTTGTGCTAGGTTGGGGTGTCCAAAGATGAAATACAAATTCTGCTGTCAGGGATTCAGGCAGGAACTTCTGTCATTCTGACAGTGCAAATTGCTAAAGAAGTTTAGAGGAGGAAAGAGTGATTCTGGCTGGGACAAAAGAGGTGGTTTTTATCTCAGCCTTGCATACTGAATACAATGTGAACTTCCAAGGTGCAAGCTAGGGTGTTCCAGGTAGACAAAAGTGTGAGAAGATTCATGGGAGGAGGCAAACCTCAGACTGTAAGGGAACAAATGGTGTGTGCTTTGGTCTGGCCGGAGCTCAGAGTGCAGAAACGGGGCAGAGGGGCTTAAACCTTACCAAGGCGGATTGACAATTAACTGCCATGGGGGAAAAATTGCAATTGTGCCATGGGAGACCTTGAAAGTTCAGCCAGGGATTTCAGACAAAGGCAAAGTGAGAGTGACATGAAGGAGCCATACTCACAGAAGAGTAAGCTGCAAGCCGTGCATAAAATGGGTTGAAGGAAGCAAACACTGGAACAGAGAGGACAGTTAAGATGCCATTATAGTAATTTAGAGGCGAAGTAGTGAGGGCGTGAACGCAGGGTAGTGGTAATGGACAGCTAAGGAGTGGGTGGCAGAGGTGAGGCCAACAGGAACCTGAAGCTTACTCACATCAGAAGGGGGTAGGAATCATTAAAGAAAATAGCCAGTGCTGTCAGGAGTTGGTATACAGAAAACCTCAGGTTGGCCTTGCAAACTCAGAGACCTATAGGGACCAGCAAGTCACAGGGAAGGGGAGGAGTCTCCTCTTGAGAGCTGGTATCAGGAAGAGTTAAAGAATGGGGAGCAAAAGACAGCAAAACAAGGAACTGGGCACTTGAAGGAGAGACCCAGAATTCAGGTGGAGAAGTATTTAGCGTGGGGAGCCCAGGACACTACAACCAGCTTCGGCCAACTCTTCCTTGCCTCCTGGGGCTCTGTCTCCCGAACTTCATCCACAGACTGATTCCTGGTAACCTTATAGTGAGATCCTAGGTTGTCATGGCCAGTCTTGCCTGGCCATACACATTACATTCCTTGTTTTTATTTTTATTCATAGAAGCATTTGCATTAATCATGGTTCAAATAAAGCTGTGTCTCTGTCATTATGCCTGTTCTTAAATAAGACATTTATTCAAAATGGGTGGGAATGAGCCTACTTTTGATTACACAGTTCGTCTGTGAATTTACTGGACAAAGAAAGCATCCTTGATCTGAGTCTCCTGTCAAAATACTGACAGCTAAAATGCTAAATAGCAGAAGGAACTACTTGTACTTTGCAACTACAAGTGGCTCTTATGGCTCTCATATGACATAATTTTAATGGCTATCTAATCATCTATTTTAAGAATACTACATAGTTTACATAGATTAATTCATGTCCTGATATGTTTGACTTGTTCGCAGTTTTTCATTAAATAGCTTTTTGCACACATATGCTTTCAACTTGTAAAATGCAGCCTCACAAATCCTTCCCAGCACTTAAGCATAAAAAGCATTAAACAAGGAGTATGATAAGGCTTTTCATTGAAAAGTGATCCAATCCATTGTACCACCCTCATATTTGTTCTCTATTTGAGAAGTGTTCAAAAACTGAGTAGGAGATAAAGGGTTGGGGGAGGAGGGAGGGTTTCAGTTATTGGAAATAGGACATGCAAAGGGCCTGAGGTAGAAAGAGCATGCTGCATCTGAAGGAGTGAAATATGGCAGGTGTGGCTGTAATATAGAGAGCAGAGAAGGAGGCATCATGACATGTGACTGGTGAATAGGAGAGAGTAGGCAGGGACTCGATATTACATACTCTCAAAAATTATGGTACAATTTGAGAATTTATCCAAAGTGTAAGGGAAGGTTTGAAGGACTAACTTAGGAGATAAAATTGTCGGGACTAGTGATGCAGAAATAAATAGTTGAGGAGTCAGCAATGGGCAGTGTGTCAGGGTAGGCTAGACTCTGGTAACAAATAGACCTTCAAATGTATAATGAATCAAACACATTAGAAGTATATTATTGCTTGCTTAGAAGTCTAAAGAGTGTTCTTGGTCAGCTGGAGAAGATGTTCCCCACACAGTCACTCATGCTCACAAAATGCTGGCGCCTCTATTATCTTGAACACATGCCATCCCAGATCTCGCTGGCGGTTTTCTGTATCTTGTCAATCACAGAGGGAAAAAACAAAGAGTAAAGGATGGTTGGGAAGGTTTTTAAGAGCCACACCTGGAAGTAGCACATATTACTACCTTTCACATTCCCTCTTAGTCACATGGCAACTCACTACTATAAAGGGATGTTGGGCAGGATAGCCTCTGGGGAGAAGAAAATAGGTTCTGTGACCATCTATCAGTATCTACACAGTCAGGGAGAAATGTGGAAGGCTGAAGACCTCCTTTCCAGACTTTCATTGTACTTGAGAATAGTTGCCAAGGCTGACATTTAAGTCACCGTGTCCTTTCCTTTTCTTGCACCAAGCCATCAAATGTACCATGTCAAGGTGCACCTTTCAGGGGACGCCCCACCTTGAGACGTTGACAAGCTGCCATAGTGCAAGCAGCCTTCCAAATATAAGAGTCTAGTTAACAAGAATATCCTGTCTGGGTTTAAAAAAAGAATATTATAACATCACCCTACCTGGCAACTCAGTGGAGATTAAAGGCACTAATCCTTATAATCATATCAAGTTACAACCCATTTTGGCCAGGCTCATTTATTGATTCTTTCAAGAAACAAGGAGAGCATTGTATTGTTGATAAGATATGCCACAAAGTGGAAACCATAAAGGTAGGTTCTTTCCCTTTCTTTTTTTAGACACAAATCATACCAGGGAATCCAGAGTGTAAGGCTTCACCAAGTAACTTGTCAACAACATAGCTGTAGACTTTTGTTCTGAGATAGAGTGTATTTTTCTGTCATTTTTCATACATTTCTTTCTGTAGAATGTGCTGTCACATCACAACAAGCTAGGAAAAATTCTCTCACAACCTGACCAAGCTTCTCTACGAGAGGAGAGCTAACAAAGCCAGCACACACAGATTCGAGAAACCCCCCTTCTACCGATAATTTTGGTGTTAGAATGACAGCAGAAAGGTTGATTCTGAAAGTAGAGAGTATTTCAGGATCTGACACCAGAAATAATAGTGCAGCAATTCAGATCTTCTTTAAGGAGTCAACCTAGTATAATGGCAGGCAGTATTGTATACAGCTGGTCCTGGAATGGTTTTGTTTCATTCAACATCATTTTGTTATACAATAACATTGATGAGATCATGTAGGAACTTAACTCTTGTTTATATCAATTAGCCTATGCTAACGTTGGTTTTGTTATACCTCCCTTCACTTAAAGTCAAAAAAACTACCAATGATGTTAAGTGAGGACTTACTATACCTGTTAAGCTGGGGATCTGTGGCATTAAATGTGTGAGTTTGGCTCCCTGCCCTGCCATTTCTGTCACTGATTGGCTGTAGGGTGAGTAGTCGGGGTCAGGGGCTCTGTCCCCATGTAATCACTCAGGGATCCAAACTAATGTGACTTTGGGCAGATTTCTTAATCTCTTTGAGTCCCACTTTTCTCATCTATAAAACAGAATTAATAATAGTGCCTCATAGGATCATTGCGAAAATGTGATGATGTTTATAAAATATTTAGGTTATAAGAAATGTTCAGCAAAGGTTCTTTCTCCCTCTAATGTGTTCAGGAAATTTCATTTTTGCAAGCTCCTGACCCTACTGCACTCCTGATGTTTAGGTGTTCTGAACATCAGTATTAAGTATGTGTGTCTGGAACCTTTTCAAGGGACTCTGGCACACAGGAGGGCTGGTGGAGTTTTCTAAAGCGCCATTGTTACCTCTGGAGAGAAAGAGCAAAAAAAGAACTTTATAATGTCTCATTTATTTTTCCTCTTCCCTTATTCCAACTATTGTTTGTAATATGTCAGAGCCGGTCACGGGACGACTGGCTATCATTTCAAAGCATCTTTTTTTTTTTTTTTTTTTTTTTTGTCATTCTCTGCCTAAGACCTGCAGTCTCTGGCAGAAAGTCCCCAAAATGTGGCACCAGCAACGACACTCCATCGGCAAGCTCATGATGCAGGTACATATGTAGCTTGAGTAAGCCTGAGAGAGGTTTGCTAATAAGTATACTAGAACGATTCCTACATGGTTTCTCTTCCCTTGGCACTGCTGTCACATCTATAGTTCTAGTTTTACAGGGACTGAGGGGTTACTTCCTTCTACCCTTTACTTTCCTGAGCATTTTGATTTCTCACATAACCCCCTGCCCTCACCTGAAGAATTCAGCCCTTTCAGTGAACACCTTGTCCTGTTAAACATGAGGGCATGAGGCAAATAATGATGAAGGGAATAGAAGAGGCTTGTACCATTTCCTGGGGAAGTGAGAAATAAATGGCTCCCAGGTCTCTTTCCATCCTGGAGTTCTCACCCTCTCCCTCCTCCTCCTCTTCTCTTACCATCTGCCCTCTGATTTTCTCTCTCTTCCTACCTCTGGCTGCCCTTCAGGAGCACAGGTCCTGACCAGAGAAGGACACCTTGGTGAATGGTAAGGCATCTTGCTGCAGGAGCTGTCCGTGTTGTACACAGAGGTACCATGAGTGTTGCCTCTGGAAACACACACGTCACAGCCCCTCTGCATGATGGCACAGTCACCGAGAGAGGATGCGTGCTCCCCCATTCACATAGTCACCACGCTTTTGTTGGTGGAACTGAAGGCCCATTTAGTCCAGTTCTCTTCCTCTGCCTCCTGCTCTAGAGCAGCCTTAGTTCCTATTAGGGGTCGTGTGCTTGCTGCCTACAACCCTCCTCAAAGGAAGGTGCCAGCAATAGTTCTACCCGTGGGCAATTCGTTGCAAGGGAAATACCTGCAGGAAACAGTTTGTAAAACCTCATTTTTCTCTTGAGCTTTCAGCAGAGAAAGGACTGAGGATACTTTCTTCAACTTACTCTTCAGAGGCTTTTTCCTGAATGCTGTGCTTTTTTTTTTTTTTTTTTTTTTACATAAAAATTGATCTCAGGGTCCAAAGTCCACATGGGCATGTTTGGGCATCATGATACTCTTGCTCTCCCTAGTGGTACTGCATTGAAAAATCAGCTTTTCAGCCTCTCACCTGCATCTTGTCTCCAGGTATATTTAAAGACCATGCCAGGGCCGGCCGAGTGGCGTGGTGGTTAGGTGCTGGCTTGGGACGCCGGCGTCCCGGATTCAGGTCCCACGTGTGAGGGCCAGTGACACTACCCTCAAAAAAACAAAAAACAAAAAATTTAAAAAAAATTAAAGACCATGCCAGCCCAGCCTCTCTCATACACTTGAGTTTCAAGTATCAAGGTGTGTGCCTCTCCCAGATGGATCAGGGATGTAATATTCATGTCCCCACCCTCTTTCAGCAGCCCTGACTCCTTCTTTCAGCCAGCTTGTAGGTCCCTAGTGAGTCGCATTGAATTGTGGGTAATATGAATGAAAGAGAAGATCAGAGAGCCACTCCTGTATCCCCCATAACAAGGAGTAGGTTCCTACAGATTGACCAAACCCTTTGGCCACCCATCGTAGGCTATCAACCAGGCCTGGAAAACCCCACTTGAGGCAGCAGAACAGCCAAGACACCAACCAGTTAGTTCACACAAGGCAACTCATTGCTGCAAGGGAGTGTAAGGCTACCTTCCCACCCCACTGTATTTCCGCTCAGTGGGAGCTGGGTAACAGCAAGCTCACAAGGGGCTGTAATGAGGGTGTCATAGAGTAGACTGTGGGTAAATTTTGTTCATCAGATTCAAGGACAAGTAACAAGTATACAAGTAACTCCTTGAAGGTGTCCGTATCCTAAACAATAGGCTGCCCATTAAGTGCAACACTGACCTTGCCCTAGGGCAAAATCCAGCCCCAAGTCAGGGAAAGCACAGGACAAAAGTTCTGGCTCTTCAACTATTCCTGGTTTGGCCCTTTTTACCAGGATTTGACATTCCAAACATGCCTTTTGGAATATATGCCTAAAAGCACTATGAGGGAACTTGGTGAAGTGGGTCAGCAAGCTGGGTGATACAAGGGATGGAGCTTTCTGTTCCCTGGAGACCTGTGAATTAATGCCACAGACTTTCTGTCTCCCAGCTCACTCAGAGCTCAACTTCCTAGGGAGCCTCCTATGCAAACCATCTCAGAAGGCTTGTGCTGGGACCTGCTTACCAGCGTGTCAACCACAAAGAAACTTGCCTAAGGCTGTCCCTTTGTCTTAGTCTACTGGGGCTGCTATTACAAAATTCCATAGACTGGATGGATTAACCAACTGAAGTTTACTTCTCACAGTTCTAGAGCCTGGGAATTCCAAGATCAAAGTGTTGGCCCATTCAGTTCCTGGTGAGAAGCTCTCCTGACTTGCAGACAGCTATCTTCTTGCTGTGTCCTCACCTGGTAGAAAGTACTAGCTCTCTGGTCTCTTCTTATAAGGGCACTAATCCCATCATGAGGACCACTCTCCCCCCCATCATGACCTCATCTACACCTAAATACCTTCCAAGGCCCTCCTCCAAATACCATTACATTGGGCTTCCACATATCAATTTGTGGGAACACAAGTATTCAGTCTATAATATCCCTATAAGACAGAGCTTGACTTCCAAAATCAGGCACTTCATCCCAGTTCATATGCACACATTCTCCGCAACTCTTTCTCACAGAGAGTAAACTTGGATTGAGGAGAAGGTAGAGAACTTTCTTCTGGTCTTTCTTTTTCTGTGGTGATCGTTCCATGTTCCCTTGTCATAAAAAATCCACGGACTTCAAAAACTACAGTCATGATTTCTACACACAGTGTCAACTCTGGTAAGGAGCTAGCAGCTTTCCTTTGTCTGGTTCATGCATAAATTAACATTCTGTAGCTTTTAACGTTTTGTTGAAGTGTAATACATATATAGAAAAGTGCATTTATTATAAAGGTGCCAAACTCACCAAACCAGCCCCCCAGGTCAAGAAACAGAGCATTGCCAGCAGCCAGGATCCTTGTCCCCCTCTCAGTCACAACCCCACCCTATTTGTCCCACCCTCTCAAAGTAGCCACCATCCTGACTACTAACAGCATAAATTGTTACCAGTGTTTCTTTTTAATTACAGAAAGGAAATCATACTGTATGTATTCTTCTGTGTCTGACTTTTCATATTCAACATATTATTTGTTTCATGTAGTTGTCAATCACTCATATTCACTGATGTATAGAGATTTGGTTTTTCTGTTTTAATAATGTTTTCTCCAAAGAATCTTCATACACACCTTCCACCTTGGAAGTACCCTTTACCGGCTACCTACTTCCTCTTCTTTTAACTGACCTCCCTCTTCCTGCTTCATCAGTGTAAGCTTGAAAAGGCAAAAGATCTCCAGACAATTGAGAGGTTTGAGGCATTATTTAGTTTGGCCAAAGGATGGTAGAAGACGCCCAGGCAGATGCTTCCTGCCAAGCAGCCCCTGGGAGGGCTCGCCAAGAGGCTGTAAATGCCGTCAGAGTCACCTGAATGTGTTTGGCTGATGAGTTTATTTTTTTTTCTTCCTAGGTGTGCCTGAAGCTGAAGTCACTTGGTTCAGGAATAAAAGCAAACTGGGCTCCCCCCACCATCTGCATGAGGGCTCCTTGCTGCTCACAAACGTGTCCTTCTCGGATCAGGGCCTGTACTCCTGCAGGGCAGCCAATGTGCGTGGAGAGCTGACTGAGAACGCCCAGCTTCTGATCCTAGGTAAACACCTCGAGGCTGGCTTCCCCTGGGGGACCCCACTGGGGGTGACTGTCTAACTCACCCTCCACCTCCTCTTTTCCCTGATCCAATTAAGAACATAAAGGTAAAATCAGTATTCCTTCCCTTCTCCGCACCTTAGGGCCTTTCAATAGAGAGAATATAGACTTTGGGGCCAGGCAGACATCAATTTAAACCCTGGCTCTATGACTTACTCACTGTGTGACACTGGGCAAGTTACTTAACCTTGCTAAGTTTAGATGCTACTCTCTGTATGGAGACCAACAAAATAAGAATTGCCCCCATTGTTGGAGGGTGTAACTCTTGTGTTGAGGACTTCTCTGAGAATCAAATGAAAACTATAGATTACCCTCTCCAGAAAACTTCATACACGCAAGTTTTTTCATTTAATTTCAGGAAGTTTAGTCCCCATGAAGTCCATACATGTACCCTACTGTCTTAGTCCATTTGGGCTGCTACTACAAAATAGTACAAACTGGTTAATTTATTAACCACAGAAATTTATTTCTCACACTTCTAGAAGCCCAGGATCGGGGTGCCAGCATGGTCGAGTTCTAGTGAAGTCCCTCTTCCAGACTGCTGGCTTCTTGCTGTGTCCCCATGTAGCAGAAGGGAAAAGCAAGCACTCTGGGTCTATGGAGCCTCTTTTATAAGGGCCTGAATCCCCTCATGACTTAATCACCTCCCTGATGCCATCATCTTGGGGAGGGGAGGTACAATTTCAATATGAATTTTGGGGGATACAAACATGCAGATATTAGCACTCCTGAGCATAAGAACCCCTGATTAAAGAGTCTAACACAGTTCCTGAAGTAAAATAGATGTTTAATAATAACACTTGCTGGAACACCATCCAACGCTTGCTTTTGTCCCCTGGACTAGGGACCCTCTGCTTCTCTTCCCCACAGAGTCTGGGAGTTAGTAGGATGGAGTAAAAAGGCCTATTTTTGTCTTCCTTTAAAAAAAAAAAAAAAAAAGCAATTATTGGAGCATTTATGTTAGCTTTCTCACCAAGAGAAAGCTATCATTTTAGATTTAAAAGAAAGGGGAGAATGTGAGAAATATGTCTAATTACACACCATGGACTTCCTCAGGGAAAAATAATTAAACTTTATACATGTATTTTCATACCCCAAATTGATGATATACCAAAGCATAAGGTCTCTAGCCCCTGCCCACTCAGATTTCAGAGAGACCCAGATGGGTTTTCATCTCACCAGTGGCTGCATAAACCTCCAGTCATCTTAGGAAATCACAGAAAATCAGCTCAGTGAAGGATGTCATTTGTTTTGTGTTGAGTTTCATCTGGCTGAGCTGCTAATCTGGAGCCCAAGACCCAGAGACTATTACCCCTTACTGAGTTATGGCGCTTGCTGTGGCTTTTTCCTCCCTAATAACCCTTCCTTGTTGTCTCTGCTAACAGAGATGAAAGCCTAGGATATGTAGCTGCTACTGTAGCTTTGCCAATGAAGTGTGTACGTTCCGGGAGCCAGTTCTTGCAGCATTCCAACTCTAATACAGTATGACTGTGAACATGGGTTTGAGAGCATAATGTCTTCCCATTTTAATCAAACTTGATGAGGGGGAAAAAAATAACTATTTAGACTCACATTTAGGACTTTTCTTGATCAGAAGTCTTGGTTTATTAATCAAAGTTTGTTAGTTTTATAGGTAGTTTATGAACACAGAAGTATTACCTCCTTTTTGTAATCAGCCAAAAATGTGCCTTAATTTTTAAACAAAGGAGTTCATATATTAAGCTGAGGTTTTATGCCAAGTTCTGTGACTTAACTTATAGCATGGAGACATGAGGACATGAGACAGACTTTTATTCATTATTCATATAGCCACTGGATGAATATTCATTCATTCAGTGTTGCTTCTAAGTTCCATATAGAGCTTTAGGATAAATATCAGAGGTGACTTCTGTCCTTGCAGAATTTACAATTTCCCAAAGAAGATTAAATGGACTTGTACCGAAAAAGAAAAATATGATAGAGGCTGTGAGGACATGAGACGGTACCAATATCGGGCCCAAGGAGATCTGATGGCTTTGGAGATGAAACATAACCTAACCCTTTTAGCTTTTAAAAAATAAGCAAAAGCTTCCTGAGGTTTAATGTTCTTAAAATAATACTCAATATCGATTGCAATATTGAGGGAATTCAATTTCCTTCAATATTCAATATTCATTTTCAGTGTTCTTAAGGTAATATATTAAAATGGATGGGAGGAAGAGAGTCTAGGTTTGAAGAAACTGCCACCATCAATTCCTAAAACTGTGGTGTTTCAGAGTAGAAAGAGATCTTGCAAATGATACTTTCCATTTTATAGATGAGGAAACTAAGGCTCAGGGGGATTAAGTGGCTTACCCAACATAGTGAATGACAGAGCCACAGCTCCATCTGAGGGACCCTGAACCCAAAATGATTTTCTTACCCTATACACTATAAAGAATATTTTTACATTATGTATATATATATATATATATATATATATATATATACACACACACATACATACATATATATCTCAAGGTCTACATTGTTGTCTGTACATAAGGTCCTTTGCAGTCCAAGGTAGAGTAGACAAAGATACATTTCTAAAATAGCCTCTGGCACCACCATGACTTATTAGCCATACCTAATGAGTACCTAACGGTGACAAGCACATAATAGGCATTCACCAAACACTGTTGAAATGACCATCAATTATAAGAGCAACACTCCTGTTTTTCTTTCCACTCCAAAAAGGGCTGGTATAGAGAAAAGGGTGGAAGTTGGCCTTGGCAATGTGAATTTCAGTGTGTCGGGAGATAAAGGAAGAGGAAGAACAGGATCATGCTGCTCTTCCAGGGGCATCTGGGGTCATCCCACCACTAGGTTTAGTAGGCGCTTGCCTCTGTATTTGCCCAGTGGAAATAATAAGCAAGACACCATATTTCCCATTTTTGTCACTTTGGCTCTGCGTAGCTATGACCAATGATGATTTCAGTCCTGACTCTATCAGATTTTAAATAGGACATCATCCCTGTCCTGCTTATCTTTTTAAAGGTGTTATTGGGGAGTTGGGAGAGGCGAACAGGGTTGGAGAATTGGAGAAGGGGAACAGACAAGTTGCTGTCCTTTTGTTCTTCAGTCTAGTTGTTGTGGAGGCCGTTGCTTCACTGCCCATGTTGGTATCATCATTGCGCTCTTCCCAGCTGAAGCAGTCGGTCGTCGGCCATTGGACGTCTGCTCACTGTGACTCATGGCAGCTCACAGCAGCTCTCACAGGCTGCCGGTTGCTCACGCTGGCTGCAGACCACTCACAGTAGCTCATGGCAGCCCACTGTAGCAGGGGCTGCAGCCTACACCATCCCCGGCCACTCACAGCAGCCCAGCTCCAGGTCAAGCTGTTGTTCACCATCTTAGCTGTAGAGGGTGCAGCATCACTGGCCCATGTGGAAACCGAACCAACAGCCCTGCTGCTTGGAGCTCACTCTCCAAAGCCAACACTTAACCAACTGAGCCACTCGGCCAGCCCAGCTATGCTGCTTATCTTATTTATGGCCTACTGGGCATAAAAAATAAAAATAAAAACTCAGACCACAAAGCAAATTAACTTATCAATTTCATAAATGGACCTTTTTCCTCAGAAAAAGCCACTCAAAGGCGCCTTTTAAATAGGAATTTCTAGGGGCAGCCGAATGGCTCAGTTGCTTAAGGGCTCACTCAAGAGTGCAAGCTGAGCTCTGAGCAACAGCGGTTCGAGGCCAGCCCGAGCTGAGTTGCCATTGAGCTGCCAACAGGTGGCAGGATGGCTCAGCTAAAAACAAACAAACAAACAAAATAAATAAATAAATAAATAGGAATTTCTGTGGAATATCCCCATCTGTGGGAACAATAACAGAGCACCTCCCTCTAAAGGATGTCATAAATAAAAAAGGAAATACAAATTGTTTAGCGTAGAACTCGGCATTTAGTGAATGCTGAAGAAGTGTTGGCCTTTTTTTTTTTTTAGTGTCTTTATAATATGGTTTGATTTACCTACACATTTACAGGAACCCAGTGGTACTGTGGTATAAACTGTCGTTAGTAAGAAACTCCTGAAATCAACATGCCTGATTCTTATTACTGACATTATTGTTTCAGGTATCAAATGTTAAGTTTGAAATTCAGGCTCACCTTGATAGGCATGCCTTCTCTGTAGGAAAAATTATGTTAAAAGGCAACAAGAGTAATGCCTGCCGACACACTTCCGTGCATGCTCACCTCTCTTACTGCCCTTAGCACAGCCTTTATGCTTTAACCTGCCTGACTCACCATCTGCCTTCTCACAGATCCTCCCCAAGTTCCCACGCAGTTGGAAGACATCAGAGCCTTGCTTTCAGCCACTGGACCGAACTTTCCTTCGGTGCTGACATCTCCCCTGGGAACACAGCTGGTCCTGGATCCTGGGAATTCCGCTCTCCTTGGTGAGTCCAACCCTCTGGAACATTGGGCAGAAATCCAGGGCTGGACAAGATTTATGGATGGGTGACTGCTTGCAGGTGGGAAGGAGGCAGCAGTGAGGGGGTAGCCAACAGGAAATCACTAAATTGCCTACAGAATCCAGACTCACCAGTGGAAACTTGGCTGACTTTCCATATGAGGTGAGTGCAATTCTTAGTCTGGACTGTAGCTTGTCTAGATTCCAACGTGGCTCCTTCCTGAATCCTCTTAGGCTGATTCACAGTCCTGATCCTCTCAATCAGACTGACTCACTGAACGATGAATAAAGAACAGAGCTGTAAAGAACAGCTCCTGTGTCTCCTCTCTTCTTGCCAACCATACCCCAGTGTTCACCCATGATCTCCTTCCAAATAAACTAGGGCTATAATCAGCTTTCAAGGAGAAAGCTGAATTATCAGCATCCTCCAAAAGCCAGAGATTTTTAAATATTTAAGCCAGACTTCTGTAGGCAGGGCCTAACCCCAACACCAACAGACTCTTCAAAAGCAAATGTTTAAATAACTTCACCAGTTACAACTTCCTTGGCATCTGTCATTGGGAACATTCACCAGGTTAATACCCAGATGGCTGGTGCCCTCTGGTTGTTGAGTATTGGGCAAGAGCTTCCAAGTCTTGGGTCCCTCACACTAGAATCATGGAGATGCCAGAGGAACCTCTGCGTTCCCAACATGACCTCTGGAGATGGTCAAGATGGAGGAGAAGAATTCTTATGCCTTTAAAGGCCTAAAAAAAATGGAGAACATCTTCGTGCTAACTCTATGTGGTCCCAAATGTTGGTAATGGCAGCTAGAATTATTCCTTTGGTTCAAACTTAAAAGTTTCTCTACTCTCCTCCCCGTCAACTAGCAAGGTCCAGGAGGCAATGAGTTCCCAGTTCTACTGGTGATGACTGATCAACATGACACCGAGACTGATATCTTTAGGATGACAGCACAGAAAGATTAGCTTCAGTTTTCATTATCATCTGAAATTAGTAACAAATGCTCATAGCATATAGGCATATGGAAGAAGCTTCTGATTTCTCTATTTTTGATCTGGGTAAAAATAAGACACAGATAAATTAATGAGTAGCACTATTCTGTTTTTTATATATAAACTTGGCTTTGAGTTTATCCACATGATGTTGATCAGATTTCATAGAAATTTCAAACTGAATATTTTCTTTGCCTTATAAAAGGTAAACTTGTTCTAAATTAAATGTGTGCATTTGAAATAGACTCATCACTATAAGAAATTGTCACAACTATTAACCAGAGCTCAGTCACTAGCAGGATGTACAGATTGTGTATATTAACACCTTATTGGATGTATCATTGGCAAGTATCTTCTCCCATTCAGTAGGTTGCCTTTTTGTTTTGTTGATGGTTTCCTTCACTCTGAAAAAATTCTTTAGCTTGATATAATCTAATTTGGTTTTTTTTTGTTTTGTTTCCCTGGCCCAGAGATACATATCCAAGAAAATATTGATAAAAGAGATGTCAAATAGTTTACTGCCTATATCTTCTTCTAGGAGTTTTATGGTTTTCAGGGCTTACATTTAAGTCTTTAATTCATTTTGAGTATTCCTATATATGATATAAGTAAGTGATCCAATTTCATTTTTTTTTTTAAAGATTTTATTAGGGAGTTGGGGGAACAGCATTGGGGAATGGGGAAAGGAAACAGACAAGTTGCTGTCCTTTTGTTCTTCAGTCTAGTTGTGGAGGACGTCGCTTCACTTGCCCATGTTAGTACTATCACTGCACTCTTCCTGGGTTAGGCATTCACTCGCAGGCCATTGGATGACTCCTCACAGCGGCTCACAGCAATTCATGGCAGCTCACGATAGCTCAAGCCAGCTGCCAGCCAGCCCCACTGAAGCCTACGCCATTGCCAGCCACTCACGGCAGCCCAGCTCCAGGTCGAGCTGTTGTTCATCTACTTAGCTGTAGAGGGCGCAGTGTCACTAGCCTTCATGTGGGATCCGAACCAGGGCCCTGCTGCTCAGAGCTGGTGTCCCAAGCCAACTCTTAACCAATGCACCACTCGACCGGCCCCCAATTTCATTCTTTTCATAGCTGTCCACTTTGTCCAGTACCATTTATTGAGGAGACTGTCTTTACCCCATTGTATATTCTTGTCTCCTCTGTCATAGATTAATTAACCATGTAGGTATGGATTTATTTCAGGGCTCTCTTTTCTGTTCCATTGATCTATGTGCCTGTTTTGATGCCAGTACAATTCTGTTTTAATTAATATAGTTTTGTTGTTCAGTTTGGTATCATGATACCTCCACCTTTCTTCTTTTTCAAGGTGGTTTTGGCTCTTTGGAGTCTTTTGTGGTTCCATACAAATTTTAGGATTATTTGTTCTAATTCTGTGGAAAATTCCACTGGTATTTTGATGTGGATTGTATTAAATCTATAGATTGCTTTGGGTTGTATGCTCATTTTAACCATGTTAATTCTTCCTAGCCATGAGCAAGGTATATGCTTCCATTTATTTGTATCTTATTCAATTTCTTTCTTCAGTGTCTTATAACTTTCTAAGTACAGTACAGGTTTTTACCTCCTTGGTTAAATTTATTCCTAGGTATTTTATTATTTTTGATGCAATTGTAAATAGGATTGTTTTCTTAATTTCTCTTTCTGATAGTTCATTATTGGTGTATAAAAATGCAACCTATTTCTCCACATGAATTCTGTATCCTGCTACATTACTGAATTTATTTATTAGTTCTAATTTTGGTGGAATCTTTCAGGTTCTCTCTATATAGTATCGTATCATCTGCAAATAATTATAGTTGCATTATATTTCTTTCTTTCCAATTTGGATGACTTTTATCTCTTTTCATTTTCTGATTACTGTGGCTAGGACTTCCAATATTACATTGAATAAAAGTGGTGAAAATGGACATCCTTGTCTTTTCCTGATCTTAAAGAAAAAGCTTTCAGCTTTTCACCATTGAATATGATTTTTTTATGGGTTTGTCATCTCTAGGCTTTATTATGTTGAGATATGTTTTGTCTATCCCCATTTTGCTGAGAGTTTTTATCATAAATGGATGTTGGATTTTGTCCAAGGCTTTTTCTGCATCTAATGATATGATCATATGATATTTATCCCTCATTTTGTTTATGTGTTACATCATGTTAATTGATTTTCAGATATTGAACCAACCTTGAATCCCAGGAATAAATCCCACTTGATCATGGTGTATAATCTTTATAATGTATTGCTGAATTCAGTTTGCTAATATTTTGTTGAAGATTCTTGCATGTATGTTAATCAGGGATATTTGGCCTATAATTTTCTTTTTTTTTTTTTTGTAGTGTATTTTTTGGTTTTGGTATCAAGGTAATGCTGGCCCTGTAAAATTAGTTTAGATGCCTTCCCTCCTCTTCAGTTTTTTGGAATAATTTGAGAAAGATAGGTATTAATTCTTCATTGACTATGTGGTAAAATTCACCTGTGAAGCCATCTAGTCCAGAACTTTTTGTTTGTTGGGAGTTTTTATTACTGATTTGATTTCATTAGTAGTTATCAGTCTGTTCAGATTCTCTGTTCCCTTCTGATTCGGTTTTAGAAGATTGTATGTTTCTAGGGCTTTATCCATTTCTTCCAGGTTTTCCAATTTGTGGGATATAATTATTCATAGTATTTTTGTATGATCCTTGGTATTTCTGGAGTGTGGGTTGTCACTTCCTTTTCATTTCTGATTTTATTTCTTTTTTTCTTGATGAGTCTGGCTAAAGGTATATAGATTTCATTTATCTTTTCAAAGAACCAGCTCTTGTTTTCATTGATGTTTTTCTATTTTATTTGGGGTTTTTTTACTCTATTTCATTTATCTCTGCTCTGATCCTTATTTTCTTTGTTCAATTCACTTCAGGCGTTGTTTGTTTTTCTTTTTCTAGTTCATTTAGGTCCAAGGTTACATTGTTTATTTGAGATTTTTCTTGTTTCTTGAGGTAGCCCTTTATTGCTATGAAATTCCCTCTTAGAACTGGTTTGGCTGTGTCCATAGATTTTTGGATGGTTGTGTTTTCATTTTCATTTGTCTCAAGGTATCTTGTGATTTAGTCCTTGATTTCATTTCTAATCCATTCATTGTTTAGTAGCATATTATTTAGCCTCCATGTGTTTGTGTGTTTTTCAGTTTTTTGGTAATTGATTTCTAATTTCATATCATTGTGATCTGAGGAGATGCTTGCTATGATTTCAGTCTTTTTAAATGTATTGAAATTTGTTTTTTGGTCTATCCTGGAAAATGTTCTATGCATACTTCTGAAAAATGTATATTCTGCTGCTTTTGGGTAAAATGTCCTAACAATATCAATTAAGTCCATCTGATCTAATGTGTCACTTAAGGCCACTATTTCTTTGTTGATTTTCTTTCTGGAAGATCTATCCACTTATGTCAATAGAGGTGCTAAAGTCCCCTACTATGACTATATAACTGTCGATCTCTCACTTTATGTCCATCAATATTTGCTTTATATATTTAGGTACTCATATGTTGGGTATATAAATGTTTACAAGAGTTAAGTCCTCATGCTGGAATGATCCTTTTGTCATTATGAAATGCCCTAAGTTGTCTCTTGTTACAACTCTTGTTTTAAATTCTGTTTTGTCTGATGTAAGTATTGCTATCTCAGCTTTTTTGTGTTTGTTTCCATTTGCATGAAATGCCTTTTTCCATCCCTTTGCTTTCAGTCTATGTGTCTTTCAATATGAAGTGTATCTCTTGGAGGCAGAACTATGTACAAGTTTGGATTTTTAAGGTGTTTTTTTTTCCATTCAACCACTCTATTTTATTTATTTATTTATTTTTATTAGTTTCTGTTGTACAAAACAGTGCAATCGTTATACTTTTTACCCCTCACAAAATGACACCCCTCCCCCAATCCACCACCCCACTGTCTGCGCCACAGCATACATATCTATTACAATTCCGTTCACTCCACTCCCCACACTATACTCCATATCCCATGACATATATGTGTATATATGTATTCAATTATAGTTGACATACAATATTATTTAATGTCAGCCTCATGTGTACAGTGCAGTGGTCAAGCCTCTACACCATCCATGAGTGGTTTCCCTAACAAGACATGTGACCATCTGACACCCTACAAAATATTTACAACATTATTAATTATATTCCCCAAACTGTCTTTCATATCCCAGTGGCAATATTGTAGTTACCAATTTATGCTGTCTAATCCCTTCCCCTTATCCCTCATCCCCACCCCTTTCCCAACTAGCAACCATCAGTTTTTCCTCTGTATCTCTGAGACTATTTCTGTTTACTTTGCTCATTTATTCAGTTCTTTAGATTCCACATGTAAGTGAGATCATATGGTATTTGTCTTTCTATGGCTGATTTATTTCACCTAACATAATGTCCTCTAGGTCCATCCATATCGTTACAGATGGTACGATTTCATTCTTCTTTATAGCGGAGTAATACTCCATTGTATAAATATACCACAGTTTCTTAATCCAGTCATCTACCAATGGGCATTTCAATTGTTTCCAAGTCTTGGCTATTGTAAATAGCGCTGCAATAAACATAGGAGTGCATATATTTTTTCCAATTAGCGTCTTAGGTTTCTCTGGATAAGTACCTAAGAGTGGAATTTCTGGGTCATAAGGTAGATCCATTTTCAGTTTTTTGAGATACCTCCATACTGATTTCCATAATGGCTGCACCAATCTGCAGTCCTACCAACAGTGCACCAGGGTTCCCTTTTCTCCACAACCTTACCAGCACTTGTTGTTTGTTGACTTATTGATGATAGCCATTCTGACTGGAGTTAAGTGGTATCTCATTGTTCAACCACATTCTTTTAATTGGAGCATTTAGTCCATTCACATTTAAAGTAATTATTCCAAGGTATGTTGTTATTGCCATTTTATTAATTGTTTTCTGATTGTTTTTGTAGTTCTTTTCTATTCCTTACTTATTCTTTTGCTGTCTTCTATTGTATGTTGACAACTTTCTATAGTATAGCATTTGGATTCCTTTCTCTTTATTTCTTGTATGTATCTTGTAGATTTTTAGTCCATGTCTACCATATGCTCCCTGTATACTAAGCTATGTTTATAGCAGTCTATTTTAAGTTTATGATCACTTAAGTTTGAACACATTCTAAAATCACTACAATTTTTACTCACACTCTCCCTGTTTGTTTTTGTCATTATATTTTACTTCGTGTATGTGTGTGTGTGTGTGTGTGTGCGCGCGCGCGCACCTGGGTGTATCCTTTGTTTTAATTAAACATGATCTTCCTACTTTTGACTTTTAACCTTTTTACCAGCTTTTTAGTTGGTTGATCCACTGCTTTAACTAAGTGTTTGCCTTTATCACTAAGAATTTTTTTCTTTCCTATATTTTCATATTCATATTTTTTTATTTTTTCTTCTTAAATAAGAAACATGCATCAATAGTGCATTTCTTTTATTGTTGATTGGTGTTCCATCATATAGATGTATGCATACTACTGTGCATTTAATCTCTCACCTGTTGTAGGACAGAATGGTCATCTCCTGTTTCTGGTAATTACAAATGAAGTTGCTGTATGTATTCAGGTACTTGACTTTATATGAACACAAGCTTTCATTTCTCTTGGTTCAACACCTAAAAGTGAAATGGCTGCATCACATGGTAGGTGTATGTTTAACATTTTAGGAAACAGCCAAACTGCTTTCCAAAGTGGTTGTATGAACTTTACATTTCCACCAGCAGTATCTTACCGTTCTAGTTTCTCCACATCCTCTCCAACACTTGCTATAGTCAGTCTTTTTAATTTTAGAAATTCCACTAGGTGTGTAGGGGTTTCTCATTGTGGTTTTAATTTGCATTTTCCTAATAGCTAATATGGTTGAGCATCTTTTTTGGCTTATTTGCCATCCTGATTTCTTCTTCAGTGAAGTGTCTACTTAATTTTTTGCCCTGTTTTTTTAAAATTGGTTGTTTGTTTACTTATTATTGAGTTTGGATAGGTGTTTATATTTTTTAATACAAGTCTTTTATCAGATATATAAATTTGCAATTATTTTGTCTCTGTCAGTAGCTATATTTTCACTTTCTTATATCTTTCAAGGAGCAGATTTTCATTTTGATGAAGTTCCACTGATTAATATTTTCTTTTATAGTTGATTCTTTTGCTGTTGTATTTAAGAAATCTTTGCCTACTCCAAGGTCTCAAATATTTTCTCCCTTATTATCTTCTAGGAGTTTTACAGTTTTAGATTTATTTTGAATTAGTGTTTATATGTAGTGTTAGGTATATATTGAAGTTCATTTTTATGTATATAGATACCCAACTTTTCCTCCCACCATTTGTTGAACAGATTATTCTTTCTCAACTGAATTGCTTTTGCACCTGTATGAAAATTCATTTGCCCTTGTATGTGTAGGTATATTTCTAGACTCTCTATTCTATTTCAATTATATAGTTGTCACATTCTACTCATTGTGCTATTCCAGTCTGGCTGATAGAAACAGGTACCATTCTGTACACTGTATGTACTGGAAACTGGTACCTCTAATTATTTTCCTTTTTCCTGCCTCATGTAGTTCTTCACAAGCATGTACTGATCTGCATTCTGCCAAATACTTAAGGGGGACCTTCTGCAGATTTTTAGAATTCATTCATTCATTCTCAATCTTTCTCTCTCATTCTTTCCACCCTTCCCTGCCTCCCTCCCTCTGCAGTTCTCTCCTCTCTGATACTCTGAACTGTAAAGTCTAGGTGCCTTGTGCTTTCAGCTCCCTCCCCTCTACTCAGGGAGTCCACAGGGCTCCACCTAGGTTTCCCTGTGCTAGAGCCTGGAAACTCCCTCAGGCACTAAGCTGTGGCATTCATAGCCTTACTTTGTCTTGTTTCCCATGTCTCAGGGATCACTATCCATTGCCTAACGTCTAGTATCTTGAAAACCATTGCTGTATATATTTCATTTATTTTTTGTCTTATGTGAGAGGGTAAATTGTCTTTGTTACTCCAGAAACTGACGTGCATATACAGAGGGATGACAAAAAAATGTATACATGTTTTAAGAAAGGGAAAAACTGTATTAAAATTGTAATACTCAATATCTACCAATAACAAAAGATGAACACAAGTCATGTGTATACATTTTTTGGGCACCCCCGGTATACGCAAGATATGTATATGTATATGTGAGTATTTGTGTATATAAATTAAATAAATATATATACACAAATACACATATATACCGGGGGTGCCCAAAAAGTGTATATACATTTTAAGAGATGGTCAACATTGCTCAAGCAGTAGTTCGTCATAATCAGAAGTGTCTGGATGCTGATGGTAACCACGTTGAGTACCTCTTTAATTGCAAAAGTTCAAATGTGACTTGTATTCACCTTTTGTTATCAGTATATGTTGAGTGTTACAATTTTAATAGATTTTTCCTTTTTTAAAATGTGTATACATTTTTTTGGCAACCTCTGTATATGACGTATATGTTTTAAATATTTTCCTAGACTAAACTGATATCCAAGTTTGATAATCATGTTCTAGAATTATTACATAGACGCTTCTAAGAGATAATGTCTCTTAGACATTGGCAAACTATGACCCATGGGCCATTCCTAGGTCACCACTTGTTTTTGCAAAGATTTATAGCCACACCCATTTATTTACCTGTGTATTGTCTGTGGCTTCTTTCACACCATAATGGTAGAATTGAGTGCTTGCAACAGAAACCATATTGCCCACAAGCCTAAAATATTTCCTGTTGGCCCTTTACAGAAAATGTTTGCCGATTACTGATCTCATCTGTCTATCTCATTATATAGAAAGGATACCACAGTCTATAGTGGTGATCACACATCTCCTGTTTCCAAGGAGGACCACACTCTTTCCACTGTGTCATTCTGTCCTTGATCCTGTCATCGAGTGGGACTTTCTCCATGAAGTAAAAGAGCCTGAAAGAAACAAGCACACATAACTTCCAGGAGTAGAGATCTTCCTCATGAAAGTTAGGAAAAACAGAAAAATCTATATTATAAAAGCCCTGGATTTTTATCAAAATTAGATGACCTAAGGTGCCTCTAGTAACCAAATATGTAATTACAATTGGTGGCTTAAGCAGTTCAGTACCTTTTCTCAGCGTATCTTATGTAGGTCCAGAACTTGTTAGAACATATAGATAAGGCTTGGTCCATCCCTACGTTTAGTCACAAACTCTCCGTTGTGAGTGAGCAAGCTCCAATGCCCCCTGTCAGAGGGACTCTTCATGACATCTCTGCCAGAAACTCATGTCATGCCAGCCCCACAGAGCCAAACTGCACAGCATTTTCTCATGTCTTGTGATTTACTGAGAAAAGAGACAGATTCATGCCTTCAAACCAGAGTTTGCAGAGTAAAGATTTTCTATGAAAAAAGTCATTGTGCCTGGCCCCTGCCCCAGCCTGGGGTTCAAGGGTCACAACCAAATACACAGCAGCTTCTCAGGGGCATCAACATGCTCCTCAGGGCTCTGCTTGTGTCACAGCCCCACTCCTCAGAGCACTTCCAGCCCTGGAGAAGCCAGGCCGTAAGGACAGTCGGGCAGTGGAATTTTCCTTCTGGCCACCTGAGACAGGCAACTTGCACATTTTCTTCTCCTCTCATTGGAAATGCTGAAAATTACAGAGCCTGGATGGCATGTGATGCAGTCTCAGATGTCTCTAAGAGCAATGATGCCTTTGTTGACCCAAAATCTCATGCTAAAAGGTGAAAATTTATTTCTTTCTCCACCGCTGAAGTTGTGACTGGGCTGCTCCTAGAAATCATACCACACTAATGAGTGAGCTGTGGCTGGAGTACGGATGACCCAGGTCTGGAATCTCAGGTGGAGCTTACAGTCATTGTTCACATATAAACCCCTCGAGGTAGGAGGGTATATCAGAAAATAGTAGAAAATTTTCATGTTTAAAGTTGAAAGCTTTGGTAAAGAGCCTAAGACACAATATCAAAGAAAGATCAATGTATGCATTCAGTAAATATTTGTTGAGTGCCTATTATGTGCCAGGCACTGTGCTAGAGCCAGGGATGTACAGTAAATAAGGATAAACCTAGCCCCTCATTCATTACTCAAGAAAAAATTATTGAGTATTTACTATGCACTAGACACCGTCCTAAATACTGAGGATATAGTAATGAACAGAACAGATTAATGCACCTGCTCTTATTCAGTTTGAATTCTAATAGGGGCACTTTGAGTGTGGTGGGAAAAGTAATACAAATAAGAAGACAGTGATAAAAAGAGGAAGAAGGGGATGCATTGAGGTCAAGTGACAAGATACCACCCCTGGTCTGAACTTCAGGCAAGATTTTTCTGAGGAGAGGATATTTGAACTGAGATTGGGAGATTGAGTGGAATTTATCCAAGTGAAGCGAACGTATTCCAGGCAGAGGGATTCCAGAGCATTCCAGGCAGAGGTAATAACTAAGGGGTGAATGGCCTAAGATGAGGCTGAAGAGCAAAGGGGGAGCCAACTGCCAGCACTGTGTAAGCCATGGTAAGACTTTTGCACTTTGTGCTAAGTGCAGTGGGAAGTCTTTGAATGGTTTAAAAGCAGGAAATAGACATCATCTGCTTTGTGTTTTTAAAAGCTTGTTGTGGCTGCTGTGTGAAGGATGGATCCTTGGGGAAGAGACTAGAGTACACCATTTAGGAAGTGGTTGCAGTATTTCAGGTAAGAGATAACTGTGGCTTAGACTAGAGAGCCAGGGGCCATGAAAAGAAGTGAATGAGTTCAGGGATATGTAGGCAGTACATCAACAGGACTTGGGAAATAGATTAATGTGGGACGGAAAAGATACGCTATACAACCAATAAGGGCTCAAAAGCATCAGATATTTTTAGGCTTTTCTCATTGAAACTTGTGTACCTCCTATGTGGTAATGACCCATTTCAGACCACTCAAGTCAAGAAGTTAGAATAAAAAGTAGACTACCTACCTAGGTGTGCAACTCTAAAAAGTATAGTTATAAGGAGAATAGTCCAAAGTTTCTGTTGCTAAATTCTGGCTCATTTCCTTAACGTATACCTGTTCTGTCTCCACTAGGTGCTACGTTCTGTGCCCTCTCCAAGCTTTGGAGGAGGTCAAAAGTAGTAGGAGAGACAGAAAAGTCAGTAGTGCATGAGAAAGCTCCAAAGAGTTGCAAAAGAAAAGAAAGGGAACAAAGGAGGGAGGACTCCTTTCTTTATCAAAGGGGAAATCCGGGAGGTTTTGCCGAGGAGCTGTTTGAGCTCAGTCTTCAAGGATAAGTAAAAGCATTCTGAGCACTGATGCAATAGACACATACTTTTTGAGTTCTGTCTATGTTCTGGGTACCATTGAAGGCACTGGGGATGCAGCAAAGAACAAAATAGATAAAATCCCTTCTCTCATGCAGCTTACATTGTAGTAGAGGAAATAGAAAAATAAGCAGAAAGGCCGGCCGAGTGGCGCAGTGGTTAAGCGCTGGCTTGGGAGGCCAGTAGCCCCGGTTCGGGTCCCACATATGAGGGCCAGTAACACTGCCCTCAAAAAAAAAAAAAAAGAAAGAAAGAAAGAAAGAAAAGAAAAAGAAAAAGAAGCACAATGAAGTAAATGACAGAGTCTTTTAGAAGGTAATAAATGCTCTGGAGAAAAAATAAAGCAGAATAAGAGGATGGGTAGTCTCTGTGTGGGAAAGAGGGTGCAGTTTTAAATAACGGAAATGGTCAGGAGAGGGCTCACTGAGAAGGCAATACTTGAGCAAACTTGAATGTGAACTCCTGAGACTTGCACATGTCTGGAGAAAAAGAAGAGAAGAGCCTCTGGGGTAGAGGACGAGCCAGTGTGGAGTCCTTGAGGTAGGGACATGCCTTGTGTGTTCAGGGAACAACAAAAGGGGCCAGTGTAGTTTGGCAGGAGAGGGGTCATCCGAGTTGTCTGTGGGAGAGAAGATCAGAGAAGTAACAAGGCCGAGGGCCAATTGTGTGAGGTCTTGTACATGGCCGTGTTAAAATCACAGTCAGATAAAAATCTATAAATGCCCAAATTTATAAACAGACTTCATATTGCACTGAGTATCGTGGACTTTTCCAGGATTAGGTAAGGGCAGGCAGAAGTGATTTCTTTTATTGGAAACCATGTGACCAACTGAATGTGATGTAGCTGACTCTAGTAAAACAGAGGCTTATCAGGCTGGCTCTGGGACAAGTCAATATTGCTGACTTCATTTACCTCACACGTGTTGGGCACCTGCTGCATCTACTGACCCTGAGCTAGGCTTCTGCAAGGCCTGTTCCTGGCTATTTCCTTTATCTTGGAAGAGCTTCCCAACTAACTGCACAATAGAGTCACCTGGGAAAGTTTTTCAAAAACAAAACAAAACACCCAATGTACCTCCTGAGACCAATCCAACATACATTTAGGAGGCACTTGTCTTGCGTGGGTGGAAGGAATGAAAGCAAAAGCAGCCCCAGAATGTATGCAAGAGAATTCGGTCAGAGGTAGAAGTAGAAATGTGCCCGTAAAACAGGGGCCAAATCATGACAAGTCCTACATGCTATACAAGGAGTTTGGATTTTATTATGAATGCCACTTGGTTGACAGTGAGGTAGGGGGGAGGGAGAACCTAGAAATATTTTTGAACAGGATTATCATGGTCAGAGTTACACTTTTAAAAGAGAATTGTCAGCAGTATTGTAATTGGATTTGGAAGGTACAAGACTGGAGAACAAGAAGCCTAATCTAGGTGAGAAATTTGCTGGTCAGAATGAAGGCACTGGGCAAAGAAGAAGCGATATTAGGAATGGAGCTAGGCATCGGTGCTTTTAAAAATTTATTCTTAGCGATTGAATGGACTTTAAAAGTCACCTCTCCATCCCCTACTACCCATGCAGAGGCTAGTATGGGCAAAGGTAGATTTGATCATTTAGAGGACTTTAGCCTGGCATTCAAGCTCATTGCTATTCAGACCTAGCCTGTACCTCCATCCTTCCATTTATTCCTGTTCAAATAATCCCTCCATTCCAGTCAAACTTTCTCCTAGTAATTGCCATAGCCTTGACCTTTCCTTGCCTGGAATACCGTCTCCCACCCCATCCTCTCTCAACAAACCCTAAAAGTCTTCAAGACATTGTTCAAGCCCTTCTGTGAAGCCTTCTGGCAGTGGTCCTGCCTGGAGTGCTCTCTCCCTGCGGAACCCCGAAGATACCCACCCACCCTAGACCAGAGCTGGGTACACTTTTTCTGTGAAAGGCCAGATAGGAAATTCTTTAGGCATTGAATACAAGGTTTCTGTTGCAACGACTGGATTCGGCAGTTGTAAAGCAGCCATAGACAATAAGTAAACAAATGGGCATGGCTGTGGTCCAGTAACTTTATTTACAGAAACGCTCAGACCATAGTCTTGTCAAGCGCTGCTCTAGACCACTGATGTGACACTTAACCTACCACACCTTGTGTTATTAGGGATATTTCCCATATGTGTCAAGTCTCCCAGCTAGGTTCCAGGTCATGGGGGAAAAGATGCTGCATCAATATTCTCAGATGATTCAAAACAGGGCTAGGTAGTTGGGCCTTGGCTGGAAAGGCCTCTTGAGTCATTTCCATCTCTTATTTCTATTATAATTGTAGCTTTATCATCTGTTCCACAAACTTCCACCCTCACCCCACCCTGCACACTTCCTGATTCTCCTGGTACAGAATGGATCAGACACTTCCTGAACCCAATTCGGAGGAAATTCACACAGCAACAGTCAGTGAGCGCCCTGAGTCACATCTGTTGGGAAGCCAATTTTCATATGATATTTCGGAAGACTAGGATCATCACTACTTCCTCTCTGAAGATCGCTGTTGGAACAGCAAATTCTAATGGTCAAAGGTTAGGTAAAAATGAATCCACAATGAGGGCCCACCCTATCAGAAACTGAAGGCATGCAAAGAAAGTGATGCAGAGGAAATGCAAAAAAATTGTGTAGGAGAGGGCTAGCGTGCTTAATGAGGAGAGGGAAAGAAGAGGACTTTATCCTGACCCTTTACAAAGAGACAGGAGTTGACATCTGTTTCCTCCTGTATATTAGATCCCAAGGTTTTATGTCACAAGGAAAATGCTTTTGATTTCCTATAGCTTGGCCCACAAAGAGAATAGGCTTTGCACTTAAGAAGAGAGGTCAGCATTTTGTGGTTGTTTGTGGCACATGTTTATGCACCTTTGTCTTTTTTTTTTTTAAATAGAATTCAAAGTAGAGACTAGAAACCCCATAGAAATTGCAGGAAGCTCTATAGTGCATGTAGTATAAAGCTAAGTCAGTATTTAGAGGGCATTTACGAGGAAGCCACAGGAAGGAGTACAGTGGTTCTTTGGACTGGAATGAACATCTATAAATTTACAAAGAGCATCAGAGCTTAAGTGACACTTGAAATAGTTGGACACAGACAGCAAGGCAGTAAATCTCCCTGCCTAGCCACTGTTCCAAGCCACAGCAAACATCCAGGCATGGATTTATTTTAAGCCTCCAAATAGGAAAGAGGGACCTTGAGAAACTCACTCACACTTGTCCCTGCCCTTTCCTGGCACCAGGACACAATTCCCAGGCCCATCTGTTCTCCCCACCATGTCTAACAGGAATGACGTGAATGATCTGGATGTCCCTGAAATAGACAGGTATTGAAAGTCCATCACTGGGAAAATGAAGAACTCTACACTTTGCCTAATAAATCCTTCCTCAACCCAGCACCAGCGCTTGAAAATATCCGGTCTGGTCCCGCGCTTCCTTGTGTCTGTGTGGCGCTAGAGGCAGTTTTCCAGCAGTCCCAGGGCCCAGAGGCAGCTGGTCAAAGGAAAGACAGGACCATGGCCTCAGGCCCTTCTGCCTCAGTTTCCCCCCCACTTTGCAGGGAGGACAGTGTACCTTAGGTAGAAGACCCGTATCTAAATCTTCAGCATCTGCCTTCTCATTTGTAAATAATTGTTTCAGTCTGTTCGGGCTGCTGTAACACATGCCACAGAGGGAGGAGCTTATAAACAACAGAAACTTCTCGTGGTTTTGGAGGCCAGAAGCACACGATCATGGAGCCAGCACAGTTGCATTCTGGTGGACGCCCTTTTCCTCATTAGTGGCCAGCACCTTCCTGCTGCGTCCTCACAAGGTGGAAAGGGCTAGCGGGTCTCTGTGGGGTCTCTTTGATAGAAACAATAACCTATTCGTGAGGTCTCCACACTTATGACCTAGCTGCTTCCCCAAGGCCCCATGTCCTAATACCATCACACCAGGCATCGGGATTTCAATGTATGAATTTGGTGGAGACACTAACACTCAGACCATAGCAAAAATGCTCATCTCACAGAATTAATTATACTCAGGGTTGAATGAGATATCATATGCAACTTGCCCAGTTTTATGTTTGGTACAAAATGGATGCTGATACATGTTAACTTCTTGCCTCTAGTCCTTACTTCTCTGTTGAATCTACAAACCAAGAAATCCATTCTTTTGTCTACTCTGGTCTGCAGAAAGTCCTTCCTTATAGGATCAGAACTTGTTGCCATAGTGAGTGTAAATTTCAGACAGAAAATATAATTCAGGAAGTGGGTGCCTTATTGAAGGGTTCGATCTAGGCCAAGTTCTGAGTAGGAGCAGAGAAGAAGGAACTTCTTATCTAGTCAGAGGGAAAACATCAACACAGAAGGAATGGTGGCAAAGAAGCATAAAAAGAGGCAGAGGGAGAATAAAAAGAGAGTACTGAATGGCTGCTCTGTGGATTTCTAACAAAAGACCAAGTTTAAGTCTTCTGAAAATTCTATTCCTATCTATCTATCCGTCTAAGTTTCATGCTGTCTGTTGGGGCCCTTCCCAAGCACATTAGAGCTTGCATAGCACAGTGGTTGGAAGTGTTGGCTCTGGAGCCAGAGGCCTGGCTATTTACCATACGCTAACAGCTGCATGACCTTGGGCAAGTTCTCTGTGCCTGTGACTGTAAAATGGAGGTAATAACCACGGATACCTTCAGGGCTTTTGAACAGAGTTAATATGTGTAAAGTGCTTAGTATGGTGCCCTGGCACATAGTAAGTGCTCAGTTAATGTTAATCGTTATTATCTTGGCAGTACGTACTTGAAGTGGAGGAAGCAGGGAAACTTAAGAATGTCCTTGGGATACTGTATTATATACTTGAAAGTTTCTAAGAGTGTAGATCTTAAATGTTCTCACCACAAAAAAAGAAATGGTAACTATGTGAGGTGATGGAGGTGGTAATCATTTTGCAATATATAAGTGTATCAAGTCAACACATGTGCACACCTTAAACTTACACCGTGTTATATATTGATTATTTCTCAGTAAATCTGGGGGACAAAAGAATGTCCCCGGGGTCTAGGTCCTGGGCACAGGGATAAAGAAGCTAGACTGAGACGTCCCTCAATGTACATTTTCATTTATTTACCACTTTTATGCTGTTTATATTGCTGTTATGTACTCGCTGGTTAATATAACATACGTTTTAGTCAAGTTCCCTTTGACAATTCCAGGCTATCTCAGATAAATTAAGCAATAAAAAGGGAAGGGCTTTTGCCCGTTTCTGAGCTACACATAAAAGGATGAAAGAAGCATGAACTTTGAAATGAGTGGAACTGTGGTCATGTCCCATATCCTTTATGAGTCTTCCTTTCTCATGAGTGAAATGGGTTGATCACCTGTCCCTGAGGACTGATTTTAGAATTAAATGAGAGTAAATATGTAAAACCATTTTGTAAACTCGAAAGCACTCTACAGAACTTACCTGTTGTCATATTCCTGGAGTTAGAAGCAAGGATGGCAGCAAGAGTAGGATTTCTAGGACCCCCAAGGAGAAGGCATAGTCTCAAGGGAATTTCTGGGCCACTTGTGAAGCCCCCCCTTTCTAGCCAAGAGCAGTTTCCTTACTTGTTCCTCTCTGCGACAGGCTGGAATGTAGATTGCATTGTTTTTTTAAGGAACTTTAGGGGAAGATGCTGACTGTCCTGGAGAGTGTTGCTCATAAAATACAGAGAACTCAAGGTATCTGAGTAGACTTCATGGGGAAATGGGACCAAAGCAGCACCGAGAAGGCTACGTGGGATGAGACAGGTCAAGAAAGGAACACAGGTGTGAATTAGAAAGCCCTTCCATGGGAGTCAGGGAGCAATGGGAAGCAGAAGACCAGGTCCTGTTCTCCATCCAGTGCTTAGCCCATGGAGTCTCCATAGCTGGACAAACAGAAGAGTGTAATGGAATCAAAACTAAGGCAGATCCAGAGGCCGGTGACCAATCTGCCTCACCCAGGAAGAGCACAGTGATGGTGCCAACATGGGCCAGTGGGGCGATGTCCTCCACAAATAGACTGAAGAACAAAAGGACAACAACTTGTCTGTTCCCCTTCCCTGATTCCCCAATGCTGTTCTCCTCCCCCATCTCCCCAATAAAATCTTTTAAAAAAAACTAAGACAGAGTCTTGTCTCCAATCAGTTACCTATTACCATTTGTGGGGGTTTGCAGCCTTCTCAATTTTCATGTGTTATATACCTTGCTTTGTTTTGGAGAAGTTGAGTTTGGCAGATATTATGAACATCAAGTTTCTTTAACCTCTTACCATAATTAGCTTCAGTTTCTTCCATCTTCTGTGAAACAGGAGAATTACTAGCCAGCTTCTGCTTTATGATATCGTTTTGTCTTCCAGATAAAAGTTTTTTGTTTTGTTTAAGTCATTTCCACCACACACACACACACACACACACACACACACACACACCCCTTAACTTCCACTCCTTGTTCCCCAGCAGTGTTGGCATTGGCATTATAACTTTAGGGCTTCCTTAGACCTGAAGGCCCCACAGTTTTTTTAAAAAATGGGAAAAAAACAAACAATTTAATTGTACTTTGCTCTTGGGGGCAGAGCAGAAAGGTATGGTTTGGGGAGCTGGGACATCAGCTTGAATTGCTTTTTATATCAAAAAAAGTACCTTGCAGATAGATATACAAGAAAGTGAGAATGCCTGTTGTCAGTGAGGAGAGGAGCCAGGTAGTTGGGGGCAAGGGGTACAAAGGAGAATTCCACAGCATTCCTTTTGTTACCTTTGGATTTTGAGTCAAGTGTACGTATTAACTATTCAAGAATAAATGAATAAAATCTGGACTGGAAACTTAGTTCAATTCCACAAATATTTCTTGCATCTCCACTATGTGCCAAGAACCCCATGCTATCTTGACCATCCCCCAGCTTACAGGCCATGGAAACATAAGGCTAACAGCGAGGGAAAACACCTTCCCTTTACTGGTAGAAAGGAGAGCAGGGGAGTGAGCCCCAATCACATTTCAGTCCCCTTAAAATCCCCATAAGGAACTCACTGGTATAGTTGGGTTTTGTTTTTGTTTAAATGTTTTTATGAACATTCTGGGAGAGACATTTGGCCAGAACATCCCCATGCGAGTAGGGTTGCAGGTAACATTGCTGAAAATAGAAAAGATTTTGCACTGTCTCTGAAAACTGACACAGCTTAAAAAGGATTTTGTTGTCCATCTCCTGTTCCCTATTCACGACAGCCTATCAAAGCAGATCTTAGAGGTAGATTGGGCTACAGTGAGGTTAGACCAAATAAAAAAGTGATGATGATACTGTCTGTACTATTCTTCTAGAAATATAGCCTAATAATATGTCTGTATCTGTTTAAAAGTTCAAACTCTTTTATCCTTCACCTTTAATACTTTATCTCTGAAAGGTATGTAGGAAGACAAGTTTCATTCCACAAACACCATTCTGTCAAGAATTTTTTTTATGTGAAAACCCATTATGATTATGAAATTCTCTATTTCTCTGTTGCCAATTGCCCGCTCAGAAATAATGAGCTCTCTGTACCTTCGTTACCAAGGAGATAAGGCCAAAAATTCATCCAAGGCTCTTTCTGGAACATAGCAGGGACCATTGTGTCTAATGTGTGACTCTTTGAAGTGGTATCGAGAGAGATAAGCCAGCCCAAGCCTGTGTGTCTGTTGTCCTGCCAGCACCCTGAGCCCAGAAAAAGAATTTCGACCCAGAAGAAAATGACCAGTGTTCCTATGTGCATAATAAAGGTCGTACCTCCTCTTAATCCTTCTCCTTGTGATTCTACTGTTCTCACCTCAGTGAACTTTTGTGGCATTTCAGATCCTTGCTCAGAGCTGTGGTTCAGAGACTGACTCCTCACAGTTTAGAAATGCATAAACGAGAGATAGAGAGGGCCTTGAGATAGTGCTCAAGATCTTTCTGCTAAGCACACCGAAATCCTTTCTAAAATGCTGGAGTTGAAGTGAGAAGAAATATTTTGAAAAGTTATATTGCAACTAAAATAAAGTGAAACAAACAAAGCTTTTGTTAAGCAGTCCTTACAGAGCTTGCATATAAGCTCTTTCTATTTAATAAACCAAAAAAACTCATCCCGTTCCATGACTTGGGAAGAATCTTGCCTCCTTTCTCAACCCAGCTTCTCTGAAAATGTCTTCTCTATGCATTAAACACTAAGGACAACTCAACGTCTGTAACATAACTTTGTTTCATTCAAATGCTGATGATTTCTTCTCAGATCTTTAAAAATACTTAAAATCTGATTAAACAGGTGTGAAATGAAATTCTGTCTAACAACCCCATTTTCTGAACCATGAGCAATTTTGCTGCTTTCATTGCTCATATTTCGCAATTTCCCAATCCTCCAAATCCTGAGGTCTTGATGGCTAGAGCAGATTTTTCTCTTTCCTTTCACAGGTTGTTTTATTTCTTGATTTGGTTTAAAAATTTCTTTTTTCTTTATCACTCTTTCATTTTGAAATAATCTCAATTATAAAAATTTGGAAGTATTGTACAACGAACTTTTCCCACCTGATCCATTTGATAACCCTATCACCCAATGTAGATTTCCTTCAAGTTTTGCCAGTTATTCCCATAATGTCCTTAGTAGGAAAAGAATTCAGTCTCAAATCACACATTGCATTTAATTGTCAGGTTTCTTAAGTCTTCTTCAATCTGGAATGGTTCCTCAGGCTTCCCTTGACTTTCACGAATGATCTTAAGAATTTTGAAGAGTATGGGCCTGTTACTTTGAAAGATGTCCTTCCATTTGGATTTGTCTCATATGTCCTCAAGATTAGATTCAAGTTAGTGCATCTTTGGCAGAAATTTCACAGAAGTAATGCAGTCTCTTCTCTTTGCACCCAATCACATGATCCTGATTTCCATTGTGCCATTACGATTGATTGATGTTAATTCCTATAGTATATGCCAGGCTTTTCCATCGTAAAGATATTCTTTTTTCCTTGTGATATGTATTTTGTAAAGAGGTGCTTTTAGACTATGGTAAGTACCTTGTTCCTCATTGAACTTTCATTGAACTTTCAAATCATTTATTTACTTATATCTTAATGGACTCATGGATTCCAGTCTTACTCAATTGGCTACTATCCTTTTTTATTTTTGTGTAAAAAACATTGCCCAGATTCAGTCAGTGAAAGCCTTTTTAAGATGACTCCTGTACCCCTTGACATGTCCATATCATTCTTCAAGAACTTTATTATTTTCTAACACACTAACATATCCCAGGTTCATCTTGAACTGTCCCTGCTCCAGTCTTAGAGAACAGTATTTGAAAACAAAGATCTCAATGTCAGGTCTGTTCCTTGGTATTGGAGTGTCACTATTCTCAGGGCTCTTTCAGTGCATCAAGTATAGAATGTCTGTATATATGTATGTATATGCATACACAAACATACAAACACACTTGCTCTATTTCTCAATTTATACAATGTGACCCATAAGTCCTGCCTTGTATCTCCAATTCTTATTGAACACCACAGGATTTGTTCTATTTTTCACCTTGTTGGTATTTGTAATTCTCTGGCTCCTACTATCCTTACATTAGCTAGCTAGCTAGCTAGTCAGTCAGTCAGTCAGTCAGTCAGTCAGTCAGTTAATAAAGCCCTCTCCATATTACCAATCTTCTATCACCACTGCCCCTACCAGCCACATGGATGCAGCCCTCATCCCACTGGGGTTCTGACACCCCTCACTAGACTGTCACCATGACCCTTGAGTGAACACCTCTTCACCCTGCTCAGGCTCAATGACACCCCCTTCTCCCTAGGAACACTGCCTCCTTTGGCCTCACATAATGGCTTTTGGACTCAATTGTTTTAAAAAGGAAGGGGGAAATGAGAGGAATTGGTAGTGTGAGAATTTCTAAACAGAAACCAAATTGCTTCCAGGCTTAGAAGCTAGAGGATGAAACAGGCAGAGAACAGGAGGAGTGGGCAGTAGACAGTGCCCAGCCTTTGTACTCTTTTCTTGCAGGAAGAAGAATCTGCTAGCCAGGCCCCTGATTACCCCTTGTAGGCCAGGCACTTGTTTACAACATCAAACTTGAGGTGACCAGGGAGTGCTGCCTTGTTTTATGTTTCTGATTTTGAATAAGAGAATGCTATTACTGGTAATCTTCCCTCTCTTGTTGTCTACTCAGGAATTCATAACCTGGGGTCCATAATCTTTGGGGACTCTATAAGCCTCCTAGTTTATGTGTAAGTGGGTTTTTCTCTGGTGAATGAATCTACAACCTTCAAAAAGATCCACAACCCAGTAACATTAACTACTTGCTTTACATCAAATATTTAAAACAGATTTCATCTTACTAGTTACCAAAGAAAAACAAATAAAAATGAGATAGTATTTGTTATATAATGAAGAACATTTATGATATCTGTACTATTTTCCTATTGCTACTATAAAAAAAAAAATACCACAAATGTAGCAGGTTAAAACAACACAAATGTATTCTCTTACAATTGTGAAGGTCAGAAATGAGTCTTATTGGACTAAAGTCGAGGTCAGCTGAACTTCTGGAATCTCTAGGGGGAAATCCATTTCCTTGCCTTTTCCAGAATCTAGTAGCCACCTACATTATTTGGCCCTTCTTCCATGTTCAAGGCTGACAGCTAGCACCTTCATACCTGACTCTGACTCTGACCTTGACCTTTTATCCTCCCTAATGTAAGGACCTTTGTGATTCCATTGGTCCTACCTGGATAATCCAAAATAATCTACCAATCCAACAGCCATTCTTAATCACTCCTGCAAAGTCTCTTTTACCCTGTAAGGTAACATAGTTGTAGATTTCAGAGCTTCTGTCTACCAACCACAATATCCAAGAATTGGTTAATATGTACCATCATGCATTGTTGCCCCTTTAGTATAAGATTTCTGGAGGGAAATTTGGCAATGTGTACCAGTATTTCTAAATGATACTCACTGACCCAGCAAAGCTACCTCAGTGATGTAACCTAAGGAGATATTTGGGCACAGAGATGTATATACTAAAAAAGTATTTACATAGTTTATATCAGTGTAAAATTGGAAACAATGTAATTATCTATAGAGAATTGACAAAAGTTCTGTTACAGTCATATACAAATCTAACACAGCATTTTAAAAGGATGATGCAGGTCTATATTTATTTTCGAAGAAACTATCCAAGATTTATCAGTCTAACCAATGATATATGTGCATATGTGTGCTTGAGAGGAACAATATTCATAGTGGTTAGGACTATATTTATATTTTTCTGAATTTTTAGTCTATAATGAACATGCATTGGTCTTTTTTAAAACAAGTTGAGTCTATTAGCAAAGAATATATTAAATTTATCTTCTCATGAAAATGTCAGTTCTCTTTAAAAGTAAAAATAAGTTTGCACAAGCACTTGTACTTTTACTGCACTGTTTGGTCTCAGTGTATAGAAACTCAGACGATCTCATTCCCTAGACCAGGGCGTGGCCCTTGGGCCCAGTCTAGACGCCCACCTGTTTGTAAAGAAGGTTTTACTTGGGCACAGCCATACCCATTTCATGTGTATTGGCTTCTTGTCTGTGGCTGCTTTCAACTTAAAATTGCAGAGTTGTGACAGAGACCATATGACCTACAAAGACTAAAAACTTTGATTTGTGGCCTTTTACAAAAAAATTCAACTCCTGCTCTAAGCTTCCTTACCAACAATTTCAAAAATCCTTCTACTGCTTAGTTTTTAGGAAATTATTTTGACAGAGCAGTCAGATAGCAATACATTGAATACCTTATTGTAAGTATGTGCCCGCCCACCCCACCCCCCCACACACACCAAATCATAATCCAAAAATGCATTTGAGGGGGAAAAAAATCTCATTGCTATAGGAAAAAGTTGTCTTTCCTTCTGGGTTTTCTGTGATTTCTCACCTTTAGTATTTAGAGATCTGGAAGCAAAACACTGTGGAATTCTAATTGCGCATTTTAAAGAAGAATATAGGTGCCTGATGAGGTTACTGAGTAATTGGAATAACCCCTCCCTCTCTCATACTGAGTGTCCCTGCTCTGCCCAAGCCTGGATCTTTAGGCTTTCATATCTCTGCCACACTTAGAATGCCTCTGAGAAGCTTAGTGGGAACATAAATTCTCAGTCCCATCAGTTGTCAGAAATTAGGTAAGCATCCCTATTTCAAAACACATTTTCCACTCTAGACTTTCTACCTTCACCTACTCCGAGTGCTACGGAGAATGGGGAAGCCCAAAATGAATGAATTTGATCAAGAAGTTGTCTGTTCCCAACAGAACACCATGTGTTCTGCCTCACTGTGCCTAGATTGCCTGGAATCCCAGGTTTCCTAAGGAGACAGCATTGGTTTTAGGGCCTTTTGGTCCAGGTAATTCTTTCAAAGGTCAGAACTGGCCCCAGGGATCTGAACCTACTACCTCTTCCTTAAGTCTTCAGGGAGCCCACTAAATGATGCAAGGAAGCCTCTGGAATATATAAGGGCCAAGGCAGTTCTAGAACCAAACTCAAAGAGGACTAGGAGCCAAACAAATCAGTACTAGATATGTACATTGCAAGACAAAGCGTGGGCATTTGGACAGTCTTCTCCTTCTTCAGATACATGTCACGTCGCTAGTGTCCTTTGCAGCAGGGCTGTAGATGTCTGTCCTCTTCTTAAAACATCTGTATTTATGGGCCCTTCACACTCTTCAGGCTTAGCTGCCAAAGGCCAGACCATCACGGGCCAGAACATATTATTGCCCCAGCAGACATTAGCCAGCAGCAGCCTTACACTCACCACTGACACCTTTCCTGTCTCCATTCTCCCTCTCCGTGGCTCACATCTCTACCTCAGCTCGCCCGCTTACCTCTCCCCCTTATTCACCTCACTCACATTGTTTATTATTTTCTTTACTTTGTTGAGAAGTTTCTGGAACCTCAAGACCCAGGAGACTTATACGGGAGTAATAAATTCAGGGAAGGTCTTCATGCTCCCCGACCCCCACCCCCACCTGCTCCACCCCGACTGCTCACTCTGGAATTCCTCGTCAGCAGTTGCTCCTTCCTGTGACTCGCCGCTGAACTCTGCGGCGTGCCCCAGTGAGGCCGCTCAGGATACCTGCTAGGAATATTAGCCATTCTTCATATCCACTGTTGTTCTGTGGCTTTGGTTCAGCAGAAGAGAACTGAAATAGGGTGTGCACAGGGCTGGGAGCAAAGGCTTTTTTTTTTTTGCTTTTTTTTTGCTTTTTTTTTTTTTCCTGTGGGGTTTTTTATTTCTTTTGCAAAGGCTTTGGCCCATCAACAGAGCCAAACCTAAACTGAGTTCATGAAGGCATGTTGGCTCGGAGCTGCTGCTGGCTTTTGTTTTCTCTCCTCCAACCTAATCTGGATATTTTCTAGCTTGCCTCTCCATTGGCTGGAGTGAGGGGGTGAGAACGGCTCTATTACTCAAGGGAGGAGAATATTCATAGAGTCCATGGCTTTTACTCTAAAACTGTCATTTCCTTCTCACAGCAGTAGCACCTTGATTATTACAGAGCACCCCTTGAAAGTACTAAAATGGTCCACTTTAGACCAAATGCAAACCATCAGTCTCATTCCTTCCAGAATTTAGACTCCGTGGGTATAATGGATAAACATACACACAGAGGGGAGTTCTGACTTGGGACCTCAAAAGTATGGTATGGCCCAAGTATGATCCATATTCTGGGGTTCATTAAAAGGCCATCTCATCAGTGGATTGAGACTCCTTCCTCCACTCCAGGCAGCCTGCAGCCAGGCCTCCTCTGGGGTCATCCCAGTTTTTCCTCCTGCAGGCCAGGTAGCACCTGCCAGCAGCCTGAGGGTAGAGTCAACCAGGGACTTATAAACCCAGAAATCTGAAACTTTAAAAAAATGCTGATGTGTTTTTAAAGGTGTATTTTATGCCAAGAGCCTGCTGGCAGAGAAGGATACATGGGAACTCTCTGTTTTATCCACTTGAGATAGCTTCAGTCCCAATCAACACTACTATGAATTGAAAGAAATTGGACCCATTTCCTAGAGCCCCTTTCCCCCCACCCCAGTCAACCCTGGATAAGCATGTTGGTTGGCACTGCCAAACTCGAATTTAAACAGTGCAGTAGTCATATTTTCACAGCCAAGATTGTATATGCATGGCCATCATGAGTGGCATCTCAGCATCTTACCTGTAATAGAATAACCAGGTCCTAAGGTTATGGATAAGAGCAATAACCAATTCACTTTGGAGGAGGCAAGGCCTTAATCAAGTCATAAATCTGTATGGAGCTACTTTTCATGCTGAGAAATATATCAGGTTCTTCCACCAGATGCCCAGGAGCATGGAGACATTAACATACCCCCTGCCAATGGAAACCCAAAGCTTGCGCTGGGGGTAAAAAGACATTTGGGGAATGGAAAACGGGCTTGTTATCGTTCCTTTTTTCCAGGAATATTTTAAAGTTAGTTTTCTTTGGGCATATGTACATGGGAATAGTCTTGGCCTGGTTATTTGACCAACTTATTGGGAGGTCCCAGAAATCGGAGTGAAAATTAAAGTTGCTTGTCTTCTCCCCACAGCCTTCTTGGGTCCAGCTGACAAATGGGGAATAAGGAACTGAGATTTTTCCGATATGAATTAATCACATCTCAGTCAGCTACCTGGTGCCAGTTCTAACTCATGGCTGCTTTAGAGACCATCCCTGTCACCCAAGGGGATGACAAACCTGAAAGGAGAGGGAGCCAGAAAGTGCACTGAGGCTTTTTCCCTGATTTCATCCTGTCACCCCATGGCCTTAGCGTGAGGCCTGTACACACCATATACCATGCACAGAATCGAGATCCCTCCATAAATTTTAAATGGCTGAGTGTTTTCCAGTTTTGTAAAATTAAATTAAGGAAAGGACTCCCAGACTGACTATACCAAGTGCCAAGTTTCATCCCAGCACACATCATTTTTATAGTAAGTTTTAACTCCATGAAAAGTACAGAATTATAATGGAAATGCTGACAGGCCTGGAGCCAGCTCATGAAGTAATAATGCCACGTCTTTAATATTTTTACACAGCATGTCCTAATCTGCCACAGCTTTAGATAGCAGTGAACTAAGTGAAAAACCCCAGAGCACTACTTTTTTTCTCCTTCTCTTATAGATTGTGTATCCCCGTTTTCAAACATCCTTTCTTGGGAACCTCTTTCAGTCCATTTACATTTTTTGCTTTGTACCATCAGCTTATCAAGCTCACCTGCCTTTTTCTGAGCTATCTGGCTGGAAAGGAAGGAGAGGAGAGAGAATGTGCACTCTGAACTCTTGCCTTCTGCTCATTAAGAGTCAGAACTCATGAAAATCAACTCCGGATGGATGGCTTGCTCAAGTGACAGGCAGCTAATGAATGCCTGAGTTGGCCTGATCTGTCCTACAAAGGAGACCACAAATCAAGCTGCTTGCCTATCTCCTAGCAGACCAGAAACCCTACTAATTTTCAGCCCTTTAAATGAACAAAACATCCACTGAGTAATGACCAGGATGAGTTCAGAGCTTCTTTCTAGACAGCTGCCCCAAGGCAACCCTCTCCCACCACCTGTAAGGAAAGCTAGCAGCCTCTTCCACAGAGGGAGCAAGGAAGTAGAAACCAGGACACCAGGCCTCCCAGTTTTCAACCCCCATACTTCCCTCACCTGTTGAACTCAGGCCGTTTCCCTGAGTGACGCTATTTTAGTTACAGAAACCAATGTGAAATAGGAGACAAACATGAAGAAAGTCAGTGAGGTCAGTTTGACTTAATCAGGAGTGTCAACTAGTGGCAGGGTATAGCTAAACTGATTCCCAGAGGATACAATTTCATATATGATTTATTTTTCTTATTGTACACATCCCCCCCCCATTCTAAACTTTTATCACTCTCCAGTTAATGTGGTTTTAAAAAAAAAAAATTTAAGTAGGTGGAACTAGGAGAAAAACCCTCACACATATGTGAATCACACCAGGCTCTGGCTCCATTGAGAGCCACAGTGGACCTAGGAATGGAGACCTAAAGGCAATATTTTCTTTCGCTGGTTAAGAAGGGTTGATCGAGAAAGGCTGTCGGCTGCCAGAACTCGCATGAACAAGGCCGCCTTCCCAGGCACTGCTTCCTCCTCCGCCACCTAACCAGCTCAGGACCTGTAATAACCGAGGTCTGAGGAGAGGGAGAGCCCCGCTGTTCCCTATTGATTGACCATTTCCTGGGGTGGGCGTTGACATTGGGAAGATAGAAATGGTCAACATTTGCGTAGCTGGGAGGGAAACAGGAACAGAGATGCTAGCCCTTGCATGAAACACTGTTAACTTCCTCACTGAAGCCCAGGAGGCAGCGGAGTGGTTCATTATTTGGCCCCCTCTTGAGGTATGGAATATGTTGGTACACGGTTTTTGGTGTCCTTGAATATGGCACACACACAGAGATTGCTCACCTTCAAAAAATGACTGATACTTCTTTTACTTTAACAAATGAGAAATGTCCATGACAGAAGGGAACCCCTGTTACAAGCCAGGTTTTCTCATTAGCAGCGCAATGTGGATAATTAGTCACTGAGAACATACACAGGGGGAATTCACGTTAGATCCCTTCTTTTGACTGTTGCTGCTGGCAAACCTCAGAGACCACTGTGTACACACAGAGACATGCACATACACATGTACCTATAAGCACAGGGGCAGGCACTACAGGCTGAAGAGGGCACCCATTCTGAGTACAAAGTAAGTTTTTAAGGAGAGGAAGTTATGCATTCAGTTAAAAGCATTGAAAGACCTAGCAGGAATAGAAAGAGATGACTGGCCATTTTGTTCATTTACTTCCATTTATTTTGGTCTCATCTTTGCTTTTACTGTTGAAAGCAGACATTCCTAGAGCATTTTCGATCCGAAAGAAGTAGTCGCACTTATTAGGAGTGCCTTTTCTGTGGTCACTGTCCAGATGTGAAGGCAAATACAATAACCCATTCAGCAGATGGACACTGCCTCGGTAAGGAAAGAATATTGAGGATTGTCATGGTTAGGATCCACATTCAGCAACCTCTAACAAACACCCAAAATAACAGTCAACAAGACCAGTATATCTCTGTCTATCGTAGCAGTCCCAGAGGAGGAGGATCCAGGCATGGTCTGGCATCCTACTGCCATCTAGGGACTCAGGCAAAAATTTTTTAAACTCCTGTTATTCTGACTTCCTGGAGTATTGCTATTATCTACGTAGGCCAGGATGGTTTGCTCCATATACAGAGCACTGAATGGGATGTTTTGATTATACAGAACACTCTCGTTTCCAATTCTACTAACTTGGAATTATTGATCATTCAAACATGAGTTAGAATGAATTTTACCATTTATGTTATCTGAAAGGAGCACGTGTGAGTGGGAATCGTTTGGTCAATTATTTTCATAAATTAATGAAGCCACTCATTTATTTCACAAATTCTTATTAATCACTTATTTGCTAACATCTTCTTTTTAATCAACTTCCTTTCTGGATTTCCATGATATGACATAGTCTGGATTTTTCTCCCATCTCTCAGGCCACTTCTTCTCAAACTCTTTTAATACTTCCTCTTCCTTCTTCAATCACCAGATGCTAGAGTTCTCCCATTGCTTTGACCTGAGGCCTGCCCTCTCTTCATTGAAGATTTCTTCCACACAAATACATGAGGCTGGGTCACAAAATCTATGTCTTCAGCTCGTATCTCAGAATTCTATTTTTATCTTTATCATCTGGATGGATTTTTCCATCCTGAGATTCCATAGCCACCTTTAAAGTCAGTATGCTTAAAATTAAACTTATCCATTTTCAAGGATAGAGGTAAGGAATAGCTTCTCTTCCTGACTTACCTATTTCCATTAATAGTCCATCTAATGTTCCAGTATCTTTAGTTTTGCCTCCACCAGAGACCTCACATCCTGTCCAAGCTGCCTGCCACATCTCATCAGAACTACCTCATTTCTTGCCACACCTGAACTGAAATCCTAGACTCTCCTTTCTCTCCAGCCAGTGCATCTTGCAAACAAACACTTTAATGATCCGTCTAAAGCCAATCTAGAATATCACGCCCCCTCTTCAGGGACTCCCAAAAAAACAGATTCTGGCCTTCAAGACCTTGTCCATTGAAATTCCCGCCCACATGCCAGCCTCATCTGTGTTCCCCAAGTTCCAGCCAACTAGTCTTCTCTCCCACCAGTTTTCTTATCTTTGTACCTTTGCTCACACTACTTCTACAGTGTCCTGCTTTTCCTGCTCTGTATCCCTGGTCTCTGCTTATCTTAATCCTAAATAACCTCCATATATAATATCTCTTCCATGAGCCCTTCATTAGCATAGTGCAATTTCTTTATACAATGGTCTAAGCAGTATAGATTGAATAGATCTACTTTGCCCTTGTCTACATGGGGAAAGGAAGAAGAAGGTTGAGGATGATGAATTTGGGGTGATATTGAGAAATCTTGGATTCTAAAAGCATCTTAAAGATCATCTAATTTAGTGGTTACTAGTGGTGGAATCTTCTTACGCAGAATCCCAATATATAATTCTGTTGTGATTAATGTGTGGCTAGAGGACCCAAGGCCCCACCAATGCAGATTCCCTCTCAAGGTCCCCTCCCAGGCATCACTTCAGAACCCTAGGACTTCAGGGAACCTCAACTTGAAAATCATCGACTAAGTCAAAATCTCTCTCATTTAGAGATTGGAAAACTGAAACCAGAGAACTGGATCAAACTCTACAGAGTTCTCTCTGAAAGTCATGAATCAGTGTTCTGCATTTGAAAATAACTAAATTGCTTTTTAAACTTGCTACAAAACAGATTTTCACCTTGATAGATTTATGAGTGAGAGGCATTACTATGAAAGCAGCCTCTCAGAGACATCTGTTCCTGCTCCTCAGGGGGCTTTCTCAAGATGAGTTTCAAGAGCTCCACATTCATGGCATCTCTCATGTCTGTCCTTGGAAGGAACCCTACCTCATCCTCATCCCCACTAGGCTGAAGGCCCTGGGAACAGGTCCAAGACCCAAGATCCAGGGAGGCCAAGAAAGGTGTCCTAGCTGCTCACTGTAGCCAGTGATTCCAAAAAAGAGGGAGGGTTTTGAATGTAATATAATTGTTATGCAAATACACCTCTTATTTAGCTAAAATTTCTGGCTCCCAGATAAGTAACTTTATCAGCCACAGAAAACAGCCTAAGGCGACTATCACTCTTTTTTCTGCCTAAATATTTTCTCATAAATGAATCCTAATGGAGTTGGGAAGGTAAAGACTAGGGGTAAATATGAGAGATCTCTTGGCCAAATATCTGTTTCCTTGGGAATAGCAGCGGTCTTATTTATCAACTGAGCCAATCTAGTCAGCTTCACCAGAGCTCTGTACACACTGACCAAACAGAATGATTCGTGGAGCCAGCATCTTAACACATTGTTTGTGGGAAACGAGTAAACTCGTCATATCGCTCAAATGCCCGCATACAATGTGTTAACAGCACAGGGCACCTTTCTTTTTCCAAAGCAGGTGTGTTTGGGAGACATGCATTTGCTGTTTCTGTTGATCTGAAATTTGTACTTGTTTCAAGCTTCACTTTTTAAAGCATATTATTTGCCTAAATATATACACTTTTCCTGCCTTTTATTAAAAACTGAAACTAGCATCTAACCCCAGACTCATTTAGAACTACAGCAGGTAGGTACTGCGGATCCCCAAGAGATCTCCAATGGATTGATTTCTATACACCTCTCCGCAAGACCATTCCCAACTCCATTTCATAACAGAAGTTCAATGACACCATAATGGAGCTCATGGCCTATATTGTAGATAGATACCTAATACCACCAGGAGCATGGGGGAGCCAGCTGCTCCTGAGTACCTGAATAGGAAGGTACAGGTCACGTGACAGCTGGGTCAGCCCTCACGTCAAAACTCTGCCCTACTCCAGGCCTTGGATCCATGGGCCAAAGAGGAGATCTAGAAGGCCCTTCTCCCTAAGTGTATCAGTTAGCTAATGGGGGAAAAAAAATTTTTTTTAACTGCATTTGAAAAACAAGTGTTGACACAGAAACATCCAAATCTGTAGAGAATTTTTATAAAGGTTTATTTGAACCAAACTGATGACATATGCCAGGAAGCAAGATCTCAAGAGCTCCAAAGAATAACAGTTTTACAGTTTCTTTCATGCATTTCAAATTAAGGAGGGAAAGTAGATTACATGAAAGTGGGAGAAAGCAAGGCAGTTAACAAAGTTATGTGCTCTCTTGAGGGTGATTATGGCTTATTTCAAAGGTGTGATGACCCAGATGCACAGAAACAATGGACAAGGCTTGCTTAGGGCAAAGATACGCCTTTTACTGAAGAGTTATATGCCTGGATCGTGACTACCCTCCATGACCTGCCCAGTTAGGAATTTATGATCAAACCACCCTGTGAGGTTACTTTCCATAGAACCCCTTTTTTCATCCACAGAAGACTCAGGGGCCTAAAATAACAATCATTTATTCATACTGATCTTATTTCATTCAGCTGATCTAAACTGGGTTTGGCTGGGGCAACTTGGCTGTTCTTCCCATTTCTCTCACCCTTCTCTTGGGATCATCAGGCCAGTCCAAGCGTGTTCTTCCGTTGGTGATGGCCAAAGCACGAGAGCACAAGGTCTCCTGAGGTCAGGGCCTCGGGCTGGTACACCAGCCCATCTGCTGCATGTCTTTTATTATGGTAAAATACACATAACATAAAATTTACCATTTTAACCATTTTAAGTTTACCGTTAATTATATTCATAATTGTTGTGCAGCCATCACACTGTACGTCTCCAGAATGTTTTCATCACCCGAAACTGAAACTCTCTTCCCATTAAATAATAACTCCCCATTTCCGCCTTCCCCCAGCCCCTCAGAATCACTATTCTACTTTCTGCATCTAAGAATTTGACTACACTAGATATAAGTAGAATTATATATTATTTGTCGTTTTGTTTCTGGCTCCTTTCACTTAATATTTTCCAGGTTCATCCATGTTGTCACATTTATCAGTATTTCATTCCTTTTTAAGGCTGAATAGTATTCCATAATACATTTGTACCACATTTTGTTTATCCACCCACTGATGGACATTGAGTTGCTTCCATCTTTTGGTTATCATGAAAAATGCTGCCATGGACTTTGGTGTACAAATACCTGTTCAAGTCCCTGCTTTCAATTCTTTTAGGTACATATCCAGAACTGGATCTTATTGTAGTTTGTTTAATTTTTTGAGGAGCTATCATATTGTTTTCCACAGTGACTGCATCATTTTATATTCCCGCCAACAGTGCACAAGGGTTCTAATTTTGCTACACATTTACCAACACTTATTTTCTGTTTTTGTTGTTTGTTTGTTGTTTTTAATAATAACAATCCTAATGGGTGATAAGTGATATCTCATTGTGATGATTCACATTTCTATAACAACTAGTGATACTGAGTACCTTTTCATGTGTTTTCTTTTGTCCATTTGTATATCTTTGGAGAAATGACTATTCAATTCTTTGCCCATTTTTAAATTTGGTTTTGACTGTTGTTGAGTTGTACTTCTTTATATATTCTGGATATAAATCCCTTATCAGATGTATGATTTGCAAATATTTTCTCCCGTTCTGTGGATTAACCTTTTCAGTCTGTCAGTAGTATCCTTTGCACAAAATCCTTCAATTTTGATGATCTCCAGTTTATCAAATTTTTTTGTTTCCTGTGCTGTTAGTATCATATCCAAGAAATTATTGCCAAATCGAATATTATGAAGCTTTTTCCTATGTTTTCTTCTAATATTTTTAATTCTTAGGTTTTTGACCCATTTTAAGTTATTTTTTTATATATGGTCTAAAGTAAATATCCAACATTTGTTTTTTCATGTGGCTATCCAGTTGTTCCAGCACCATTTGTTGAAAAGTCAGTCCTTTCCCCATTGAATGGTCTTGTCACCCATGTTGAAAGTCATTTCATATATGCAAGTCATTTCATATATGCAAGAGTTTATTTCTGAGGTCTCCATCCAATTGGTCTATATGTAGTTTTATGCTAGTACCATATTCTTTCAATTACTGTGGCTTTATCATTTTTAAAATCAGGAAATGTGAGATCTCCAATTATGTTCTTTTTTTTTTTTCCAAGATTATTTTGACAATTTGGGCATCTCTTAAGATTCCATATGAATTTTAAGATAGATTTTTCTATTTCTGCAAAAGAATGTCTTTGGGATTTTAATAGACATTGCATTGAATCTGTAGTTCACCTTGAAGAGTATTGACTTCTTAACAATATTAAGTCTTCCAATCCATGAACATGAGATATCTTCCCATTTACTCATATTTTTATTTCTTTGGCAATGTTTTGTAGTTTTCAGTATACAAGTCTTTCCCTCCTTAGTTAAATTTGATCTTAAGTATTTTATTCTTTTTGATGTTATTGTAAGCAAATTGTTTTCTTAATTGCCTTTTCAGATTGTTCATTGTTAGTGTAAGATCTGATTCATTTTATTCGCCAAAGTAGTTACATGGCCAAACTCAAAGTCAGGAAGGAGGTGGGGAAGTATACCCCACCCATCATGGGAGGGCACTGCAAAGTTACGTGGCAAAGGAAATCAACACAAGGCAGGGTGAAGAATTGGATCTTATAACACTATATTCCTCACTGAGCTTCCTAGGCAAATTTTAGCGTTATTTTCCTAGGGTCTTTCTTCAAAGTATTCTGCTCCAACCCCTTCAACCTACACAATTATACAGTGAAAATGGGGGTGGGGGGGAGAAATGAAAGAGTGAGCACAAAAAGGAAGTAGGTAACTAGGCGCCTAGGTAAATTGCTGGTGCCCAGCTGAACAATCAGTAGGTATGGAGGTAAGAAACAGAAATTAGGAATCAGAAGGCCCGCTTATTGATCTTGGGAAGGTCTCTTAATATCTCCAAGCCTCAGTACCTCCTTTGACAGTTTGCTAGATGATCTCTAAGGGCCTTTCCTGTGTTAACTCTGCATCCTATGCCAATTCTAACAGTGTTGCCCTTAAATAGAAAACAAACCAACATTGGAAAATCCATTCTCTGTACAGATCCATAGGGGGCTGGCCGAGTGGTGCAGTGGTTAAGTGCTGGCTTGAGACGCCAGTGGCCCCGGTTCAGGTCCCACATATGAGGGCCAGTGACACTGCCCTTAAAAAAAAAAAAATCATGTACAGATCCATAAGCACACACATCTATGCCGGTGGCCATCTATGTGTTCTACCAATCTCCTCATTTTCTGCTTTACACTATAGTATTATTAGTGTGCTTTCTTTTTTTTTTATCCTATACCACCTGAGATTTCCTTGCAAGAGGAAAGATGCTCTGAACTATCTTAACCATCCCAAGAACAGTAGTCACCAAATAAATTTTTTTAACTAAACTGGGGAAAACCTCCAGTGTCTTTAAAGTTTAATGATTTATCATACGTTTTAAACTTCTAAATAAATTTTCTGTGGAAGCTAAGTTGCTGGAGACACAACAGCAAATTCAGCAAGTATTCAGAATTTATTGGAACTGAGTTTCTCTCCCAATGCAATCTTACAACTTAGTTTGTTTTACTAAGTCTATGCTACAAAGCCTTTAGTAGACACGATATCTCAGTTTAATATTTTGGAATTTTAATGTATTGAAATATGTTCAGTGACCATGTAAATAAGTAATATTGTACATGTCCAATGCAAGCTTGGAAAAAGTTGTCAGAAGGCCAAGGTTCTTGACTTATAGAGAAATGAGATCAGTGTTTAAAATTGTTTTCCTAGTCTCTGTTGAAAACTTTTGGCTTGCAAATCATATAAAGAGTAAAATGAAGGCATATATTAGACCTTTACCAATTAAAGTTTGATTCTTAGCTATTACTATATAGTATGTTTTTCCAACTCATTGCATTTGAAGAAGCGATTTCTTTCAGCATAAAATCAGTATAGCAACTAATTAACTTGAAAAAGTGTTCAATGAATGAATATTAATTGCTTCATTTTTTTTAAGTTAGTACAGTGACATAGAGAGAAATCAGCATTTTGTGTCCTCCAGGAATTTTTACTTAACATATTTTTCTGTGTATAATGTGCTCCCGTGTATAATGTGCACCCATGTTTTTGGCCCAAACTTTCAGGGAAAAAAATCTTTCATTTTTATTTTTTAATTCAAATTTTTGTTTATATTGGGTTGTCGCACAAGTCATGACATATTTTTTTCTATGTTTTTCATTGCAAAAATGCATCATGACTTTTCCAACAACCCAATATTTAGGTACTTTTTTTGTATTATAAGAGAATTGTATCATTTATTTTTTAACATATTATGGCACAAGAAGTTTTATGTAACAAATAATTACAAAATAAAAGAACAGATACAAGGTATAAAAAATTTTATGTGCCGGTAAAAAATTTACAATATTTACACATCATAGAAGGCCGAGAACTCTTTGCCACTGTCAATATCAGAGGTATCATCTTCTTCAATTTCTACATTACCAGGGCCTTCTGAAGAGTCCCTTTCCTCATCCGGGTAAATTTCATCGTCCTCAATTCCATCCACTACATTGCCGATGACGCATTTTTTAAACAATTTCACAACACTTCCTTCTTGACACCATTCCACAATCTTAAGATCCAATCACAAACCTGGGCTATGGATGCTTTCTTGATTCTGCCTGTAGGTGTTAAATCATTACCAGCTGACTGCATCCACAACATCCACTCTTTCTTCATTCAGGCCTTAAAGGGCTTGTTTACTGACACATCAAGAGGTTGCAGTTGGCTGGTTAGCCCACCAGGTATCACAGAAAGTTGGGTTTTCAAGTCTTCATTTCATTTCATTGAATCATTGGCCGAAACTGCTTTCATTGCAAGTTCGGCCAAACTTCAACAAATCGGTTCAACAAAACCGATTATCGTATTCCAGTATTATTTTGCATACAGATATTGTTATGGATTTCTAGAGTTACACTTTTAACTCATAAGCATAAATAAAAGAATTAAAAACATATAGATACAGAAGTAGTACTACCTATGTATAATATGCATCCTTAATTTTCCCTCACAAATTTGGGCAAAACAGTGTGCATTATACATGGCAAAATATGGTAATTGAATGAATAATAATCACTCTCCCAGAATCCCAAAGAATAAAAATATCTCCTGTTTGCTTGGGAATGCAAACCTAAGAAAAATGCCATGGGGAAGGCAGTATTGTACATATGGCCCCTAGAGCCATGCAGATCCTCAAACAACTCATCAGGAATGTGTTATTTTTGGCTCTACCAATGGCTTACCTCTTCTTTCCTCTCCTTTTAGGCTGCCCCGTCAAAGGTCACCCTACCCCCAATATCACCTGGTTCCATGGTGGTCAGTCAGTTGCCACTGTCGCAGGATTGACACATCACATCTTGGCAGCTGGACAGATTCTCCAGGTTGCAAATCTTAGTGGCAAGTCTCAAGGGGAATTCAGCTGCCTTGCTCAGAATGAGGCAGGAGTGCTCGTACAAAAGACCTCTCTCGTAATCCAAGGTAAGAAACCCTTTGGGCTTTGGATGCTGGACTTATTTCTTGAACAAGATTGTCCCCCTGGGAATCCAATTCTCTAGTAAACAAAGTGATTTCTAATCTCCAGTGTTTCCTAAAGCATTACAACTGAAGCTGAACCATGTTTCCATATAATGAGGTCCTTCAGAAGAGCCACAGGGCCCTACCCCCCCCAGAACCTGGACAAGTCAGTGCTGTTTTCATAAATGGGCCCTTCCACTCAGGAACCAAGGAAACATCACCATATAAAAAAGTCAAATATGTTTCCTTTATGCTAAGTCAACTAGTAAAGAATACACACACACACACATACACACACACACTTAACACACACACATTCACGTGTATGAAGTAGCTTATTAAGAAAATGCAAATTTTCTCCGTCGGTTTGGTTCCAAAATACCTCTTGATTTGAACCACTTGGTTCTTGCTGTCTGCACTGGAGAGTTAGGGCTGGTGCTGGTACCTGCCAGTAGTCCTGAAGAGTTTTCTGCTGTACTCAGGTGTTGAGTGCTTCCCAGGCACCTTTCCTGTGTTCCTGTCAAAGAACAGACTGAGAAGTCTGTGTGGCTAGTGCATGAACATTCCAGGAACAGGGGCAGGTCAGAAAGCAGGGCCTAGCATTTGCTGCACCAAGAATGTTATGAATAAACCCCTAACAGTGGGTGAGGAGCCAAACTGGCCTTGTTATAGAAACTAAGTGAGGCTTTTGAGTTTCCCAGAGGCTGGTTCTACCTGTGGCCTCTGCGTGACACTTGTAGAGAAAGCACAGTTCTACTGCATGGATTCTAAATGGAGGATTCTGTGGGAAGGGATAGTCTTTTGGGCCAATATAGCACATGAGAAGGGAGACCTCCTAGCACATGATTTCTCCCTTACACATCCTTCCCTGCCTTTTTCCAAAGAGTAAGTGTTCCATTTTTTCTGCTGAAAACCCGAGGCCAGTGCCTCTCCGCAAGAGTTGTAACACACAACTTTGCACATAAGCACTCACAGTTTACCTACCCCCGGTTATTTTTAACAGCTTTCCTACCAGTGAGCCTCAGACCCCCAAATAGAAAATCCAAAGAAATTGCTTTTCTTACTGACATCACTGTCTCACATCTACGAGTATTCTCTGGATGGGCTGGGGTATTTTTGTAACATCTACAAAATCTAACTTGAACCTGCAGTTTCTATATATGATTAAGTATGTCTAATATTTTTACATCTCTTTCTGGTGAGCCCGTAAGGGGGGAAAAAAAAAAAGAGCACTTTGGGAATTATGTTTAAAAACAATAAGTGCTACTGCCATTGATTAACTGCTCTCTGTGCCAGGCACTGGGCTCCGCCCTTTACCTACATTATCTCCAGGCCTCACAATAACTTGATGAGTAAGGGCTACTGTGCTCATTTTATGGGTGAGCCAACTGAGGCCTCTGGAGACCATGTGACTTGCCTAGATAGGCTGGAAATGGAGCGCACTGAGGGGCAGAGGTCACCCATAACGCTCACCCTCCCTCCTCCCCCACTGCCCTGCTCAGAAGGAATAGCGAGCATGGGAAAGAATGCTGTGTGCTTTTCACCTCTGATCCTCCTTCTGTGACAGATTACTGGTGGTCTGTGGACAGACTGGCAACCTGCTCGGCCTCCTGTGGTAACAGGGGCGTTCAGCAGCCCCGCCTGAGGTGTCTCCTGAACAGCACAGAAGTCAACCCCGCTCACTGTGCAGGGAAGGTTCGCCCTGCTGTGCAGCCCGTCGCCTGCAACCGGAGAGACTGCCCTTCTCGGTGAGTGTAGCCAAGGCTGGCTTGGGCCTCCCAGCCCCCAGCTGGGGCCCTGACTTCTAGCCAAGTTGGTAGCCAGCCCTTGTCTAGCACTATGCAGGGAGAGACGCCAAGTGCAGGTGAGGGGGCCTGCCTTCCAAGGAGCTGTTCTTTCCTAGATACACAGGCTTGTCAGGCCTTCCCACCATGCAGAAAGTACCCCTCCGAACGCGCCTCCTACAGCATCCCTGTTTGGTCCCTCAACTCTCAGCAAGCTAAGGGCTGCCTGGGCATCCGAAGCACCTGAAAGGCTCTGTTCAGGGAGCAGGGGCATGCCATCCTGCACGAAGAAACTGGCTCTCTGAAAGACAAGAAAGCATTTCTAGTACTGGCTTTTACCCCAACCCCTCCCCTTTCGCCTAACTTTAAAAACCTGTGCTAAACACTACTCCAGTTTACTGGAAGAAATCTTGTCCTCTTCTTTACCACAAATGGTGGCATCCTGCTAGAGCGGAAATTAGTCTCCATTTCTTAGAGTTGCCTCAATGTTGGATATACATTCTCTGCATTTGGGTCCCTTATAGAGCCCAAAATGACACCCACGTCCTCTGCCTCTCGCATCTTCCTCCAGCTTTGAGAAGCTGAGTCCCACTGAGCATGCCCACTGCAGTCTGCAGGCAGTAGTTAAAGGGATAATGGGTGGGCTTAGACTTGGCACCAGGATGGCGCCCTGAGTCTTGGGGGACTTGGCTGGGCCCTGAAATGCCCCTTTACTACCTATCTGTAGGACTTTCATACAACTACTTAGGCAACCGCTTTTTGTGTTTTGCCAGCTGAGTCATAAGGAGCAGCTGAAACCAGGAGAGACTCAATGAAATATGAAACATACTCATTAATATCAGCAGTTTGACTTGCTGACAGGAAGGTTTCCACGGGAATGATTAATGTCCTTTTATACCCTTCCTGAACTGTAACATAGCCCATACCGCTCTCCTCTCAACCTCCCCACCCCAGCTCCTGAAAAATTGCTGAAATGTATATTTGGAAATAAAAGTTGATTGAAATGCAGGCCTGACATTCACCAGGGATATAAGAGCCTGGAAGACTGCCCTTGCCAAGCTGTGTGAAATGAAGAAGAGGTCTTGGCCATGCCAAGGACTTTTTGATTTGCTGTGGTGATGGTCAGAGTCAATCAGCCTCATTTACTTCTGCAAATGCAATAATGGCTTTGTCTGCATGGGTTTCAGTGCCCCGTGAGCTTTGAAACACCTCGTGCCTGCTACCTACACGGCCCTGCTCCTGTGGGTTGGAATTCTGTACACAGTCCTCTCTCTCCAGGGCAAATGGAACAGGTTCCACCAAACTGAACAAGTCACAGGTTCAAATGCAGGAAGAATTTGCTCCCTGTCCCTGCAGCTGGCCTCTCCTGAGAGCTAGATGTGGCACCACTGGACTAAGAGGTGGCCACAGGTTAACCTTTGATGGTTCTCCCACCAAGCTTCTTGGGCACTTTATCAGCCTTCCTTGCACACACCAAAAAAGTGTCGCCCTGGTCATCTTTTTGAATAGCTGTGGGAAGTCGTGCTTTGACTCAGATAGGACGATTTCATTTAGATAAACTTTTTCTCAGGCAGTAAAACCAAAGAATGGGAGTTTTCCTTGTTTGATTTTTTCTAGATTGAGTGAAATGACTAGGAAGCACCAAGTCTTTTCTCACTATTTTCCCCCAGCATTTCCCTCCTTCCCCTGCTCTTTGAATTATACCAGGGCGCAAACATCCAGAGAGAACCTCTACATGTTTTTATGTGACCAAGGATTTCAGTGTTTCCCAACTGACAGCTTAGTTTTTGACGAAAAGCCATTTGTCAGTGTCTTGGTCAGTCTCGCTTCCAAAGATCGAAATTGTAGCTGGAGACTAACCTTCTGAGAACAACTATTTTCAGCCCTTTACGAGGTATAAGACCTATAGACTGTGACTCATGGAGGCGGAAAGTTGCTCCAGAAAGCTGGAAGGAACTTTGCATGTTCCTGATTAAACAAAATGTAATGACATATGAGTTAAGGCGAGGTAGAAGATACAGCGAGTGCTAGCAGATGAAATGTTGGCTTAAGTGAGACTCGCACTGCCTCCTGGGTCAGGTGGTGACACAGGCGTGGATCCAACTCCCCTAGGAAAATGTCTCTCCTCTGCCGCACTGGGGTGCCTTTAGGAAGTGCCAGAGCTGCAGCACAGTGTAACTGGCTCAAGGGCTATTTCCCCACAGTGTTCCATCTGCAAGCTCATGGCTTTTGGGGTCAGTGTCAAGCTGAGACAATTCACCTTCAGAATACTCTTTCAAGATGCACCATTTTAGCCAATTTCCGAAGCGTATTTGTAACAAATTACCATAAACAGGGTAGCTTAAAACAACAAAAATTTATTCTCTCACAGTTTTGGAGTACAGAAGTCCAAATTCAAGGTGTCGGCGGGGTTGCGCCGCTCTCCAAAGGCTCTAGGGCCCTTGCAGCTTCTATTGCCTCTGAGCATCCGTTGGCTTGTGACCATGTCACTCCATCCACTGCCTGTGGGCTCACACTGTCTCCTCCTCTTGTGTGTTGAATCTCCCTCTGCCTTTCTCTTATAAGGACTTTTGTGATGACATTTGAGGCCTACTCAGATAATGTAGGACCATCTCATCTCAAAATCCTTAATTATGTCTGCAAAAACCCTTTGTCCAAATAAAGTAACATAGTCACAGGTTCCAGGGATTTGATGTAGATTTCTTTTGTTGGGGACACCATTTTCAGCCTACCATCCCAGGAATAGACTATGAGAAGGGCCATGGCCCCCTAATTAGCAGCTGTGTGGTGAGATCAAGGGAGTGTGGGGGGCTCTTTTTCGGAGAGCATATGGCATCGTTCCTTTCCTCAAGACCTTTGCAGCTGCCCTGATTTCTGTTCCTCTGCACAGGTGGATGGTAACCTCCTGGTCCGCCTGTACCCGGAGCTGTGGGGGAGGCATCCAGACACGTCGGGTCACCTGCCAGAAGCTGAAAGCCTCTGGGATTTCCACTCCTGTGTCCAATGACATGTGCACACAACTTGCCAAAAGGCCAGTGGACACCCAGGCTTGTAACCAACAGCTCTGCGTGGAGTGGGCCTTCTCCAGCTGGGGCCAGGTAAGAGGGTTTTATTTGAAAGGTAAATCTAAAGGTGTTGACCCTAACACAATAGGAAGCAAAGTGCCTAGTATGTGATCTATCCTGGACATTGTTCCATGGGCACTTGAGGAAAATGTGTCATCCGCAGTTTTTGGATGAAATGTTCTATAAATATCTATTAAGTCCAATAGGTATAATGTGGCATGTAAGGCTATTATGTCCTTCTTAATTTTCGTCTGGATGATATGTCCCCTGAAGTAAGTGGAGTATTAAAGTCCCCAATTATTGTTGTATTACTGTTAATTTCTGCCTTTATGTCCATTAATATTTCCTTTATATTCTGGGTGCTCCTACGTTGGGTTCATAGGTATTTACAATTGTTATATCCTCTTCTTTAAAATTATGTAATGTGTCTCTCTGTCTCTTTTTACATTCTTTGTTTTAAAGTGTATTTTATCTGATATGAGTATTGCTACCCAGCTTTCCTTTCATTTCTATTTGCATGGAATGTCTTTTTCCATCCCTTCACTTTCAGTCTATGTCTTTCAATGTAAAGTAAGTCTCTGGTAGGCAGCATACAGATTTGCCATGTGTTTTTAATCCATTCTGTCCCCCGATGTCTTTTGATTGGAGTTTTTAGTCCATTTTATTTAAAGTGTTGTTAATAGGTGTATGCTTTTCGCCATTTTGTAAATTGATTTTGGGTTGTTTTTGTTCTTTATTCCTCCTGCTCTTGATCTCTGTTGTTTTGATGTGTTGGCTTTCTTTAGTGTTTTGATTGGATTCCTTTCTCTTCATTTTTTTTGGTTTATTTTTTCCATGAGTTTTGGTTTGTGGTTACCATGCTTGAGTTAGTGTGTGTGTGTGTGTGTGTGTGTGTGTGTGTGTGTGTGTGTGTGTGTTTGTCAGGAAAGCATGATGCATTTTTGCAACGAAAAACATAGAGAAAATATATCATGACTTTTCCGGCAACCATATATATATATGTATATGTATATATATATATATATATATATATATATATATATATATATATATATATATATGGAGAGAGAGAGAGAGAGCCATCTATTTTAAGATGATAGGCATTTAAGGTCAGTCACATTCTAAAAGCACTACATTGTTACTACCCCCTCCACTCTTTATGTTTTTGACATCATGTTTTATGTTTTGTGTATCCCCTGATTATTTATTGTATTTATAGTGAGTTTCTTTTTAATTTTTTATAAGATTTTATTGGGGAATTGGGGGAGGGGAACAGTTTTGGTTTGTGGTTACCATGCTTGAGTTAGTGTGTGTGTGTGTGTGTGTGTGTGTGTGTGTGTGTGTGTGTTGGGAAATTGGGGAAGGAGACCAGCCAAATGGTTGTCCTTCAGTCTCAGTTGTGGAGGGCACAGCAAGCTCAGCTCCAAGTCCAGTCGCACTGCTCAGCTCAAGGTGCTGTGTTCAGTTAGTTGAAGGCAGGCATAGCCACCATCCCATGCAGGAGTTGAACCAGCAGCCTCATTGTTAAGAGCACACACTCTATCCACTGAGCCATCCAGGTGGCAGATCAGCTCAAGGTGCCAAATTCAGTCTTAGTTGTGGGTGGGTGTAGCTACCATCCCATGTGGGAGTCGAACAAGCAGCCTTGTTGTTAAGAGCGCATGCTCTATTCCGTGAGCCATCCGGGCGGCAGCTCAGCTCAAGGTATACCAAGTTCAGTCTTTAGTTGTGGGCAGGCGTAACCCACCATTCAAACAGGCAGCCTTGTTGTTAGGAGCACATGCTCTCACCAGTTGAGCCACCCTGCCACCTGTTGGCAGGTCAGTGGCAGCTCAGCTCGGGCGCAGCTTCACTGGCCCATGTGGGAATCAAACCAGCGACCCTGTTGCTCAGAGCTCACGCTCTTGAGCAAGCTCTTAAACAACTTAGCCACTCGGCCAGCCCTTTATAGTTAATTTTGCTACTATTGTCTTTTAACCTTCCTATTAGTTTTTTAAGTGGTTGATTTGCTGTAATTATTATGTATTAGCCTTTACCAGTGAGAATTTTTTCTCTCTCTCCTATATTTTCTTATTTCTGATTATGGCTTTTTCTTTTCTGTATAGAAAAGACCCTTTGACATTTCCTGGAAGGCTGGTGTAGTGGTTGTGAACGCCTTTAGTTTTTGCTTGTCTGGGAAACTCTTTATCCTTCAATTCTGAATGATGACCTTGCTGGATATAGAATTCTAGATTGTAGATTCCTTTCTTTCAGCACTTTAAATATTTCCTGCTACTCCCTTCTGAGAAATTACCTGATAGCCTTATGGAGATTCCCTGGTATGTGACTTGTTCTTTCATTCTTGCTACCTTTAAGATGGTCTCTTTATCTTTAACTTTTGCCATTTTAATTACAATATGTTTTGTAATATGTCTCTTGGGTTCATCTTGTTTGGAACTCTGTGCTTTCTCTGTACAGGATAGTTCTGCGGCCAGGTACCACAGTGTTTTTCTAGCCCCACATTAAGCATCACCCTCCCACACCTGCTAGACCAATCTCCAGGTAGGAGGAGCCTGTTGTGTGCATGCTATGGTGTGCCCTCCTATTTCTGCTGGATCTAGCTCTAGGAGGGTTGACTGGGGAGGAGCCACAGCACCTTGCGGGTCAGCCAGAGAACCTGGATGGAGCTACCCCCTTCTACACATCCAGGAGAAACATCAACAATCTCTGTCACCGGTTCCCCGGTCCTGGATTGTCCCCTGGGCTTCCGGAGAGCATTCTCAGTTTCCCAACCTTCTCTGTGCAATCTCTCTCTCTCTTGCTTGTTGTGCAAAAGCTGTTCATTTGGCTCACAGCTAGCTTTTAGAAGGAATTGCTCTAAATATAGGTGTATATTCTATGTGTTCTTGGGCAGGGGCGAGCTCAGCGTTCACCTACACCGCCATCTTGGACCCACAGAACGTTTTAGAATGTGTGTACTGTGTTCAAAACCTATTGGAAACCCACTAAGCATTTAAAAGCAGCCTACCAGGACTAATAACCAGCTAGTACCCACCAACTGTGTGGGAATAACTACTGTGGTTGGTTCGAGGCTGGGGCTACTTGAGAGGATGACCTCGCTGATTGGTCAGGCGTACTTTCTGATTGGTTGGTGTCTGAACCATGCCATTATTAAGCTTCGCCAGCTGGGATACCCCCAAACAACCACAAGTCTCTTAATTCTTTGTGTAACAGTATGAACTGATCTGACTGAATGCTTTTGGGCAGTTTAGCAACTCAATACTTGTTAGAATGGCCATCTACACATTGCTGCATTCATGTCCCCCCATCCCCACCCTGAGGTGTGTTCTTTGCAAAACAATCACTTGGAACTTCCTATCTAGTTAATACACTATGGCCATCTCTAATGAGGAGCAAATGTTATTCGGGGAAAATGTGGCACTTTTAGGGGGGAAATTCACTTGGAACACATAAGCCATTTCTGTCCCAGGTGAGTCAGGGGATAATGTTCAGCATTGGCCAATCAACACATTTGGCCAGAGGCTTCTTTTTGGCGCCTCCACCAACCCCCACTTATTTCCAGTGACCTAATGTATGTGCTTCATAATGAAAGAGGCATGAGCTCCCCTCTGACCCCACGCCTGGGGGATATCATCTTTCTCTTACCTGGAAAAGCCCACTTCTGATAGCTTTCATTCAGCCCAAGGCAGCTCTGTTTTTAGGCCCTCAACTTATTGGCAGTTTGTGAAATTACAATTGGGAACAGATCTGGCTACACATGGGAGATGTTTCTGCGTTGTATCATTGAGGTCACTCAAGGGGACATACAGTGCACATTGATCATTCTCGGTAATTATTTTTCCTAAAGAGAAAAATAGGTCTTTCCCGTCAAACACTCTCACCCCCTTCTTATTTCTTTTAAAACCCTCTAGGCAAATATGTCTCAAGCTTTAATGCGAATCACCTGTGGATCTTGTTAAAAATGCTAATTCTGATATGGCAGGTCTGGAGTAGAGCTTTGGATGCTGAGATTTTTTTTTTTTTCATTGAGGCATAATTGACATGTAACATTAGTTTCAGGTGTACAACATAATGATTCAATATTTGTATGCATTGTGAAATGATCACCATAATAAGTCAAGTTAACATCTGTTACCATACATAGTTACAAAAGAACTTTTTTTCTTCTGATGAGAACTTTTAAGATCTACTCTTAGCAACTGTTGAATATTCAATACAGTATTAAGTGACCATGCTGTACATCTCCATGACTAATTTATTTCATAACTAGAAGTCTGTAACTTTTGCCCTCCTTCACTGATTTTGCCGATACCCTATCCCCTGCCTCTGGACACCACCTATCTGGAAGCTGTATCTATTTTGTTTTTCAGGGTTTATTTATTTTTTTCTTAGAATCCATATATAAGTGAGATCATGCAGTAGTTCTTCTCTGTCTGACTTATTTCACTTAGCATAATGCCCACGAGGTCCCTCCATGTTGTCACAGATGGCAAGATGTCATTCATTTTTATGGCTGAGTATTATTCCTGTGTGTGTGTGTGTGTGTATTCCATTTTCTTGGAAACTTAGCTTGTTTACATACCTTGGCTATTGTGAACATGGAGATGCATAGATCTTTTACAGTTAGCATTTTCAATTTTTTTGGATAAATACCCAGAAGTCAAATTGCTGAACCATAAAGTAGGTTTAGTTTTTTATGAACCTTCATACTGTTCTCCATTGTGGCTGCACCAATTTACATTCCCACCAAGTGTGCACAAGGGTTCTCTTTCCTCCACGTCTTCACCAACACTTTGGTTTTTTTGATAATAACTATTCTAACAGTATTGGTGATGTCTCATTATGGATTTGATTTGCATTTCCCTAATGATTAGTGATGTTGAGCTCTGTTTCATATACTTGTTGGCCATGTAAGCCTTCTTTGGAAAAATTTCTATTCAGATCTACTGCCCCTTTTTAAATTGGATTGTTTGGGTGTTTGCTGTATTCACCCTTTATCAGATATACAATTTGCAATTATTTTCTGCTATTCAATAGGTTGCCTTTTTGAAGGTTTGTTTTTTTTTGTTTTTTGGTTTGTTTTTTTTGTTTTTTTGAGGGCAGTGTCACTGGCCCTCATATGTGGGACCAAACTGGGGCCTCTGGCTTCCCAAGCCAGCGCTTAACCACCATGCCACTCCGCCGGCCCTTGGAGGTTTTTTTTTATGGTGTCTTACCATAGAGTTTTTTTAGTTTTATATAGTCCCGCTTGTTTATTTTTGCTTCTGTTGCCCTTGCTTTTGGTGTCAAAATCAAAAAAATCATTTCCAACACCAATGTTAAGGATCTTACTACCTATGTTTTCTTCTAGAAGTTCTATGGTTTCAGATCTTACATTCAAGTTTTTTATCCATTTTGAGTTAATTTTTGTCTTATGGTGTAAGTTAGTGGTCCAGTTCCAATTCTTTTGCATGTGGCTGTCCAGTTGTCCTAGAACCGTTTATTGAAGAGACTGTCATTTCCCCATTGTATGTTCTTGGCTTCTTTATTGTAAATTAATTGATGGGTTTATTTCCGGGCTCTCTCTTCTGTTCCATTGATCTATGTGTATGTTTTTATGCCACTACCATAATGTGTTGGTTACTATAGCTTTGTAGTATAGTTTGAAATCAGGGAGTGAGATACCTCCAGCTTTTTTGTTCTTTCTCAAGATTTCTTTGGCTATTTCAGGTCTTTCATAGTTCCATACAAATTATAGGATTATTTGTTCTATTTCTTTGAAAAATGCCATTGGAATTTTGATAGGGATTGCATTGAATCTACAGATTGCGTTGTATAGTATGGCCATTTTATTTTAACAATATATTCTTCAAATCAATGAACACATAATATTTTTCCATTTGTTTTTTCATTAATGTCTTATAGTTTTCAATGTACAAGTCTTTCACTTCTTTCATTAAATTTATTCCTAGGTTTTTTTTCTTTTTGATGCAGTTGTAACTGGGGTTATCTTAATTTCTCTTGCTGATAGTTTGTTATTAGTATATAGAAATACAACATATTTTTGTATATTGCTTTTGTATCTTGCAACTTCACTGAATTCATTTATTCTAACAGTTTTTTTGTAGAGTCTTTAGGGTTCTCTCTATATAAAATCATCTACAAATAGTGAGTTTTACTTCTTTCTCTTCAATTTGAATGCCTTTCATTTCTCTTTCTAGCGTAGTTGGTCTAGCTAGGACTTCCAATACCGGGGGTACCCAAAACAATGTATACACATGACTTGTATTCATCTTTTTTATTGGTATATATTATTACAATTTTAATACAGTTTTTTCCTTTCTTAAAATGTGTATATATATTTTTTGACACGCTCTGTATGTTGAATAAAAGTGTTGAGAGGGGGCATCCTTGTCTAAGAGGAAAAGCTTTCAGTTTTTCACTGTTGAGTATGATGTTAGCTCTGGGTTTGCCTTATAGGGCTTTTATTATGTTTCCTCTACACCCACTTTGTTGAAAGTTTTTAATTATGAATGGATATTGAATTTTGTCACTTTTTCTGCATCAGTTGAGATGATCATATGATTTTTATTCTTCACTTAGTTAATATATCACATTGATAGTTAAATGTATGTTTAAAAACCATCCTTACATCTCTGGAATAATTCCCACTTAATCATAATATATGATCCTTTTAATGTATCGTTGAATCTGATTTCCTAATATTTTGTTGAGGAGTTTTGCATCTATATTCATCGGGAATACTGACCTATAATTTTCTCTTCTTATGGTGTCCTTATCTGGTTTTCATATCAGGGTAATGCTGGACTCATAAAATAGGTTTGGAAGTGTTTGAGAAGGATTGATATTAATGTTTTTTTAATCTGGTAGAATTCACCAGTGAAGCCATCTGGTCCTGTACTTTTGTTTGTTGAGAAGTTTTGAATTACTGATTCAATCTCCTTACTAGTAATCAGTCTGTTCAGATTTTCTATTCATGATTTAGTCTTGGTAAGTTGTACGTTTCTAGGAATTTATATCTTCTAGGTTGTCCAATTTGTTGGCATATAATTGTTCATAGTAGTCTCTTATGATCCTTTGTATTTCTTTGGTATCAGTTGTAATATCTTCTCTTTCATTTCTGATTTCATTAGAGCCCTCTCTCTTTTTCTTCTTTGTAGTGTAGCTAAAAGTTTGTCAGCTTTGTTTCTCTTTTCAAAGAACCAGCTCTTAGTTTTATACATCTTTCCTATTGCCTTTTTAGTCTTTATTTCGTATATTTCTGTTCTGATCTTTGTTATTTCCTTGCTCCTGCTAACTTTGGGTTTCATTTGGGTTTTTTGTTTTTTTTCTAGTTCATTGAGATGAAAAGTTACTTTGAGATTTTTCTTGTTTCTTAATGTAGGCATTTATTGCTATGAACTCTCCTCTTAGGATTGCTTTTGCTACATCCCATAAATTTTAGTATGTTGTATTTCCATTTTCATTTAGACCCCTTTCTCTTTATATTTTTTTTTGGTACCTATTATAGGTGTTTGATTTGTGGTAACTATGAGGCTTAGATATATAACATAACAAGTTAGAGCTTTAGAATGAAATCAACATTTTTACTCTTCCCTCACACACACATTTTTTACATCTTTTTATCTTGTGTATACCTTAACTATTTGTCATTATAGTTACTACTGTTGTCTTTTAACCTTCATACTATATTTATTACTTACTAATCCACTGCCATTTCTATATACATTTCTATATATATTTACCAGACCAATATTCCCTTCTAGATATTGATGCAGAAATCTTCAACAAATACTAGCAAACCAAATTTAGCAGCATATTAAAAGGATAATACACCACAAACAAGTAGGATTTATTCTTGGAATGTAAAGATGTTTCAACATATGAAAATCAGTCACTGTAATATACTATATTAGCGGAATGAAGGGGAAATAAATACATGGTCATCTCAAGTGATGCAGGAGAATCATTTGGCAAAATTCAACACCTTTTCATGATTAAAAGAAAAACTCAACACATTAGGAAGAAAGAAATCACCTCAAAACAATAAACACCATATATGAAAACCCACAGCTAACAACATACTTAATGGGGAAGATGGGAAATTTTTCCCCTAAGATGAAGAACAAGACAAGGATGCAATGTCCACTACTTCCACTCAACATAGTATTAGAAGTTCAGAGCATTAAGCAAGAAAAAGAAAAGTCAAACCAATCAAATTGGACAAGAAGAAGTAAAATTATCTCTGTTCGTAAATGACATGATTTCATATATAAAAGCCTTAAAAACCCTAGTAACAAAACAAAAAATCGTAGAGCTGATAAATAAATTCAAGAAAATTACAGGATACAAAATCAATTGCATTTCTATACACAAATGGTGAACAATCTGAAAAGAAAATTTAAACAATTCAATTTATAATAGCACCAAAAATAATAAATACTTATGGATAAACTTAATCAAGGAGGCAAAAGACTTGTACACTGAAAACTACAAAACATTGATAGAAGAAATTAAAGAAGACACAAATAAATGAAAAGACATCTTGTGTTCATGGATGAAAAACAATGTTAAGATGTCGGTACTGCAGGCCGGCCAAGTGGCTCAGTTAAGAGCTCACTCAAGAGTGCGAGCTGAGCTCTGAGCAACAGCAGTTCGATGCCCAGCCCAAGCTGAGCTGCCAACAGGTAGCAGGATGGTTCAGCTAAAAAAAAAAAAAAAAAGTCAGTACTGCTCAAATTGACCTACAGATTCAGTTCAATTCCTATCAAAATCCCAACAGCTTTTTTGCAGAAATAGAAAAATCCATCCCATAATTCATATGGAATCTTAAGGAATCCCAAATGGCCAAAACAATCTTGAAAAAGCAGAACAAAGTTGCAAGTCTCATATTCCTGATTTCAAAACTTATTACAAAGCAATAGTATTCAAAACAGTGTAGTGCTAGTATACAGAAATACATATAGACCAATGGAATGGAACAGAATAGAGAGCCCAGAAATAAACTCAAGCGTATATGGTCAAATAAAATGTGCCAAGATCATTCATTCGATAGGGAAAAGACAGTCTTTTCAACAAATGGTGCTGAGAAAACTGTATATCTAAATGCAAGAGAATGAAGTTGGGACATTACCATATACAAAAAATTAACACAAAATGGTTCAAAAACTTAAATGTAAGAGTTAAAAGTATAAAACTCTTAGCAGAAAACATAGGGGGGAAACTTGGTAATATTGTATTTAGCAATGAATTCTTGGATATGACATTAAAAGCACAGGCAACAAGGGCCGGCCGAGTGGCGCATTGGTTAAGAGCTGGCTTGGGACGCCAGTGGCCAAGGTTCAGATCCCACATATGAGGGCCAGTGACACTGCCCTGTACAACTAACAACAGCTCCACCTGGAGCTGGTCTATGTGAGCCCCGGCAACGGTGTAGGCTGCAGCCCCTGCTGCAGTGGCTGCCATAGGCTACAGTGAGCGGCTGGCAGCCAACCGTGAGCTGCCAACAGCCGCTGTGAGCGACCATCCAGAGGCCAGCGACTGATCTGCCTCATCCGGGAAGAGCGCAATGATGATACCAACATGGGCCAGTGAAGCAACGTCCTCTGCAACTAGACTGAAGAACAAAAAGACAGCAACTTGTCTGTTCCCCTTCCCCGATTCCCCAATAAAATCTTTATTAAAAAAAAAAACTCCCACTTGTTGGTGTCAAGGGGCATTTTTACACTTTTTCTAACCCTCCTGTGTCTTTGTAAACAATAGTATCACTCTGAACCCATCTCTTTATCTTCTGAGTTCACACCTTCCAGCATCACTTGATCGACAAACAGAGGAGAGTGACAAGACTTTGGTATACTCAGCTGTAGCAGAAGGAGCAGTAACTGGCTTTGGGCATAGTTGCCTGACCTAGGAGGACTGCTTTTACATTAAATCCTTCTTCTTCAGTGGTTCTTAACCTTTGAGACCCTTTGAGCATCTGATAAAAGTTAGAGCCTCTTGCTAGAAAAAGGTCAATTAACATAAGATGTCTGCTTATCATTTTAAGGGTTAACAGCTCTCTGTGGACCCCTAGGGAGTCCAAAGAGCCACAAGTTAAGGACTTTTGCTCTAAGGTGACCTCTAAGGGATATCTGTCTTCTTACTCAAATAGCAGATGTCGGCTAAGGGCCTGCTGCCTTTGGATATTACAGACACCGTTGTTGTCAAGGGTATTTACTGTGATCGAGTGTGGCTCTGCCAACTATAAGAAAAGCTTAACAATCTCCATGAGCACATATCAAGAGAATGTAAGCAGGGACTAACTATACAGACCTAAGTCTGCTTCTGTTCAGCCATCCTGGAGAAAATGAAGCCAAAGGAAGGAAAGAAGTGATGGACTTTGTTACTTCGACGACTTTAGGAAGAAAACAATAAACCAAATTACTTATTCTCTGGATTAAAGGAGGGACTGAGGGGCTTCTTTAGTGGTCTTCACCTCTAAAGTTTACCTGGCACATGCCAAGAAATCTTTCATATGGCTAGTCCGAGAGGGGTTGACATTCTCTGGCTGGCTCGACACCATCATTAGGCATTTGCTGGCAGAATGGTCACAGACCACAGAAAAGCTACTGTTCCACTGTAGCACAAAGAAAACATGCCAGCAAATGTCCTTTAGTTGGCCCATAAAGGGGCAAGATGAATGACCTGGAGGCCTCCAG